>JAUYWH010000010.1:12130146-12153818 GCA_034779795.1 Ctenopoma multispine
ATCTATCTATCTATCTATCTATCTATCTATCTATCTATCTATCTATCTATCTATCTATCTATCTATCTATCTATGATTAATATTTGTTCCTATTTTGCGTTGGATAAAAAAACGACACACAGAGTAGGAGGATGAACTGCAGACTGTTAATTGCAACAGATTTGATGATATTTTAAGTCTCACTGGATTTTATTTTTTTAAAACATACAGGCCTTTTTTATCCGCAGTCCCCTATTTCATGGTGCCAAATGTATCTGGCGAGATTGTGCCTGTAAACAACTGTTATTTATAATATGTAAGCCAAGAATAGTCTCTGTAGACAATTAACCTATTCACAACCTATTTACGCCACCAGGCTTTTAATGTATTGATACGTGTCGGGCAGTTTATCTGTGCAGGAATCCACATCAGCCTTACTGTTGATAATCCTGCAGCAGTGTACACATCCTGATTACTGTACAATATACTATATAAATGTAAAGAGTCTACCAGAAGAAGTGAGTTTTCTCTCAAGCTGTTCATACACTGCACAAGAATCATCTTACCTACCTGCAGATATACAGGTACCCTTTAACACAGTGATTCAGTGAATCCAGTCCAATACAGAGAGGGACAGAGCATGCAAGCCAACAAATGAATGATGTGTGAATGTCTATGGCCCAAGGATCATATATCTTTTACCTAATCTGTGGCCTAGCAGTCTGAAAGCCTGAAAGTCTTTGCTTAACCTGGTAATGTAATAGATGCTGACTCACCAGCATGGGCAAAATTAGTGAGCAAGTAAGAAGCAAGGTCCAAAATAGGCCTCAGTACAGACTGTGCTACAATCACAGTCAGTGTGTACTTTATTAATTGAAGAGTTGAAAACTCTAACATATAAAAGAATTGATGAAAGCAACCGTGTTAGTGGTTAATTCTAACAAGAGTAATGAAGTCCATTAAGTGTGCTGCATATTTTATGATTTGCAGTGAAAGAATCGAGTGGAAAAATCCATATATGTAGAAGTCATACGAGGAAACTGATTTATTTTTAATTTGAATATCTGAGGAAGCCAGGCTTTTCCTGTGTATCACCAGAGGAAATGCCATGGAGCAAGTGAAAACAGTATCATCTCATTTTGGCCATCTGTTGCCTTGCATCTCTTCTTCTCTGACATTGTACACGCTCTTTTTAAGGCTTTTTTTTTGCCCTGCTTCTGCAGAAGTGAAGAAGATAAGAAGGTCACAGTTAGAAACTATCCACAATTCCGCATCGGTTTACTAAGTGATAACCAAGACCATCGCATATTTGTAAAAATAAATGGACCCTGTGTTGTCCAAGATTACTTTATTAAAGTAAACATGTCCACATTCATGACACCTATCAGCAATCCAGTGGAAACGAAGATCCTCCACTAATCTTTTATTAAAATGTCTCCTTATAGCCCTGGCTCCTAGAAGATAACATCAGCGTTACTTTGCTGGTCTGACATTAGCTCGTGTTAGTGTTGAGTTCCTGGGCTCGCTGGGATTTCCTTAATGCACATTTTTTACTTAGAGTGTCAAACCTCATTTAATTAACATCACTTTGATAGTACTTAATATGCCTTACAGTTTAAAGTCAGAACAAAAAGATGGGTTAATTATTCTGTAAATGGAAAACGCGTTAAATTGAGGCTAACTATGCTTCTTATGTGAATTTGGTTTTTTTTCCCTTTTATAAGGATGAAAAAAACTGAATAATCAGCCAAAATGTAATGCAAATGTGATGCATCAGAGACAGGGCAGCAATTCAAGTTTTTATTAAATAAAACAGAAGCGAAGTGCAAACTGGAACAGCACACGAACATGAATGTAGACATTTTTACTAAATCACATACATTAGTTTGGAGATGATAGTGGTGATTATCAAGGGATTATAAGGGAAATACAAATATTTCCCTTTCTATGCAGATAGTAAAATACAGTTTGTGCACTTGCAGCTGTCCAGAAGCAACATATTTAAGATACTGAACCCCAGTTAACGATAAGAAACACGTAATGTACCAAAATAAAAATATACATTTTACCTGAGGAAGAATTTGAAACGTTTTAATCTATGTACATAAAAAACGAAATTTCTCAGTCTGAAAACCGATGTTTTAAACAGGTCATAATTGAAACTGTTTTAAAAGTTTGTTCAAAAAGTAGCATAGGTTCCTTGCTGTCTCTTCTAATATGGTTGAAATTCTGAGATTGGTCTTAAAAAAAAAAAAAAAAAATCATACAAACACAGAAGAAAAGCAGACAAGCTGTAGGAATATAAATAATAAAGGTGGTTGTTGAAATAGCTTCAAGTCCAGTCAGAGAGTGAAGAGTCAGCTGAGTCGCTCTCTTTTAAATAGCACCGAGCAGCTTCTCCACAGCGACAGTTGTCAGGTCGGAGTAGAAGTTGCCCTCGTTGTCTCCACCTCCGAACACCAGCAGATTTCTGCTGACGGGCCCAGCGTCGGTATCCACATCTTCGCCCTCGTCTGAGAAACTGTGGCAACCTGCTGTCGCCATGGTGATGACTGAGTGTCCCGCCCTGGGTACGGAGAGCTGAGGTAGTGTCACCTCCGTCCAGCTGCTGGTGTCTGAAACAACGAAATGTAACGTCATAATGTAACACGTGTGACAAGGTGACGTCACAGTGAGAGCGTCGTTCTCAGTGACAGTAAAGTGAGTCCTGTGAGCGTTAAATGCAATTGCGACCAGTCACAATTTACTCAGACATCGTGTGCTTAGAAAAGTGAGCCGCCTCTCACCGATATCGAAGACGAAGGTGTCACTGAGAGCGTCGTTTCCGTTGTACCCACCATGGATCAGGAACTTTGTGTCTGAGAGCACAGCACTGCCATGCCAGCTGGAAAACACATTTACACACGTACAGTAACTCTACAATCACAATGTGGATAAGAACTTCTTTATAACCACTGCATTTAATGACTGGCTTTTCACACTTAAACCCTTTTGTTTGCTCACTACATGTATGTGTGCGAGTACCTTCGAGGGGACGGGGCTTTTCCACTTGTTCTGACTTTAGAAAACTCCATCAGACCTTAACAACAGAAAACACATTGATGTAAATTGTGCATGTAGTGTAGATATTGTATGCACATGTGCGTGTGGGTCTTACCAAGGTCCAACATGTACATGTCGTTGTAGCATACAGGAGTGTCCCAGCCGCCAAAGACATAGATCTTCCTCTCCTGCATCACACACGCAGAGTGACTGAAGGAGAAACACAGAAGGAAAATAAGGTGTCTGAATGTATCTGTGAAAAAACAGACTGCTGAGAGGATGTTTAAATGAAGCCGTCTTACCCTGAGCGAGGGGAGGGTTTGTCTCCCGTCACAATGGGCTCGTACCAGATGGAGAGTTGGGGATCGAAGATGTACAGGGAGTCACTGCAGCCGTCTGGCTCCGGGTTTGGACGTGGAAACACCCCTCCCAACACGAAGAGTTCACCACGGAACAAACTGCAGCTGTGGTAGGCCAGAGGAGGAACCTTACCTTGAGCCTACCATAGACAAGAGCAGAGCAGATGGGGATTAAAACAAAAACAGTCCTCAAAGAGGTGTGTGGTGAAAACAAGGTCAGCATACACACCTCCACCATGGTCCACTTCCAGCTCTGCGTGTCCAGGATGTGAACATCATTGAACCATTTCTTGTTCTTAGAGCCTCCGAACACAAAGATCCGCTTTGAGTCGGAGTCGTAAATGGCCGTGTGGCCGATTCTGGCCTCAGGGGTGGGACCCTCTGCTAGGGTCTCTGCAGCCACCCAGGACATGTCCTCTGTGGGACAAACACAAGAACACTCACTGTGACATGGACACTTTCCCCACACCTTCCCACTGATATCAAACATGTTTCAAAGGGTCATCTGACTGACCTGTGCAGAGTTTCCACATGGGATCTTTGCAGAACTGCATCCTGGCTCCCTGTCCTCCGATAAGAATTGCTGTCTGAGCATCGATAGGACACAGTGTCTGACCCCAGCGTCCTGATGGGCTGCCCAGTGGGACTGCTGGACAGCCAGAGATTTGTTATTATAGAGTGTTAAATGACACAGAAATATCTTACATACAACCTCAGGATAACTGAGTCTGAATGTCAGCATCCAATAGAGTTTCACATTTCAGAGACCAAACTTCATCTGGCAGATGCTTTTATCCAAAGCAACTTACAAAGGAGAAGACACAAACAGTTACCATTCGGTTTCTGTAAATTCTGAGTTACTGATCTGAGCCCTGATGAGGCCTAACTCGTCAAGATAAAGAACATGCTAGGAATTGTTAAGTGCTAGAGAATTTGTGTGTGAGATAGACTCATTTGAAATAGTGAGTTTTCAAATGTTTATTAAAGGTGGTGATAGTCTCAGCCAGTCGAACGGAGTAGGGCAAGTCGTTCCACCAGCCAGGGACAACAAAGGAGAATAGACTCAATTGGGATCGGAAATTTTTAGTCTCCTCTCATTTGCAGATCTGAGCGAGCGTGCAGGAGTGTAGCTTATTAATAGTGTGTGGATATAAGAGGGTGCAGTTCCATTTACAGCCCTGTAGGCAAGCATCAAGGATTTGAACTCGATGCTAGCAGCTACTGAGAGACAGTGGAGAGAGGTGAGAAGAGGTGTGACATGGGTGTATTTCAGCTGGTTGAAAATGATGCGGGCTGCTGCATTTTGGACCATCTGGAGGGGTTTGATGATGACTGCAGAAGCTCCAGCCAGGAGAGAGTTACAATAGTCAAGACTAGAGATGACCGTTGCCTGGACGAGGAGCCGATATGTCCGAGAGACAGGCCGAAATTTTAGTTGAGGGGGTCTGAGGCACTTTTTACCACATATGTTTTATAGTGTAAGTGCTAAAGTGTCCTGATGCGTCTATGAAAAGAATATTGCAAGAAAATATGTCATACATGCAGGTTGGGTGGCTGTTTTGGTGAGAGTGAAAAAAGTAGGTCCTACTGGCATTAAGGCAAGTCTATCTGAGGAGTCACATTTAAATTGACTTTCTGCAGGTTGATCCTATAACATCACTTGCTTCCTTTTTTTTTCCAATTTCTAGGCTTCAGATATTATGGTCAGAGACATTAAAGTGGAGTTTTCCATCTAACTGTTTTCCAAAAATACCTGAACTATTGTTTTAAAAGATATAAAGCCAACAATGCTAGCCAGGTATCTCTAACCTACAAACACCTTGATGGGCCGCAGCCTGTGTGAGTCACACATCTGTTACATGTCTGCACTGAACACGTCTCGCTACCAGGGGAGGACAAACAGAAAACCTCCCTCTGTGAACTCAGGTGGGTGATCAGATCAGCATCTTCGTACAAATGATGGAACTGAGAAGTGAATAAATATGACCAAAAAAAAGTAAAGATAAGACAACCAACACGGTATGTAATGTGTATGCACAAACTCACCGGCCTGTGTGGGAGTCTTGGCCTGCCTACTCTTCGCCCTGGCTGCACTCTGAGGAGGCGTTCTTCCCACAATCCCCTGCGCCTCTTCTGCTCCATTAGCTGGAGAAAAGATTTGATGGAAGAGAAAAAGACACAGAGATGCTTCACTCCTCCACACTAGAGTATTTAGCAATAATTATCATTAACATTACATTTTTGTCTGCACCTTTCAGTCACATTTCATTAAAACAATTATGTAAATATCTATTTACTGAACAGTCTCTCTTACCATTTCCCTTCATCTTGGTGGCTTCTCCCCCACTGGCAAACAGTTTCTGCCCCCATTTAGGTTGACCTCTGCCTTTTCGTACAGGTGTGGTCTTCTCCGTGGAACCATTGGGGCATGTGTTCTCTCCTCCTTTCTTTGTGACCTTATTTTCATCACCAACTTCGTCTCCCATCCGCTCCCTCTTCCTCTTGCCGTTGAGCTCTCCTGCTGCGAGAGGAGCCACTGTGTCCTGGAGCAGTACAGGTGACAGGAGGTCAATGAATATTCAGCGCTTTGGTATAAAACTGTGACAGGATGCAGTTTCAGACCAATGCAAACAGTGGCAATCAATAATGTCTAGAAAACAGACTTCTGTGAAGGATGGTCTTGTGTATCCTCGCTCTTCTCTCTCCTCAAACACCCCTCTGAGCTCTTTAGAGCAGGACAAACTGAGCTTCAGGTTGAGTGAGGATCAGGTACAATCAAGTAAGAGGATGTGACTTTTGTAGTCAAGTCAAGTTAAGAGGAGAACTCTCACTCTGCTCTTGACTTTCCTTGCTGTTTTGACATGGGGTTTTGGCCAAGAAAATTATTCTTTTTGATAATATTCAGATTACCTTTGGTGTGTATTCCTTCACAGCAAGGATGCGTTCTGGTTCTGACCAATCTGCTTTCTTCAGAAAAATAGAAAATAATTAGTTTGTGACTCAGTCCATGAGAAAAAGCCCATCTAGACTTTAAACAGGACAGTCCGGTGACCTGGCTGTTAACCAGCAAACACTTCTCTTTGTTTGGCTGTTTCCAGTAGTTTAATCCTAAATCTTAAGGGTTGGTGTGATATTTACCAAGTTTCCTCCCTCCAGAGTGACATGCAGTGTCACACTGTCTGTCCAGGTCTCTTCCTCCCACTGCTCCCATGACAGACACCTGGAGGAGAAACTATGCTCAATGAAAGGCCACCGGGGCATCTGAATAATCAGATCCGCTGCTGCCCCGTGAGACACAGTGAACCCACTTGTTATAAGGCGTCAGTTTTCCGATGGTGATGGGGATCCGGTCAGCATCGTTGAGCTCCGCGTTGACGCAGATCCTGTCCCCCCACGGCCCGCTGCTGAACAGCACCACCTGGTGGACACTTGGAGGAACTGCAACACACACCCTACACGAGCCGTCGACACTGACGAGCAAAAAATAATAAAATAATGGTCTCTTGCGAGTCAGCAAACTTCTTAGATATGGAGGAGCATTTCTTGGCGTGCGTTTCACAACAACAGGGAAAATAAACGACGTATTCTTCTCTATAAACCCAGTTGGATTAAAGAGGCGCCAATGACGAGCTGTAAATAAATGTTTTTAACATGGGCAGGTGACCACAGCTTGCAAAAACCGTAACGTATATACATTAAAGCTCCGAGGCGTCGTGTCTCAAGGTGAACTCCAAGTTAGTCATGACAAAACTATTAAACAGATGCAATATTACTCTCACCTCAGGAGCCTTTGAGGCGGACCGTCTACTCCAAAAACCGCATAAACGCCGAAATCATCCATTTTCCCTCCAGCAAAAGCAGCTTGCTCTTAAAACAGATTGTGCTTCTAATTTATTTATTATAATGTAAACATCGAAATAACTCGGGTATTTCTCTCTGGCTCCATACAACCTCTCCCGCCACCGATGTGTGTACAGTTTCTAAACTCCGCGGGACTTCTGTCCCTGGTAAAAGATCGTGTGCGCGTGTTTTGTGGATCACACTGTCTTCACAGGCGGAGTGTGAGGTGTCGCCTACACAGAAAACAAGAGGTCCGCCCACATGGCCCGTCCCGGTACTCAAATCGAGCACACTACAGCGTGTCAATCACAAGCTCTGAACCAATCAGAGGCTACAGTCAGCCGCGCTGCGAAGTGTAACGGAAGCTGCATTCAAGAACAGTTGTCACCACGCTCACGTTGGCAGGGGTAACAAGGGTGGGGTACAGGGTGTGATCATTCTGATTCTCTGAATGTACCACGGTAATAAAACCATAAAGGGTTCATTATTACACCAATACAGAAAACACTGTTATAATAATATCAATACAAAGAAAACAGTGGGAAATAAAAACAAAATATATTGAAAAACACTGGAAATTGACATGAAACAGACCTTTATTTTTTGAAATAAATATTTTTATAATCTAATAAAAAGGAAGACCTTTTATTTAAAAAAATATTTGGTCACATTCTGGTTAAAGCTAAAACAAGGTAAAGCATTCATGCCCATTTTGCTGAACCCACTTCATTTAAAATACGTGACAATTTATTTCATAACGTCTGTTTAATAGGCTACTGAACACATATTAGTTATTAAAAACAGGTTAACAACGTCACAACAAAAGACTGTTTATTAGTCTTTCTGTACAGAAAACGTATAACAAAGACAATTAGAATCGTTAACAAAATATTGCAGTATGGTCTTGAACATACCCCCAACGACTATCACTGGCGAAAAGCATTGTGGGATAGGATGCCGGTGGAAAGCTTCTCGAAGGAACCGCAAAGATGATGGTGAGCGAGTTAGCTTTTATGTGTTGAACCCTGATTTACAATCTATGTTCATCCTTCACTTTGTCAGCAAGCTTTTACTTCGGGACTATTCTTATTTTAGTTGACTATGTGTTGGTAGTCTCTGGGAGCAAATATTTTCGTCAAAAGTGTTTTAAAATTATTTTAATGTTAGCCAGACAGTGTTAGCATCGTAGCATAACCCTGTGTCAATGGGCGGATACGAAGCTAACTGTGCTTTTAGCTAACGTTTCAGCAAATACTGTGTAGAAAAGATAAACATTACTTACTCTGTTACTCTTTAAACTGGTGTTTTAAAGACGTTTGAATGCATTGAATGTTATAAGTTCAGATAAAGTCCAGCGGTGTTATGTAGTGTGTTAGCTTGAATGTCAAAACTCTTTGTATGATTAGCTGCATTGGAAACATCACAGTTCCTCTACTAGTTTGTATCACTACTTTATTGCGATTTTTTTGGTCACTTACTTTTTGTCTTGAGATTGAGAACCTAATGGTATGACTAATTTGTGTGATGATTATTTAGAATATTAGACAAAGAACTAAACAACACAACACGGAATAACCTGAGTCGCTGTCAGTAATAAAGATCCGCAAAGCAATGATCAGGAAAAAAAGTGATACATGGATAAGTAATTGAAAATGTCCTTAACATGTTGACTGTCTATTGAAGCAGATAACATTTAACAGTGTCATACAGTTGCATGACTGATTGTTCACAGAAGCATCGCACATCACAGGTTTTGCTGCTTGAACTTTAACTGAATTTGGTTAATAAAGCTTTTCACTGTTACTACTACTTATTTCATTGCTTTTCTTTTGGGTATTGTCTTTGTTGTCTGATGTTTATGAAGAAGCAAACGATGGCTCCATAGTTGTACAAGCATTACTCAGAATATAATTTTTCACCTCAGTGTATCTGACCTATTATAAGTTGTTAGTTTATGTTAGATTTTCTCACTTTTATTTCTTTTCTTCCTTTATTCCCTCCAGCCCACACCGATTATCCTGCTGAAGGAGGGGACAGACACGTCTCAGGGCATTTCCCAGCTCGTCAGTAACATAAATGCCTGCCAGGTCAGAAAACAGCCACCTCTCTCACTGATTGTTTTCTATGTCCTATTTGTAGTAACTGTTTAACGTCCTTTGAGTCTCTGAGTGTCTTGTATTAATTTGCTTGTCATGTTCTATCGCTAGGTGATTGCCGAGGCTGTCAGGACCACCCTGGGGCCCAGAGGGATGGACAAACTGCTGGTGGACGGCAGAGGTGAGAGAGAGAGAGAGAGAGAGAGAGGGTTGATCAGTCAATGGATTACAAGATTAATTGGTTTAAAATTCCCTTATCAAAAATTTTTTTTTCCAGGTAAGGCCACAATCTCCAATGATGGAGCCACCATTCTGAAACTGCTGGATGTGGTTCACCCTGCAGCTAAAACCTTGGTGGACATCGCTCGGTCTCAGGATGCTGAGGTGAGAAGTGTGTGTGTGTGTGTTAAAGGGATAAGTGCCATTTAAGTGGTAAATAAGGGACTGTATGTTTTTTAATTAATTTTATATCCATTGTTATTGTTAATATGTTTTTCTTTTTTTCCTCTATTAACAATTTTAGGTTGGAGATGGTACCACCTCTGTCACCCTCTTGTCTGCTGAGTTCCTGAAGCAGCTGAAGCCGTATGTGGAGGAGGGTCTCCACCCTCAGACCATCATCAGAGCGTTCCGCACTGCTACCAACCTCGCTGTCAATAAGATCAAGGAGGTCGCCGTCTCTGTGAAGAAAGAAGACAAACAGTGAGTGCTCAGTTTTACAATAATTTATTTATAGAGCAAAACATTTGTTTTGTATTCATGGGTAATAAATTAAGCCAAATAAATTTGGCTTAAAATCAGTGATGCTGTTGAACATGTTTAAAATAATTTTTTCTCTTCCCTGACCTCTCAGAGAACAGAGGGAGCTGCTGGAGAAATGCGCAGCCACAGCCCTGAACTCAAAGCTAATTGCTGGTCAGAAGGAATTCTTCTCCAAAATGGTGGTGGATGCTGTGATATCTCTGGATGAGCTGATGTCCCTGAAAATGATTGGCATCAAGAAGGTCCAAGGAGGAGCTCTCGAGGTTGGTGTTTGTCTTCAGCACTTTGAGATGATGAGGAAAATTTTAAAATAAAGTTTTAACAAGATGTAAAGACATTATGAACAGCTTCCTCTGATGTGATTTCAAATTATCCTTTAAACATTGTACCTTACAGGATTCCGAGTTGATCTCTGGGGTTGCGTTCAAGAAGACCTTCTCCTATGCTGGGTTTGAGATGCAGCCTAAACGCTATGAGAATCCAAAGATTGCTTTGCTCAACGTGGAGCTTGAGCTGAAGGCTGAGAAGGATAACGCGGAGGTCCGCGTGAAATCTGTGGAGGTATGAGAAGACCACAACGCAGGAATAGGATCCCAAACACGTATCTAAAATGTTTTTAATGGGTCTCTTTACTTGATTCCCTGTTACCGCAGGACTACCAGGCCATTGTTGATGCAGAGTGGAACATCTTGTACGACAAACTGGAGAAGATCTATCAGTCAGGAGCTAAGGTGGTTTTGTCCAAGTTGCCAATTGGTGATGTGGCCACCCAGTACTTCGCTGACCGAGACCTGTTTTGCGCAGGCAGAGTGCAGGAGGAAGATCTGAGGAGGACCATGATGGTAAGAGACAAACTGTAAAAATTAATAAATAGTTGCCCGTTTAACTTGACTTCTGTGATATAAACCGAGACACGGCTGGGGTGATATTGGTACTTTCTGACTGTTTCTAATTTGATCCACAGGCCTGTGGAGGCTCCATCCAGACCTCAGTAGGAGCACTGACAGACGACATCCTGGGACAGTGTGAACTCTTTGAGGAGGTCCAGGTCGGAGGAGAGAGGTAAGGAGGAAAAGTATATTTCTGCATGTGCATTCATTTATTATTTTTTGTGTATTTTATTGCTTACTTTAAAGGAAAAGCCTTTTTGATTATTCACACTCATACTTTGTGTGTACCTGCAGGTATAACTTCTTTAAGGGTTGTCCCAAAGCGAAGACATGCACCATCATCCTGAGGGGTGGAGCAGAACAGTTCACAGAGGAAACGGAGCGATCGCTGCATGACGCCATCATGATCGTACGCAGAGCCATTAAGGTCAGTGAAAACCCAGGGTTTTACTGTGCGCAGCTAATGTGAAAGCTCTGTTTAGTTAAGTTGTTTATAAAGTCTGGATTATTCTTAAATTCTTGATTCTCTTCTTTTGTGGAAAATTTAAGATTGTTTTAGTTCAAACCCCTGTGATTCACACACATTTATTATAACTTCACAGTTATAAAAGCGACCATATAGATTTATTTATTTATTTTAGATTTGTGGCTTTCACTTGATAAACATTGTTATTGAGTCAGTCCATCTCTGAACCTTGATATTAAGAAGCTGACTGTACGTCCTCCATTTCCAGAATGACTCCATCGTGGCAGGTGGAGGAGCCATAGAGATGGAGCTGTCCAAGTACCTGCGGGATTATTCCAGGACCATCCCTGGAAAACAACAGCTGTTGATCGGAGCGTACGCCAAAGCCCTGGAAATCATTCCCAGACAGCTGTGTGACAACGCTGGCTTTGATGCCACCAACATCCTGAACAAACTGCGCGCTAAACACGCACAGGTAGGACTGACACACTCACACTCACACAATTAATCTTGAGCTACACTTTGAGTAAAGCACATTTGGCTTACGGACGCTTTTATGGCCCAGTTTTTGAAATGTCTTTTCTCTCTCATCTTACTGCAGGGTGGGATGTGGTACGGTGTGGACATTAACAACGAGGACATCGCAGATAACTTCACTGCCTGTGTCTGGGAACCATCCATTGTTCGGATCAATGCTCTAACGGCGGCGTCGGAGGCAGCCTGCCTCATCCTGTCGGTGGATGAAACGATCAAGAACCCACGCAGCTCTGCGGATGCACCTCCGGGTGGTGGCAGAGGCCGCGGGAGACCCCACGCTCACTAAGAGGACACAGGAACAAAACCCGATCTTTAACTCGGATTAAAATCCAAATGCAGATCAATGATTTATGGCTACATAAATACATACAACAAAAGGTAGTGTTGAATGAAGCCTGGTTTATTTTACCTGGATTTGGATTTGAATTCTAGATAAAGTGAGGATAGAAGCATTGGAAATGACAGGTGTAGTGAAACAAACAAAAAGGGGGAAATGAGAAGTACATCTTACCGATTCTTGAGATGGCTAAAAATGACTGACATCTCTTGTGTTTTTCGTCTGTAGTTTTTTCCTTACTGAGGCTTTGACGTGGTCATTTCTGTTTAACATTTTAAGCACTGTATCTTTCAATCTGTAGCCATTTTACACAGAATTGATGTTAAATCGTTCCCTCTGCTGAAATACTCCTGTTCCTCTTTATGCCAGCTTGTCCTCTCCGAGCTGAAGGTGCCGTTGGATCATTTCTTATTTTTTTGTGTAACATGGAAAGTAAAGCACTGATAGGATGTTGAGCAGTTGTGGACCATCGGTTACGCTGTGTGAAGCTATTTATTGGATCATCCTTGTCAATAAATTCACAGCTAAAATCATACTGTTGACTGGTGTCATTTGTGTATTCTTTAGTCAGGCACAGAACAAAACCTGCGACTGTAATACGATACTTCCTGATGTTCATCAGGACATAGGTGGCAAGTAAATGCATGATGGAGTGATCTGTGACTGGTCAAAGAAGATTAAAAATAACTCAGACACAGTGTATTTAATATTTGTATTTCTTTTTAAAACTGTACAGCCATCTATCATAAAAAAGTTAAAATGCATTTTCACTAAATTTGAAGACAAACTGGAGCTGAGGTCAAAACAAACAAGATAAAGTCAGTGTGAATTATGGCTTGGTTCATACCGTTGTTACTCTATACATGAGTTTACTACAGCATACACGTGATTAAACAAAGCTAGTCACAGATGGATGTGATAAAGTCATGACTTTATCACATCGTTGAGGTGGAAAATTATGATTTTGATCTTTTTTTTTCTGTTGGACTTTCTGTACAGTTTAGGCTCTCAGGATAACACACTTTCTGATTTTTATTTCAGACATGTATGTCAATGAAACATGACTTATTTTAGACTTTCAAGACACCCATTCAAATTATGTAATAACAGGACAGTCCTTCTTAGGACTAGAATAGGCTCCTTAGCCTTTTCCACCGAAAGCTTTTTTTCAGCTTGTAATTCAGTCTTTTTGCCACTGGGTGGTGCACAATCACATTACATAAAAAAGTAGTAACAATATTTCATATATAGATGATGGAATAGGGTTAAAATGAGGTATTATAATAATGTTAGAGAAGGGGTAAAAGTATTTAGTACTAGACACGAGTGAGTCTCACTCTAGGTAGCATCCTGCATTAGGTTTCTCCAGGTAGAATTATTCTGTGGCATCTGTTTGGTTCACTGCACTAGAGATTTGTATTTAGCCTCCAGCTCGACTTAGGCTTCGCACAAGTGTTCCTCAGATGATTTTCTGAGCAGGAAATGCCTGGGACCGCATTATGTAGCGTGACATGACAAACTCTTTTCTGGTGCCAGAAGGCAGACAAATTCATTTATTTTCTGTGCAGAGCCCGAGCACCTTGCTCTTCAGTTAAGTTCTTTTAAGGAGTTTAAGATGTCCTCTTGATCTTTCTCTGCTCTAAGGAGTTTGAGATGTGAGTTTAAAAATGGGGCCCAGTACCGCTTTTTCTAAAATTATCATCTTTGGAGTCAGTTATTTTTGTGTTTTCGAACATTCATCTACACTTCCTGTTCCTCCTCAGTTAGACAGGAAGTCTATGGAAGCCCGGACCGAGCGGTTAGACATGACATCAACAGCTGTGACTTTGATCTCCGTGTCTCCAAACTGCATGGTTGCTCTGATCTCCCTCCTCTCTGGGACTCCTCCCCCTGCCCCTCCCACTGCTCCTGGAAACGGCAACGGTTCCGGTAGGTCTAAAGTTATCGTCCCGCATTTCCTGACGCCGGGGTCGGAGATGTATGTGACATCGTCTGTCGTGCTGCAGTAGATGTTGATGATGATTTTTCGCTGTCCCAGACGAGCTGGCGTGTAGCTCCGCTTCACAACCTCACCCAGGGCCACAGACTGGTCGACGCAGACGAAGCGGTCGAGGATGTCGGTGCACCACTCACGACCATCCTTGACGAGGAGTTTGTCACGAGGGTGGCGCCCCTCAATGAACCGGTTCAAGACGCCAACTCCATAGGTCAGGGGGCATCGACGCACTCGAACCTGTGACAAAGAGGTCATTGGATCACACACTAAAGAGATAGTCTCACACTAACAGGCATTCCTGAGCCCTCACCACAGTGGGATCCAGCCCAAAGAGCACAGCACCCTTCAGTATAGTCAGACCAACATCATGGGGGATGATGATGCGGCACGTGCGCCCCAGTGACTTCTGGACAGCTTTTTGCAGCATGGGCGACTCGGCGAAACCTCCAACCAGGAAAAGGAAACGCACACCACGCAACTCCGGCTTTACCATCAGCTCCTCTGTTGGAGGACAGAGAAAGATTTAACTACTTTTTTTGCTCTCACTCTTTGTCTGTGTTTAATTACAGGCCAGCAAGGCTGAATGCTAGAAAACCGGTCCTTGGCTGTGAATATACCACTTAAAAATGTCACCGTCATCAATCACATGCACTCTAGGGAATTCATTATGTCTAAAGTGTGTTTGATGTGAGCTGTAATTGAAAAGTGCATAATGTTGGCTTTTTGTCCTTTTGCATGATTTAGATTTGTGGGATTTCCTTAAACTCAACCACTCAACTCATCTGTCACCTAACTCGAACTGTTCTTGTCTTTAGGTCCATCTTTTGCACATACTTTTTGTTAACATTGACTACTTCCTGCCAATTGTATGTTCATCTTTGTCTGCAACCAGGTTCTGTTGGATTTTCACACAGATGCTGGTTTAGACCAAAACAGAATGAATATTCATCAGGAGGTAAAAAACGAAAACACAACCTTTGTCAAATGTGTATTCAGCTTTTTTTGCTGTCCTGCCCCTCTGTACCTTTGCATTTTGGGGTTGACCAGTTGTAGTAAAAATATCAGAACGTTAGGGAGAAAAGGAAGGAAGAGGAGGGAAGTGGGAAACAGCTTGTTTCACGTGCCTTTGCGTCTGTGCTCATATATGCATGTCAGTGTTTGTATATTCGTGTACTTCTCACCAATGTGTTTGACAATGTTGACAATGGTGGGTTGGAAGAGCTCGTTCATGGCTTCCTGTGTCAGACGCAGCATCCCCTGGGATGACCACTTCACTATGTTCATACTGAGACATACACACGAGAGAGGCCACTGTTACAGATACATACAGTAAAATCCCTCCATCAAACTGCTCACACACTGGTCCCTCACACACACACACACACACACGCTCCTCTCACAGACACACTCACTTGCTCCTCCTCAGGGCTGCCTCCACACTCTGCCCCCTGTGCCTCTTGTAGTAGTCGATGAAAGAGAAGGGCAGGGAGATGTTGAGGGCGTTGGCTCTGCCTGGCGCCGCCGTTCGTTTCCTCGCCTCAAATGCGATGGTGAGGTCAACCCAGGCTGCCGGCCGCCTGGTTTTGAAGCTCTGGATGAAGTCCTCACCGAAGATCTGGCACAACATGGCTTCGAAGGCCAGGTCTACACCGACTGCACCATACGGTCCACCTGGGAGAGAGAAACCACAGCTTTGGAAACTGCTAGAAACTGGTAATTTTGTGTAATAGTACAAGATGTGAAATACTGCACCTGAAGCCTTGTATAGCTCTTTAAGAGTTCCCTGAGGCTGCTCAATCTGATGGACTGTCAGATCAACTGTTCCTCCTCCACAGTCTGCAACAATATACCTGTCACCTAAACAACAAGAGAAAAACTATTAGCATTTTCATAAAATCTGTTGTTCTTGATAAATGTGAATAAATCCAGGCTGATTACATACACTGCAGTAAGATAAGGTGTCTTCATTTTTGTGGAACGTCAAAAAGTCATGTTTCCAGAGTGTGTGTGTATGTTTCCTCTGAAACAAACTCTCATACATAAACAACCTCCAGGCATCTGTGATTGCTGCACTCCCTTCTGTGAGCGTGTGTGTGATAAAGATCAGTGACATTTCACCCTGGTACAACGAACCAAACCCTCAGTACCAATGTAAGACGGAGTGTGTCAGTGAGTGAAAAGAGAACAAATGCACAGAGCAGAAATGAAAAAAAAGGTTAAAAGATGAGGGAAGAAAATGCAAATGAAGAAGGATAAAACAGTTTCTTGTCCTTTGGTTTATTTACAGTGGAGAGGCATTAGGTCCCATGGGCTGGGTCCTTCCCAGGACAGGAAAGGGAGCAAAAAGGGTCAGCAGGGGCACGTGGCTCCTTAAATTTCATAGCTTAACAGAGAGAAAAGCACTGTGCAAAATCAGCCAGGTGGATCTTGTCACCTTTGTCACCAAATAGTTCTATTGTGGTACGACTTTTATTTACTAATATGTAATATGTTTCTCGAAATTATTTGAATCTTTTATTAAGTAGACTTTTTCTTCAATCATTATAGCTTCCTTCTCAAATGATTCCCTCACAATAGTGGCTGTATCTGTGCCATTAAATATTTTTTTAAATTTAATTTAAGCCTCTTATTCATTTTTTTTACTTACTTACTTACTGTCTTTAGTGAGATGGTCAGTTATCTTGGAGGCTGAAAGCTCTTGAAAAATCTAGTAAGTGGACTTTGAGTTAAAAACAACAATTGTCACATCTGTACCGTATGAAGAAGTGAGGCCAGTCAAAGCTCTTTTTCCTCAATGTAAAATTTCATTTCAAAGAAGAAAACTTAAAAAATGTAAGTGACAATATATAGTAAATGTGGGCGCACACCTAAACAGATGAAATGACCACTCTAATACGTAATTACATTTTAAAACTGTATGACATATTTGGTACACTTGGTCATACTTAAGATCTTCTAACAGGCAGGTGTTGTGAATTGGATAAGACATTGTCCCGCTCCCAGGACAGAGGCCGTTGAATAAATCACAACAGGCCATGTGGTTAATTTTTTTGAAGACATCCACTCAAACCAGTCCTTCAAAAAGTGCAGATACTGTAGATATGGGTATAAACGTCAGTCATGTTTGAGCGGATGAGAACACAGCGAATGGAAGAGAAAGAGGAGATGGTACAGAGTGAGTAAAAATGTAGAAGTAGATGTAGGTGTGTCTGATTCTCATAGCCATCCTGCTGGGGTTAAATGTCATCAATCAGTATCTCAGACATGTGTGGTCTATCAGTCTCTTTTGTGCACACACACACACACACGGCCTTACCAGTCTGCAGCTCTGACCACAACTCTCCAGTTCCACTCTCCACCAGGAAGGTCCTGCTGTGTCTGGATCGCCTCAATTGCTCCCGTGCTGCAACACACACACACACACACACACACACACACACACACACACACACACACACACACACACAAAGGTAAATATCTGTATACGATTTTTGATCCAGGTGCAGTTGCAATGTATTTTTACCCAGTTCAAAAAAATCATGTTACTATATCACAGAGGGCTCATGTTCAGGCTGCACCTAAAAACAAATAAGTGTTACTATTTGTTGCTGAACAATAGAAATATTGGGATAATGGATAAACAAGAAGATGGTTGCCAAGAAATCCACCTCGTACCAGCTGTTTTTTTCTAACTCTTGTACTAACAATAGATCATATCACTACTTGTTTGTTAAAAGTGTCACTCAAATGTACAGAGAATGATGATCTGACTGCTTTGACCTCAGCTCCACATCAATATATATGTGCTTCTTAGTTCATTTTCTTCTTTCTCCACCCCACAAGTGTTTTGTTTGCAGCAAGTATATAGAGTACAAAATATAAATTTTAGCTAATTGGTGTACTACAGTATTTTCAGCTCTACTTTACAGTGTGTGCCTATTGCTTTTACATCTACATACTGACTGATTAATTTACTGCTTCAGGGGTATAGCAAGAATTTTTGAGCCCCAAGGAGCAAGCAGGAGTCTTTAGCCCCCGTAAGGCCCCCTTTTCTAAATAAAATTATTCCACAAGAATTTTTATGGACTCTCTCAAGATGCAGGTCCTTATAGTCATCACATCCTTGGACTACTTTGCTTGCATTCATACTTTTCCTGTCTTCAGCTAATGTTCAATGCAAACAGACTCAAACCAAAATGGAATCATTTTTATGTTCAACTTTCAAGATGAATGTTTTACCTCATTTCAAGTTTAGGTATTTCCATCCAAGTAAAACAAGAGAAACGTACCACGTTTTTGAATGACAGGAGCAATATGTTGGAAATAAAAAACCCTCGCACATTTCAACTCTCTCTTTATTCTTGACGAGTAAAGTGCCTGACTGGCAGGTTAATACCGTGGATGGAGACCAACAAAAACAGAACACACTCAAATAAAGCTGACAGAAATACTAAATACCTGACAGCATGTTTGACAGAGCAGATACACATACACAGTATATGCCTCCATACATCCAGCTGAATACCCAAACCGCTGTGAGGGAAGATCTGGTCCTGATGTTAAAGTGTGTATGTCATATTGTAAGTCATGAGTTTGACAGTCTGAAGTGTGTTTATGTAATTTAGGTAAAAGTGGTTTTTGCTTTGTTCCCTCAAGTCCCACGAGCCGCAAAAATTAGAATAAAAGAGGAGGAAAGAATAGATTGATTGTAACGACTATAGACTTGTTGAGCAACAACGACCTACCCTGGCTTGAAAGAAATTTCTATTACCGTTGTGTTAAGGCCTGTGATGATGTGTGTGTGTGTGTATGTTTGTGTAAGTGTGCGTGTGGATGGTAAATGAAGCAGAACAACTGAACAAAGAACACCACAATCATGCAGGCCTTGATTTCATGCGTGTGTGTGTGTGTGTTTGTATGGGGGTGATGAATGGAACGCAAGTCTGGAAACCATTTACATGAAACAGCAGAAAAGACAACCAGTGTGTGTGTGTGTGTGTGTGTGTGTGTGTGTGTGTGTTAATGGCTCCCCAGTGCTATCTTTGGAGAAGAAATGAGGTGGAAGAAAGGCTAAAGATAGTAAAAACCTTCACCGTGATGCCAAGTGTGTGTGTGTGTGTGTATGCAAACATGTTTGCACGAGCGTGTTTGTGTTTGCAGACCTGTTGCAAACAGTGCAACTTGGCGAAACAAAGCTCGAGAGAGACAGAGAAAGGACGTGAGTGCAAATGTTAGAAAGATGGAGGGAAAAGAATGAAAAATGAAAGTGAGCGAAGGAGAAGCAGACTGACAGGCCAGGAGGGGGTGAGATCATAGTCTCACTGCACCTTGTTCCAATTACAATATCCTGTGTTGAGTGTGTGCCTTTTGTGAGTGCATATTCTTTGTGTGTGTGTGTCCCTCGCTGCATATGTATAAGTGGGCCTGTGCAGGGGATTTTGGACGGCATGTTTGCTCGCTGAATTATGCACCAGTCTCCTTTTTCCCAGCATGAAATTACTCTTTGTTCCAGTTCTGTATTTTAGTGGCGTTTTCCTGCAGCAGAATTGTTTAATTTCAGTGCAGCTCTACATACAATTTATCTGAGAGACCACTCGACCAATTAGAAGTTTGTCTTTCTACTTTGGAAAGTTTAGTTTGGTGGATAAGTTCAGGTATTTGTTTAAGTGAGGGCATTTGCTCGGTCTGCATTAGTTCATATTCAAAAATGTTTTTTAAGACTGCACTGTTCAAAATCTTTATGTTAACAGTGGATCAAATGGCTACGTGGGATGCCAAAGAACTTGGCAGTTATTCTCTTTGTGGAGAGCTTCAGCATCTTTCATTCAGCAGGTTTGATTTTACATGCCTGAGCTTTACTGTTTTGGTTCAGTCTCTCTGCTCTCATCAGCATCATTCAACTCCCAGTTTACATTTCACACACTGTATCAAATGACTACACTCTAAGAAACAGGCGCCCGTGTACACAGCGCTCATTCTCCAGCTGAAAAACAGTCCCACTTAGCTAAATCAAGTTGGTGTCTTTCAAAGTTACAGTGTGTTTAAGACACATTTTTCTCTTTTTGTTCCTCTGGTTGTTCCTTGTTGAGCTGCAACAGGAATATCTTCCTTCTGTTCCTGATGCTGCACGACAGTACTTTCCTAACTCATCCCTGCAACACCGAGGAAAGAGCCGCAACATTTCTTGCACATTATAAAGTTTATCAAAGAGAATAGTTGGCCCACTCGGGGGCCACTGAGTGTTCAGCAGAAAGTTTCCTCTTTATGTGATTTCTGTGGTTTGTTACAACACAACTCTCCTCATCTTTCTCCCACTGTTCATGTTTCCATCTCTCCTGTTTCTTTTGTCTGCTCTACATGACACATATGGCCTGTGCAGGGTCATACTGGTCTGTTGTTTAACCACACACACACAGCCAACTGCAAAGTCATCTGAGGAAATACCACGAAAAGCATATGAAATCAGATCTTCGAGCTTCTGCTTCTTCCAGGCACACACAGATCTGTCCTTTGCAAAAACCACAATCAAAGTGAAGCCAAACAACAACATTTCCAGGAACACAGTTCAGTTTCATGCATATGCTAATAACAACATGTCCACGAAGGCACACACTCTCTCTCTCTTCACTACCTTGCCTGAAGCCGGAGTCGAAGGGCCGGGTCACTTCGAGATCGAGGCCGTTTGTGATTGGCTGCAAGCTCAGGTCAAGCACCTGGTGAAGACGGAGCTTGCGGCAGTAAATGGATGCAGCCTCTGGTTCTAGAGCAATGAGGAGCTGCTCTGGACTGTCGGGAGACACCAGACCAGCCTGGACGGGGCATGGGAGACACAGAGAGGGAGAGAAACATTTACGAGCAGAATTTTATTGTCCTGTAATTCTCTTGATTTTATGGGGACCAACCAAAGATGAGGAAAAGGAAAAGAAAATGACAGCAGAGGACTCATGGGGTAAAACACCCGCATGCCCTGATGGACAGCTGTGCAACATAAACATATGAAGGAATATAAACAGATGTGAAAGGTGGAGAAGGGAGATGCAAATTACAGATAGTTACAGAAGAGAGACTAAAGACACGAGAAGATGTACAGCATATAAGCTTCTTGATTTGTGGGAGTAACATTGAGTGGTTTAAATGATGTGTGTGTGTGTGTGTGTGTGTGTGTGTGTGTGTGTGTGTGCGTGTGTGTCTGCAGGGCGGGTCTGGGCTCAACTTCCTGTGTTTGTACGCCGGTCTCGCTCATTGTTCACCCCTGATGACATCATCACCAGGAAGCACTCACACCCCGACAGCCAGGATATAACACGTGTGTGTGTGTGTGCGCGCGTGTATGTCAGCGTGCATGTGAAAGTGTGCGTGCATGAGACTATTTATGTACTGTATGTACCATGGAGAGTTCATAGTGGAGTGTGTGTGTGTGTGTGAGTGTGTGTGTGTTGAACAGAAGAGTTAGTGAGAGCAAAGGTGCAAAAGTGCAGCGCTATGATCGGTGTCTGTGTTTGTGTGTAGTAAGTGATCTTCTTGGGAACATTAATCAGAAAGCCTTTATCTCATGCTCCTCTTTCCCTGACCCCCCCCCCCCCCCCACCCACCCACAAACACACACACACGCACAGTCTGAGTCTACAGTCATCCTCTTGAGTCTAGGTTCTCAAGCCTCTGATTCTGGAAAATGTTATTAACCGCTTGTCCTCAAAAGGGTCAAGAGAGTGTGTTATGTTTTGGGATGTTTGTAACCACCTTTAACTACATCTCTCTCTTTTTGCCTGGATGTTGTTATCGGTGGATGTATGCGTGTCCATACCAGGTATGCGGCCTCTCTCATGAACTGTTTAGCGGGTTGTCTCCACACAGCGGGGACGGTGATCACCCATCTTATCTCCTCTCCTTCCAGCACTGATGAGGACTGGTCCTTCACCTCCTAAAACGCAATTTAAGAATTATATATCCATTTATGACAGCACTAAAAAGCAAATTCAACTATTAGATTAATTTCTCCTGCCCTCAAATATAAGTCTATAAACCCCCCATAACACAGCAACAACACAGATTCTTAATTGAATTCATCTTGTATTTCATCACATAAAAGTAACAGCACTGTGAGAGACTAGAGTTTTAAACTGGACCTTGAGAGCATGTTCCCTGAAGAAGCGCAGGGCGTGAGCAAACACCTCAATGGCCCTGACCCTCCGACCGTTGACTGCTTCCAGCTCTGTTTCCATGGTGAGGTCCTGTACCAGAAACAACCACAACTGCTGAAACACTGCCGCATGAAGTTGCCCTACTGATGCTGTAAGTGAGACAGTGGTTAAATCTTTTTTTTTAAGATATGGAAATGTGACTCTTCATCTTGTTGCAGTGATGAGCAGTCAGTGCCCCATGAAATCACTATTGTATCTGATTTTAAATCTGCATATATCATGAAAATAAGGCCTTTTGACACTACTGTTCCACCTCATGTCTCATTCTCTTACACTTGTACTATGGATCTTCATTTTAAATTTATCAAAATAGAGCCAGTGCCGGGCCTCCTCAGGGTCCAGGTCATGATAAAAATCTCTGGCTGCAAACCCAAAACTGTGGAACCGCAAATCAGGAGTCAGTAACAGGCACGTCGGGCTCTTCTGGTTGGCCACTCCAGGATCACCGCCCTCCCAGCGCCTGCATGGATTAGAGGAAGAGTCAGTCATCTGAAAATAATAACAGAACTAACGAGACTCTAGGAATAAAGACTCTTACTTCATCATGTGTATGGCCTCTGAGTCCTGTGTGAAGCTGAACGCATAGCCGCTGGAGGTAGTCCCGAAGTCTATCGCCACGACAACTGAGAATGGACACGCCATCCTGGGCCTGACTTCCACCCTCTGAGAGAGAGAGAGACAGAGAAATGGAAATCTGTGTGTGTGTTGTAGCTTGTACTAAAAGTTGCTGAACTCCTCCTTATTCTCTCTCTGGTGCTCATTCATCTCTTTCTTCTTCTCGTTCTTATAATGGAATAATAACCCAGACAACATAACAATTTGCATAAAAACTGAAACATTAAACATGTTTTCATTGTCACGTTAACTTCTTTATTTCCTTAGGTACTTGTGTGAGTTCTCCTCTTCCCTTAACAGTACAAATGTGTACATTGTACTTTTATTGGTTATAGTGGGGAAGGAACGTCTGTGATGATTGTATGTGTGTTTAGTTACCGGCGAGGGTGACGGTGTGAGGGGTGTGATGCTGCAGTCATTTCTAGCTGTGGCGGGCGATGGCGGGACTGATGATTTATCACCTAGAAATGAAATCAGAGAAGAGAAGAGAAGAGAAGAGAAGAGAAGAGAAGAGAAGAGAAGAGAAGAGAAGAGAAGAGAAGAGAAGAGAAG
>JAUYWH010000010.1:12153918-12193733 GCA_034779795.1 Ctenopoma multispine
GAGAAGAGAAGAGAAGAGAAGAGAAGAGAAGAGAAGAGAAGAGAAGAGAAGAGAAGAGAAGAGAAGAGAAGAGAAGCGTAACTGATATGCAGCATGTTGGCCATTAAAACTGTATCAAACTGTTAAAATCTCACTATAAACATGTTTTAGTGTTGGAAATGTGCCACACGTACTCCAAAATGGAGTACGTGTGGCACAATAGCCAAAAAAATCTGTGTGATTAAATATGATAGGCAGCTTTGGGAAAACTCTCTTATCAAAAAGGAAAGAGACGTACTAACGATACTAACATACACATGCAATAAAACACCTTATTTTTCACGGTGGAAATTAGAGAGTTAAGATATAAATACACCTGACCGGAGGTTCTCAAGATCCGAAGTCGAATATTTGTAATGAACAGGAATGACTGGAATGTCAGAGGAATCTGATGTAAGCAATATCCCCTAGTGGGAGAGGGACATGGAAAGGTCAACGTGTTCACGCTCCAAAAGATAAAGAAGGAGAAGTGAGTCATTTCAACCAGTTTGCAATAGTAATTTAGTGCATGTCTCACCCGGTATCTGCAGGCTGTTTGAGTCCGGCTGCACCATGTCAGCCATCTTTACAGGAGCCAGGATCTGCAGAGAAGCACACCGACATCAATGTGATGCAATTATACAGAAAAAGTTGCTTCATGTCTTATACCTGATTTACAGTTTGATGGAGAGAAAGAATCAGATGGTGTCCATCAGCTCCTGGGGGAAATAACTCCTCCTGAGCTAGAGTAAACCACAACAGTAGTCGCAGGGCCTCAAATCGAAACAGATGAAATGGATTCAGCAGAGTGCATTGATCTGATGAGTCTCATGTTAGTAGCTATTTAAACTGCATAGCTTAATAAGTGCACCTTTAAGTTAAGGATTTTAATGAGTGGTAATCTGATGCCAACAAACAATCATCTCATTTAGAAGCAAAGTAAAATGGAGACAACCATCTTTCAGCGATTAGACCAGTCCAAAGTGACAGTCGCTATTCACAACATCATTAACACCTGAGAGTTTACTCTATAGTGAACAGTAAACTGAGATTACAGAATGGGAAACAATGAATCGTTGGCTCGTCATCTGTTCCACCGATAACAATTCAGGCCTTAAAAATAATGCTAGAAAAATAAATATGATCCATTAGCTGGTGAATAGAGTGGAGGTTTTGGATGAAGACACACAGCCAGGGAGAGGAAATCAAAAAGACACACCCCAAACCATTTTTTACAGCAACTGTCACAGTACACTTGAATGTGAGTTGCTGCTACTGCGACTGTCAGCCCATGGAAGCTTTCAAATGTAAGTTTATAAATCCGAAATGTCTGCTCAAAAAAATTTAAACCAATACCTTAACTTATAATACATGAGGCCCTGTGAGTGTGTTTTCTGAGAGTCGTCGCTTCACTCCGTGATCTGAACCAGGAGCAAACTAAACACACGAGTGCAATAAAACAAAGATGTGTTTGTTTAAATCCCTTTCTTGTGTGTGCCCGTCCATGTGTGTGTGTGTGTGTGTGTGTGTGTGTGTGCGCCGAGAGAAAGAAAGAGAGAGAGAAACAAAGGAACCCATAAGTTAGCTTGATGTCCTCTCTTAATGTACATGCATTGCAACATCTGTGTGCATTTATTCAGGCATGCAGCTCAAACACTGAAAAATATAATGTGCTCTCGTGCGTGTGTGCATCCTTGACTTTCTTTCCTAGTGACCGTCCTTTGCTATTTGATGGTAAAACCAGAAACCAGAGGATGAAAGTCCACATCTCTTCACAGACTACTTTTACCCCTTCTTTCTGTCTGGAAACTCCATAGTGTGCAACAGATGTTTTAAACCCGCAGCCTCTCTTTTATTTATTTTTCTCTTTTTCAGACACAGTGCAGCAGGGGATCAACACAAGAATCAGCTGTACCTCCGTTGAGAGGTTACATTAGACATTGGGGACAGATTGTGCAACACTCTCCACTTTTATGCATCATTAACAGTACAACTCAAGCCTGTTGATGTGTATGGAGCAGTGATGTGAACATAACTATACATTTACTGGCAAGACAGGCTTTATAATACTGATTATCATGCAACTTTGTTCCAGACATTTTATCAAATAAAGACAAATCAAGTACAAGAGCTTCAAGTCATCAGCATTATAGGTGCACTTGTTTTAATGTGAACTTACCTCTTTTTGTGCTGTTGCAACACTACGTTCTTGTCCTTTTGTTGCCTCTCCAGATGTATTCCCGAACTCTAGGATTTGTCAGTCTGAAGTTTGCAACCCACTTTCAGCGAAGAGAAACTGTGCCTGGAAACAAAAGGATGCTTTTCTAGAAACCCCTTGTTAGAAATCTAAAACTTCCCAGCTGATTTCCTTCAACTGGAATTCCCTACTGAAAAGAAAGCACAGTGAGAAGTGATGAATGGACAGACAAGCTGCAGCTTCAAGGAAGAAAATCCCCCTTTCTCTTTTTTTCCTAGTGAAGTTCTGAGTTGGATTTTGTAGTTCTGTCGTTTTGCAGCTGAGCTCACTATCTCTTCGCTGTGTGCAGGAATGGCAGAGAAAAGTGACACACACATGAACGCACACACACATATGCAGGAGTGGGAGGGCTGTGACAGCACATACAGGGGGTGGGATGGGTGTGTGTGTGTGGGGGGGGCTTACTTCACAGGGAAATTGCTGAAGGTGGAGTAATCTTGAACGGGCAGAGTATCCCAGTTAAGTCATCTCGACCTCTCTCTTCCCTCCCACTCCTCCCTATCTATCCTTCCTCTGTTTAATTAGCTCTTCCTTTCTTCCGCGCCGTTTCTCTTTCCGTCATGTACAACTTTTACTCCCGCGTTCCCTCCTTCTCCTCACCTCGCTTTGTTTTGCTGCTTGACTCCTTCCTATTATTTGTTTTCATACCTAGATAGCTGTCTCCCTTAACATTTCTGAGCGGTCTTCTAACTCTGCAAACAAAAGCAGGAAGCAGCCAGGTGTGATGGGTCAACCTAAAGCAAATAAACGTCACACCACTGCTGCATCTTCTCAGTGAACACCTCTCAAAGCGTTTTCTTTGATAAAAGGGAGGAAAAGTGGCGACTCACTCTCTCTTTTTGAAATCTGTGTGTTTGCTTTCCTCGTTGAGTTGAATAATGACACTGATGCTATTTTCACATGTGCTCATTTATTATGGTTGCTTCTTATTTATGTCTGGTTCCAGTCGTTGCTGAGCTCATATGTCTCCTGCATGAGAGCGGTATCAATCTTCCCGTGTAAATGCTGCAAGTAAATAAGCACGTTTCCGAAACTATTCCCTTCTGGTTAATATCTGTCTCTTTGATAGTTATATTATACAGATAATGATATAGATAAATACATTTGCTTCACTCTTTTGATATTTATAAGCTCTTTCTTATGCCGTGTGTGTGTGTATTTTGGAATCCATGTTAATGCTGCTGGGATCTGATTCCCCCCCACTAAAGCTATGATTGAAAGCATACATTAACCCCTAGCACTTGCACACACACACACACACACACACACACACACACACACACACACACACACACACACACACACACACACACACACACACAATGAGACTAACCGTTCCTGCTCCCAGTGGGCAGAGGAAGTCAGACCTCTTGAGCATGCAATAGAAAAGGCCCCTGGTATATACACACACATCCACATACACTCAATCTCCTTGTCCTGTCAGATATGCAATTGAATTACAAAGAGAGTTTGTGTATGTGTGCGTGTGTGTGTGTGTGTGTGTGTCTGGAAGCCATTACCTGGCATGTCTCCCCTTGCTGCCCAAAAACCAAGAGGCCCCATATGAATCCTGCCATCACCTCTCTCTTTCTGTTTCTCCTTTCTTTCTCTTTATTGCTTCTTTTATTGTTCTGCTACATATGTCTCTCGCCCCTTTTATAGACCGTTCCTCTGTGATTTTTTCCTCCAGTGTCCCTTTATTTAAGCTGTTTCATTTGATCGTTTGCCCGCATTACTTTGCTCCAGTTAATTTTCAAATGACTAACAGTAACAGTGGTGTGCCAGCGTTTCAAGAGCGTTGATATTAGATGTGGTTCACTAAAATATTTGGGCATTTGCCTGACATCTTTGTTTAGTCATTAGTTCTGCTTTAAAACCGATGGGGGCTGCAGGCAAGCTCCTCCATCCTCCATCACCTCAGAGAGGCCCAATCATGAAACAGCTTCTGAGTTTGTGTCTGGGTGCAGCTTCACCCTTCTCCTTGGAAGTCCTGATACAGGAAGCTCAATGCAGGAAGCGATGGGATCAGGTGACAGGAAGAAACCTCCATTCTGCATTCCTCCCCAAGACCATGGAAGTCCTCGAGCAACGGAAACACACCCATAACATACACATGCATGCGCACACAATCCAAGATGCTGATGTTCCTACAGCCCCTTAAAATAGCCCACAGCCTCGCCACAATGACAATTTTAGGAATTTCTTTTGTGTAAAATCAATTTGGTTGAAAGTCATAACATGTATGAAGACTCCTTCTGTTGGTGATGAGCGTGTGATATGGTTGAAAGCTCCACAATAAGCAAGTTAGTGGATCTTAAGATGAGATTATTTTGTGAACTGCTGTTTCTAAGGTCAAGAATTAATTGTCAAGCTCAAGTTTTGTAATCCTTTGACCTTTCAAACAGCACTGATGAATGGAAAAATGTATTTTCTTCCTTTTTCTTCCATTAAGATGAATAATGGTCACAACTATGCTAATCTACTTACAGTGTATTAGCACTTATTGCTATAAAGTGGTTACAATTATACAACTTCTCCTAAAAAAAAAATCTCCTTGCACTATTTTTTCAGTTATTAAACATATGAGGGGACCACAGTCTGAACGTGTTAAACACTCAGGGGAGGACGTAGCTGCATGTGCTGTGTGAACTCCTGTTTTCTTAAGAGTTTCTGGAACAAATGTGTAGCATGAATAGATGTCCAACAAAGTCCTTGTTGAAACAGATTTTAACTGTTCACAGGAGCTCAGACCATCAGACCTGGAGTACTGAGTTTCTGCAGTAACTAATAAAGTCGATATCGCACCTTTGAGTGTGCGTACAGTATGTGAGAGGGAGAGGAAGGGAATTTATGATTTATGAATCAATAGCAACGACAGAGGGTGGAATGTATAGCCAATGGAGAGAGAAGACGGAAGGGGGCGTCATCTAACAGAAGTGGGGAGAAGGAAAGAGGGGTAAATAGTTTATGTTGTGTTGAAGCATGATCTTTATGTGGGAACAGGCTCTCCTGTAGTATCCCAGGTCAGTGTGAATGAATCAGGTGAGGAGGTGCACACACATAAGGTGACGCTCTGAGGAACATGTAGAATTCTTAGGTGATTTAATGCCTCTCTTTTCCAGTACGCACATCCATGTGTCTTGCTTCCAAGCTGTGACAAAGCAGAAATAATGTAGCATGGTGAAAATCTGTTACAGTGATGATTTATGGTGATTTAGAGCTTCTCTGACCTAACTACATACAGACCAAGCAGCGGTGTTATGTATGAATATATACATGCAGTATAGTTGGGTATTTTCAGGGCCAATGAGTGTGCAGCAATCACGTATATAGTATACAGCAATCACTCCACTTGAACAGACATTAGTGGTTACAGGGCTGAAAGCATCCTAAGTTCCAGCTACACCACTTGGATCCACATTTACCACCACCTCTAATGTTTCTGCCGGTGGACACACCACAATCGCCCAACAGCCACACAGTGTGTTATAGTCGCCCTCCACAGTGATTTTAGGGTAATGCACCCTCTTGCTTACTGCTCACCCAGAATGCCTCTTCCCTTTCTGCTTAATTCAAGTGCAGTGGGTTGAGGCCGAATGGAGATTTCGAAAATGTAACAGAAATGAGGCATGCACTTTTTAAATAGGTGATAAAAAATTCAGGCAGAAATAAAAAGTGCTGAAGTACCAAAAAGAAAATGCAGTACAGTAGACGGCTTTATTTGCTGCCAGTAATTTAAAGGGTGCTTGAAATAAGCTAAATTAGTTAAATGGTGATGGTTTGGGAACATTAAATCTCTGCGTATACCAACAAACACGTGACTGTCATCATATTTTAAATGTCATTGCTAAAAACATTCTCAGCTCTCTAATACTGCATGGTGGAAACAGGTGAAGCTCAGTTTTGGGCTCTAACCAAAAATAGACAAACTAGTCACCAGGGCTATAAAAGGCTCTGATGCAAATGAGGTGGCCGTTTTGTCTGACTATGCCACATTGGCAGAGCTTGCTTATCATTTTCTATATTTGGATCAGTTGCACCGTCAAGGACGGTCAGGAGCAGCAATATTATATTGTTTTATATATATATATTATATTGTTGTTGTTTGTACTGATGTTATCTTGACGTGCAATATTATATATTATAATACAACACTGGACTTAACATGGTGACACCACACAAGTAACGCAGAATATGGTCAATTTGAACATTACTCCTTTTTTTCTTTGCATAAAAATCAATAACAACCTGTTTTAATAAGAAGCTGAGCCAGAAGCTATATGTTTCTAATATTACCTCACTTTAGCCCTGCCGTGTGCCTTTCATATATTAACAATGCATTCAATCTGTCACTGAACTACTTTTATGTTTTGCTGAAAAATAAATGTTTAGCAAACAGAGGTCTGTTTAAAGAAATTTATTTAATTTCTTTTAAAGATATAAGATGTTTCTAAGACTGTTCTGAGAATATGAGGAAGAATTCACCACCCTGCAGAGAAGCATGGTGGCAGCATCACCATGGGGCATTATGCTACTTGGGGTCTGCAGCATAAGGGTGGGGAATAGAGCTTAGAACAGGATAAATGGAGCCAAATGCAGAGAGGTCCTGGAGGAGAACCTGCTCCAGAGTGGACATGACCTATAGAACTGGGGTGATGGTTCACCTTGCAGCAACAGTGACCTGAAACTTACAGTCAAGACGAGGCTGGAGGTTCATCAGGATAAGTCTTTGACTGTCCTTAGGTGGACTAGACTTAAACTCCATAGTATGGAGAGACATTGAGGTGACACTTCACAGACACCTCTCAACCAACCTGATAAAGCTTTAGGGAATAAACTGCCCAAATCCAGGTGTGAAGCTGGTGCCCATAAGACTTTAATTACTTTTATTTTACTTTACTTGGCAGACGCTTTTATCCAAAGCGACTTACAAGGAGAAGACACAAGCATTTACCATTTGGGTTCTGTAAATTATAACTTACTTCAAAACTAAGAGCCCCGATGAGACCCAAACTTGTCAAGAAGAAAAGCCTGTTAGGAATTAAGACTGTGATGTACAGATGCGCTGTCTCCTTTTGTGTTCGTCTCTCATCTCAAACAACCATAGCAAGCAAAAAGTTAGAGGCTCGCCCATTAATAAAAGTCAGATCAAGTTATTACAGCCGCTTTATCAAATATTAAATGCTCGTATCGATTACAAACGGGGGAGTAACATAAACTGGTCACACTTTGTTTACCTACGTGAATGGAGAGCTGGGGCGGGGCATGTGGTCGTCTGGGCCAATAGCATCGTCCGGAAACGTTGACGGACGTAAGCTGCGACAAATGACTGACGTGTACTGCTGGACAAACACGACCACGACATAACGGTTTTACCTCTGAACGTTTTAGGCATAAAAACTGTGGATTAATCCGTTTTTTAGCCAATAATGCGAACAAACTGACAAAGGAGATACGTGTTTGTTTAGTATCTTAGAAAGAAATCTTAACTGTGGAGTTCTCCTGTGACACTGGGGACCGGAAAAGTGCGGTTTTCGCTGCTGGTTTTTCAGCTGGTTGCGGATTCCCCCCCATTTGCATTTGAAGTTGACTGGTGAGTGTGTTGTTGGTGGTGGAGTAAAGCAAGGAGCTACGACAGCTGCTTGTTGTGGAAAAGAAAGAAAGACGAAGAGAAAGAGCAGCTAGAGGGGCTAAACGTAAATGATGTCAGTTAAAAAAAGCTACTAACTTGTGCTGTTTTCTTTATAGGAGCCTGTTTCTTGATAGCGTCGGTGTCCCAGCAGGCTAACATTACTATTTCTGTGCTGCACTGATTAACTAATGCATGAAAAAACCCCCAACACAAATAAAAACTTAAGATGTTACCGCTCTTCTCCTCTAGTAACAATTAGATTGTGATGAACTGCAACATTGGAGCACTGTCAGATTAATGAAAATATTCGATCTGTACATGCTATTGTATTGTTAGAAATACATCATAGTGCTAATATAGCGTACACAGTGAATCTAACGACAGCCCTTATCAGCTGTCAGTGATTTAAGTGGCTCATAGTGATTAAGTTCTCCTCAAAAAGGTCACTTGAAGTGTGACTTAATCGATTATTTGTAATTAATCGACAGAAATGCTTTTATTTCCGAAGCCACGCAGGCATTTGTGTTTTGGAAGAGAGTAGAGTGTAGTGGTTGTGTGGCGGAGGGGTGTTTGTTCACATGCTGCATTCACGAACCCATTGTAAACCCCAGTTATAGAATATCAAGGTTACGGCGACCTGTATTTCCGTAAAGATTAACTAAAGCTTATTCTTTTGGCTTCCAACTATTTTAGTCTCTGAACAATTAAAACCAACCTATATCTGCTTGCGACGCCTGGACCTGGTCTCAGGTTGTATATGCTGCAAACACATCACCTTAAAAGTGATGCTCCCTTTTGGATTGTTTTTAGAAGCACAGAGAGACAAAGCAGATTTCTTTTTACTCATAGTACTGGGCAGTACTGTAATGGCTGAGTCAGTGATGACCTTTGGAGCTCTTTCTACTATGGTCAATTTTCTTTTGTGAAGAAGAAAGCTGTCTCTCAGTGCAACAGTGGGACTCGCTGATGTGTTTTTGGTTTAGGTTTTAGCCTCTGCAACAGTAGAGCACTGTGGCACAGACAAATAAGATAAAAAGTTTCAGATTCACAGACATTACACTGAGATGAAATTAATTGTTGGTTTTAATATTTTGTAGATTTGTTGACAATAACAAAAATATAGAAAAACACAGGTATTAGCCTTTAACTAATTTCACTAACTGGCTTCATTTGCCAAATGTAAGAATCAAGCTGCTTTCCTCTGTTAATAATGGAGTGGAGTTTTATATTGTTAACAAACCCTTGAGATTGTTTTAATCGATGAGGAAAATGCACAACATTTTCGTCATTTTTCTCAACAGAAAAAAAATTGTGATACATGCCAAATAACAGCGTGTCACTGCTTGTTGTGCATTAGAACTGGATCTTGTTCAGTCACGAGATCCATCATTTAATCATGCACTATTCCTATTCCTATTCCCCGGGGGGAATTGGAATGGAAATACTGTGGGATATAGCCAGATGTTGTGGTGTAGCTGCTTGGACAGACAGGCCACATCTGTTTCACTGAAAATATTTTTCTGCACAATAAACACAGCATAAGTTCTTTCTTGGTTGGCTTGTTTTTAATTGCATTTAAGCATGCGCTGTCTACCTGCACGTACTCATATTTTTTTTGTTTAACACTGTTCATTCTTCATAACAGCATGTTACGAAGGTTGTTACGTGCTCATGTATGGTTGAAATCACAATAAGAAGTGTTAAGTATCCAAGTACTCATAATAAATAAATAAATAATACATTTCCAGATTAAGTATAGCAAATTGATACTGTGAGGAACAAACTGTATTCAACTGGTAATAATTACATAACTAAATATTTTATTAGTTATTGAGTTTGTCCATTCACAAATATGTTGAATAATAAGAAATGATTCCACTTATATTAAGGAATCAGCAATTGATGCTCCAATTGGATTTTAGTAAATCATAGAAACATAAAGAAAAGCCACGTCCACCAGCTAAAAAAATGAGCTGGCTGATATTTCTAGCAGTAATTTGTATGCTTGCGTTACGGTCGGGTGAGTCTTTAACTTCCTGAAAGTCCGCGAATGCATCAGGGACCACGTGACCGAGCCAGCTCTCTAGCGTTAGCACGGCGGCTAACAGGATTTAACTAAGTTGAGCTACGTTGCATCGCAGCACAGAGAAATCCCCACTGGAGAACCGACGAACGCGCAGTATCCGCGGCGTAGTTGCCATAAGTTTGTGTATCGTCACACTTTGAAGCGAACGAGGACACGATGCCAGGTAACGTCGACGTGAGAAACCGTCTTTTGTAACGCTTCGTGTTGTGTGTGTGTTTTGTGTGAGATACAGAAGCTGTTGTGGTCTCCGGAGCGGAGGCTTGTTTTGTTGACCTGCTTCACTGATGCTGCCATGCTGTAGCAGCGTGCTAGCTGATAGCGGAGCAGTCGACTTTGTTTGGCCTCCAGCATCCAAACGGGGCTGGAGCTTGACCTCGGTGCAAGGTTTAGACGTTGTGGTAGCTTAACGCGTCGTTGTCGTTTAAGGGCGTTGCGTTTGGTTCAGCCGTGTTCATGGAAATTCATTTCACCAGGTTGTTGAAAATAACTGTTATCAGCCACCTAGCCGCCTGCCCTTTGTTGTTTGCGAGACAGCTTTCACCTGAGGCCCGTTTATTGACAGCTACGTGTACCTACGTGTTTGCGGCCAACGTGAACTAGCCACTTAGCATTACCTTGGCTAAAACCTAGTCCCTTCACCAACTTTCAGGTAGGCCCAGACACCTGGTTTAGCCTGTTAGCTCCGTGCTAGCAGGCTGTAAGCTACGACGACGCAGCCCCCATTACGCACAATACACGGTTACATTACATAATATGTCATGAGGTGGTTTATTTTGTGAAATTAAAACCTGTCATGCGTAATGAAATATAACCCATTAGGCACAGTTGATCTGTGTAAATGTGTCCGCACTTTTGTTGCTCCGCTCAGATCCCAGTTTGAGATTAAGTTTTCCTTCACATGCAGATACACGACGTCTGTTGGGTTACTTTAAATGTTTGTAAAATTGTAGCAAAACAAAGCGCACAGGTCTATTTTGTCTCTTTCAAACTACTGTATTTTGTATTTTTACTCTGTTAGCACGGAAGCGTATTTTGTTTCTGTTCCACTAACTAGAGTTACTCGTAAATAATTTTACAATTGCGAGGAAGGAGAGTGGACTTGGAAATATCGCTTAATAATTATATATTTTTTTGTATTAATATTCTTATTTAGTGGTTGGAAGGACTATTTTCATTGTGAATGAAGATTATTTCATAGTCCACTAAATTAAGAGTCTTTAATCCAGTCGTGGGCATATCCGGTCCACGGGGGCCACTGCTCTGCTTAATGTCCAGCTATCCTCGTCCTACCCACTGCTGATGAACTATTCCAGCTCCTGATTGAATAAAACACACCTGATCCAGGTAATCAGCAGTGGTTACAAACCAAGCAGGGCAGTGGCCCTAGAGGACCACATTTGCTCAACCATTTAATCATAAGAGATTTTATAAAAGAGCTGGAGCCCAGTCACAGTTTTAGCAGTTTTGTTTTGGAGGATGGCCTGAGCTGGGCTCTAAATATTACATGGTTAAAATGAATAACACATGGTTATGCAACATGAACATGTTGAGTGCTATGTGCAGTACATAATAGCACAGTGTGTGCTCTGTTTATTTTTATTTTTTTATTGAAAAAAAAAAGCGTGGTCACCTGTTATGCATTAATACATGTGTGGAAAAACTTTTAGCGACTGTTGGATATTGATGTTAAGGGCTGGGATTTAACTGTTAATTTTTAGCTTTAATGATGCTATACAGGTTGAGGAAAGGTCGCATAAAGATATTCAGATAAAGTTTTACCCACTTGTGCTTTATTTTTCAACTAAAAATATATCACCAAGTCTAAAATGTCAGAAAATAATTTATTCATCAATATCACTACATCTTACAACCTGAGGTGGTGTCTGTGAGGCAAATCAAAAAGATTTAATTAAAATCATATAAAAACTGCAAATTCTTACATTTTAGATGGTCAGACAGACTGAGACTGAGTTTGAGTTTTTCTTTGATAAATGTCTTTTATTGGTGGTCATTTCATTGTCTGCTTTTTGTCTTGCCCGCCTGACTTTTGGAGTTAAATACAGCACATATTGATTGCATTAAAACTTTGGCTGTTGTCTGAGGTCTGTGTTGTTTCCTAACACTTAATAGATGCCAATAAAAATGAACATGGACAACAATGGCACTCACTCACGTCTGTTTCACTTTGAGCATGTTGGCACTTTGCTCGTGCAGAATTAAATTTAGGCATATGTTCTCTCAAGAAGAAAGGACGTGTTTGCTTTTAAAGCTTTACTAATCATTCTACTGCGTTAAACGGTTAAATCAGACAGATGGAGACACACCATACTCGACTAACCTACTTATCAATTTTTTGTTTATTTGAACTTGTATGAAGGACATTGTGTCCGTGCAGCCACAGATCAAACTTTGTGTGCATGCATGTCTTGGTTTTTGTTACACTGACCAAGTCAGAAACCTTCGTCCAAGTAACATCATGTCCTGAATGTGGAAATCAAGCCATTAAAGTGGTGAAGCTGCTAAAAGTTGGGGGATGTAAATCAGTCCGCACAAGTCAAACATTGCAATGGTGCGTGTGCCTGCATGAGACTGACCCTGGAGCTGTGTGCACGGCTCGGTTGAGATCATCAGTTTTCTTTTTTCTCTTCCCCCACTGTGAGGCCGCAGTTGAGTCATGACAAGTCTGTCTGGCTGACGGAGGATTATGCCATTATTGTGGGCATGTGTCTTTAAACTGCTAGTGCTGTGTCTGTGTCACTCTGAAGCAGGGACACACAATACTCATGTCTCTATTTCTAATTCGTTGTTCTTTTTAAAATGTATCTGTTTGACTTTGTAAAACTTTTTTAAAAGAAAGTGCACTTTGTGTTGCTTTAGTATTTTAATTCTCCAAAATTAAAAACACTCATAGTGCTTAGTGTCATATTAAATTCCCAAATCATGATAAATGTCTGTGTTGAAGAGCTTTCTTTTTGTACTCACACTGTTTTCTATAGCATTTTTCAAGTATATTAACACCCAGTGCAGCATGATTGATGGGAATATGGTAGAAAAAGCTCAATAACATGGAGGTTGCTTACATAAGACAAAGTATATGGATGTGCGATAACCCTGTAGGCTTTCAGTGCAGCGTCAGTGGATAATTAAGTGATTACATTAAAAAGTGAAACCTAAAATGCACAGCAATACAATAACAAATATAAAATTATTCCAGTTGGCACATGAAGATCAACATCAGAGGTATTCATATTCTGCTTCTGTAGCAAGAATGACAGCAACATCTGTACTTAACCCAAAGATTGTGCATAATTTATTTTTAACAACTCCTACAGTTGTGTGTTACACCTGCAGCCTCTAAATTGCAGCTTACACCAGCAGCATTACACACGATGACTCACTCCGTTTGTCTTGACTGAATCATGTGCAGTCAACACCACAGTGCTGCAGAGTAACCATACCAACATCTTTGCCTCTGTTCACGTCAGATCAGTCATTCTCCTTGTTTACGTCTGACTTTGTTTGAGATGCGCTGAGTGAAGTTTATAGTGCAGAATCCTGAGGAGAAAAAAAAATTACTTCATCTCTCTGGCCCTCTGTCATACTTATTCGGGCAGAACCAGCCACATGCTATTTTCTTTCCCAAATCGGTTGTTTTTTTTGACACAGGCAAGTCTTTCTGAATATTTAATTTCGTATTTGTGAGTCACAGAACGGCACAGCTGTTTTAGGAATGGGGTTGTAGACTGAAAGGTCAATGATCAGAAGTTGTGTGGTTAAATCAAATACAATGTCACAACCATTTTGTACAAAGTGAGCTTTAAGTGTTTTTTTTCCGCTAAAAAACATTTTGCACATTTGTCTTTTGATACTTGAATAGCCACTATAAATCTAAATCCTTGCACTTCTACTTGGCTTTTCTCTGTAATTTGTTTATTGGTCTTGTACCTATTCTTGCCATCGTTCATCTACATAAGACTGGATGTTTGCATGTTAGGGAATGGTACTGTATGTCTTCATGATGTCTGTCTAGGCCTGTGCATTGTTTTTTTGGCCTTTTCACACAACACTGCAATTCACCAACCTGTGAAAATATTGACTGCATTTGTAAAATACAAATGACTCTATTAAACCTTTAGCAACCTGTAGATGTTTGGAGTAAGATCATCTGCAGATATTTCTGAGACTAATTTCTGCACAGAGCAGCATCAGTCACTGGTTTCTTATTCAGAAACTGTTACGTTGTTCCTGTTATGGGCGTGGGAAAAGTTTTCCAACTGTAGGTAAAAAGGTAATTGAGATGCTGCTGATTTGTTCAATCTTGATCCTGGGCTGAAACGTTGGAGCCACGATTCAGAAGAGCTGATGTAAATTAAACAGCCAGTAAGATGCAGCTGTGGGTGAATGAATTTGAGATGAGACAAAGTTTTCTGGCCTCAGCAGTAGAAGAAAACAATGAAGTATGCATAGCGTTTTTTGGCAATAGGAGCCAGTGTCTGATTTCAAAAATATTTCCGGCATGCCTTTGAGAAGTCCACCGTGAGGAAGTTTTGAGCTAAAGTTTAAAGACTTTAATTCACCAATAAGTTTTTTTTTTTTGTCTTCAAAGCAGTAACACTTCTTTCCTGTCTCCTCATGCAGAGCCGGCTGAGATGAGCGGTCCAGAGGTGGCCAAGACACCGGGAGGCGGAGCTCCGGGCAAAGAGGGAAAGGAGCCTGTGGCCAATGGGCACGCAGGAGAGAGCAGTGATGCAAACCCCTTCGCTGAGTACATGTGGATGGAGAATGAGGAGGAGTATAACAGACAGGTGTGTAGTCGTACTGTCGCATCATGCTGTTGATTTCACTGGAGAAAGAATGTATGTATGACTTTCTGGGAAATAAGTGTACTGTAGTAATAGTGAATAGGTTTGATGGTGATTTTGGTAGAGTAAAAGGTGGATCAGTGCATATCTAACACCTCTGTATTTACAGAGGGGGGTGTGGCAAACACATGAACTTGTTTATCCAGTCTCACCTTTTGCTGCAAAAAATTACCAAGTTTGTCATTTAAAGACTGATTTATGAGATTGATACTAAGATTAAACACTTGTATGATGCAAATTATAGGAAACATTTGAAAAATTGTTTAGGCCATTTTCATTTCTCATCTTTCATTTAGAATATTCTGTTGAATCAAGAAACAAAAGCAAAATCTGACCTGATCTTTTTTTCTTTTCTTTTCATTAGCTCTGTAGTTTAAAAAAAATATTTTAGAAAATTTTGGTGCAATGTACTACATTGTAGGTTAATTTTAACCCTTCGCTTCGACACTTACCACTGCGTTTTCTCTTCCTCGTTGTCTCCAGGTGGAAGAGGAGCTGTTGGAGCAGGAGTTCTTGGAACGCTGCTTCCAGGAAATGCTGGAAGAGGAGGACCAGGACTGGTTCATCCCTTCGCGTGACCTCAACAACCAGGGGGTGGGGCAGCTGCAGCAGCAGCTCAACGGTCTGTCGGTCAGCGATCACCACAGCAACCTGGAGGAAGTGGCGGTGAGTCACAGAAGCAGCAAGTTTCACAATTTTTCTTTTCTACGCTCTGCGGAAAAAAAGTTTGCTGAACTTAATGTGTTTTTATTTTCCTATCTATCTGCAGAGGAAGAGCATGTTGAATCCCGAAGCGAAGGAGTTCGTCCCGGGGAAGAAATACTAGGAGTCCCCCTCACCCCCATGGAGCCTCCACATGCGCACACACAAACACACACCAGCCCTCACATATTCTCAGAGACTCTGGCGGCCACAACCGCACACACACTGATTCTCTCGCGTACACGCGCAGACACAGACACACACAGACACACACACACACAGACACACTTGAAGTTAATGGCGTGCTGGCAGGCCCAGTCGGGGGGTGGGGGGATTTCTTTTTCTGTCTTTTTTTTTTCTTTTCTTTAATCTTTTTATTTCCTGTTTGTTTCTTGTAAACTGAGGGACAGTGGGAACAGGGGTGGGAGAGGGGTATAATACCAGCACTGCCCTACAGCGGGCGCTAGCTCATCATTGCATTTCACATGACACTGATGTTTACAGAGCACGCAGATCCCATTGCTGCCCCCTTTTGAACTGAGGCAGCTACCAAATCCAAAATGTCAAATAAAATTTAAAGAAAGACCTCACGAAATTGTTTAATTGCTGTCAAATTGAACATTGCTTTGTGTTAGTTGAGTTTTCACGACAATGACGCATAGAAATATTTCCGGGGACTTGGCAGTGTCTCTGCCACTGCTCTGTAGACTCATCATGGTGAGTCAAACCCGTCAACGTTTGCTCCTATGATGTCATAAGCTCCCTGTGACATCACAGATCTTGTGCATCTAGCGATGCGGGTTATTTGTATCTGCAGCAACTTTGTTCCAAACCAAGTACAGACCCTATCCTCCCTAAGGAATAAAATCAGAATAGATATGGACAGGTGTAGTCGTAGATAACAAACCATTGTTTGAATTTACGTGAAAGTCGGTGTTTATCTTTTGTCCAGGTTATAAGAACAGAGGTAGAAGGTTCCCAATCGTGCATAAACATTAGCAAGAAAACTTAAGTAAGGGAAGGATGGGCAGAGCATTTCTAACCTCAGTATGGCATTACTGTTGCCATTCTTTTCTGTTCACAGCTTCGTTCTTTGATACAGTTTGGTTTTGTGAGATGTAGTGAACGACCTTGTTACAGGGGAGTGTTTGGTCTGGAACAAAGGTACTGCCTCTTTCTGCCGGAACAACTTGTTTTGTCCAGAAACAGATCAAGTGTCCATATCCAAATCAGGTTTTCGAATAGCCTCTCCTCCTTTTTTTTTTTTTTTTCTCCTTCTTCCCTTATGTGTTTTGAGGATGAGGCATTTTGTGTCTCTGAGTACAGTAACCTGTGGTGTCCATTCAGTCCTGTCTGTCTGTAAGAGGAAACGTGAGGAGACAGTATTGTTATGGTCAGTCGGAATAAAGCAGTATGGAACATGTGGCCGGGAGCATGGCCTCCTTTGTGTTCTTCTCTTTGTTTGTTGGCTTTTTGGAGGAAGTTCTTTTTAACCACCGGTCTTCATTATGGTCTGGCTTTTCCTTAAGCATCACCTCTCAGTGCAAGTATAATCTTCGTTAACTTGTGTGCCAATTAGGAAAAATCTGATCTGTATATGTGAAGATGCTTTTCAGGAAATCCAGATTGTTATTAACAGTAATGATCAGTTGAGTTCATTCTGCTGATTCTCATTGTGACCAGGGAAAATTTTGTTATCTGAACATTAAGTCTCTTCATGCAGCTGTCCACTCGTTATACCAGCGACAATGTTATTTGTGTTTATCCTTATGTTAAGCTGGCACTTGTACTTGAATTTTACTAGAATCTGACAAGTCTGTCCACCCATACAGATTTTACAGTTTTAAGCTCAACAAGTACTAAAGTGTGTTCTTAAACGGTGCACGTTTTGGTTAAAAGGAAACTTCCTCCCACAGTGTCGGACCACAGCTGTCGAATGGCACCCTGGTGAAGCCAATAAGAATGTCCGCCAGGTGGATTGTACAACATGAAATCATTTTTGGTGATTTTGTTCGAGTTAGATGACAGAGGCCGTTTCAAAAAAAAAAAAAAAAAAAAGTCCAAGAAGACAGAGTATGAATTTCAATACAAATAAAAATAATGAAAAAAGCCGAATAAAGACGTTAAAGACACATGCTTTGTCCCTATTTTGTCACGCGTTGATATACCATGCAGCTTAGCTGTGTTTGTAACTTAAAAACTAAGAGTGAACAGCCAGCAGGTTTATTATTTAACACTCATGCATCACTATGGACATTTCTATATACACATGCCTCCTCACGTTAACATTGATTCATTTTTACAAGTTGACTCCAGCACCGCGTGACACTCGACAGAATAAGTATAGATGATAGATTGAGATAGTGTAGTAAAACACAGGAAGGGGAGAAGTAGCAGATAAGAGCGGTATTGTCATCTAAGGAAAAAGACTCACACACTCAAACCCTCCAAAGTAAGGTGGAGACACCTCATGAGTTTCTCTCTGCTCCCCAGAACCTTACTTTTCTAATGCTTCTGTACTTCAAAAGACATTTGAATGCAGAAATTTGACTTGTTATAACACTGCACTGCTGTGTGCTCATTTAAGACTCTCTCCAACAGGACAACATCAAGTACACACATTTTGTGTCCTTTGGGTGTCTGCCAGTAGATGTGTTTTCTGCTGTGTTGTGACTCATCCTCCGCTTCTGCATCCTGAGGCAAGATAGCTGACAAGATAACACACACACGAGCCTCAACTGTTTCTCCAGTGAGGAAGGACTTTTCACGCAATTGGGGAAAAAACAGACTTATTTAATAGCGACATATAGCACTTCAAACTCAGTGGGTCATCATGTTTGGCACAACAATATTTCTTAATCTGCTGTGTTCTGAGATAAACATTTTTAGATTAGATTTAGAGTGAAGCGTGAAGATTCCAGTGTCAAGGAGGACGTCGATGGTGAAAGTCGCTCATCCTGATCTCAGACCGGGGCCACTATGAGGAGACGCACAAGATAACAAATTAGAAATATATAAGAATTCCAGTGAACCAGTGTACATACACATCTACCCTCTTCTTACCTCAGCAGCATAGCTGGATTGGTACTCTGTTAGCAGTGGCTTCCTGCTGGGCTCTGTGCTGTAGAGAGTCAGCGGTACATAGGCCAGAGGCAGGTTGCTGTCCTGAGGGATGCAAAGAGAGGAAGTCTGCATCTTAAAGCAGCAACCATTTGGGCGTGTTTCCAATGCACCGCTGAGAGCAAGAGGAACACAAAGAAAATGTCAGAGTAATGCACAGGGTGCAAGATAAAAACTTAAAGTTGTGCTAATGGTAAAAGGTGAGCTTTGTCTCTGTGGTTCTTAACCATTTGCAATGGCAGGAAGTAGGCTGAAGGAAGACACTGTTTTTCAGACCAGCAGCAGGTGTCAAGCTTCTCACGTAGCTGATGTCCCAGTGTTGAGCATCTAACCAGAAATGGGAAGTAACAAAATGCATTTACATAATCATAATTTACACATATATTTTAAAGCTACAGTATGTAACTTAAGAATATTTGAGTAGAAATATGTTCCTAAACCTTTTATGGGGGAGATGCTGTCGATGACTCGCTTCAAAAGTTGACTGGAGTTAAGTTTTGAGCATTTCTGATTGAGGCTCGCCCTTCCAACCAATCAGAGAACTTCAGGGATTTCTGCGTGATTAGTAAGTTTTGGTGCTTCTTAGCAGAGCAGAGCAGGGAGAGGGGGGATGGGTGAAGCAGAGGGTGGACTTTTAAAAGGACATAGTCCTACTTTTTAAGGGATTATATACTCTAGTATAGTATATAAAACCAAATAATATATAAAAAAAGTGTAGAAATGACAAGATAACAGAGAAATGAGCTTTGGGGATGGTGGTAGGTGGATTCTACTCCTTGCAATGAATTATTTTTTGTGACTGTTATGCCAGTGTGCTTCAATGTGCCGTACAGAAACAAAAGTCACTTGATTTTACTCCACACTGGCCACTCTGGGGGCTGGAGTTATTTTTCTGTGTGTGTGAGTGTGAGAGCTGTTCCACCTTGACTCCACTTGATAATGGGACTAGAGGCCACAGCAAGGTTGAGCAGGTGCTGCAGTCTGGCTTCTCTGCACAGAGATGTAAGAAAATCTTCACAGTAGGCCGAATCAACAAGGGATGAAAACACAATCATACCTAAAGTACAGCAATGCAGAGTAAGATTATGAAAACACCACGTTAAAACACTGAAAAAGGGTTTTGTCATTGGCACATGCACAGAGACCAGCCGAATCAAACCGCTCTTGAAATGAAAACGGCAATTTAACCTTTATCAAAGGGATCATCAATCTCCTGCCAGAGCTCATCTTTTGCCTCCTGCTGCTCCAACACATTTACTGTGTATAGAAGAAAAAAAATTGATTGAGTGTCTCTGCACCTGCCATCTTAGATATATGTGTGTGTATTTCAGATGAAGCAGTGAGAACCCCTTACCATTCCCATCACAGACACAGTGCAGCTGACCTTTCTCCTCCTCCTCAAGTAAACTCCCAGTCTCCCAGGCAACTCTTACTTCCTGTGTCCTGATTTCAGACATGGAAGGAGCGAGGATACCAAGTGGAGATGGGGAAGCGGGGAGGAGGTGACAAGAGGGAGGCTGAGGGACAGAGAGGATGGGGATAGCAGTGGTGCTGTGGAACGTGCAGCAGGTGTGAGAATGTTGATGTGACTCACCTGCAAACATGCAGATGACCCATAGGTGCTGTTGGTTGTCTTGTAAAAGAACTGATAATATATAGGCCAGGTTTCACGTTTAGTCTATGAAAACACAAAAGCAACTTTCAGTCAAACAATGCGTCCATGTCTTTCAGTCCAGTCATTAGCGGGTCCTACCTGCAGCAGGTTGAAAGACGCAGGAGCAGCTTCAGCTTCAGCTTTGGGCTGGGTGACTTGTGGAGGACGCTCACTGAATTGTCTGTAGTCACTACTGTGAGTTGTGAGGAATCTCCCAGAACGCTTTGGCCCTGAAATCTGAAAGGCGCGGAGTTAACTGACAGGAATGCGTTGTGCTATGCAATGTATGCAGCGCTGCAGGATTCAGGTGCAGATTTCTAAGAAACAAGAAGCCTTCTAAAGAAGCCTTTAGAAGTACTCAGCTGAAAATGTTACATTATGTACATAATGAATGTACAATCATTCAAAAAACTGGCCCCTATGAGCACCTGAGAAACAAGCTCTTAACTGAAAGGTCGCCGGTTCAAACCCCAGACAAGTAGCAAGTCAACTGCTGCAACACTGAGCAAAATAATCAAATGTTGGTTGGTTCACGAATATCGCTCCACCTGCAAACAGTTAGCACATGATCTCACTGTGCACCTTTCTTCAGGTCACTGTTTTGTTATACAGCCTGCTGCGTTTCTGTTTTTGCTCTCACCTCTCTCAGTATCATTTTATGGCCACAGCATGAAGCTACTTTAGATGAAAAACATCTAAAACGAGCAGGCACACAAAGTTAGTAACTAGCTGTCATAGCTGTTGAACAGGAGCGTTCACCTGACTGTCCCTCACAGACCACTCATGATGTTGGCTGTTTGTTGATGAGTTTGCAACATCAACTAAACATCTGCGGCATAAAATAATATTGCTAAGAACAGAACTGTACACTAATCGTAAACCTAGACTTAAAATCATAGAGGTTTAGAATCTAAAACTCAGCAGAGAGAAAACTGGAAAGTTATGCACAAGCTGTATTTTGTTGCACACCAGTAAAGCCGCCTGGCCTGTTGGTGCAGTTTGTGGATGGTGACAAGTTTGCCTTGAGGCTGAAGCCTTACTGTACAGGAGAGAACAATGTCAGCATATTTGTGTGGAAGTATGTTAGCTATTGCATCCAGAACTATGTTTGTTCTTAAAAAACATTTAAAGCTAAGTTTAATTCAAAACATACTGGAACTAACAAATAACACACATCACACTTAAAGGTGTGACAGCAGAAAAATAAAACATGTTGTACAAATGTTCTTACCTTCAGGGTGTTCAGGGGAATCATCGATGGTTTTTGATTCCTCTGTGGCACAGTACTCTCAGTGCACCATCACAGCACTGAAGCTGGACTGAAGTGAGCCAGTGGAATGTCACCCGTACTGTTTTTAATCAAATTTATATTTATTCTATTCACTGTGGAGGTACACGCACCATCGCTGCTGTTTCTCCTGCATATCCCCCCCCCCCCCCCTTTATTCCTGCAACAGTTCAAGTGCTGAATACTGTACATTCAACACACAGAGGCTGTGATAAAGTAGACAGTATATAGCTCAGCATCAGCAACAGTAAAGTGAGACAGTATAAGAGTCAAACTATATGTATCATGTTTAATCCAGATCTGACTGGCTAATCTAACTTTTTATATTGCATTAAAATGATTACAGAATACGTTGCATAGAATCTCTAACAGAAAAAGGTGACTAGACTGTTTTTTGTTGATTAACATTTTTTATATTACCACAGAAAACACAGACATGAGCTGTCACAGTGTACGGCTTGGGTAATAGCACCATCTACTAGTTCAAAACAAAAGTGCAGAAAGTCTGTAAAAATATTATGTGTTCTTCCTCTTAAAAATATAGAAGATTTAATCTGTAAGCTTTTTAAAAAGTATCACTTGTTTTTAGGAATGTTACAATTTAGAAAATCAACAAGAAGTTTTTTTTGGATGAATGATTAAGTAACACTTCAATCCTGAATGAGTCTTCTGTGAGGTCAGCTGTATTTTTATTGTGAATATCACATGTAAACAAATGTCAAAAGCACATTGTCAGTGGTAGCAGTTTCATTGCCCCCTTGCACGATCATGATTTGGATTATTTATTGTGGTGGGATCAAATCAAGTGTTATTAAAATCATGGTAACTTTTAATGATGCCATCAGTTGCAACTAGTTGAGATCCTCTCATTGGCTGCTGTTGAAGGTGTGTCGGTAGAAGACGTCGGCATTGGCAGCGTAATCCATAATTATGGTGAGGCCTAAACTCTGAGCTCCAAGACTGGCACCTCCAAGGGCTGATGACTGACGCAAAACCAGGAGGCTGTAGCCATGGAAATGACCCTTCAACCTGTCGGATGACGCTGCTTTATCCAGGACTTCAGTGAACCCTGGTTTGAGACACAGGGACAAAGAGATTTATCAGAAGTTTCTCCTGCTTCACCTAATTTTTTCTCAATGTGAAGATTATGGGAAAGTAAGTGAAGAGCTGTGTTTTCTTGATTTAAGGGGTTCTGACCTGGCTTCAGAAGTCCCCAGCTTTTCCACACTGAGCCTACACACAGAATGGGGAGGCCGAGGTCACCGCTCAGTAGAGGCTATCAAGAGAGAAAGAGGGAAACAGAAGAAATTCATGTAGCCTCCATAGCAAATGAGTGAAAGCACATGATCGTGTGTGTGTGTGTGCGCGCGTTACCTCTTGTGCTGTAGGTAAGACAGCCTCGACGTGTTTTGCCAGGACTCTCCCAGCCTGAGTGAACACATGCTGACAGAGAGCATCCCCTGCCTCTGCACCTTTACAACATGCACACAAACGTTTCATTCCACTGTACTCACTCCTTTTTTTTTTTTTTTTACCATGCAGGAGGCGATGTGCTGCCTACCTTCAGCCAGCTTTTTGCAGAAACCAGCAAAGTGTGACTTCTGGAAGTTTCTATAGAGGTGCGGCAGCATGCCCATCAGATCTGACACCTAAGATAAAGACGTGAATTTTTACACTGGGAACTAACTTTCTAACTTACTTAGGTATTAATTGTGTGTGAAATAAAACATTTTCCACATGAAAATCGTGACCACTTTAGTGACTGATGCTGCAGTCTGACCTGAAAGTACTCCTCCATGGCTTTTCTGACATGTGTAATGTCATGAGGAGAAGTGACCAGATGGTCTCTGGTATCAAACACCGTCTTCACGGCCAAATGAGCGATCCAGAACGCTGAGAGGTAGAAAGATATCTGAAGAGTTTGATCTCATCCATAAAGCTTTAAATTATTCAAGCACATTGCGATTGTTACCTGATCCTTCATCACCCATCATGTGACCCCAGCCTCCACAGCCCAGCTGTGTGCCATCTGCTCTGACTAACTTGCAGTTGGAGCCTGTTCCTGATATCAAGACGACACCTCCTGCAAAAAAACAAAACAAAACAGAAACGCTCTGAGCTTAGCTGATGACTCATTTAGTCACATAGTTTGGAAAGACACTTGATAACACTTTTATACAATCACAAGTGGCTAAAGTATAGAGCCTCGCCTAGTTATAAGGTTTTATGGCTTCAGTATGTTCGGAACTAGTAAAGCAGCCTTGAGATTATATAAGGCGCGATATAAATGTAAATTATTGTTGACTTTACACTGGAAATGTAAATGCACACATTACACTCATAAGCTAGAATGGTTGAAATTTTAATTTAACATAAACGACTAATAGTAAATCTGAAAGTTAGTAACGTTTTGTGCTGAGGTTTGACTGCAAACAGCTGACAGTTACCATGATCGCTGGCAGTCGCCATGGCTCCGATGGCATCAGTGGTAATGAAGTAGTGCTGGCTGAGACTGGGGAACCGTTCCTTCATCTGAGCGATCAGTTTGTCGATGGCGTCCTTCTGCTCCCCTCCGCTCAGAGACAGGCCCTGCACACACACAGAAAATCAAAGTTACAGTTGTGGTTTCATTAGACGTGGGTAAACGTGCACGTTCATATGTGTGACATGAGTATGACTGACCAGCGAGTACAGAGGTGTGTTTAGATCCAGTCCTGCCTCCACCTTGGCTCTCTGGACCATGTCGTTGATGGTTTCAATACATTTGTCCACCCCCACCAGCTGTACATGCACAGGGGCACCAAGAGTCTACTTTTAAGTCTCTGCTTATGTTTTAGTCATGAAAGGACATGATGTCTATCACACTTTGAATATACAGTATAAGGTATGTACAAACCCCTGAATTACTTAATCACCCATTCACTTTTTACTATATGCCCTCCATCGTTTATTTCCTACATTTCCCACTTGCCCAACTCAGTCTACTACTGTCTCTAATCTGTCTACTTGTATTCACCCAGTGGTTGGTGGAGGGTCCCTCTGTCTCTGCCAGGACCTTTCCATCTGCTGCCACCAACACTGCTTTGGAGTGGGTCCCTCCACTGGAAACCACGAGACACAGGGCATGAGAGAAACAGCAACGCATTATACAGTCACCAGACAAAAAGATACCTTCTGAGAAAAATATAGCTAATTAATTATAAAGTACAAAGAAGACACACTATTTTAGTGCCCTCCCCAAAAGCTTCACAATTATCAGTCTTTCACGTATTTATTCATAAACTGGCGGAACATGAGGAAGACGAGATCACGAGAAACACCCATGCACACAACAAAACTGTCCCAGTCTGAAGTCTACAGCCTGGAGTGAGAGCGACACTCTTTCATTATGTGCTCCTAAGCTGGATATTTAGGTAGCAACTGCGACAATACGAGTACGAGCATTCGTAACACATACACTTTACCTAAGGTATAAAAAAAGATCGATACGAGTGAGTTTTGTTGTACATTTTAACTTATTCTCACCCCTCTACTCCGCCGAACACCGTCATATCTCACTTCCTGTTTGGTCCACTCGGCTTTGCAGATATCGCGAGATGTGGACATGAGTCCCGCCTGCAATGTCAAATAAAGACCAGTAGATGGCAGTCGTGTTTTTTTTGTGTGTGTGCGCGTGTATCATGTGGTGGCTGCAGAAACCGCCTGCAAATAAATGATTGAGTTTAATTGTATTGGGTTAAGTAAAAGCATCAGTACCACAAAAGATTAAAATGACTTTATGAAATGTATCTGTACTTAAAGTGTCCCTGTAGGTGTTGTTATGTAGGCCCACACATATTAGTTTAATACTTATGTATCATTGTAAAGTTCCACAAGCAACAACTTTGGGAATCACACGTTTATAAGTAAAGTAAAGTAAAAATACCTAAAAATACTATTTCTGCGCAGAGTTTCCAACACTGTAGATGTTTTTGCCAACAAGTGACAAACAACGTCGAAGGACAAGAATGGACATTTCTAGTACTGTGAAGGAATATCAGCCAAATTAAAAGCCCATTCTGTGTCCTCATGCTTTAAAAATCCAAATGCTGTGTCAAGAATAACACTGAGAGATCACAATTTGGTTATGAGCTGAAAACAGGAACTCTGAGTTACACTGTGAGCCAGCAGGAGCAGGAGGCATCTGTAACGCATTAGGTGGCCTGCTTCTCTGGCCAAAACAGGCTTCTTACAAATAACCACCAGTCCTTTGCTATTTCTACTTGTTTAAATTCCCATAGCGTTTAACTATAAAGTATATGTAAGTATTAACCGTGAGGTTTCTGTGATGTATACTGATGTTATGATGTCCTGCTGTTAACCACCCGCTGCATTATCTTTTCAATTAAGTAGCCTGGACAGTTCGCAAATGTAAGAGGTGAAAGCGACAGACACTTAAGCATGAGGATGAGGGAGGGAGGGAGGAAGAAGAGAAGGCGCTCAGTCCGCTCACCACGCGCTGCTCGCGTCTCCTGCAGCTGCGTCAAGCGGCGCAGAGCCACTGCAACAGCGCGTGTTAGTTAGATTACAAAGTAAAAGCACAGGGTGGACAAAGTTATATCAACGTTTTCAATTACAGCCCATTAATGTGATAGATGATAAACATTTCTCCGAGTATGTCATTGTCTGACAGTTGTTTTGGATTGGTAATTGTTACTGTCAGGGGTCACTGGGTCAAAACAAGTCATTTGGGCCTATCTTCCTTCCCACACACACACGCACCTTAACATCCTCTGTTCACTGTGTATGTTCCTTGTTGCCACAAAATTGCCATTATATTCAATGCACACAAAAGACTAGCTGTACCAGAAGTGACATACATAAACACGAACTCATCTGTTCTGTTTCACTTCAGCTCTGGTTGATTGATTTACACGGAGCTTGATTTAGTCACATGCCCACCGTGAGGATGGATTTTCAGTACTGACAGTGATGTTGACCTCTCTATAGTAAGACGTGGAAGAAGCGCATCTTTGGACCACATTTGTGGCAAAAAAAAATCGCCTATATAAACATTTCTAAAGCTGATATAAGTTTCCACTCAACTATTTCCATCCTGTCCTGAGTTTGACTGTACTTTTATTGTGAAAGCTGTGGCCGGAAGTTCGATGTTATATATTCCGTGCGTCTCTCCAGCGGTGCAGCCCTGCAGGAGGAGACAGACAGACAGGCGACCCGCCGACAACATTTGGACGTCATTTAACACAGTCGGGACCACCCGTAGACTGTTTGGACCTCTTATATCTTCACCATGACACCGGCATGTGTCCGACACCGCTACGATAAATGCGTTTCTACGGCCGGGGAGCGGAAGTGAGACAAAAGGGAAGTTATTAGGGGTTATAGGAAAAATAAACCCCCACAAAAAAAAAGTGATTTCTTCTGTCAAATTCAAGATAAATCTGAGCTTTTGTGACGAAGGGGAGAGACCTCGGACTGTTTGCGGGCATGGACACCCACGTTAAGGAGGGACAACTTTTTGTGCAGCATCAAAAGTTTGGAAAGGTGAGTTCAAGAAAATACGAAAAGAAGTTTGTACCGTGCGGCTGCAGATGTGGCGTTGACAGAAAAGAGAAACTGTGTAGCTGACGTTTACTGAGCCCGAAGAAGTGTTTGGACGATGCTGTAAAACTTTAAAACTAAAAGCGGTCATCAGAGGTAATAAACATGATGCTAGAAGGTAAAATATTCCATTTTTTACGGTCACTGAAATGAGGTTAAACGCTTCTCGCAAAACGTCCCACAGGAAACCAGAACATCAAGTGCTGAGATCCTTTATAAGCGAGTTATATGTCACTGTCTTTGACAAACAAACATGCAAAAAGCTGGAAAATTGAACAGCAAACACTGAAACATAAACAACAGGTTGAAGACAGATCTCAGCACCACACGCAACATTGCACACACGATAAACAACATTAGTGTGACTGTGTGATGGCTCTTTTCAGACAGGACTGAATGCAAATGTCAGCGATAACACCTGTATGTGTGTTTGGAGGCGTGACTTTGTGTTTACTTCAGTCCTTGGCCTCCATGCAACCTCGCCTTAGGTCTAAGCTCAATGCTAGATAAGAACTCATTTCACTTTTTCAGATTTGTAAAGAGGTTCTTTGTCACTCCGTCTCTCCCTGGTCATATGACATGGCCCAACAAAACCTTCTGACCCTGTTTCCTGTCCTGAAATCACCACTTCACAATAGATATTCATACACCCAAAACCCAGTTTCAATGCCTTTTATAGACCGTTTACAATAGAAAACAACAAACTAAACATCCACATTTTTAAAAAATAATGTTATCTTTGCACAGAAGTATCCAGAAGTGGATAAAAAAGCACAGAAGAAGAAGGAAAAAAACAAAAACTGAACAGGAGGCAGGATGTCGGTAGTTTTAAAAGTGTTGAAACGGGTGTTAGGTTTGTATGGTGAATTATGCAATGACTAAAGCTGTGAGTGGAAAAAAATACACACTCATGCTCGTTACCACGTGCTCAGTCGGAATATGTGACTCGGTTGTGCAGTGGTAAATAGGTTTCTGTTTCTGTTGTTTTATGACATCTCGAGTAATGGCTGTTAAAGACTTTGTACAGCAGGATATAAGTCATCCTCATCATCATCATCCTCTCAAGTTATTACACTGTTAATTTGAAATTAATAGTAAGATAATTGAATTTTGTTTAAATGTATTCATCATCAGTTAGTTTCTACTTTTTCTATTATGCTCCTCTTTAGAAACTGTAAATACTTTACTTTACCATTCTTTGCTCACCAACAGTCTGTGAACCACGAGTTCATTTACATAATATTGGTAACAACTGACACCAATCTGAACTTAAATTCATTTACTTATTTTTTTTTCAAATTGCGTATTGCCGTGCCAGATGCAAATAAAATTAAGTTAAATTAAAATAGTTTATTAAACACAACCTGCTTCTTGCAGGTTCCAGCTCCTATAATGTGCTTATTTGCCTTTGTTGCTCATAAGAATCTAAAGTTAGTCCCTTTGTTGTTTTTAATCAGACCAAAGAAGAATCTGAAATATGGTTTGTGCCATAAGAGATTTCAGTGGACATTTGTTCCTCTTTTTAGTCATGTAAGACATTATAAACCATCCTCAGCATATTGTAACACGCTGCGTAGTGTTGCTCACTACATGTGAACTAAAAATCTCATGAAATGAATTTACTAGTGAAACACTGAAGAAGAAAGTACCAATGCCATAAACGCAGACAAAAATATATTCGCTGTTTCATCTGACATCTGTTACACAAAGACATTCGTAACATCAATAGCGTGACATGTCCGTCTGTCTCGGGCCAATCAGAATACCACAATAATGCAGATGTGTGATTCATGGCAAATATTTGTCGTGTGGCTCGCCTGCTTTTCAGTGTGTACAGCAACTGTTCGGCTGAATTCCTCAACTTTCTCTTGTTTTAATTACAGTTTCCATGTTTGTTGTTGTCAGTTCATTTCATCTCGAAGGCGAAGGCACGCAGTAGAGTGATTTAGTGGGAGGACATCTGTCTGTACATGCATCTGCTTGTTTGCCACACAGCTCCAGATCCAGTATGCTTGGACCTGCAGTTTGTAGTTTACCTGCACCCTACTGGCAGATGATCCCTTACTGCTGAAGTCAGCTTCAGGCAGGAGTTACCTGCCATTCGAAACTGATTGGGTGTGTCGGGATGAAGAAGTATTACAAACCCCGGGGCTGCTAGACTTACATGAGAGCGATTCATGTCTAAAGTAACAACTGTCTGATGTGTCAGACCTCCTGTTGCCAGTGTCTCAGACGTCCAATCATGTTTCTCAGAACATCTGCAGTATGAAGACGTCCGTTTTTACAAAGAAGTGAGCTGATGGTGGGGGGGTGTTAGCAGCAGCTGTAGCGTCATGACAGTGATCAGGGATATCTGTATATATATATAGCATAAAGTCTCTATCGGTGAACACGCTTTCTCCATTACATGAACTTATTTTAAGAATGCCGTTAAATTCCACTGCATTACTTCCGTCTTCAGTGAAGCACCTGTGTGTCCACTGTTCTGTAAACACTGCAGTTTACTACTGTATATGAAACTGCAGATAATTAAGAAAGTATTTTTGTGGTTTGGTATTTTATATACAGTATAGTTAAGATAACGGACAGCAGGTGCATTTCCTTCATTGTCTAATAAAGATTTTGTAGGTTCTCTTGCTTTTATTTACATGACATGATTAGAGCTTTTTTTTTCATTTTGAAACTAATTCATGGGTTCCAGTGAGTTAGTGAGTTAAAATATTGTTGTTTTTGAATCCTTAAACAAGAAAATAAGGAATTCAGATCAATCATAATTAATCCAAATATTTATTTATGCCTGAGTTTGCAGTTTGGTTTTAACTCTGAATATAACGCTGTAACATGTTTGTAATGTGTTATCACTTATGGTACATAAGCCATGACCTATATTATTTAAGTCTGACCTACCTGTGGAAATCATTAACTCTTAAAATACCTGTTGATGGGGCGACGTGGTGGTGTAGCAGTTAACACTTTTGCAATACAGCAAGCAGGACAGGGGTTCGAATCCCCGGTGTCGGCCCACTGTCCAAAGACATGCATGTTCGGTTAACTGGTGACTCTAAATTGCTCATAGGTGTGAACGGTTGTCTCTGTCCATCAGCCCTGTGATAGACTGGTGACCTGTCCAGGATTTACCTCACCTCGTGCCCATCGTCTAAGGACACACTCTTTACTTATACTAGTTATTATGTTTATTTCTACTGCTGTACTCTGCAGTGACGCCTGATGTATTTGAAAGTTTTACTAGGACACACATACAGCCACAGAGCTTTTCTCCTGCTTTCTCTCCTTTACCCCAGTAACAAGAACAGAGACACTCCAATGCCCAAACACACTCACTCAGAAACACAGATAGACAGATAACCACACACATTCCTGCTTGTGTCATTGAGGTCTGCCTACAGCCGGTGGGGTGATGGTTGAGTGGTTTAGCTGAATAGCATCATGACAGATAGAAACTGTAGTACTATTATGATAATAAGAAGTACAGGTACTGCATTGACAGAACAGCTTTTGAGGGGTGGGTTTGTAAGATCCCCTGCTGCACAGTCACACTCTGCGTGTCATGTCTTTGATTTGTTGGTCATATATATACTTTCATTATGAAACAGCAGGAAAACCTTGAAGACAGAATTAGCATCGTTTTTATTAATTCTGAAAAACAGTCTCACAAGAAAACGTAACGAATCAAATGCGATGCAGGTCACAGAAACGGTAAAGTTGTTGTATTATTTCTGCCGTGAAAGTGAGAAACACGCACATGCACTGGTGATATAGCTAACGCTGCTCTAATGAACAGACAGGAGAGCAGTGAGGAAGTGTCTCTCCCTCTCTGTGTCATGATCTTTTTTGCATAATTTCCACTCAGTGTTTTAGAGGCCGATAACGGTCTGCTGCCTTATATGGAGCAGCAGTTTCACACACACACACACACACACACACACACACACAGTCTCACACAAACACCTATGGACCACATCGCAGCAACAACCTAATCGTGTGCACTGCACAATTACACATGTATTGACCGAACAGACGTGTGTGTGTTTGTGTGTGTGTGTTTGTGCATGTATTTGTGCACAGTAACAGATGGTCCTCAGTGCATCAAGGGGATATTAAAAACAATACAAACATGTGCACACACTTAGACACATCTGGACGTAGAATAAGGAAGGCATTGGAATCCCGGGTAACGACAGTCCCACGCACTTCCTGTCCTTTCTGGCAGTTAACAGCTTGGACCGTTTGCATGCACTTGAGAATGTGTTAACTTACGAGACCTTGTGAGTTTTCACGTATGCACCTGCGATACACGCGTGAAAACTGTGACATTTACTAATTACGGCATAAGCTTTGCAGCGGAGCTGTTTTTTCAAATGTATTGCAAAATGAATGTTAAATATCCAGCATGTAAATACCACATTTATACGGTTTCACAAGACGCTTATTTACATGCTGTGAACAATAGTGATGTGCTGAGTTAGTAGAAAGTCAGTAGAAGCCAATGGTTGAAGCAGCATTAACATAACTTCAACTTTTTTAGTCAGCCTTTGTTATTTTTACCACCTGAAATTATTTAGTTTAGTTTCAGTTGTTTTGGAAACTGACTTTGTCGGTTTCATTTCATTTTGATTTCTATTTTTAAACACAGGTTCAGGTAACATGGCAGGTCCATCCTATTCAAATTAGACTATTGTAAATCTGTTATATTATCTATTATTTATTTGTTGTAGTAAATATAATCTTTTTACTGGCCTTTTTCACATCAGATGACAGATCTGTGGATCATCTTCATTTTCAGTTGTTTTGGATGATATCTTTTGTTAAATATTATCTAACCAGTGAAGAAGAAAAGCTTGCTCATCAGGGAGTATTTGCTGACCTGTAGCTGTAGAGTTAGTCTTACTCTTCACCAACAGCTGGATTTTCCCTGTCGGTTGAAGGACTTTCAAACTGCTGACCTTCCTGTCACAAACAAGCTCAGCTCTCTGACTGTCAGGCAGCTTCCGCCCTGCTCAGAGAATGGAGGGGAAAACACAGACAGACGCGAGGCATGGAGTGATGTACAGCAGCAAAACACACACATGTCCAGAGGCCAAAAGGCACAACAGGGATTTCCCAAATATGACTGAGTGAATGAGTCCTGGCATCACACACACACACAGACGTCTTTCTTGTTAATCTCAAATGTATTCATCCAAGTATGGGTGGGACATCAGATCTATTCACCTCGGTTTCATTTTGCACCTGAGGCTACATGGAAAGCACTGAGACTTTCTGAATTAACAAGGAAGACGTTCAGCTGCCATGACTCAACTTCCACAGAACCTCCAGTGTTGCAGGCCGTCGCGTCCATTGTTACCACTGAACATCTGATGTCTAACGCACACTTGCTGGGCGTCTTTTTCAGGATTGTGTGACATTATTGTGTGGCCCCTGTTTATATCTGTGGAGGAAGAGGTCATTGTTAACTGTTGCTTCCTCACTGCCCTCCTCCTCAGGGAGAAACAATGTCACCTAGTTTGGAACTGGGTCATATTTTTAACCTGTTAGAGACCGTCACCCTTCAAAAATGTTAGAACTTGGCCACTTGGCATAAAGATAGGAATGCCCTGGAAAATTGATAACGTGATCCTAATAATTAATGTTTAGAAAATGGTGTTTTACACTTCTCAAATTTTTGTCTGTAATTTAAACTCAGTGTTCAGTGGTCAGTGTTCCACATATCTTGGTAAACGCAGGATAAACTTTTTGTCTCCATGATACCAAACAACTCCCTCTCTTTTCCCGCGAGTGATTCCTTAAGTCCGTAGTTACTCTGGGATTTGGAGTCTGTATCAGTTATTATTTATTAATTATTTATTATTAATAAATTGTGAAAAATATTAGAATAACTCTGAGATGTCTTTATAACCCTTTTACAGCTTTATGCAAATCAACATCGATCTTCTGAGAAGAAGTGGTTCACATCAGTAGATGTTTCTTTTGAGCAGCAAACCCCAAATGTTTGAGTGCTGTTTACTTATTTTGTGATTCCTGTCGGGTGTAGCGTTTAGATCTGCTCCTCTTTGCGTACCGGGTCTCGTTGTCGTACTGAACGTTTACTTGCGTGGAACAAATGATAAAAACCCGTATCTGATCAGATTTTGGGGGGGGGGGAATAGCTCTTTTCTCTGTGAGCAGCGATGACTAATGCTGTAAGTGTGGTCTGTTGCTGTTGCTGATTAAATGTAGGAGAAACCATGGCGTGTGCAATAGATCTGAGTCAAACTGCAGTAGAGTTACCACCACATACCTCCTCCACTTCCACCACAAGTGTCAGTCAGCACAATACAGCAGAGGTAAGAGGAAGACCTGGAAATATAGTTTTGACTCATATCTTCTGTCAGCTTCAAATGTTGACATTCACTTTTGGTGTCTTGATCTATTTTTGATTATTTGTAGCCAGCTCTACATTTATTAGTTTAGCTGTTTCTGAATCAAGCGAAATATTTGTTCCTTCACAGAAAGATGTAAACATAACGCATTATTTAGATTAGTCAAAAAATTAAGAATGAGATTTTGTTTTTTATAACGTTTCTTTTTTAATGTCACCCCTCCTCCAGCCTTCCCTCACAGTTTTAATACGTCTTTAGATTATAATTTAGAAATAGCCTCCTCTACATGAAAAGGTTCTAGGAATGTTTTAACGGCACCTGAAATATGAACCCCCCCTCCCCATAAAAAACCTACCATAACAGTAACTTAAATTGTCATACATTTTAATATCTTACATACATTTGAAATTACAGCAAAGTAGTAACTATTCCCCTCTGGGATTAATTAAGTTTTTTGAACCTTGAATCATCAGGATTTGTTTCTCTGTTTATGAAGAAATAATACAGTATTATTTTAGCTCCGATTGGGTCCCAACCACATCATCCATGATGTATACTATCATAAAGAAATTATACAGTAAACAGGCAGTGTACAGTGTTTTATCAGCTTTTTTTTATCTGAGCTTCTTCATAGCTTCCTGTGGCTGGAAACTTGCTGACATTTTCACACTAAACCAGAATGAAAGTTGCAGTCTGTAAAACCAAAACAGTGAGCTGGAAGATAACATGCTGTTGTACTCCATAGAGTTTAGGGTTACTGCATAGTTGGGCAGTGTTCATCATACTTTTCACATTACATGAAGTGCAGCTTTAATTTTCTGCCATTCCTTTTTTCCACCCATTAGAAATGGAAGAAGAACTGGTTCGTCCTCTACCCTGCCAGCCAAAATGGCATCGCTCGCCTCGAATTTTTCGACTCCCCTTCGGCCGGAGGCGGTGGTCCGGGCGGAGGTTCAGGAGGCGGGTCCAATGAGAAAACCAGGAAGCTGGACAAGAAGATCATCCGCTTGTCTGAGTGCATATCCATCCTGCCAGCGGTGACCGAGAGCTGTCCCAAAGAAAACATGGCAGCGTTCTGTGTGGAAACCAACGACAAGACGCACGTGTTTGCTGCTGAGAAGAATGCTGCTAAGGAGTGGATGGATACCATGTGTGACATCGCATTTCAGGTATATCCACAGTTCTCTTCTTAAGCTGTCAGGTACTAGGATGTGCTTGCCATGGTGTATTTTAGGAAATGCTGCTGACTAAAATGTGGATTTTACTTTCATTTTTTATATAAAATATTTTTGTGCACTCATGTCTGCTGAAAGAAGAAACTGAAAGAAGCACAATTTTCTTTCTTTTCTTTCTTTCTTTTTGATGGGGAAATAAGAAAACTGCTGCTTCACATTTGGTCTTCAACAGGGTTTGGATTTAAATATTTTGTCTGCATGTCTGTATCAGTTTTCAAAATTTTCCCACGTGCCCCTGGAGTGTTGATGCAGTGTTGATCCACGACTATTTGTAGCATATATTTTCAGGGAGGAAGCCAGAAGGAAAACGTCATCATCTTCGTTGTTGTTGTGGACACAGCCTGTTGAAATCTTCATTCTTTGTCCAATGAAGTTCTATTGTTAGGTCTTCTCTGTTCTTTTATTGGTAGTCTGCTTCCAGTTCATCGAGCTGCCCATTCTGTTATCTTAAATGCAAACTCCTGCATTTTGTAATGTAAAAAAATGAACTGTCAGTGTGTCTGTGTGTCCACAGGGAGGATGTGGCAAAAGTAATACTGCTCCAGATTGTAATGGGGGAGCACAGGACCTACAGATGGCTGAAAACCTCATCTACTACTCCAGAGAGGAGGGTAAAGACACAAAACAGTCCAGTCGCACAGAATTTTAAGATCTCAAGAAAGTAGTCCGGTGACGATCATTTGGAATTTACTTAACCTAATCAGAAAACACGCGTCCTATCTTCTCCCTGTAGTGAATGAGTTCTGGGTGAGCATTCAGCGTACTGACGCGTCCGATCGTTGTGGGCTGACCGGCAGCTACTGGCTGAAGGCTGAAAATGATGCCTTGATACTGAAGGATCCAAAGACCAAGAGGAAGATCCAGGTGTGGCCCTACAAGCTGCTGAGGAGATACGGGAGAGATCGGGTGGGTGCCTGACACACAGACGAACCTTGTGCTCACGAGACCTGACAAGTACAGACAAAGGACAGTAAAGAAACTAACTTTAAGAAAGTTAAATTCACATCGGACTGCAACAACTGACTGTAGTGAGAAAGTACAGATAACTTTAAGATTTGTGTAGCTGTGTGTGTGGTCAAAGCCTCACTGCCGGAGCATATTTATTACCAGAGCGTGTGCTTGTTTCGGTGTTTGATGCTTTAAAGATCTAAACTAGGATCTAAAAATGACTGATGATCTGTAAAATACCTGATCTGGTTTATGCGCAAATGATGTTCTGTATGTGTACGGTCTTGCATTTACAAAAAAGGAGCCCTGGGCAGAAAGCATCTGTGTACAGATAAGAACTGAACAAGTAAAAGCAGTGAAGCAATAAAACAGATCTACTGAGAAAACTGCAAAGTAAAGTTCAGAAGAAAAAGGAAGCAAGAATTGCTTTAGTGCCAAGAAAAATGATAATAGAGCAGTGACTGGAACTGAGCGGGAACTTCTGTGATTAGCTTCCATTACTTCAGCCCAAATTTTGGTGTTATTGTAATTCACCTGTCTCTGTATATGCATGTAGTCAAACACATGGTCACCTCTCCTTCTTACGCCACTTCCATTTCATTTTCTTGCTTCCTTTCTTTCTCTAGGTGATGTTTTCGTTCGAGGCAGGACGGCGCTGCGACTCAGGCCCTGGCAACTTCACCTTTGACACCAAGCAAGGCAACGAGATCTTCATGCTGGTGGACCAGGCCATCCAGTCGCAGAAGGCGCAGGCCGAGGACCGCCACCTTAGCGGCCCCCTCAACTCTGACCCGGACTGTCCTGCGTCGTTGCAGCACATACGCAACCCTGGTGGCATGACATCGGCAAGTGGGGACAGCAGCAGTTGTAGCAGTCGGGAGGCGGATAATGATTCGGGAGGCAGCAAACCGGGCTCTGCCGACGGTGTCCTTGGGAAAAGGGAAGGAGGAGATGGAGGAGGAGGAAGAGGGCAAGGCGTTGGAGCAGCTGGGGGAGTTAAAGGCAGGAGTTTACCAGAACCACCTGCCATGTTGGGGGTTTGTGGAGGAGGAGGGACCCCTCCGCGGTCTCCAAGATCGCAGCCGGCGGGAAAAGGTCTTTCCTCAGCTGATAAACAGGCAGGTCTTTATTCTGAGCCAGCTGACTCGGTCCGCCTTCCTCTGCACAGCGTCGACTGCCTCTACTCTGACCCGGTGGACAGTATCAAAAGTCAGAACCAAAGCGGCAACTCGTCCACCCCTCCAGTGCCCACCCCACGCCTCAGACCAGTAGGGGACGAGTCCTTAGGAGGCGGCATCCAAGGGGATCACCATTCTGCAGGCACCAACCAGAGGAATCCCCCAGATCTGTACTCACACGTGTACGACCGGATTAACCTGGAGCTGAACCCAAAAACAAGCGCTCTGAGTCTGAATGGGGCAGCAGGTGGAGGAAGAGGGGGAGGAAGAGGGATGAAGAGCAACAGACGACCCCCCGGAGGCCAAGCAGAGGGACCTCTGTCACCCTCTGGTCTTCCTCTGGAACACATATACGATGAACCAGAAGGCTGTGCCAAAGTAAACACAACACACATTTCCAGCGGTTCAGGAATAAGTGTTTATGACGAAGCTCGTTTGGAGCCCTCCAGCCTGAAGAGACAGGACGAGGCGGTGAGCCTATCAGGACCAGAGGGGAGTTACAACACCTCCACCACCGGAAAACCATCGGAGCCCCTGAGACACTCTCCCCCACAGCTGGGCCCGAGCCGCGGCACGCCCCAACCTCAGACTCTGAGGTTGTCCAAACCTGTCACCGCCCCCAAGCCGCCCAGGAGCATTTTCGCTCGGAAGGATCCAGTGCCGCTGCCACCTGGGAAACATGGAGGGCCTGGCAGTAATGTGAACAACAACAACAACATTTGGGGAGGAGGAGAAGGAGGAGGAGGAGGAGGAGGAGGAGGAGGAGGGGGAGGGGGAGGGAAGGAGCTCTACAGCAAAGTATCTAAACAGAAACCTCTACCTGCTCATTTGTGGTACAGCAAGCACCACCAGGAACTGCTGAGATCACCAGATATCATCTATGACAACTTGGGAGATATTTGACGTGTGTTTTTCTATGTGGACAGTGAGTCAGAAAGAGAAGAGATGATGCTGAAAAAAAAAAATCTTTCTGGTTCTTTCTTTTATTCTTTCAGTTCTTGTAAGGTCTGAGCACATTCTCTCGTTTGGTGTTTCTTCCATCTGTGGACCGGAATAATTATTTGAGACAGCTGATTCATTCGGGGTGGATTAACTATAAGAGAAGCACATCATGGCTGCGTTTTGTGCAGCTCGTACAGGGCCACCCTCTGTGTGCATGTGTGGATTTGGGAAAGACAGAGTGAGTGTTTGCATGGTCAAACCCATAATTGGTGTTCCGAGCCACAGTGTGGTTTGAGCCAGCCACTTCACTTTAACAGACACACACAGAAACCGTATGGATTTGCCAAAACGAGCTCGGCTCCACTTTAACAAGCTGAGAGAGCGGCTTGGCTCTTTTTATATAAAGCATCTGCCGTGTTATGAAGTGAAAACTGGGCAACGCGTTTTTGCACTGCTGCTTTTCTTGAGTTGTTGTTTGACTGGTTCGTCACCGAAGAGAAGAAAAAAAGAGTTATACTTTTTCTGTTTGTGTTTTCTGGACTGATTAGTTACTATAAATCCCAGTAATAGACAGAGATTTAACGTTTTTTTCAGCCCAGGACACTAAAATGTGACATGGTTTCATGCTGGATTCACTAAATGGAAAAATGCTGTTGCTACTGTTTGGACGCATGAAAAGTGAGATTATAAGAACCCATGTGGTCTCAGGCCGCCGCGAGGCCGCTGAATTACAGCGGTGACTTACTGCACAAAATTATATTTTTTGAATCCTTTATGTTTCTATGTACAGACAATCTAAATATCAAACTAATCAATCCCCTGCAATGTGTCAGTATATGTATGTGTCAGAAACAGCTGTGCTGTGCTGTCTGTAAAAACAACTAATAATAAAAATGGCTTAGAAAATCATGAATATTTCTCATAGTCGATCTGTAAACAGGAGAGCTATCGGAACTGCTGCATCACTGCTTCCCCGCTGTGTGTTTGTCCCATCAAGAGCCAGTCAGACAGTTCTTAAAGCTCCAAAGAGTTTCTGTTTTGTACCAGACGGGACAGTGAAACAGTCTGACCTCATCCTCCGCTTCTCTCGCTCTGCCACGCTCTGCTTTTGTTGCTTCAGTCCGTTTCCAACCACTTAATCACACCGTTAAAGCGGAGCCTCAATAATGAAACAAAGACTTTCTTTCTTCATTTCTTCCTTCCTTTCTCCCTTCCTGCATTAACTGTTGTTTGGTTGCTGTGGTGACAGTTAATGGTGCCTGGTTTGTGTCGGACACGCTGTGCATTTTAACTGCAGCGAGATACCGTAAGAGGAGGCCAGGAGTTGGAAAGAGGAGGAAGAAAGTGGGAAGACGGGAGGAAAGAAAAGCGAACTGACGCATTGAACGGGTCAGAGAAAGAGAAACATGTTTATCCCGAGCAGAGGATGACGAAAGTAAAAAGAAATCAAGTTTAAGAAAGAGAACAGAGATTAAAAAGATGCTGACATGATGAATGTTGGCTAGATGAGACTGTGTCTGGTTGGCTCACAAACAGGTACAGACTGTTCCCGGCTGGTGCTGCTGTTCCTTTTTTCTTTTTTTTTATTCCCCGCCATCATCCCTGTTTATCCCTCCCTTGTTTTTCTGTCTTTATTTCTCCACCTGCTGCTGGACTACTTCGTGAACAGGAAACCAAAAGTAACTGAGTTACATCTTGAGGGTAAATTTCCTAACTCTGCCCTCCTGTTCTTTCAGACAGAGCGGGGGGAAGGAAAACAGAAAGAAAAAGTGCGACGACGAACTTCTGTGTTTTTCATTAAACTCTGGGTTAACTAATTGGAAGGGAAAGTGTGAGTGTGCGCACACACACACACACACACACACACACACACACACACACACACACACACACACACACACACACACACACA
>JAUYWH010000010.1:12193833-12216643 GCA_034779795.1 Ctenopoma multispine
ACACACACACACACACACACACACACACACACACACACACACACACAGACACACACAGACACACACACACACACACAGCACTGTTCTGTCATCATGTGCTTCTTTGTATTGCAACACTTCCTTGTTTAAGTATTGAAAACAACGTGTTTAGATCAACTGTGTGTGTTTGGATATGTGCAGAGAACTTTGACCAAACTGGGGCGACAAAGTGAACTGTACCTGTTTCTTTTATGATCCCGTCCAAAAGTACTGGAACAGCGAGGCTAATTCCTGCGTTTGCTGATGACGTTTAGGGTTATGAATTGAAAGATGAATATGAGGCAGAAGTTTAGATTTTCAGCTTCGCAGCTCTTGAGATTGAGTATAACACCTTCAGCGTTTTCCTCTGATGAAGTCGTAGTCGTATTTCTGCTCACGAAGACTTTGTGGTACTTTCATAGCTGGTGTTTTGGGGGTTCATGTCACAGCTGTTACAAAGCTTCTGGTCATGTTGCCTGGTAAACCAGTGGTTTCTTTCTTTTTCAGGACTTTGCTGTGTTGACTACACCCATTGTTTGTTTAATGCCTCTGATTGGTTTTCCCTCTTTTCTCAGATTCAGAATAGCTTGATAATCTCCCAAAGACACCTCTCTAGTCTTTATGCTGATCTATTCGTTTTGACAACAGATGCAGTCTTTGCAGGTAACAGACTAAAAATACGAGTAGTCATTTAGAGCTATCTATTGTTCAAACTAATCATAGTACAGTACATTATGTATCCTAAATCACTGGACTATCATTCTGTATTATTTTGTTATGATAAATATAAACCCGTCACCAGCAGCCAATTAGCTTATTTTAAACTACTTTAAAGTGCTGGCTGTGTCTGAAGGTAAAAACATCAACCCGCAAGCACAAAATTAACACCTTATATGTTTAATCTGTATAACATGCGTATGTGTGCTTGATGTGTAAAAATGACAGTATGTGGTTTTATAGGTGCCAGTGGGCAGTAAGTTCCTGTAGCTGCCTGGCAACCTCATGGTAACATACAAAGTGTACATAAAGTGAGGGCGGGCGGGGGGGGGGGGGGGTGGCAAAACATTATAAACACCACTTAATATAATGCACTCCAAAACAACTCCACCTCCCACGACAGCCCTGATAATAATCATTTAGTAGAATCTTTCTGACAATTTCAACAAAAACTGAGAAATGACAACCTTGTTAAAGTAAAGTAGTAGTAGTAGTAGTAGTAGTAGTAGTAGTAGTAAGTAATTAATGGCAGAGTTGCTGTATTACATCACATTAGACTGTACTGTGTGTATATATGAGTCTTAGCAATCCTTACTTCGAACTCAGCAAGAGGACGAGTAGGCCTCTTCGCAAAATGTCATACTTTTCCTTTAAATGCAGACAATGACTAACGTTTCTTTAGTGTGGTGAATAATAGGTAGAAACACCACTAATTGCGACAGAAATGATTTGGGCTGCAGTGTAGAGTGTTCCATGATGGTAAATACAGTCTCATTAGATTTACTACTACAAATCCTATAATACTAATACTATAATAAAATACTGCTTTAGTGTATTGACTGATTAGAACTCAATAAAAACAAACGTATCTTCAGTTTGTTGTCACAAACAGCTACTGTTTTCTATCACCTCCTCTCTTTCCTTACTAACATCTTCTCTCCTCATAAGCTTTGACCTTTCACACATCTTCAAACCTGCTCGTACTGACTGCCGTAGCACCAATGAAAAGGTGTCTGTGTGTGCGTGAGAAAATGTACAAACTGGCCTTTTGGCCATATCGCTGTGTGTGCATTGCATGGTAGCCTTACAACGAAAGCATATCAAAGACCTCACTTCATAGTTTCAGATCAACTTATGTGAGTTTTCTCATGTTTTGGAGAATGTGGAGTCAGTAGGACGGCGTTTCAAAGTGGAAACAGCAGAGAAGAAAAAACACTTGCAGTGCTGCGTGCGTGTGCTGTTTCTAGCCATACTGTTGGTCAGCCTGTTTTCATGTGCAGGTTTGAGGTCTCTGCATTTCTGCGTGTCTGACGTCAAACACACAATCTTCAAATATTACCGTGTCCTTCACAGTCTTCCTGTCCACTGCTCTGTTTATCCTCCACATTGTGTGACTTGTCTTCTTCCTCTCCCGTCCGTTGCTCTGTCTCTCTCTTTTTAAAGGTCATCTCACATTTACGGAAAGAGAACGAGATCAGTGTCACAGCGGGAGGCACTGAAACTAGACGTTCGTGAAGGCTAAGCTGTTTTTATATACAGGGGTTAAATAGAAAACTAGTTTAATAGCAGAGTGCAAAGCTAATGTTATTGGTGGTACTGTGCAAACAAAGGGGAACAACGATGTTGAAAATGTTTCCACGCTTATCCCAGAGCTTTATGAATGTCCTGCATAAATGCACAAAAGTCGTGCTGTGAGCTGTGTGTTGCTATCTTGCAGCTAATTTCTGTAATATTGGTACATTATGGTCATCTTAAAAGAGTAGCAATGTCGAAAGAGAATATCACAACGTATTTGTCAGTGATATGTACAACTGTTTTTTAATGTCCAGTGCAGATGATGCATGTGTGTTTGACTGTCACATACCTGTCAGCTGCACTTCTTAATATAAAACACGTTACAGGTGAAACTCAGCTGCAGTTCCTCTTTCTTTTTAGAGACTGCGTTACACTAATTATAACATCTTTCTGTTTTGCACATCTCACGAAGGATTCACATGTTCTACCTTTAGGCACATCTGAAACTATCCGGTTTCCTCTCATCTGTGACTCTGCAGACCACCAGCTTTTATTTTTAGCTCTGTGTGGGCAAACCCATTCAGTCATGTAGGTCTGAAAGAGAGTTTCATTCACTCTCTCGTGGCTCGCAGTGCGACTGCATATAAAGGAAGTGACAGCTTCTCAATCAGGATTGTGGCTCTATAGGCTCAAAAAACAAAAAAAAGAATGCCTAAGAAAAACTTAAATGAACATATGTGTAAAGGTGATAAAGTGATTTCTATTCGTTTTTCACTCTTTGTTTCAGTGCCACTACTAAACTAAACCAGCAAGTTGTGCTGCACAAAAAAGTTAGAGGACAGTGACAAGAATATTTTACCAGATCACATTCAGTGCATTTCAGTGTTTCCTTTCTTCTTCTTCTTCTTCTTTCGGCTGCTCCTATTATTGAGGCGGGTCGTCTGCCTCCATCTCACCCTGTCCCTAGCATCCTGCTCTGTCACACCAATCGTCTGCATGTCCTCCTTCAGTACATCCAAGAACCTCCTCTGAGGTCTTCCTCTTTTCCTCCTGCCTGGCAGCTTCATACTCAGCATCCTTTGTCCAGTAACTGTTTCCTTTTGGATATCTTGTTGTTTATGTTGAAGATTTTTCCTCACAGACATGCTAATAAACAATTTATCGTTTATTGTTTTTAATTTTCTAAATCTATGTAGGAGTAGAGATCTTTCAGATTTCTGTCAGTAGGATCATAGTTCAGCTCCTGTAGCCTCCTGACTTCACCTCCTCACTTCCTCCTCACAAAGATGCACTTCCTTTTTCTGTTCTTACTCAGAGCTGCTTTTGCGAGAGTTCATTTTACCCTGCCTGTAACCTGAATATGAATTGTGACTTGTCTTCGTATGTGTGTGTGTGTAGCATGAGCGTCCTGCAGCCAGTGAGGACAATTACAGGAAAGAGACTAAGTTGTGAGACAGATAGAGATTTGGACAAAGTTTTTTGTTCTGTTCTGCACATTGTAGCAAAGAAGGAAATGGAACATTAAGAAAAAAGCAGGAAGTCACAATGCTAATATTATCCTGACTCACATATAGATACTGATGAGACACAGAAAAAATACTATTACACTTTTAGAAGGGCACACCAAAAAAGTTCTTTTTTGAGGTCACAACGGAAAAAAAGCAAAGCACTTTCTGAAATGGGAAAATATTTTAGCAAACCACATAAAATGCCAGATGTGTCAATAAACAGGAAGCCAGAAAAATCTACAGTATGTAAAAGAAAAAAAAAAATACACAGAGCTTATCAAAGTGGAATCATAACAGAAGAGTGTCCAGTCGATCCGTGGACATGCATCTCTTGAGACACAGTAGTGCAGGGAAAGGTCATTTCTACACCCTCAGGAAATGATGAATCAAAACCTAAATGGTAGGAGCCCAACTGTCTCCTGAACAGACACGAGTGATCACCCTGTTTGCACTCAGTAACGAAACATCTTCCAACCACCTCTGTCTTTTCTTTGCATCACAGACTAGACTAGACTTCACCTCACAGGAACCTCTTGGTTAAAGGGTTAGGGTTAACCCTTAGGCTCAGGATTAAAAGTTAAAAATACATTCTTTAAAGTAACGATAGAGGTTTCACTATTATGAAGTTACACTGTGTTTTAGTGACTATTAATCAGCAAATGACTCAACTGAAAGTTAAGTGTACAGTGTTTTTTTTTGCATAAATTGGTCATGAAATGTGGTCTGTCTGACGAAACAAATACAGTCATGATCTTCCGTCTCTGTACTAAACATACCCATTAAACATACAAAGCGATGGTGGAAAGTCCAGGTGCAGAGGCAGCAAAGCAGCTTCAAATCATGATGCTCCCTCCACCACACTTCACTGTTGCGATGCTGTTTTCATGTTGGTTTATTGTTCTTTTTTTACACCATACTTAGTGCTGCACACAATTCAGCCTTCAGACTCATTGATCCACAGATCTTTTCATCGTAAGCACTGTGGCATGTCAAGGAGTTTTTTTTTTTTTTTCGAGAGAATATGATGTAACCACCAAAAGGTGGATCAATGTTCAAATTCAATATAGTCACCACATGTGCAGCCACAAATACGCAGATACAACTATCAGTCTGTCACAGGTCTACGGTGTCGTGCTCGCGCCCTGCGGGTGCAACAGCGAGTGCTAATGGTTAAACAGGTTAGGTCATAAGTTTAAACAGAGTTTAGTTTCTTCATGTTTCGTGAGCAGAATCTGATCAGATCATTGCCATAAATCTGAATATAAGTTAAAGATGGATCATCTTTACAACAGGGTAATGCTTTTAATTTACCGCACAGTTAAGTGTTTATTTATAGTTGTATATCATCTTCACGGTAGTTGTCATGCTGTGACAGCTATGTAGTGCTAGCATCCTGCAGGCGGAACAGTGGGTGGTAAAAAGTTGAAGGTGGTTAGATGCCCTCTTTTCATAGTGAAGATACCGCAGGCTGCTTTACCTTTCAGAGTTACTAAAACAGTCCTCTCAATAAAATGTTACTTTATTAAAACACAGTTCATAACATCAATTTCCTTTGTAGCAGTGGTCAGTTACACACTTAACACAGTGAATTAGATTCAAAACTTCCAACACACACACACAACATTAAGTGTGAGTCAACGCTAAGGATGTTTGTGTGTTAAAGTCAAAAACAACGAACAAACAAAGAACTTTCTGAGAACAGATCGGCTGATATGCATCACAAAAACCTAGAAAATCTGACTAATGATTTATTTTCTGAATATGCAAACACAAACAGTGGGTCACATCCCATTAATCTACAATCGCAGTTGTGTCCTTTAATGAGGAGTGTGTCTCAAAGCGTTTAGGTCAGTCAGAGGAACTTTGCCTTTATTCCTTTGACCTTTTGGGGGACAAAGAAGCTGCTGTTGGTCTATTTCAACAAATGTCTGAGATTCGCACAAGTTGACTCAACTTCTCTGAGCTGAGTGATGACTGACAAGGAGAGTGAGCGAGAAGCGGGAACGGGTGGAGAGAGAGAAGTGGCTAAAATGTCAGTGGGCAGTTTTGAGTCCCCTGTTGAGAATCAAAAGGATCATTGTGGTTGCAATTTGTGAATGTGGAAGTCCTGTGACATCACAGCATCATGAAGTCATTTGCCACTGGGTAGTCCCTAATGTTATAAGGTTCAACAAGGGGGTGGAATGGCGGGAGGCCGATTAAGCCTGTGTGCGGATGACAAACCTCCCAGATGAAGAATAAATTAGTTACAGTGACGATAAATGTTTCTAACCGACCAATATGTACGTATGAGCATGAATCAACAGCTGAATGTGTGTAACTGTAACCACACACACAGACACACACATACACAATTCTTCTTCACTGCAAACCTTTTGTCATGTAAAACCTTTTACATTCACTTTCCTTATCTCTCTGCTCCTTCCATAACCCCCCCAACCACGCTCCTTTTTCGACCCCCAGAGAGAGAGCTTGTTGGAGGGGGAAAGGAGAGCAGAGAGGCCCCTCTGTCTGTTGCTCTATTCCTTGTCTCATTAAAACAGTGGAGCTGTGTTCAGACTGGGGCTTAAGGGCAAAATGGAAAAGGAATGTGCATATGTGTGCGTTTGACCATAAGTCTCTGTATACTGTGGCTGCAGTGTGTCTGTCCTGCCTGAGCTGTATTTTCGTATAAGGTGCATGTGCTGTGGGTGTTCTGTAGCATGCATCCACCAGCTTTTAATCTCTCCCTGATCTGCAACACCACCCACCTTTTTTTTTTCTTTTATCTGTAATTATTTTTCGCTCCTTCTTGAAGCTTTTGACTCGTTGACTCTTTCGTCGTCTTGCTATTCCCCCTCATTTATTCTCTAGTTATTTTCATCGTTAGCAGTGTGACATTTTGACACTTTGCTGCCTCAGCGATTGAGAGATGGCAGCGATCTGAAACTTTCGTTCCTCGCACACTCACACATGCACATTCTGGGGCTTGTTAAATTCACATCTAGTTGATAATATTGGTGTGGTGAAAATAAAGAAGCTGTAACCACACAGAATGTGCTAAACTGCCCGCCTATCGTCCTATTGCTGTGTTGCTCTCTCAGTCCAAATTCTCCCGCTCATCCTTCAGTTTTTTCTACTGTATCACAATGTAGTCGTCCTCGTTGTCGTCTTTCTTCTGTTGAGAAGGAGCCGGGGCCCGGCGGCTCCCGCCGCTGCTGCTGAGGAGCGTCAGAGCTGGACGCGAGGCCTTAGCAGGAGGAGGCCCCGTGAACGAGGAGTGGGAGGGGGCAGCTTGCAGGGGAGCCACAGTGGCTCTGACCTTGCTGTTTGTTCCCGGTTGGCGACTGTGGTTCTGGGGGTGAATGGAGACAACACGCACTTTATATGAACTCAAGCATATTTATACATTTGGTACATACGGGCTAAAATGTAATTTAAACAATTAAAGAAATGGAAACTGTAAATGAACAACACAGCAGAGAGGCGACACTCTTGATTCATACGTTACAGAGAAAAAGAAGGAGGGAGATAAAGAAAGTCGGAGGAGGAGGCTTTGAAAGAGGTGGAACAGAAGAGAGTTAAAAAAGTTACAGAAGTGGAAGCGTGAGCAGACATAAAAAGTGTTTTTGTATAATCAAATGGAAACATGAAGTCTGGAGTTATTGAAGTGCGTTCTGAAGAAGAGAAAGAAAGCAAAAGCTGAACACATGAACACATTTTTTCGCTGGTGTAGTGAACTATCTGCATGTCAGCGGCCTTATCAAGCCTGATGAGTCACAGAGCCAACAGCTATTCACTCACAGGTCACAGTCGGCCAGAGTAGCGTGAAGGCATGTGTCGCAGTTGAGTTGTTACTGGGAGAGAAACTTTTATGAATATTAACATGAACTATGAAATTGTGTTTGACAGAAACAGAAGATGATGATCAGCCAGTTTCATCAGTGCGTGTGACTCGATATGACTACTGTATAAACTAAGATAATATAAAAGAGAAAATATAATCTCGCCCCGTGTTTGACTTTTTTTAAAACTAGTCCAACTTTAATGTTCCACTGCACCATAATTATGAGTTGCAGAATATTTTATATATTTTATTGTATTTCGGGTTAAAAAGTTACACAAACCCGTGTTCAGCTTATAAAATACGATGCTTTGCAAAACATTAACCACCTGGTCGAAACCTTTGCAGCTTGTGACTTGATTTAAAAATCCGTGTGTGGCCTCACATTGCTGCATGCAGAGTTTTTACTTTTAGTGGAGTAGAGTATAGTAGTAACACAAGGTGACTAAATACTGTATTATCGCACCAAAGCTGTCATTTTGATATGAGTCAGACACAAATAATTTGCCGTATCGCTTCCCTAAATCAAAGACATTAAACTTTTATATGAAATACAAGTTTGTGTCTCTCTGTTCATGCAGCCGTCTGCGTGTTGAAAGTGCTGCCATCTAGTGAGTGAAGAAGTGAGAAGAGAGGAAGGAATCTGTATTAGTACAAGGTACCTTAGTGAGATTTATGAAAATATTCTTCCTGCTTTGTGTTACCAGCCGTATCTAATCATGTCATTGCCATATCTTACGTTGTAATCACTGCACTCATGTCTATGAGCAGACAAGTATGACCTTTGAACTGTCATAAAGCTGTTTTAATTACCTGTCGAGGATGTCTGCTGCCTGTGGTTTTAGGGACCACTGCTGCGTGACACTGGTCTCTGTGGGCAGCTGCTGGCTGCAGCCTGGAATCAACCATCATCAATATAATGTTCTTATATTATTATTAATGAGGTATAATTAGTAAATATCACTTAAATCTTCCGCTATAGGTTAAATAATCATATGACACAATGTGTCATCACCCTCGATTTTAATAGTTCCTTCACTTCTGTCAGAAGAGGTACATAGATTTATTCACATCAAACCGTCATCCACCAACACATCACCCTTCTCATCAAGCTGACACCCGACGGTGCTGACCTGTATGGGTACCACGGCTGTGAGAGGGGGCCTCGGTTCCTGAGGTGACGGTAAAGGTTGCTGCTCAGAGAGAGGGGGTTGAAAACAAACTCCTCGTCCAGCTGAGTGAGACAGCCCTGACAGAGACAGGCAACAAACCAACATCACTGACCGATGTTTGTGGGCTTTGTTCTGTTTACTACTTGGTGAAGTAGTGATAAGCAAATGAACTAAGTGAAGTGAGAGCCGCTGAGAATGACACCTATTTTAAATGAGAGAGGCTTAGAATAACAGGTTCTTCTTTTGTGCTCCTGGTCTTTAGAGTCGTGTGATACATACACAGTGTAACGTGAACATCTTTACATGTGTACTGGGGTCACTGTTTCCTTCCAGTCTGTGCTGGTTTGGAATGGGCAGCAACTTTAAGTCAGATGAAATGGCCTAAATTCCATACAGCAATACAATGTAAAGCATCTTTAATGTATTTGATTCAAACTTCACTTAGCAATTAATATTTTGATGCAGGGGAAGTGAGAATGACCTCGTTATAGGGGAATCACATAGTGAATTGTTTCAAATAAGTGAACTTTGCCTTGAGTTCCTAGAATCAGTGCACATGCAAGTGATTAAAACTGACCTATTTCTGCTTCAGCGTTATGGATAGCTCAGTCCACTTCTGTAATTTTTTTGGTTCAGAAGTTTGATATTCTAACCTGTACAGTGTGCAGGGCTTCAGCTGCAGGATCCTGGGTTGACACGGGCAGTGAGCAGGGCAGCAGCAACTCTCTGGAGGCCGCAGGCTTCAAGAGGAGGGAAAGGGACGAGGACGGCTGGAGGATGTAGTATGAATACACATCTACGTTCACACAAACACACACACACAAGCAGGGAAAATGTGAGAACATACTGACAGATACACAGCATTTCTCTCTCTCTCTCTCACACACACACACACACACACACACACACACACACACACCTGAGCTTCCAGCTGCAGACCTCTGAACAGGCTCCACCTGCAACAGCAGGAGTAAGTCACGACTCTGAAAGAGAGAAAAATAAATCTCACATAAAACATTTTCTTCTTTTATACTACACAGAAGAATTTCGGAGCATTAAATAAAGTTTTACCACATCTTTTTGTGAATTATTTAATTAGGTTCTGTAGTATGAAGTATAGTTAGACAGTACTGTGAAAAAGCATTTGCCACACTTCATGATTTTATTTACTTTTTTTGCATATTTCTTACACTTAAATGATTCAGATTATCAAACAAATTTTACTATTACACAAAGATAAGATGCAAAATGCAGTTTTTAAATGATGATTACATTTTTAAGGTAAAGAAAATACTGTCCAAACCTGCCTGTGAAAAGTTATCACCCCCCCCACCTTGTTAAATCACGAATGAACTGTGTCACATTTGTTGAAAAGCTGAGTTTAATTTCACACACCACACCCAGGCCTGATTACTGTCAGACAGTCACAACCAGTGATTAGATTTAGTAAATTAGTAAATGAAATCATCATTTAAAAGCAGCATTATGTATTTACTCAGGTTATCTATGTATATAATATTAAAATTTGTTTGATCATCTGATTCATTTAAGTGTGAAAAATATGCAAAAAATCAGGAAGTGGGCAAAAATCCTGAATAATTAAATAAAATAATGCTACCACAGTAATATTTTATTAAGAGATAAAAATAATCAAAATTCCATCAACACAGACGTAGAAAAAGATTCCAGAAATATCACAGAACTGCAGCATGTTTATACATGCAGCTACACCATCAGCAGACTACATGTAAATGTTTGATCTAAACTAACATAGGCACGTGCATTTTTCATAAGCTGATGCAAAACCTTGGTTATTGACAGACTTATAAAGATGCTATTTTTGACTGTTTCTGTTGCTGCTGGTGCTTGTCACACAGAAATGAAACAGCGAGCGTGTCCGCACACCCGGAGTGTGTGGCAGAGAGCAAAAAACAGGTTGTGGTTGGTCTCTATTTCATCCCAGTCCAGCTGCCAGCAGGTGGTGGGGCGTATCACCAGCGGCAGGCCGTACAGCACACTCTCACACACTCCATCTGCACGCAGAACCCTGCAACGCACAAACACACAACGTTGGCTACATGGTGACATGTAACAGGGAAACAGAGGATGACATCATCACTGCTGTGGTGAATTTACCACTGTAACTGTGCTTCACTTTAATGCTACTGCTGTAACTCGTGACTCATCAGTATGTAAAACACACACACAGTAAAATAACTTGTAGACTGACCGATATGCAAAACACAAACACACAATCAAGCACAGACACACATAACATCTTGCTGCAGTTCCCAAAAATGTAAATCTAATGCAAATCAGTGAAGAGGAAGAAACTGTTCACCTACTTTAGTGCTTAATGTTTGCTTTCTATCACCCGTGGAGTAATGTGTATACATGCAATATGCTATGTTCACATATATGTGGGTGTATTTTGGAGGGAATGAGTTTAAGTGTTTATATCTGTCTGCTGTTATTCAACAGTGCACGAGCTGCTGAAAATAGTGTCAGCATTTACACAGACGCATCAAAATGCACTGACAAAGATGTGAAAACATATGTTTTCATGCTCTGCATCTCACATTTATAATTTTAGAACAAATCATTGCAGTTTCCTGCTTTTTAAGATTTGATTTGTCAGAATATAGTATTACATTTTTCCCACACTGACCCCAACATCGAAACCACCATTTGTGTAATCAATGTACTGTTATGTTATCTGTTTATCCTAAGCTGTATTGCTGTCCTTTCCCTGTTTACCATTGTTTAGCATGTCTCTTGACTTTCTACTATAATGACAATAAAAAAATTCCTTATGCACAAGTTAAGGAAAATTATGAACTGTAACTTTCGGGCATGGAGCAAATTTTCTGCCCAACTGTAACTGTTAGAGTGTTTCCTGGAAAACAGAACAAAGCTGACTCTCATTTGATGGAGAATTTCATCTAAGAAATATTCCACTATCAGAATGGACCCATTCATAGAAGGACAGGGTTTTATTGAACACAAACTACATAACACACATGATCTATGGAGCATTTACACATAATGATGTGTACACATACTTTGTTGATGTCACACTGTACAGAAGTCCATAACTGGACATTCGCTGTTGGCACATATACACAGAACATCCCTCCCACTCTCTCTGCTCACAATCGCTCACAAAGAAACTTTGTTTACTCTTTCTAAAGATGGAACCACAAACCCACAACAGATACAGGTCAGGAACAGACTTTAAGTGATGTTTTCTGTTCACAGCACTTGGCGCTCAAAGGCTAGTGCTCTTTACAGTCTGTGTTCTGGCTGGAAATGGTGTGGCCCCCTGGAAGTCCTCCAGAGTGGGGGAAGAACTCAAGGGGGCTCAGTTCAGTCTCAATGGCAGAGAAGCTGTTGCATAACAACACATATTAACATGTATTTGCACTTTTTTTTTATGGAAAATTATATAATCTGGTATCAATAGAGCCCTAGAATAAAAGATCAACCCTAAATGAAGCATAATATGACCAGTAAGATACATTTATCAAAAACTTAATTGTATGTAGTTTTAATGTCAACAAAAAACAAAAAAATTTAATTACATTTCAGCAAAACTTAAAATACAGGTGAGTAAAGTAGCACAACCCACCACACTCTCTTACTTGATTGCTTTCAGTCTCTGTGGAGGTGGGCTCTGATTGGCTGAGCTTTTAGTGGCAGGCAGGAAGTCCCGGATGTTCTCGGTTTTCGCCCCCAGGTTGGGGGTCAGAGGGATGAGTGCGGGGCTTATCAGACGCTCCTGCAGGTCACACTTCACACATACTGGAGGGTGACAAATGTCCGCAAACAAATAATAAACAACTAAGTGCACAAATCACAAATTTACTTAAAAACGTCCAAATTATAGTAAATAAATCTCTATGTATGTACACGTACGTGCGTATAGAGACGTGTGTGCAGCGTCTAACCTGGAATGGGTCTGTCCTGGGGGCTGGGCAGCAGCAGGTGGAGGTGCTCTCTGTCTCCTGCCTGCTCTTGAAGCCACGCCTTCAAAACCGTTTCCATGGCAACCACACTGTTTTCCACCCGCTGCAGGTCGACCTCCGTCCCTAACATCAGGCTCTCTACAGATGGACAAACCAGCACTCACATTGCATCTTTTAGTCACTTGCCGTTTTGGTACTTCATCATATAACCAGAACATGCAGCATGTCTTACAATTCTCCTCTTTGAACACTAGATGGAGGCAGCATTCAGTCAATTCAATAGTGCATTTTGTTCTCTGTGACACTATGAACGTGTTGTCTTGAGGCCTCAGTGTCTCTGAATCGTTCAAAAACATTTTTAAGTCAGTCTGGATGAGAAGGCTCGGCACTGATTTCCTGAAGACTGCATTTCAGATGTGATGCCATTTTTTCTAGCCTGTGTGCTGCTCTGAGATCTGTTGAATTTTGGTTTATTTAAAACATAAACTTAAAGCTCTGCCTCTTGTTTTTCACTCTCTGTGTCTGTGCCTTATCTCAGACGACAGAATGAACCGACACCGCTCTTTGCTAACTGATCTACTTTTCTGATTATAGAAAATGTGACCCTGTGGACCTGCCCCACCCTCCTGTCCTGAACTCTCTCCGCTCATATGAATTTGTTATTGCACACTGGATACAAGCCTCTTCTCCCTTTCCCTCTGCCTGATGTTTAATAGTTAATGACCCAACTAATGGGACTAACAGGAGAACGTAGGGAATGAAGCTGGGTACGGACGGAGCAGAGGCTGTCAGAAGAGAGGAGGAAGGAAGACTAAAAGAAATGGATTGAGACCAGACAAAGTATTTAAACTCTCACAGTCAGGAACTTTCATGGAGAAAATGAGAAACTTTGAATTCCTAGAATAAAATATGTCATTGCTTCTTTTATCTGTCAGAGGCAGCTACAGTGCAGAAGCTATTTTTGATTCTGGGCCAAAGTTTCCAAAAGTGCTTCATCTAGGAATAAGTGCTTCATTTGAGGGGAAGGAATTATGTTTGCTACTTTTTTTTGCTGATGGATGTTTGTGGTCTGATCCCTGGGCAGACAAAGACAGAAGTCTTTGTCACGTTCAAAGACAGAAGTCTTTGTCATCTGTATGACAAAGACAGAAGATTAGGAGGGTAACAAAGCATGTATTAACGGCACTTTTCCTTTTATGTGCACAAAGAAAGCATACTGTAAAGTCAACATGCTTTACTTTGATTTGTGACAGGTGCCACAGCACAGTGCTCCTGATGCGCTTTAAAGCGCTGATGGAAAATCTCACAGACAGTATATGGGATCATCCGTACAATAAGGCTTACTGTATATCCTGCATGTTAGTATTGCTACTCTACTAAGCTAAGACAGGGTGTCTACAGAAAGAGTGTGAGGGAAAATGAGAAGGAAGAAAGAGCCTGAGGAAAAGAACAGGATCAATTCACATTAACCCACAATAATTAGAAAGACAAGACCAAGAGAGAAAAAAATGTTAAAGGTCCTTATAAATACATAGAGAAAGTACAGAAAAAGAAGGAGAAAAGAAGAGAGGATGAGTTCTTACTTTTATGGAAATGGCAATGGAGAGAGATAAGACGAAGAACACTGATGGATAAAGATGGAGGAAAGACCAGGGTGAGGCAAATCAATCAGGACATCCTCCAATAATGTCTGTCTGGGGAATAGAAATTCAAGAAGCAGGGGATGGTCAGTAAGACAGAGAGAGAGAGGGGACTACACTAATGTGTACAGAAAAGAAGGGAAAGGGAGTATAAATTACAGAAAGAGCAGAGCCAAGAGGAGGAAGTCAGGATGGAAGAAGAAGATGAGAAAGAGGAGAGATGGATGGGAGTGGTGGGTTGGATGATGATGACGGTTTTTTATCGGAGTTTGTAATTAGACCATGGAGGGTGAATCTCTCTCTCTCTCTCTCTCTCTGTGTGTGTGGGGGGGAAGAGGGAGATAATGAAAGAAGGAAAGAGAGGAACAGTGAGAGAGAGAGAGCAGCGTATTACATCTCACAGTGGCATAAGTATCTCAGGAGGAGCCGTCTTACGCTTGTGCAGCTGTAAAGCTTTCTGCAGGGCAATGCATTTCAGACGGAGCAGTAAGGGTGAGAGCAGTTAACCCTGATGTGTTCAGTGAGACAGAAAGGAGCTGAGCTTATCTGCGTTCATGAAAAATGTGTTTACACTGCTAAATCCTCCTACAGATGCCTCTGAATCTTTTAGGTCACTAGGTATGTGTCTACTGAAGGTACGTAAGATAAAAAAAAAAAAAAAAAGACTCTTATTGTGTTTGCTCCTTGCTCTCCTGGTCTGTCAGAGAGGAAGCTTAAGAATCTATTAAATTATGAACCGGGCCAAGTGACACATCCCTCGGATCTACAAGTCTAATGGCGCACCTGCATCACATTAGCATGTCCTCTGTTTGTGTGTGCGTGTGTGAATAGAGTGAGCATGTTGTGAACGACTAATATGCTGAAGGTAGATTCACACAGGGGGATTGTGGGTTAAACATGTGTGTGCACGTATGAGTGATGAGGCACTATAGGTATATTAGCTAACATAAGCAAAATCCTCACATGTGATCGTTTATTTTGTTTTGTACATCTGTCATGTCATCTGTATGATTGATGCATCAAAAACCACAACTCACAAACTGCGGCCTTCAGACTGACACACCGTGCATCCAGTTACAGCCTCTCTAACCATAAAACCCACCCAGCTGCCTTGTAGCCTCTACGCTGCATCTGTTGTAGCAGCTACGACTGTTCAGATTTTAAATGCAGGGACGGAGGTCCTGTTGCTGACTCATCGCATCCCTGGAAACATGCATTATGTAAAGGGCTGCTGCTAATGTCTGCTCACTTTTACATTAGCATCTCTCTTCTGTCTCCACCTGTCTAATGAGTGTTATTTCCATCCAGATGAGTCATGCATGATCCTCCATATGCATCCCAGGTACAACAGCTGTTACATCACTAACAGCCTGACAGCTAATGAGGATCCATATAGATAAAAGTGATTCCAGATGTTGAACGATGATATTTTAGTTTAGTTCTAACCGTAATGATGCTGCGAGGCTGTTCAGTCAGTGACACTGCTGAAATTTGCAGACATATTTGTGATTCACATCAACACATACAGACATGCTACTGCATGTCCTCGATAAACTTCACAGTTGTTGACCTTTCCATTAACACAAAGAACAGAAATGAATTTGATTTTGACATACAGATGGAAAAAATTGCAGCTGTCTCGCAGTACTATTATCTGGAAAATAAAAAGCCACTTGTCAGTCTAATAATCACTCTGAGTTTTGCTTTGCAATTCCATAATTGGAGTAATGTATTTATAAATAAATTACAAAGAGGAGATTAATTCCTTGCTTTCTGAAACTCAACTCTGTGGATCTAATCCCTCCTAGTCTCTTTATCTTATTGCCTTTCCCTGGACGATCTCTTCTTCTAAGCCTCTACTCTCTCTGTCCCACCCTGGCCCACGCCCAGTAACTGTTCCTTTTACTCTGTGCATTAAGGGGAGTGAATCATCCTCATGACCATCGACCAGTGCAACATTAGCTTGTACAGGGAGATGAGTGATCCAAGAGCCAGCGCACTAGTAGGAAAGGAAGGAGATCTCTAGTCTACACTCATGTCTTCACTCCATCATTGAGATATATATCAGCTTTACCACATGCACGTAATGGACACATGGACTCTTTGTTCCTCATAGCTTCTGACCATTACTCTGTTTAGAAGGTTCCTACTAATGGAGATCTGCAGTACCCTGAAGTTTGCTACATTAAAACATCAATAGTTTTTCTCCGTCTTGTTTTAATTTTTTTTTTCAGTTTTCGAGTTGTATTTTATTGTCCCATTCATCTACAGACCACTTTTCTAAAATATAAAAAGCACAAAGAAAACATTTAGTAATAAGCTGACAAGCCAAAAAATTTCTTTGTGCACTGACAATGCGATCAAACCGCGTTGTCTTCTCAAGCACATCCCGAAGATTTTCAACGGGATTAAGGTCTGGATAGTCCAAACTTTTTGAGAGAACACTTAATCAGGTTAAAAAAGAATATTTCTCAACACAAGACTGCAAAGAATGTTGAAAAAGTCTTTCCCCACCCACAGTACACTGTACGCTGTAAAAAGATTGAGGAAGTTGGGGAAAATCTCAGTGAGTAAAAGCCACGGGCAGAAACCACTGTTCAATGTGCGTAAGCTTCGAGCTCTCAGGCAGCTTTGAACAAGAAACCGTCATGCAACAGTGGTTGCAGTCAGGAGTAGTTTGGAAAACTGTGTTGATCAACTGTGTTAACACAGTCGGAAAGATCATAGTAGGACATATATCAATTCTGTGTACAAACACCACTTAGTTTGGGACTAAGCTAAAAATGGTGAAAGCGTGTTCTGTGGTCAGACAAACCTTTTGTAAACTGATCTGTTACTTTTACAGCGAAAGGCGCAAAAGCCAGCGTCCGTACTGGTATATATGTGAAGGTACCACTGATGCAGAGGTGTGTATTAGTATTGTTTTTATACTATAAATTATGGCATTTTATTGACTACATACCCACTAGCGAGGTCATGGGGTCAGATACAAAACAACTGAGATGGAGCTGGAAGGAAACTAACACCTTACACTGGATACTTTGCAGATTTGTACTTTATTATTAAAGGACTTTTCCGGTGTATTACAACTCATCTTTTTTAGTTATGATATTATAATTTTCAAAGACTATATTGCCAAAAATAAACCAACTTAATCTTAGCAATTAACCTGTCACTACACACCTGAAATAAAGCAGAGTTAAAGTTTAACATTGAGGTTAAACAGTTATCACTGTGCCGTTCTTACCCATTATTCAGTTTGACATTATCTTAATAGAAAATCCCTCCTAGCTCACCAGGTTTCTCTGCTTATGTAACACTAAAAAATATTTCTAGTTTCTACTTGGCACCAATCTGTCAATTTAATACGTATGTGAAGCAATACTATGATTTCAACCTAATGCAACCCCCTGACACAAACTTCACAAAGTCAACCTAAACATGAAGGAAATGCTGATGAATGTCTGTCTGTGGAATTTGCTTCTGACATCCATATTTCACTTACAGAGCGGCGCTGACAGCACACACTCGTGTCCTTGTCTATCACTGTGCCTGTGTTAGATTCAATGATGAATAGCTCATTGATGTAGTTTGAGACTGTGACAAATAGGACATTGATCATCTTGTATGAAACACAGGCTCTCGACACACCAGTGGCTGTGTGACATAATTGCCTCGCAGCCACTTCTGTTTGAGCCACACGGTCATAGTGTCAATTAAAGAAGGCAGACACTTGAAAAGGCAGAGAGGACGAACGGGCTAAATCAGCAGCTTATCAAGCTGTCACCACCGAGGTGGAAGAAGAGAAAAAGAGATCTAGTGTCAAATACTTAAGAGAAAAGTCACAAAGCGCAGTCAGTCTTACGCCAGCTAATTACATGTGTATGATTCCTCATTTGTAAAGAGTGGATGTTGAATGAACATAATATTTAATTAGGTAAACCATGCTCGTTTGTGAAGATGAGCGGCAATGACGTAATGTACGTAAATTATGTTTCACCAGCTGAAAGAGAGAAGTAAAGTGATGGCAAAAGATCAACTGCCTGGTTTCGAGCAGAATCTGGAAATAGGTGAGGGTTAGGTGAAGACACGGACGCAGAGACTCAGAGGGAATTGCAGCTGGCCGACTTCTTTGAAGCACTTGAAAAAGACAGGAGGACAGAGGATGAGAAGAGCTCTCCAGACTGTATTCATGAAAGCACATAACAGAGGAAGGGGTTATAGAGAAGGAAACCTGGATACCTGGAAGAAATGGCTTTCTTACATGCCTTTGAGAAACCAACAACACCAACATGGTCGTCAGCCATGTATCGACCTGGTCAAAATTTGGATCTAGACAATCACATTTTTTTATGATCAGAATAATTTTCTTTGTTTGTATGAGTTCATGTCAATTAGAAATGTGATGCTGTGGTTCTGACGCAGCCATCACACACTGAAAGGTGCTGTATGTAGTTAGGCTCAGTGTCCTCGGCTTTAAAAAAATTAGTTTAGCTATCTAATAAAAATTTGTTATTTATTTCATCTATTAAAAAATTTCTGTTCAGCTTTTAGGAAATGCTGCATGTTTTCATGTCTCGACGCATACTCAATAATGTTCTTTTTTCCAATATTTAATTCAACAAATGTTCAAAGATACAGTATTTACTGTTGTTGTTTAAAGTTATGTTGTTATTCAAGATTCAAACGCACTTTAGGTAAAGTTTTAAAAGAAGTGTTTAAAGCACACGTGACATGAGGTGAAAGAAGGCAAGGAAGAATGATAAATGATATGTGGCACATCAAACCTCAGACATCAGTGAGAGATGAGAACAGGCTTGGAAGATTGCACTCGTGATAGTAAATTGCAAACCACTAAAAAGAGAAGAGAAGAAGTACTTGTTTTCCTCAAGTGGCCTGAAAGAAAAGATGACAGAGACACAACTTATCTGCGTCTGCTCAGACGCAGATAAAGACGACAGGACAAGAGACAGAAACAGGCGCAAGAAGCAGTAATTCTGTCCTTTTACAATCTGTAGAGAAATAAAGTTAACGTATAGAAGAGGAAATGAGAGAAAAATAAAAGAGGAACCAATACACAGCAAACTTGTGGGAAAGAAAGCAAAAGAATGAGGAAGAAGGAGGAAGAGAAAGTATAATTACAGAAGTGATGAGAGAAAAGGAGATTTACAGAGTGATATTTCGATGGCAGAGACCGCAGGGGAGATTAACTCATGTTTTTAGATACAAAATTCAAGAGGCTGCTTGTTTAGATTTCAACTGACCTTGGGCAGAATGAAACAAATTAGAAATTTAGAAGATGAGTTTAATCACCACGTTGTGTTGATAAGACATTCCTAGCAGGTTGTATCTTTTTGCAGTTAGAGTAGAGTTAGAGTTAGTAGAGCAAGTTAAAGTAATAAGTTTCAGTTTAATAATATTCATTATTTTGCTATTCTTCACATGGTGGTCAGACTCAGCTACTGAGCACATGGACAAGACTCTTCTACCGCCACCATTTTCTTTCTGAGAAAGAGGTGATGGAGGCAGAGTAGGGACATGATTGACAGAGTGTGATAGAGGCAGACAGCAGGCAAGTAGGCAGAGAGTGGAGCACATAAAGTGTAACAACACTAGTTAATAGCTGCGAACCACGCTGAGGAGCTCTTTTCTAAGTTTCACTTGTTTTCTCTGTTTAACCTCTTGGTCTACATTTTACCACCTCTTACAAAAAAACTGCCAGGAAGGGGAGAGGGGCATTGAAATATCATTTGCATTTGAAAACCACAACCACAGGAAAACCTAAGAGACCCCACCCAATAAAAAAGTAAAAATGAAAAAGTACAAACTTCACTATAGCTAAGTTTTCTGCTGTAAATATGTCGTTTAAGTCTTAGGCCTATATGGAGATAACAAACACAAGCTTAGGTAGGGCTAGATAAAGAAAATTATGTGTCTCATTGTGTGCATGATCTGAGAGCAACCAGCCATCTCTCAGTGTGGGACTAATAGGTTCCATATCCTTGTGTGAAGAGTGACGCCAGGCTCCATCTGTATGACCACCTGCTGCTCTGCTAACATCACACAGAGGTGTGAACAGCCTGACCTTGGCACTGTGTGCGTGTTTGTGGCAACATGAAGAACATGCATTCTCGGTTTTCGTATATCTGCACTGCCAATCATGTTAAAAAATACCTAATGACAAACAAACTGGCCTAATCCTTGCTTTGAGGTGAAAGTACTGAAACTGTATCTGAATGACTAACCCTAACCCTGAAGAATTTTAAACTAGTTGTGGTTGGATATGTTTGTGTATGTCGGCAGGTCTGGGTGGGGTTTCCTCCTGAGCAACTACGTGCACTTTTACTCACCACACACTGAACTGAACTGGCTGACTGTGACGGAAAATGAACTAGAAGAGCGACCCTGGGTTGAATCACTGCAGGTGTGTGGTTGTAACTGTAAGTGAAGAGGAACCGTCTGGCGGAAAGTTGTTTTTACACCCAACCAATTGCACAAAAAAGTAGGATTTACTAACATCCTATAGGAGTTGTGGTCACACTGGAATTTGCTGCATGAGACTGATGTATTGCGCAGATCACAAAAACTATTAATAACATCCTCTAGTTTCTTCTAGGGGCACATTCAGTACAATTTATCACCATGAAATAACAGAATAATTACATTTCTTGTCATTTCTTGTCACATTTCTTATCATCTACTGGAGGAAATACTCAAAAAATGCAAAGAAAGTAAATATCTACAATAAAATGAAAGATTATTATTAGCATTTCCCTGTTCCACTGCAGTGGGAGGATAGCAACAAGAATATTTTACTAAAATAACCACATGACTTGTCTAACTCTATGGTAATATTAACTTTGGACAAACCTATGAATTGATTTTGGATGGACTGTGGAGTTTGACTTTAGATAATATGATCAATATCTGTCAGGTAAATATAAAGCTAGAGCCATTAGACAATTACCTTAGCATAGCATAACATACAAAACTGAAACATGGACCCAACTAGACTGGCTCTTACAAAATCTGCCAAGCAACACCTGTAAAACTCACGAAGTACCATGTTTTAGCGTGTGTATTGGACCTTTTAAAGGCTGTGCAGATTAAGGATTCGGCCTGATTTGACGTCAGTGTGCAGACGACCACAGTTAATACAACCACATTCGCAAGCATTTGCTCTGCCAGAGCATTTTTGACAAAGCTCCAGGGTTTCTGCTCTTTAAGTCTTAACTCCTTATGGAGACAAGGACAACTGACTGGGGAAGCTGCTTCTGGGTATCGATGAAGTTTCACATTATTACTGTAATGTAATACAAGAAATATGGCTCATTGTGAGCCCTCAGGATGAAGTGTTGGCTGTGGGCCAGTGGATTATAATCCTCCTCTCAAGGGACACAAATTTTCAGAGTCATTATTCTTGTGACTCAAAATGGATTTGTGGGATGTACGCTGATCCAAGTGCAACTGTGTGGGGTGTGGAAATGGCTTAAGTGTTCCGGAGGAGGCAAATAAGGAGAAGGAAAACACTTCTAAACAAAAAGAGCATTACATATTCAAGGTGGCAGTCACACAGATAAAAAGGCGTACAGTACATACTGCAGGCAGTGTAACATTTAATATGGTTACACAATACAGGACACCCACAATCTTGGCAACACGTTTTGTATACTGTATATTCAACTCTGATCTGATATGAAATGTAAAGACTGAAAACATTATCCCGTCAGTATTTACTGTTTAGTCATGTTTACTGCATGACTTTTCATCTTTCCTGCATTAACACACTGATGGAACACGACAAACCATGTGTTAGCCTACTAAAGATAACTTCATTTCATGTGCTAAGTGCCTGTAAAGAATCTAGCTGCAAAAAAAGTCTTATGTAACTCAGCTACAAAGTTCCATGCAGTCCACCTTTCACCATTTGTTTGAAAGACTTGTATGAAACTAGCAGTTTATTTAATCCAAGAAGACCCACTTCTTAAAAAATCTAAAGTGGCACGGCAAAGAAGTACAATAAATCTAGGTTAATACATCATAAATCTATGGTATTACAAGGGAGATAAAGTAAGAACAAGATAAAAGGAGAGAGGAAATTGAATACTTTACATAAAATCTGCAAAGTACGAGGGAGGAGAGAGGGTTGGGGACAAAAACATAGCAGAGAATTTTATTTTTTCTCCTCCTAAAAAAGAGCCTCAGAAAAGGGAAGCAGAGGAGGAGGAGAAAGTAATTAAGTAGCTGGAGAGAAGAGAAGAAAAGAGGGAAAATCCTCTCATCTCCCTGTTACACTTTGATGGAGCATGGCAGCTCCTGTGAAGCGGGGTATGATTAAAAGAAAAGTGAAAATTATATGGGAAAATTACAATGAGAAGGACCACACACACACACACACACACACACACACACACACACACACACACACACACACACACACACACACACACAC
>JAUYWH010000010.1:12219480-12294144 GCA_034779795.1 Ctenopoma multispine
ACACACACACACACACACACACACACACACACACACACACACACACACACACACACACACACACACACACACAGAGCGATGAGTCACTCATTTACAACATACATGTTTTTGTTCTCTGGCATGTAGCACATACAGCACAGAAGAGCGTAGCATCATTCATAAGCAAAGAGAAAAACAAAAAGCAGGAGTACAGTGTATAAATATACACAGTATTCTGTGATCACTCAGTCTTCACCACAACACCCATCTGTCCCTGGTAAAACCTGCTATCTTGTACAAACTAGACAGACTGACTGGGAAAGAAAATAAAAATCTTCAGGGGGGGAAACATGGAGGTAGCATGAGAGAGAGGGAGAAAAATGATAGAAAGACAGAGATCCCAAACAGAGGGAGAGGATTAGGGGAGATATAAAAGCCTATAATCCAAGAATTGATGATGTCAGTTGGAAAAGGGCTACTTGTCCGTGATATCAGTCTGTTTTTCACACTGCTTCTACTTATAGCTCAGAGGGATCTGGCAAAACAAAAAGTTGCAATCAAGATTAGCTTAAGTGTTTTCATCTTAGTGACACCGTGATGTTACCTTTCAAACTAATATTTGTGATAGTCGCAAAAGAGCTTTGAAATATGGAAATACATCAACGTTAACATTCCTGTGACATTCTTTTCAGAATGTCTGGGACTTTCATCACAGAGTGAGATCTTTAAAGTTTAAACTTGAAACATCAACTCATACTGAGCAAGGGGATGTAGCTCAGTGGTGGAACGCATGCTTTGCATTGGGTTCAATCCAAAGCAGCTCTACTGGTTATCTACGTCTTAAACACAATTTAGTGACTTAGAAGAATTCCAGTTTGCATTAAAGATGCACAATAACAAAAGGAAATGTCCAACTGTGGTAACATTAGGTTATTCTCGTGGTCACTGTGAACGTCATCATCTGAGAAAATGGGATGTGTTGGTGTTTGTTTGAGGACATAATGTTGAGATCAGATCAAAGCTATAGAGGAAATAAAGGAGGATATTGATGTGAGACGAATGGAGGATAGATCAATGATGGGATGATAATGTCTACAAGATATCTCAAAATTGGTTTTGCGGATGGTGTTTAAATAGAATAAAGACTGTCAATTGAAACCTGGATTTCAGGACAAAATTTATTTGGATGAAACGTCTTGTCTTGTCACTTTGAGAAGCATTTGCAAACTAGGTATTTAAATAGAATAAATGCCCTGACAAAGCTGAGAAGTGATGTGAAAAGGAATTAAACAGTTTGAATGAGTGTTTGTCAAAATATGATGATGAGGAAAAAGATTTTGGCAGCTGCCTGAGAGGGATTTTTAGAAGCATGAGTCAGACGGATTTTCGTAAAACTGCACAAACACAAATATACACAAGAACATGTATTTGCATACAAATTGAAATACTATAAATAAAATAAGTATTCTGTATATTATTTCATCGTGGTTTGCAGAACAGCTATGGCTATAGAGTAGTTTGAACATGCAAATTATTTGTCTAACTCACAGCCCCATCAAGTTTTAATGGACCAACCTAATGCTGCCTAATTGTCAACTTACACTGAAGTTCATCTTCAAATTCATCCCCAGGTAATGAAACATCTCTTTTATTAAAACACTACACAGGAATGGATATAATGTTAGTTTAACCTGCAAAGGTGTTTTCAAAAGTAGCCGACTATACTGGACTTTTCTCACAGTGGTCGAAGGTGTCTGAATAAGCAGAGAGGCTGGGTGTAGCTTAGTGATAGAGGGCATGCTTCCCATATATGAGGTACTGGCTTCAGGTTTTAATAAGGACTCACAGGGAATAAATAATTGTTTGCTCTTAGCACTGTATTGAAGTTGGACACTTCATAAAAACGCAAAATATGATCTAATTTGATGTATTGTGCTGGGTTATGATGGGCTAACTTTCACAGCTTCAGAGTCACCCTGAGATCCATGTCGTTTTTAAAAGCCTGTCAGGATGATTTTGTTGGTTTTTGTACAAATGTACTATGAGCTTGTTGTGTAACAAGCAAGCAAAATCTGGGAAATATGTCGCATATTAAAAAAGCAAATATAAAGCAAACTTTGCCCGAGTGTAAAAACAACTAACTGACCGCAACCAAGGATTTAAATTTACAGTGTGTGATTTTCTTATTGTGCTGGTTTTCCATAAACACGATTTAAACTCAACAGAGGGGGTAGAGCTCAGTGGTAGAGCGCATGCTTGTATATTTCAGAAAAGAATTCAATAGAAGACTCTATTGAGAAAATGCTAATGGCGGCACTGCTTTCTAGTGCATTTCAAATTGTAAGCAGTTTGTTTATAGGCCTATATAACTAAACAATGCTGATTCCCAGTAATGTTGAGCTGTATGTCAGTGTAAGGAGCCATTTGCAGATAAATAATACAACTGCCTTAAAAAAAAAGATTGATTAATTAACTGATAAAAAAATAATCTTAACAGCAGTCTTAATTGTAAAGCATTACCCCTACTGAGATGCAAGCCTTGGGGAACACGATTAAAAACTTATCAGAAACAGAAAAATGTCCTCTCTTCTCACACAGCACCTTATCACAAATGAATGTGCTATCTCTCTATAGTAGAAATGATTATTTATAGGACAGTGATAACATCCACTCAATAAAGTGATAATGATTTCACAAGTACTTTCAAAGCTACGTCACCTTATGTGTCACTTCAAATAAACAAATCTAAAATAAAAACCCTAACGTAATTAATTAGTTAAATATGACCTTCTGGTTCTCTTTCTCTTTAAAGTCAGCGGAACAATCAATGTCATCATACTAACATCTCTCAGCTTTAAATATGTACTGCTGTTCCTAAAAATATGCTAAGTACTTATTTAGAGGTAGTAATCCTTCATAACATTTGTTGTAACATGATGAATGATAGCCCGTGCCTGATCAATGCTAATACGTATGCTTGTCAAGCAACCACGACTGGACCTAGCAACCTACTGAAGGGTAGGTCATTAGACGCAGCACATGGCTCTTACATAGCCTGGAGGTCCTTCCTGTTGAACAGCGACACTAAGCACAAAACATGAGATGCTGTGTTCAAGTTAACTGTGTCTCTCAATAAATAAGGTTGGACGCTAAAAAAGTTTGAATTTCCACCATATTTTTCCAAAAAACAAAATGGATATGGAGAAATGGAGTAAAGTGGATTGTTCATAGAAGACTTTAGGGAACCTCTTAACTTCTGAAAAAAAAAAAAGGAGACTGAGTTCAAATTCTCCTGCAGCTTACTCTTAACTTATCACACTGTTTGGATTTAGGCTCAGAGAGATAGCGGGAGAGAGAGAAGAGATGCAGCTCAGGGGACAAGGCCCAGGTGTTCATGGGAGACAGTCAGAAGGTAGTAATCTATCACTGCAGCTGCTCCAGATGGTGTGTGTGTGCCAGTGGGTGTCTTATAGTGCTCACAATGACTTTGCAAAAGTAACATCACAGTCAAATATCTTTCTCCCAACACAGATGCTTCTTTTTGGAGCTCATGATTCTGTCTTGAGAGTAAATATAAGTTCTGTCTGATGTGAGTCTTTGTGAATGTGTATACATAGTCTGAGTGCGTGACGCCAAGTGAACACCAGTGTCTAGTAGCTGCATAACAGCATTCATTTTCTCTGTCTAGTTCAGTACACACAACTACATGTATTATGTTCTGAAAGTGACACCAAATGTAACAAGACCTTTAATATAGATTTTGAAGTCAAACTTGATTGGAAACTGTTGAATTCGCTCGTTCGTGTGCAACAGATTGCACATGCACACACCCATATTACACATAAACACAATTATGGACACAGAGATACTGTACATGCTCTCTGTTTGTAATGAATTCATGTCACACACACACACTCACACACACACACGACAGCAGCAGATGGAAGGACTTGGAAAGCTGGACATTTTCATATTTCTCTAGTCTGGAGGGAGGACAGTGTTAAACTTCTAAGGCTGGCTGACTTCCTTTGGCCTGCAGAAGGCATGATGGAGCCAATTCATCCATTGTATTGTCTGCTCCGGCAGATTTTCAGTGCTACAGTGTTTGTAACCTTCAGCTATAAAAAAGTGACTAGCTCATTATCTGCTAATCACAAAACTATGTAACCTCTAAATGGAATTTGAGGATATACCAGGGACATATAAATTTATTAGCTTTCATTACAGATTTAAATTGTTTAAATGTCGTTTCCCAGAAAGGAAACATGCAACAACAACAGACGTCTCCTGTGAGACACAGATTAATAACTACATCGAGGCACAATGTAACTGCAAGTGTCAGGAAGGGAAAATTCATCTGATGACAACGACTTTCAATGACAACAAGCTTCTGCATATGGAAACAACATAAATAAAACGTCACTTTAAAGTACACCCTAAAATGTACTTTGGTAATTAATTTAACTTAATTAATTACAGACACTGGCTTCAGAGAGCACTTCAAACTGACAGAACTTGTTCTGTTTTCCCACCCACAATGAACAGAAATTACAAAATGCTTGAAAAGATGGAAAGCAAAAAAAAAGGTTCATGTGGACAAAGTAAAGTACAGAAAGTTAAACATAATAAATAACATTGTGCTGTCAGAACAGTGCACCTGCAGGAGTGTAAGAGTGTTTAACCAGCTATTTGATCTATTTCATGGTTTTGTAGCTAAAGGAAAACATTGTAATTTACCTGGTCTCTCATCAATCTAACCAATGCAAATCAATAGTTTTCGTAACTGAATTGCTGCATCCTGTGTGGAACAACTTGTTGACTCTGTTTCAATCAACAACTTGGCAACCGTGAGGAGGGAAACCAAAACCACTGGTTCCATAATGAGCCCTGTGTCTGTCTCACTCTGCTCCTCTTGCTCTGTGATCCATTTCTGTGTCGTCTCCCTGGTGCTCAACTGTACAATTACAGAATAAGTCGGGGATTCAAGGATACACTGGTTGGGTTTCAACAAAAACAGGATGCATATCAAGGCGTTGGCCTTCAGACACTTATGTGCTTTTACACTTGTGAGGACACTCACATAAAAACATAAACCATTTCCTAACCTAAACCTGGTTCTACCCTTAGTCCTAAAATCAAGTCCTAACAATCCAAACTATCCATAATTTCCAATAAAGTCCTCAGTGTCAATGTAGAAAATTCAAAGGATATTAAACACATGCAGCAGACCTTCTGTGATTTTCACTTTGGTCAAGAGCAAAAAAACTCTCCACCCACTTCCTCTAATATATTACTCCTTGGAGCAGACACACGCACGCACACACACACACATAAAGTCTTAGAATAAATATTCTGGTGTTAAGCAATGACAAGCATTCCACAACGCACCCTGTTTCCAGAGTATTCCCAGCATCATCACTGCTTGCTATAACATATCAGGATGTATTTATCAGTAGGTCATTCAGTGATTCAAACTGCTTTTTGCATCAATAAAGAATTATTAATTAAGGGTCACCAGGAAAGGGGGGGAGGGACAGTGCCTAAATAACTTAAACTACAATTCATACGAGCTAGACAGTCAAATTTGTTTGTGGTTCTGAAATACTGAAACATACTGAACTATCATACCCAGGACACTGGCAAAACAAGAAATGTCCCCTGGTGTTATGTTATATTTGTATGACTAAACCTCTTTTGTCATACATATAACGTTATGAAAAACTGATGGATCATTTCTGCAACACAGTACAGAAGAGCTGCACATTAAGCCACCCGTACAGTAGTGGGATCCATAACACTGTGCACAAAGACGTTATGTTAGCAACGGTCATGTTTTCTCTATAGTGGAAAAAACAATTTCTAATTAGACAGATTTATGTGGGACATCAGTGGCTTAGTAACACCAGTAGTGTTGACATAATTAAAGGCCATAGTATTAAGGACCTTAAGTGATGATCATGTGCTATAAACATTTTTGAGAAAACAACACTGTGGAGGAACACAGTGATCTAGTCCCAGTGGCATCACAGCAATGAGAAGGGTGTAGACCTCTCTATCATCTGTGGCAGCTACATAACCATGTCGCAGAGGCTCCATTCCACATACTTTAAATACTGACATAGTCCAACTTAAGACATGCAAACAACATGCCTACAGCCAACCTTTGGTACATAATACATAACTTCACTGTAGGAAATATCCATTTAACCATTTTCTTCTTCAGTTTAATATTTTTATCACCATACTCTCGCCAATCACCTTTGGTAGTGGTTCCCAACCTTTTCTGGCTTGTGACTCCTCATCTAAGGTTGTGACCTCACTGTTTATATGATCAGTTAAACAAAATTGTTTAACTTAATTTAAAGGATTTTACATTAAGCTGTGTATATTTTTTATTTACTGGCCATCATCTCCACACTCATCATCAGAGGGGATGGGAGACTAACCGTCCTTGCTCATCTTTTAGTTGAGTTTTTATTATGTTCTTACTCACTTTCTATTTCTCTACCCTTTACTCAACTTCATTTCCATCCTGTCCTCAGTGAACTTATTTTACTTACTAATTACAAAAATAGACATATAATTATGAAATGAGTCTCTCTGAGAGGACTCGCAAACGTCTGGGTAGTAGCCAAACTCTATAAATTGTGGGATGTGTCTCAAGTGTTGAGTGTTGGTCAAGTGAAGATTCAGTATGTGACAAAAAGTAAAAAATGCAGTGTAATAAATGGGTCAATGCTGCACAACTGAAATGAAGATGATTAGGAAAGCACATGAGACAATTCTGTGGAAAGTGAGGGGGAGGTAAGTCTGCTCCAGAAATAGACAACAGACCTCCATGATGGTGTTTGACTGTGTGTTAAAGCTCCTGCTTGTTTGTTTAAACACACTTACACGTACTGCTTTCAGTCTCAGCGTGTTGGTGATCCCAGCTTTGCATAAACAGCAACTGAGTGTGTTAGTTTGTGATGCTGTCTATGTCTCTCCTACCTTCAGTCTCAGTATGTGTGGCTTCAGGTGAAGGAGTTTCCTGGCTCCAATCTCCTGTACTGTAGATCTGTACAACCAGGAGCCGCTTGAGTGACACTAGATCAGCATCTTTGAGTCCCATCTCCAACTTGCGGACGATGCCCTGGCCTGGCTGGCTCGTCACTACAGTAACCTGGAAATAAAGCAAGAGGAAGTAGAAAAAATGCCTCTGTAAATAAAAAAACAGAAATGCATCAAAGGACATTAACTGATATTAAAATGTTTTCATTTCTAATTCCTTTATAAGTGGATGGATTTGTTATGAAATGAAACAGAGAAGTACAAGATTAGATGCAAATTGGGAAAGAAAAAAAGGAAGAGAGGAAAAACCTGTTGCAATGTACTGGAAAATACCTATCGTGGTGCAACTCTCATGCCAGAGATTAAACAGGTAGTCTACGATGCGCACATCCTATAACTAGTATCTGTGTTTTGTCTACTTCTGAAGTAAACTTACACTGCTGCCCAACCACCACACTCAGCAGCCTCTGATGACATTGTTGTTCCTCTCCACAGCTCTTTCTCAAACGGTCACTTCTGAATTGTTCCAGCTGGCGTTATAAACGATCAAGTATGTGTTTTAGTTTGTCATATCTAAAGAAGGACAGGCCGGAGGATCACCACAGCAAAGCATTCTTTGGACCTGACTGTACCGTCTCTGCTCTACTTGACACAACAAAGTTAATTACAGTTACTAAATGAAATACACAATCATGAGAACTGCTGCTGTCCCAGTTAAGATAACTCCCACTATAACAGAAAAGTTATAATGACACAACTCCATACTTTCAGTTCAGTGAATCACTGCTTTTAAGAGAAAAAACTTGACTTATGCCTATAATTTAATGTCTCCTCTAACTGAGCTATTATTAATTCACAAGTCAGGACATCAGGAATGAACAAAATCTGCTGGTATTACCCTATAGAAAAGGTTTACTAATTAATTATTTTTTAAATGATGTAGAATTCTTAAAATACTGCGCAAAAACGCAACATCTTAAACTAAATACTTGAAAAATGGGAAGAGAAAAAATAGTCTTCTGTGGAATTTACATGCTTAATGGGGGGGAAACACATAAACTAATGTTAGGCTGATGTTGTGCACCCTGCTGAATGACATTAACAGTTTCAGTAAATGACGATTATAATAAGATCACTGACGTTTCCGCTTTCTGCTTCTTGTTGTTTAGCCAAAATTAGAATCTGCTGCAGAAGTCTGACACATCGTGAAGAACGAAGATATAATGAAAGCATATGCACATATGAGTGAAAACACGTGTACAAGAAACAGACATCAGTACTCATGCACATACACAAGGCTATGTGTCTGCTTAGTGTCTCTCTGTGTCATTACAGGGCTATTCATATCTGCTGCTGTCAGAAACACTGGGTCTTACTGTAATCATCTGTCCAGAGCTTCCTAATAAATTGAGAAATCTTGCTCAACAACCCAGAGCTGCCTTGAATCCAGAGGACAAGTTGTTCAGATTTAACAAGAAGGCCACAGACTGGTTCATTTCTCAGTTAGGCTCCATTCACCCTCCGACATTTGAATTTAGCAAATGAGGTGCTTTCAGAAATGTCAGCTAATATTCCTTCCACCATAAACATTTGCTAAATATTGATGCATATTGACAAATCACACATTTTAGTTTTTACTGCTTTTAAGAAGACGTCTGTATCAAACTCAGTACAGAAACTGTGTTCAGCTATCAGTTACAGCTGATTGGGCATTCTAGCAGGACTACTAAAGCTTTTTGGTTGTCAGTTTTGCAACAGCAGATGAATAAAATCCATTTTCTACAGCTGAAATGTACGTGAGCTAGTTTTAAGTGGACATTCTGGTATAAGATATGAAGAGTTCTCAGTCAGTAAAATGGACCATTAACAGCAATGTGTAAAGCCTTTAAAACATGCTAATGAGATTCCAACTTCAGTTTTTTGCAGCTGCTAAAAAGACTGAATTGGACCTGATGAGGTCTCATTTAACAGGTATAAGTGGAGCCTCTTTCCTAAATTAGTATGAAGAACAAAGCTGAAGATCAAAGGGGACGAGCTACAGTAGTCTGCAGCTGAAGACTAATAACTCAGACTGAATAGATCCCTTCCTTCAAAATGGACATGACGAGAATGAAACAACAAAATATTTAGAATGACTCCATTTTCAATAAAGATGTGCAAAACTGAGAAGAGGGAAGAGCTGTTTTTCATGCAGAGTAAGATCCATTATCGTAATCTGCTGTTTTCACAGATACAGTACATGATGTTTATAAAAACAGGTGCTTGGACAGAGATGTAGTTGCAGTGTCTGTCAGAGTGGTTGTGATGTCCTTAGGTGTTCGTCGTGGGGGGATGTAGCTCAGTGGTAGAGCGCATGCTTCGCATGTATGAGGTCCTGGGTTCGATCCCCAGCATCTCCACTTCTTGTTGAACAAATTTCCAGGGTAACAGCAAGTTAAAAGCGTGGGGATGTAGCTCAGTGGTGCTTCGCATGTATGAGGTCCACCCTTCAATCCCCAACATTTACATACTTTCAGTTACTCGGTTACGGGTGCAATCATTAATTATAAAGAAAAGAGAAACTAAAAAGGTATCTCAGAGTAGCCAGAGCAGAGCCATAACTTGCTAAGACTCAACAGACTCAACAGAGTAACTGCGCTGTATCGCCCTTGCCCTATAACTTGAGCCAACATGCTTTGTATTACGTAATGACCTGTAATGATCACAGAGAAGAGCAGAACCTTTTCAATTGAAGATTTTTTTCAATTGCGCAAACATTGAAAGACTTAGCAGGAATTATTCAAGTATCTATATGAGAACGCCTAACCCCTATCTTCAGGTGAAGTTTGACACAAAACAGGTGATCACAGTGCAGTGATGACCAGGCACAGTCTTATGCTGCAAGAACTCAGCAGAGTGACTGGGGGGTATCTTTCTAACTGCTTATGTAACCAGATTTTGCATCATTTTGTTGTCTGCCTACCTAAACTGAATGAAAAATTATTTTAGAGCTTTGTAAAATTGAAATCAAGGGATGAGATGCCCTTGTGAAAGCAAATGTGGACAGTGGGGTTGTAGCTCAGAGGTAGAGCGCATGCTTCGCATGTATGAGGTCCTGGGTTCAATCCCCAGCATCTCCTCTTTTTGCGATACCAGGCTTGTGCAGACCAGTAACAAAGTTGGGCTTTGAGTCACAGGGTGTAAATGACATTTTATCTCAGCATTATATTGAAGAACAATTTGAAAGCCATCTGACAATACATCTTGTTTGTCTGTATTAATTTTTAAAAGCCCATCAGAATGATTTCTACGTTCATAGCTCTGTGCTTTTGCTTGTTAATGTACAGCACTTCTAGCAGAAGCAAAGTCAAGGTAAGTCAAAAATTTGCTGGAGCAAAGTTTGCCCTCATGTAAAAGTAACTCATTGTCCAATGTATACCATTATGTGATTTTGCTCTTTCTTTTTGTTGAGCATCAATGAAACCTATCGTTGCCTACCTCCATATATGTGTTGTTGCTGGCCTGGCTGCCTGTGCTGGTATGTCTGATGTACTGTTTAAACTGCTGCAGACTGTCCAGCACTGCCTGTCGCAACAACTCACTTCCTCTGGCTGCTCCTCTGACACAGCCTTCACCTGGAATAGACTTCAACTCCTCAACACAGGAACGCAGCCTGGCCAAGTTACCACGAACCTGCTAAAAATAGAGAGGTACCGGAAGAGAAAAAGGGATAATAGTGAGAGGTAATACGGTTAATAAAAATAAAAATGGAGGGGTGAGCGTGAAAAGCACTAACAGAAAACGGTTTACTTTTAGAAATACTTCTCTATCTTACCACAAATGGCAATAAACATTCCTGCTGCCTGCTGACAGCATACAAGCTGAGCAGAGGGATCCTACAGGGTCCATCCAGACTACAGGCCAGGGACAAGAAGTTATCCAGGGCATCACACAGCACCACACAGGTCTCTGACCACCAGGGTGGCAGTGCGTCCACAATGAGGACCCTGGCTGGTTGCCGCTGGAATGAGGGGGACCAGAAAACCAAGTTTCCAGAGTTGGGGGAACCTGTTGGCTTCTTTCTGTTGTCCACGGACATCTAAAAAAAAGAAGCACAAAATATAACAACACTCAAAGAAAAGGGTTAATGGAAACATTATGTACATTTCGGGATATCTCTCCAACCCAGTTGAACAAGCAGATAATGTTTTCTGGGTGTTAAGAGATAAGATAATCCTTTATTAGTCCCACAAGTGGGAAATTTGAATTGGAAGTTAGGAAAGTAAGGAGGAAATTTATTTGTGTAAAAAATTGTATGTATAATGACAAGCCATTGCCATCTAATAGTAATCAGCCACTGCAGTCAACAATTTTCATTACAAAGTACATTAGCTGTAGTCATCAGCTGTAAGCATCACTGTAAATAGAACATGAATAAATAGGCTATGAGGAACAGGGAAAATTATGTAAGAATCTAGGTTAAAAATGGTTGGGTTTTCACATAACTCAAGGGCTTTTCCAAACTTCTGATGAGGCTAATGTGAAAAAGTAAATTTCGTGCAATTATGACTCAAAAATGGTTATTTCATGGCTGCAAGAAAAAATCTAAACAACAAGACCATTTGGAAAAAAGAAGCTTCTTGTGGAACCACTGTTTGCTATAAGGTATTCATTGGTGCAAACTCTCCCTCAAGTGGTCCAGTTTATTACACAGAGAAGACAGATGACTCTACTGATGTGAAGTGCCTGGTAATGAGCATCGTTAGCTTGTTCATCTGAAACACTGATGACATTGCAGTTTCACAATAAACACTGGCAGCGGTGTTGTTCAGAGACCACTTAAACAGAGCACTGTGATGCAAGCATTAAATTATGACAGAAACAGAAATTTTAATAATTCCTATGGGAAACTGGGTCACTGAAGCAGCAGAAAGAGACAGAGCACTGTAGTTAGTAACAGTATTGAATTAATGTTATCAGAAAAACAGCAGCTAGTGATTGTGTTAGATGAACTGATGATTAATTTTTAAATCCTGTCGTTATCATGAAGTGACTGTTCAAACTAGTGGTTTTGTCTGACCAATCGTCCAAATATGCAAAGTCCAAATATGGAAAGTCCAAATATTTAATTTAAAATTATACAGTTCAAAAGAAAAAGGTAAGCAATAGAAAAATTAAACACTTACTCAATTATCAAAACGGTGGTTCAATGAATTAGCATCACAATACTACAAATCTAAATGTAGTTTCAAATTCATTTTAGCTTTATATAGACATGCCTTGGTTAAACCCTTTATGAAATCCATATGTCACAGAAAAAAAGCAAATTATCAGTATTGAAAAAGGCCCATCTGTATGTATGAAAGGCAACATCAGTCACGCATCGCAGAGGATGTGACTGCAGAGATGAAGAAGGGAAACTCCTCCATGATTCACAGAGTCAATTACAGCTTCTGTAACCTTATCATTATTGAATGGACGTCTGTTTTTTTGTGCCCAGTCAGCATCATCATTACTGAAGGAAAACCCCTTATTTAACAATGTACATTACATCCTATTTTGAAACACATCAGTACTGTTAGTCATTTAATCTCCATAACTCATTAACTAAGAAATGACAGGACCACTGAGTGTGACAAAACAGCTGAAACAGGAAACATATTGTTCTATAATTTCCACAAACCATGATGGTGTGGGGCTTTCTGTCACTTCACTGAAGGAGTAACCACCTAAAATCCTAAGTTGACTAACTAATCAGTCAATCAGACAAAAAGAAAAACAAATTAATAATGTCATGCCAAATGCTAATAGGTTTCTGCTTTTGGAATATGAGAGTTTGTAGATTTTATAATTTTTATATTTTTTATCTAACTCTGGCTTTGGGACAGTTTTTTGCAATCATATGCAATCTGAAAATACCACACTGTGATCTGCCTCTCTCTCAACTTATATATACTAATATAATAAATATATGATTTCTTAGAAGAAAAACTACCTTCAATCAAACACCTAAAAGTAACTACCTATTTGTGCATATTTATTTCTAGCTCAACTGCTTTGCAAAATGGAAGCTTCTTCAAATTGGTTATCAGGAACCGGGCTGGAAATGTACACAATGTTTTCATCAGCCTTTCCATGAAATGGGTATTGCATTTCTAAGGGGTCAATTTAATTTATAAATTTCATATCCTTTCATATCTGAACTCATTCATAGTTGCCGGATGGAGTATTTCTGCTTTCTGTCATCATGTTGTCATTAACCACCTACTGGGCTCACCTTAAACCATTTGTCCATCACGGGGTTTAAACACACACAGTCAGTACACAAACACATAATTGCCTGTTGATGCCACAACAATGACTAAAGCACCAATATTGCCTTTCCTCATCTGAACTCAAAACAGAGACTGAAATAACAACAAATCTTATGGACTTTTCTGCTCTGTGTAAAAGCCATAGACAGAACTAATCCTTTCCAATAATCGAAATTTGAGCTCTGAGCACTCTTTATCATGCAAACTCTTAAACCAACTGTCCTGAAACCTTGCCCTGTCCTGATCTTCATAAAGAAAGTCTATTTTACCAGTAAGACACCCTGTAAAGGGCATATTATGTGAATGTGTTTGTAGTTTGATCGATGCCCTTCTCATCTGTCTCTGACTCAGTTCTCCTTTCCTAATCCGAATAATCTCCTTCTAACAACTCAGACCAGCAAATGGTTCACATTCACACTTGATCATTAGGCAGACATTATACAGGTTTTACATTTATGTTCTTATTCTGCTAAATGATTTTGTCATCTGTCTGGCACACAATCATTACACATTACATTCTGTATATCATACATAACAAACAGGTTGAGCAATACTGAACATATCTAGAACCGTAGGATATCTGAAGGTTGGGAAAGCTCATCTAAATTGAATGAAGAGATGTGTGATGAAGACTGTTGTCATAAATCCATCTGAAAACGAAAAACGACCTTAGCTAACTGTTAACTACCTTAACAATGTCAGCCTTTTCTTCTCTTCAGTTGGTTTCCGCTGGAAACGTTATATAAACGCAATAAATAACGAATGTTCTAGAAAGTATTCACAGATACAGGTGTCCAGCAAAACAACAAATGGTACAATAAGCTACACACAGCTAATATTTAGTTAGCCTAACAGTTGCCTCGCTAGCAGGCTAACGCTAGCTGTCACGCGAGCACCGCATAAAAACAAAGATTGTCTATTAGACAGATCACCCATTCAAATCATTCATCTCAAACGCTCTAGTGGTGAATTTTAGTCTAATTGTTAGTTGCAGCTTATTTTCAGTGTTTTTTCACGGATTCTTAAGTTTTCCCCCCACAGTGTATTTTGTCCAGTTCAACATATTTTCTTCATTAGCTTATTTAACAACAAAACAAACAAAGATTTTGGTTTTGCTGATTTATAATAAATTTAGCACTGTATGCACAAGAAAGTCTAAAGGAATCAACTGCCTCTGTCTGGATAATAGAAAGAAGAAAACATACATTTTTAGAAATCAGAAATTTATTTCAAAACTGTTACATCTTCTTGCATGTGTCTATTTCTAGTCACCATTTTTAGATTACGATAGAAAAAGATAAATGAGAAACCAAGCGCAGGGACAGAATGAAAGCACGATATGGAAATTTGTTCCTGATTCTGGCCTGTTCAATTGAAGTGCTTTCTAGTAGTCAAGTGTGTGTGTGGGTGTGTGTGAGTCCATGCAAGACACAATCGAGATGTGAAAGGGACTGAAGATGGGGAAAATACAATAATGATGAATGCGTATCTGTGTGTGTGTGTGCCTGTGGTGCATGGAGGGTTTTTGTGCTATGGTGTGTGTAAGAGGCTTTGGTGAATGCTGGGTTATGAACTAAGGGCTGATTGATGCACAGTCACATAGCTCTTGCTCTCTCTATATCTGACACACACACACACACACACACTAACACACACTGTGCAATGTGTTACTTTGTCACTACACATGACATTAGCATGAAGAAATTAAGAACACAGTCGTCTGTTTGTGGAAGATAAAGTGAGGTGTGTTTGTTAATCAAAGGACAAACTAACTTCTGCCAACTCTATACCTGGCAAAATCATTTCAGCTGCATTTTTGCCAAGTGAAAGTACTGATTGGAAATCACAGTGTATCTGTGTGTGTGTGTGTGTGTGTGTCACCAGATGATCAGATTTTATGTAATGTTTTGAGTTCAGCAGTGACTGTCTGCCCTGCTTCCTTCCTTTCCGCTTCCGTCCTAATTAAACTTTAGATCAGGTATGTCCCCACTTACTCTTCTACGCCCCACCTACTGTGCCTTACATTAAGAATGCATACGTTTCATTGTGAGAATCTTCCAGTGACACCGGTTTTCAAGTTTCCTGTCTCAAAGGCCCATGTAAAGGGATTAGGTGCACCGATATGATTGGAGCGTAAATGTTGTCACACATAGACACACGCACTCACAAACGTACGCACACACAAAATAAATTACACACATGTGCCTCCTAATTTTGGCTGAGATGAACACACTTACTTCTAGGTCAATAAGAGCTTTGCGACAGTGTACTAATCCGATATGCCTTTTTGATTTACTCTGGGGGATTGGGGGAAAGTTTGCCCAGTACTTTTAGTTCTTATTTTGCACACTAGTTGCTTTTTCAGTCTAATGTGAGTCTTGCACCATTCTGACTTTTACTTTTGGGTTTAGTTTTATTCACTGTGTGATTGAGGTTAAATTAATGTTAAGTCGGTTGTGTTAAGATGTTTTCCGCCTTGGGAAGTTTTAGTTAAATTCCCTAAGATGGGAACAGCAGCATGAAATTATAAAATCCCCTCAGTACATCTTGGCAGTTTTAGTTGAAAAGGGAAAGATGAAAGTAGATAGCAGGCGCAAACATTCACAACTTGAGTTTTAAAATGTTAAGTTGTGACAGTGGAGCTAGTTCCAATCTTATTTTATGTGTTTTTGTTCTGCACTCACATACCTATTTAGGTCACTTGCTTATAAAGCCCCATCCCTAACCCTAATATATATCTGCACACATGACTTACAAACAAAATATTTTAAATAAATAGTTTTAATATATAAATAGAGTCTTTTGAGCTTAGATAGGCTAATTGTTTCCCCCTGTTACTTTAGCAGTCCTAAGACATTAGCTTCATCTTTACATCTTAACCCCTTTGCAAGACTGTGAATAAGTATTTTCCACAAACTGTTTCTTTAATAAGTATGGGGTGTGCAGACATAGCTGCTGCATTTTCTAGTGGTGAAAGAAAAAACCCTACATCTAACCTAGTTATTGCATGTTGAATACTGAAAATTAATTGTTTACACCATTAGGACAGCAAACCCATCAAACCTAATCCGTCTTTACTCGTCTGACTTCAGTTGAACTACTGCAAGTATTTGCCTGCTTCTGTAGGCAGGGGTATATTTTTATGTTGGAAGTAAATTGTTAAGACCATGAAAGACAAGAGAGAGAAATCTTCACAATTCTGAATCATTTCATGCAACAGCTACAACAGCACTGATGACTCAGAATTCGAAGACGTTTGCCAGATATGCACAGCAGGGTGCTGCACTACTTTACAGCAGCTCAGTTCCACTTTATATGTAAAACACAAGTTTAAACATGCCAAAAATGGTGTGGAAAAGGATTTACCTAAACCACCTGGAGGCATTCACCCTGAGGAAGAAATGTGGATGATGAAAACTCTGGTCTTTAAATTTCATTCATTTAACTGCAGCTACTGGAGTCCAAAAAAGTCCCTTTACAAACAGTTTAATGATAGGTGATCACTGGCCTCACCAAAGGGAGTTACTGCCATGTAATCATTTTGCTTCTCTACAACAGTTTGCAAAGCTACACACCTGGCTTAGTTAGAATCTCTGTGGCGGTCTGCACCTTGAAAAATAAAACAGTTCAGTCAGAAAAGGCATCATTTTAAATGTAGTTTGGCTCAGCAGTATGAATAGGGACAAACCTGCAGTACTTTTGTCCACGTTAGACCCATTTCAGAGCCAATCCTGTCCTATTGTTACAGAGGATCAGGCTGTGAAATGTTGCTCTAGGAAGAGAGTGTATGTGTTTTGAGCTTAGTGATGGTATCTATTAATACTTTTAGTGTTTGTACTGATTTTGGTGGGAAACAGCTTTACTGGAATGCTTTTGGCCAAAAGTGTGTGTGTGTGTGTGTGTGTGTGTGTGTGTGTGCTCAGTTCAGTTTTTGTGTTTTCTGCCACCATGGTGTACGATAGAAGAGAATGGGTCAAAAACAATGGATGAATGTACTGGTCAGCACTTATTACACAGTTGATGCTCTTACCTTGATGACAGTGGTTTACAGTAAAAGGATGGGTGCTGAGCTTTCATGGCTTAATGGTCTACTGGGAGTCTTTCTGTGACATATAATACACGTATCAGAACAAGGAGAGGATCCGATCAGGGTCAGATAACACAAATGTGATAGACAAGAACCTAACCTGTTTCTTTGCTTGGTGTCATAGTGGCGAAGAAGTGATGTTCTGGTCCATGTTGACATGAATCGCCTCAGATGTTTCAGAGAATTGCTTTATCTCTCTCTTGAAGCAGAGTTCATGTTACCGGTGAGATTGCTCATTAGGCACCATTTATGTCTTGACTGCTACTAAGTGGTGGTTTCATGTCCATACATCAGCACATTTCCAAGAGACATCATAACTAGATGCCACAGTACTTAGCATGTCAGAAGCCTTCAACAAGAAATCCTTAAAACTGCTATAATCAATATTTTTATGCCTTTGTGCCGCCATTGCTGGGGACATTATGGTTTTGGGTTGTCGGTAACATGTGTCCATCCTGTTATTGTGACCATGATATCTCAGGAACGCCTTGTGGAAATGTCCTCACAATTGGCATCGGTGAACTAATTAGATTATAGTGGCCAAAGGTCAAAAGGTCACTGTGACCTTAAGTCTGTTTTATATATATATATATATATATATATACGTATATATAAGAAATTTGATTGTATCTTTCCACTTGAAATTATGGATGAACTGATTAGAATATGAGTCTGGACAGACAGAGTTCATGCAACTTAACTGGCATACAGCTGCCATGTGGAAAATCTAGTTATATTAACAAAAAAAAGTGTATAATGTGAAAGGGGTCACTTGTAGTGATAAAACCACAGAGAATTACCTCCAGCTCTGCAGCGCCCTTCAGCTGTGTGGGGTTTTGTGTCTTTGCTCACTGTTTTACGGCCATCATCTTTATGACAAACCTTCTGCACCTCTCCACCTGGCTCATTCAGCATGTAACTGATGCCACTCGAACTGTAAAATGTAATTATCCATTGCATATCAATTAGAAATCTAATTTGTTATTGAAAGCCCGGGGACACTTTCCTCTCTAATGAGATGATGGATGGAGAGTTTTAGCTGGTCTGCTGCCAGAATTAACTTTGTTAGAGAAGAACAGGGATGTAAAAGTTGACATCACTGCATTATGTTTTCTCAAATTTTCTTCCAGCTGCTTCCACATCACCACTACTTCCCCAAAAGGTCATGGTTGCGGCATCGTCCTAGTAACTAGAGTTTCAACTCAGCTGCACTCAACCCAGAGCTCATTGCGTCAAACACCAGAGGAAACACATTGTCTTCCAAACAACAGAAGCTCCTGATGATCTTGTGACTGCAGCCTCATCAATAAGTCAGTGTCCTTAATATACCACATGAACAGGAGTGATGTTCTCTGGAGGAGAACTCCAGAGAGAGTTCCCACGAACATGCATGACTTATCTTCAGGGCTGATACCATGAGGTAGATGACGCTGTTCTGGTCAGGACAGGTGATGTATATCTTATCATCTGAGGACGTGTTATTTCGTGATTACATCGCCTGATTGGTGATGTTGTGAATTTATGATGAATCATTAAAAGTTAAAGATTCTATCCAATTTTTATTACTTAGTCCTCAATTGAATTTATTCAGCCACATGTGACACGTATAAGCAATGATGTATTTGTTTGGACGAGGCTTTTGAATTTGGTTTCTGTAATATAACAGTTTGTTGTATATGAGTAACTGTTGTCATGGTAGCTGATATGATGCAAATTAATGGAATCAAAAACGTGGCTTTAACACAAAATGCCAGCTTTCATCATGTGGTTGGGAAACGGACCGCTGTGTTATCGATGTAGGCAAAAGGGCACATTGGTCTTCTTTGTGTCCCCTTGACTTATGTGTGATATTTAGATGTCTGGAAGCACTTCCTGATCTCTGCTGAGGGACAGCATAGTCAATATAGCTCTGTACAGTAACACTTACAGAACTACATGGTGTCATCGGGTCTGCCGATGTGTCACATGACTTTCCAACAATTCACCCTGTTGTTGTCTTTGTTCCTATGACTCTCTATTCCACACAATACAGAATAGACAAGGAACATGCAGCAGTGCAGGCCACAAAGATGGTGCAAGCTGTGGTGAAGCTAATGATCTTAAACTATTACTATATATAACACAATAAGAACAAAGGTTGTCACCACAATCAATACCAGACACCATATTTCACTTTCGTCATATTCTTCCCTTTTTAGCATTATGTTCTATATCTCATTATGTTTCGTTATGTTGTATATCTTGTCAGTGTTACTACATTATATATCATTGGGCAGTTCTGCTGGGCTATATGCCATGTGCAAGTGCTAAGTACGGCTAGCTCTGGCTTGCTGATGCGTATTAAGGCTCGACACTGGAGCTGAGTATGTCATGGTAGCGACGTCACCACTCTCCCTCTGTGTTATCATCAGCTCAGTGTTTGTATAACGATCATGTCACTGCCATGTGTTGATTTACATATAGGCTGTAGTATCTTTGTTAATATATTCATAAATCTTTTTTCTCTCGTTGATTATTATTTAAAGATTCAGGTCATGTGTGGTCATACATTTTGCCACTTAGGGGGTCATGAATAATAACATTGACTCCCATGTGCAGTTCAGGTTTTGTAACTTGAAAAAAGCAAATGAAAATATAATAATTTTATTCAGTACTTCAAAACTTAAATTTGCTCATAGATGCCTTCAATTCAAATACAGTATTCTGACACTGGCACAGTTAATGCAGCTTTGCAGCGGAATAAAAACTGTCTATTCATTAGATCGATTTAAAAACAGCAGATGTTTTCAGATGAACATGAACGGCTGCTAACTTCAGAAGGAGCTTGGGAACAGCTAATTGGAGGGAAGCTGCATCCACCCGTGCAAACATTGTTCCAAGTCGAACATCACAGAGGAGCGAGCGCTAAATGGCACGTGCCTTGTCTGTTAAATTTTCAGGCGTGTTGAAGATTTGTGCATAACGAAAGCAAACAGTTCAAAGGAGCAGTAAAGCATATGGCTCAGGTTAAGAGGACCTGTCAGATTTTCATGAATATAAAAAAAATTTAATTAATACATAAATGTTTTTTCCACAGAGGTGCCAAAATATATAAAGATAGTGATAAAGTTTAGAAAAGAGAAAGACTGACAAGCTGTCACGGCGGAAACCACGTGCGTCGTGCTCTCACAAGATGTTTTCTGCTTTCTGGCTGTGTTTTGAAAAGTGAATATGAAATTTGTGGGAGGTGATCCTTCTGTCATAGAAAGATTAGGTATAGCAAAATAAAACTAGAATTAATGTCAAGGTGCTCCTTTAACCTGCCTCCAATCCCCCTCAGGTTTATAAAGCATCCTTAAATTACTTCTGCAGCTGAGAATTTTTCATGGTCACATTGTGTTTGGAAGATGTTTCCTTTCCGTATTCCACCTACCTGCACCAGTCCATCTCAAGACACAACTAGTAAGTGGTGAAGCTGCCAGGTACTTACTTTATTTATGTTTTTGTATGGTATGTGCGGGGTTTAATCTCATGTTTATCTGCTGTGGAGTTGTGCTCTTTCACGCATGCAGCCCACTACAGGAGATTGTCCATGTGAAATAAATTCTCATTCGGTGAAAAAGTCTGTGTTTGGTGAGGTGTGCAGAAGACATGACGCGACACAAAAGTACACCATGGAAATCACAGTGTTTTGTTTACAGCAAGCTGAAGCAGAGCCAGTCACATGATTAGAAACGATGTGTTATGCATATAACCCTGATTTCCTGAAGGGGGGAAAGCGCATCTAGATGTTGATTATTTAATTTAGTATTTTAAATATGTCTGTAATTGAAGGTTTTTAAGCTGCTCTTTAAGACACAAAAGTCACACAAATTATAAAAAAAAACAAGTAAAAGTTTTATGATTCTAGCGCTCTGAGCTTTTTCTTAAATTCATGAGACAAGCACAACATAATGAATACATGATCATGCAAAATGCATTTAATCACGTAACAACCAGAATCCATGAATACAAATAGCATTGGTCAGGTTATCAAATGTAAAATCATCAAAAAGTTATTTTGCCTAGTTTTATTCTGGGAAAAATCATTTGACTAAAAATAATCATTTGCACCTTTTCTACTTTTTTTTAAACAGATTATTTTTCATCTTCCACTCAGTGTCCTCACTGATATATATTTGCATTTACATTTTAGCTGTTTACCTCTTACCCATAGCGACTGAGAATGAGTGAGGTGTGGGGGTAAAGTAAAGTGATCGTCAGCTGGATCATTATCCATTCCTCCATTTATTCCTTGATCCTTCCAACCGACCCAAATCCCTCTCTTTCCACCCCCGTCCTCAGTTCCCTTCCTTCACTCTTAAGTGTGCTTCTGAATCAAGGTGCTCTGACAATTGCTTTGGAACGACAGTTTTTCACCCTAATCCTCAGACCTGTTGTCATGGAAATTGGGCTCTCCAAAACAGCACCATTGAGCGCCCCTCGCATGAAACATGAATGATGAATTTGAGTTTTTGTGTGTGCCACTGGATGTCTGTGATTGAGGGTACCAACAGGCAGATTCCAGCAGTTAATCACTTTTTCTGTCATTTCATCACACAAGCAAAAAGGGAAATGAAGTAAAAAGCAGGAGAAAAAGATTTGTTGAATAGGGACAGGAAGGTAGAAAATCTGCCCAGTGGTTAATTTGTCAATGCAGGATTGCATTCATTGCATTTGCTGACAAGGCTAGCGAGTTTGCCTAATTGCTTTGGGCTAAAAGCTGCTCTATCCACAAAGAAAAACTAGGCTAGGCGCTTAGCTGTCTCAAAATAGATAGAGCTGAATGCTTTAGTGTCTTTGGTAGCAATGTGAATTAGCCGGTTTTAATAACCCTGCTAAGACTGAAAAAATGAAGAGTGAGTGCAGAGAGATAAGGACTGATTCCACTGATTTGTATTCTAAATACTTCACACATTGTGCATTAGATGTACTTTTCTTCACTTCTACGCATATTATTCTATTCTCTTCTGCTTATTTAGTTAGCAGTTCTATTTGTTCTGTAATAGTTTTTCTGTCTGACATTTTCTGCATTTTTTTATGACTTTAAGTACATTCGTAAAATGCGAAGAGAGAGCAGCCTTCAAGTCCCCAGCATAGCTTCATACTCTATATCTTCAAATATGAGTTGGTGGGTAAAAATGAAGAACTGATGAAGCCTTCCCGATAGGAGGCAAAACGCCCAGTTGGCACCACTGTTTTTGACCTGGACGACTTAGAATCTTCCCATTCAACAATTCAAAATTTTTTTGACACATTAGTTCTTTACAAAACAAATCCAAATGTCTAATATAACTATAACTGCTTACAGCAGATGGAGACTTAATCGCAACAAAGCTACGTTCGGACAGGCTCCATACCCACACATACTGAACAGACAAAACCTCCTTGATATGAAGAAAAAATCAGACTATGTTTATGAGTGTATTGAGCAGCTTCTAGCTTCTGATTGGCTTGTTCGTTGTCCAGTTTGTTGTTGCTCTCCTTTTCTCTCTGCATTTTCTACTCACCCCAACTGGTCAAGGAGGTTTCTTCTGTTAAAAGGAGTTTTTCCTCTCCACTGTCGGGGTATTGTTGGTTTCTCTCTAAAAAACTCTGTAACTTCTGGAAGGTTTTCACCCTAAGTGCTTTGAGCTGATTCTATTGGAATTTAGCACTATATAAAAATAAACTAAATTGAATTAAATCTTTTAATGCTGCATGCAGAGCTGACATCTCCACTTGTTGTCTAGTCATCAATGAAAAGAGCTACAAGATAAACCTCAGGCTACTTGGGTTGAGGACTATTCTTCCCAGATAGCAGATAGTGTGTCTCTGACTATCTAGCACAGATTGAAAGAGAATTTAATTTATCCTTATGTGAAATATAAAAAATAGCATCCTGCAGAAACCAGATAATGTGTAGGCGTGTATATAACCAGGTGTATTCATACCAGTAAGCACGTAAACTGGATGCAGTTGAACTGAGACAGAAAAAAGGATGAAGAGCAGAGGCTTGAAAATAGAGCAGGTTTTGTTTGTGTTTATTAATTTGTAAGATGGTGATTTTGCTCTTGATTACCAGTGGATGGAGCACGTCATAATGGAGAGTACATTATGGTGCACTCTCTTCACCGTTAATCAGGCATTGAGAGGTTCAGTAGGTCTGTTGCCATAGAAACCAAAAAAGGAGTAGTGGACCAAATCACTTGATTGGACAGTAAGTTGTTCCAGACATTAATAGAGACCTAATGAAGCACTTTCTTTTAATTAGAAAAACATCTAACTCACTCAGTGTATTTTTAATGTGTGTCTGTGTGTGTGGGTGACGCTGATTACTGATTTATCAGTAATCAGCGTCAGGCTCCATTAGAGGTTGATGTTTTAGACTTAGTCTGACATATTTATCTCCTCTCTGATTTCTTACCTCTCTGCCATACAGAAACTTCCAGTACTAAGAAGCAAAAACATCCATGATCGCAAACCTCTGCATTGCGTAAGACTAGAATTAAACCTGCCCTGAAACCCTGAAACAGCTTTTCTAAAACCAACCAGGTAGCATTTTGCTGGAGTTAATCGCTCATTTGTTGAATTGAAACCAGAGGTTCTGGTTCTCAGAAATCGAGGACATCATGTGGAAGTGTTTTGTCCTTTTAAGTAAATTTTCACTTCAACAGCAGGTTTATTTCAGACATATTTAGTAGTACTCACATACTGAAATAGTTAGTAAAAATATTGGTGTCAGTGGGGATTGGCAGTGACCCAAACAAAAGCGATTAATTCTTTGAAGATTCTAAGTCACCCAGGCGAGGTTATCTGCGAGTTGAGTCATGGCAAATGGACCTCTTTATTGTTGGTTTGAAATCTTTCATTACTCATTCAAATAGCTTCTGCCGTCCGAGAAAAGTTGGTGGGATTTATGCTGCTGGGTGGTTACGTTCCTTCCCCGTCTTCCCCTCTGCAACACACCCACTCTTCTTTGTCAGGACTTATAAAGAAGTTTGGTTTACTTATTTTCGGATACGGTTTGTTAATCTGATGATCCCCTTAGACTCCCCTACACAGTATTTATAATGTTCTCAACATTTATTCTTTCCTTGCTTCATGCCTTTTACCATCTTTCCCAATAAATCACACTCTCTCTAGTGAACCCCTGATGGGTATCAAATATTGCCTCAGCTGCGTTTCACCACCCATGTCTTATGATGTTGTCTTCATGTCTGCGGCCTTGTTTTTTTATCAAGGGGAGACAGACAGGGTTAATCACCTATCAACAAACTCTTTGTTCTAAACGTCTTCATCTGTTTTTCATCTTTGTTTGTGAGAAAAAAGATCAAAGATATAATAAAATGGTTGTGTTGCAAAAAAAAAATTTAGTTAATCATTTTGTTTCCTTGTCTATTCACTAATCAGCCTCTCCTTATTTTAACTGACTCCATCTTGTCTGTAACATGTGTTTCACTTCCTGTAACAACAATGTTGAAGCAAGACTGATTGCTTGACACGACCTAGTAAAGATGGCAAAAGATGAAAACTTACACAACTTTATGAAAGTGTATACGTATCTAACAATTTGGGAACAAACCACAACCTGACAAAGTCCAGGAGGAGAGAGCTGCTTAAAAAAAAGTCATCTGCTGCAGTTTTACTGTAAATAGTTTTGGATCTGGGTCAGATACACTTTATCAACCAAGCTTCATCAGCCTGCAATGCAATTGGTACATTTGTGCAAAGATATAAAAGAACCACTGATTTTTTTCTCCCAGTCTGTTCATTGCATATTCACGTCTTGATTGCAGTACACTCGCGATATAGATTCATCTTCTAAAGATGTGATTGTAGAACAAAAGATAATCATATTGGTTTCACACGCCTCCTGAATACATCATGAGGTTAAATGGATAATTTCATACAATGCAATAGTCTATGATTACAGTTCAGAAAAATGATTACAATTGTCTACTGGTGTTTCTTTCCCATGTGCAGAGTTGTTTTAATAACATACAATTTCTTTATCTTTCCCCTTTGAGTTGTTAGAGAAGTTAGTCACTTTTAGATTGTAATATCTTTAAGTGGAACAATGAGGCCACATGAGACAAATATGGGATAGTGCTGAATGATAAAACAGTATGTTTTAAGTAATTAAGTGAGTAAAAGTATTCAGAGGAATAATAAAGCCAGTGAAATGATCCAGCAATGCCTGTTACATGGCAATATATCACAAGTTTGCTAATGTTAGCTAGCCTAAAAGGAGCCACCATAACGGGGTGGCAACATAGATGTGTGGAACTGATGAAAGTTGTGTTTTGTTAATTACAAATAAGTCCTGGAAACTGTCATGTTGGTGAAAACTGCTGCTTCTGTCCCTTTTATAGTTAATATTTTGTAATTCATGTCACTGACCTATGCAAACCTCCCAAACCTGCAGCTTCTTCAGTTTCTATGACAAAATGTAGTCCTTTTTGCTTTTTCAGCAGCAGTTCGAGGCTGAAAACAAAAACACTCAGCCCAAATATGTTCTTGGATACGAGAATCTTTGTTTCCTGACATAATGTACGTCGTATCTTCCAACTGACCTTGGTCTGCTGTGAGTTTTGAGATTTCCCACAGTAATTGTTATGGTTACAATAGGTGTCCGGGGAGCAAACACAGAGAATGAACTCAGGCTCGCTCCAGCTTTTGTTCATTTACAAACAGGAAGAAGGTCCTGACTGGGTCTTCCTTTGTGCGCTTAGTAACAAGGAAAGTGCCTGCACATGTGTGAGAGGAGTGTGAGTCACATTGTTGAAAAGTAAGCTTCTGTCTATATCATTCAGATCACTCGAGTATAAAGTGCTTCACTTACCCGGGTTAGAGGTCGTACTGAGGCGCTTGAAGAAGACTACTGACATCCTGGTTGTCGTTGTCTATATGCTGTATCTCGCTTCATGTTTCACGCAGCTTTAAAAGTACGATACATGAGATCTTTGATGGAAAATGTGTTATGAGCACGTGTCAGGTGCAGATCTTTGACAGCGCCCCCCTGCTGACTGCTCTCCTTATTATCTCATCCTTTCTCTGCATGCCACCAACATCCAACGCAATAATTAGCAATCAGTCTCGCCCTGGTGGCTCCATTCAGTGACCTGGTACATGCACACTGAGCTGCATAATGGACAGGCACCCTAAATAATGGTTTCTTATCTTTGTGCGTCTGGAGAATGTTCTTATCTGCTGTGAAGAGTCCTTGTAGGCTCCAGCTGTGGGACAATAAAGCAACAACGCTTTAGCTGCATTTCTCCCTTGTGACAAAAGCACGACACAGAGGAGAGGGTCGTTGAGTCGAATGAAATGAGATTACAGCAGGAGTACGCTGAAAAATGGCCGCATGGTGTCAAGTGAGGACAAATAGTAATAATAATAATAATAGTACTAAGAATAAAACAAGATAAAGGCAAACACATTTTAAGATTAGATAACAGAAAATGGAAGAGGCACTTTAGGTAATAAGCTTTCCATGCGTGTTCATTTTAGATTCAGAAACAGCATCCAAGTATTTTATTTCTTTCTTTTAGCAATATCAGCTCGTAAAGGGGGAAATGTCTCCTGACAAGGGAGATTTCTAGACTCTGACAGGAGATAACTAATAACTCTGCAGACCTAAATGTAGTGGGAAAAGGGCATCCGCTGCTGCAAAGCCAACAGGGCAGAAAAGAACACTCTATGTGGGCATGAGAAAAACACTTAGCCTGTCTGAGAGTTTAGTTGTGAAAGAAACTCCTGTTGTGAATGTGATGCAGCGCTTTGCTTTAACAGTCAGATGGAGAAAAGATGCACTCTTAATGGGTAAATACCTGTATACTATATATCTATAAATATGTGTCATACTGTACGTGGAGCCAGAGAATGAATTCTCATAAATCGTGGGATCTGCTGGCTCTTTGTCTAGTGCCACAAGCAGGTTGCTGTCAGGTTTTCACAAAATGACACAGAACAAGGACGTTGAAGTAAAATTGATCTTTAATGCACAGTTAGGCATAAACGGATGAAAACAGGGTAGAGTGGCAACAGAAAATTACTTCAAATGGAGGAAAACATTCTGGGAGAACAAATAGAAAGATAGACATAGCTTGGCCAAAACTAAGCTATTAACATGAAAAATTTAAGTGTGAGCGGAGGAAACAGGTTAATAGACCATCACAGGTTGGATTAATCATCATGAATGATCCCGAAAGTCTACTGTGAACTTGATGTAACATCATTAATAGGTCAATTTTTTGGGTTATGAATTATATTTTAGCCTGCAACTGAATAATTAAACCAAAAAACTGAAAAATATCTGCTATGGTTTTATTTTAGAGCTGATACCCGAGGATTGCACCCTGGACACCTCACCAATGGTCAGTGGTGGATGCCCATTTTATGACTGCGTGATTTCTCTTAATATGAATCCCTCCCAATAAGGTCCACTGCAGTGGAGGCATAGTGCAATTATTTTATTAATTAATTTAATTTTCTATGTTTCAAGGGATGTAAAATGATTGAAACAAAACCAGAGTTAAGGGGTTTGACCTACACTCTATCTATGCAATAGTTTTTCTGTACAATGAGTATCATGGGCTCACAGAGCTGACAACATGCTTGTAGATTAGTAGTCTTGTTTAAATGAAACCTGTGTTGAAAATTGACAAAAAAAAAAAGACAGAAGACACAAATAAACCATCAATTACAGAAACAGATTTGAACAATCACTGGAGTCTCTCCTGCCGTGAAATATTATCTCAGCTGCTCTAATCAGTTTCACTCCTCATCAGTGGTGAAAGACCTAAAGCCTCAACTTCTGCAGCCACCCGCTGGCCTGAACTGAATAAGTCGAAAAGAAAGAGGGGTGGAAAACGAGAGGGCGGGTGAAGAGCACCCGATGAAAAGAAAAAAAAATGAGAGAGAAAGTAGAAAGAAAGGAAGAAACAGCAGAGGAGGACAGGCTGCACCCTCTGGTGCCTTTGTCCTATTGGCCAAGGGCCCGCCCGGCGCCGGCGGCAACCGATGACATCACTGTGTGAAACACGGCAGGGGAGGGCGGGGCCTCTGCTGCCTCCTGTCACCCTGGCAACAGGTCCACTTGTGTGTGTGTGAGCTTGTTAGAGTTATGCTGTGATTGCCTCACCTCTGTCTAGAAGTCTGCCACCAGTTCTCCTTTCTGCTCTCTGTTGTCTGTTTCTTACTGTCCTCCCTTCTTTCCTTTACATTTTGTCGTCTGGGGGTGCTTGCAAATTTAAAAATGCACAAGCAAGATTCATCATTTGTTACCTCTATTCCTTCTATTATTCTCTTTTCCCCTGAACTCTTGTCCATGTACCCTTCTCGTCTTTTATTGTTTCATTTTCCTCTGGTCCTTTCATCTTCTCGTCTTTTTTCCCCCTTTTCTCTTCCTTTCTCCTCTTCATGCTCTTTACTCTTTTCAGTATTCAGTGGAGTCTATCGTAAGTGGATTGATGGTGTGCCCACTTAAAAGGAGTGGAGGAATCACACCAGTAATCCCATTGTGAGAGAACAAGAGCTGACGCAGGCCAATATGGGTGTGTGTGTGCAAAAGAAAGTGAGAGTCTATGAGTGAGCGACATTTCTGTTTTGAGAAAGTATGTGTGTGTGTAAAAAAGGAAGAGAGAGGGATGTCCTATAGATGGGAAAGACAGAGAGATAGAGGGGTCTTTGTGTGTGTGCCCTGTTAAATCAAGCAAGTAACGCCAGCTTTTCTATAAAAGCCTCTCTAGACTCCTGTGATAAGTGGCAGCCTCCTCTGATCTGTACATGAAAAGGCCGAGAGAAAGAGAGGGAGAGAGAGAGAGAGAGAGAGAGAGAGAGAGGAAAGGTGGAGAAGAAAAGAAGAACATGTGGAAATGAGAGAGAAAGAAAATGTTGATTGTCCACTTCCTGGGGAGCTTTGTGTGCTGTTTTCCTAATGACAAAGACAAGAGGAACAGAAAAGAAGACAGGACTTTACTCCATATCCATACTCACACATCTACACCTGCACTGTCCAGAGTGAGCAGCTTCCTCAGAAAAAGTCTGATCACCTTTTCAGACATTACGATACAGAATGAAGAGTTAAAGGTGGCAAAGATAGTTTCCTCGTCAAATGCCGATGTTGGAAGGATGTCATCCTTTGTCGGTGGCTGACTTTAGTACTAAAGTACTGCAAAGTGATTCACATGACTGAGTATTCTGTATGGATGAAGTTTGGTTAAGTTTAGGCACAAAAACTACCGTGTTAGTTGCTTTGTGTTCACAGATTTTTGAGGCACTCGCTGACACTGACACCTTTAAAAGCTGCAGTCACAGGCGACGCCAGGCAGGTCTAGATGGGGCTATAACCCCACCGAGATCTACAGTACAGTAGTCCCAGCCAGAATTATCTGATGTGTGACTTACAAAACCATGTGTCTGCTACTCGCTTTGTTTTGCCATGCTGAATCCTGTCCGGGGCCCACAGCGTGGTTTTAAGGCACTGGCTGATTGCTGTATGTTAATGTGGAGACATGGTTGTCAAGCACTTCTATGACCTAGTTCTAGTGAGCAGCAGCGCAGAAATATTCTCTTTATGACTGAAGCTCAAACTTTGGATTGATTTAGAGTCTCATGCTAAATCTAGCCTGATTCCAAAAAGTAGTATGTTGTAGCTTTAAATGTTGTTGCTAGTTAGTGATTTTAGCTATTTGTGAACAGCAGTAACAAGCTGTAAGTGCAACATTGACATATTATCACCTTTTATCACCTTTACCAGCTTCCTGCTGCTGATGGAAGCGAGTCCCAAAATTAAAGCTGATGAGCAGATGAAAGATGCGACAATGCTCTGTAGAGATGAGCTTAATATTAGCTTTAATACTAGTAAAATATAGTAGCAGTGGGGGCAAGTGCTCTCTCAGAATATTGAATTTGTTGATTTGATTGATATTGATTTTGAATTTGACCAAATGCTGAAGTTTTTCTGAAAGTGACAACAAAACAGAGAGTCTCTGTGTCTGTTGATATGTGTTTCAGTAAAGTAATTCTTCTGTCCCTTTCAACCTTGATTTACATGCTTGCACCATGCCAGAAACAGCACAGCTCCCTTTTCCCTTCATCCCTCCCTCTTTCTTCCTCACACACTCCTCACCCACCAGGAGCAAACACGGAATCTCTTTGATTCGTGACACTCCTGTTTTCTTCTCTCCACTCCCACCACTCCTCGCCCGGTGGGAGGCAGAAAGAGATTAATAGAGGCTGAACTGATATCATTGTTAATGGTTGTCCTCCGTGCTGAAACACATGCGCGCGCACGCACGAGCAGAAAGGATGAGCGATCAAACACGTGCAGGTGACTGAGCAGGCAGTGAAGGAACACAAATGCACTCACACACACACACACACACACACACACACACACACACACACACACACACACACACATTTCGACACACATGCTACCTCCTCAGCATTCCCCTGCCTGCTGTCAGGATGGTTTGTTCCCACGCCATAGGGAGTCCCATGACAGGCCAGCTGTGTGTTTGCACGTGCGCGTGTGCATGATTGTGTGCTGGAAGGTGTTTCGGGACACCAGGGGGCTCCTCTGTGGGGATTAAACTCGTGTTTTAGGGTCAGAGAGTATTGCCCTGCAGGTGGCTGGAGGATTTAGACACACACACACATACACGCTCACAGTCACCTCAGGACAGAATTAGCCGGTGTTGCTGTCGTCAAACAAAATGAATCACTTGATTCCAAAAGCAATATGGTGTGTGTTAGCCATTGTCCTGCGAGCTAATCCATTAAAGTGACCGCATATGTCCCATTACTGTAACACATGGATGTTGTAGTAGTGAGAATAATTTATTATGCAAAACCTCATGGGCAGTATATGTATACCTTGATTTTTTTTACAAACTTTTACTAGAAAAATACCCAGACAGCAAATCCCATAAACCTAAAATGTGGCGCCTGCTGCAAGAAGTCATCAATCAGTGCTGTTAACAGTAACAGTTACTTTTTGCAAACTTTATGCAACTTTAAGCTAAAAAACATTTAATCATTAATTCAATTCAATTAATTCATTTCAATTTGTTTATTTAACGCCAAATTACAACAGAATCATCTCAAGGCACTTTACAAATAAGGTCAAAAGTATATAGTTATAGAGAAAGGAACCAAATAATCCCACTTGAGCAAGCACTAGGTGACAGTGGAGAGGAAAAACCTCCAGTGGAACCAGGCTCAGGGTGGGTGGCCATCTGCCTCAACCGCTTGGGGTCAAGGCAGATAGAGTGAATAGAAAGTGAAAACTGCAAAAGAACAAAATATAGGTGCTCTAAATCCCATTTGGATTGAATTTATTTTTTCAGTGGGAGAAATAAATCATCAGATGGGGTGATTACCTGCACTGGTTGGTCATTTTAATCTGGCCCGGGGTGTGCATGTTGGTAATCTTTAATGTCATCACTAATTACAACTTCAATTACCTAGGTTTTTTTGGGGGGCTACGTTGCTGTCGCTTTTGTTATTTAAACAGTGCCACACATTATTTTAAAGTTTTATCTGGGGTTCCATGTCCTTTTCTTTGCTTCCCCTGCGTGAAATTTGACTTTTGTGTAGAAATAGAGGAGGTTTTCCATATCTTAGATGGAGACATTTTAATAGCAGTATAGGCCAGCAGAGTGATGGAAAAGAATTCCAGTGAGAATGTCTCAAGCTCATCCAGTTTACTGTAATACTAACTGCAGGCAGGGACTGTGGAAATGTAGAGTGCAGTGAATAACCACCTTCCCATGCAAGAAAGAGACAAATATAAAATATAAAACTGACTACTGACAAGGTGTATCTAGACCAAGGACGCTTCCTGAACCACAGCGCTGCCATCAAGGAACTGAAATAGGTAGTGAAAAACAGCGTTTGAGTATTTCGATTAAAGGGAGGATGATGTCTGCCAGTAGAGCTCCAGTATATTAACCTATTCTGTGGTTTCCCTGTAAGTTCACCATTGTCCTGTTGCCATATCAACAGCCCTTTATTGTGACCTTAGTTATGCATGTGTGGACAGTTACATTAGCACTAGTTATAGATGCTGGCTGCTACCCATTGATTCATTTGAGCCAATCACAGGCACAAAGGGACTGTGAGAGTGATTAATGTGATTTGTTTTAATGTCCAAATTAAAGATAATAGATTCAGATAGATTACAATGTTAATGTCTGAATTCATGAAATAGTCAACGTATCGTGTGTGTGTGTGTCTCACCTCTGCTTAATTGATTTAAAAGTAATGATCTAAGACTGAATGGAGGTCATATAGCAATTTTATATGTAATGCAAAAAATGCTTCACTGTATTTTTTTCAAAAGCAATAAGAATCACTGAAATGAAAAAAAACAGTCTTCACATTTAATCTGATTATTTGAAGTGTTTTGTGATGAAGCCAGGAAGAGGATTTTCAGAAAGGGACATGAGGGTTTGAGAGTTGTTTTGAACATGAGTATTAATGCCCTTTTAATCCCATTGTTGTGAGACGCTGTGGCTTTAAGGCATCAGTGTGTCTCAGTCGACGGGTTTTGGGGTGTCACTGTGTTTTGGTGCGATTCTGTTCCCGTCTAGACAAATGACATTTTCTGCAACATGCTTATTTGTGTCAGATGCACTTTGAAGTCAGTTCTTATTGGTTTGATTTTTGTTTGCACATAGTCTGAGCCACAACATAGCTTTGTGCATTCTTAGCAGTATTAGGTGGTGTTGCATGGTATAAACAGATTAATTCTTGGAATGAAGCGTGCTCTCAGTGGAGACCAAAGGCTGTTGATAGTTAACTCTGTGTAGACTAGTCCGTTTAATTCCAATAGCACGTTTTATGCTTAATATCAATTAAATTAACATCCACATAAAAGAAAATTTATGTTGTAAAATCAAATCAAATCCCCCAGATTGACCCCGTTAAAAGGAAAACAAAAAAGAAACCTCAGGTAGAGTAAAAGTGGAGGGCTCCCTCCTCCAGCTCCAGTCCTGTGTGTACAGATCACTATTTGTCCCAGAAACATATGCAACAAATATTAACACCATACAAAGTGAAACCACATGATACATAAATATACACATAAAAATACACGTACATATATACAGTGCTCTGTACACTATGCAGGCTATTAACTAGCTGGTGAACTCAAAATCCTCTCGAAGGTTTAAGCTAATGGACAAGTCACAGATTTCAGTTATGCAGTACATATACTACAGTCTACAAAAGCTGCAATGAACTTTTGATGAACAACAGTTCGTTAATGAACTGCTTCCTTTTTTTACTTACTCGTTTAAATGTTGTTGGGTTGTTAAACGAGGTTGGGTCGGTATAGAGTTAAAAAAAACTGATCTCTTATACAAACATGAATGCAAATAACACCTTTAAAGACCAGTACCACTCAAACCTTAGTATCTATTTGAACAGTGTTGATTAACACATTTTGACTTTTTAACATCCTCATTAGAAAAAGGAAATAAGAGGAAATACTGTCTCCCAAACATGGGAAGAAAGACAGTATGGGCAACAAGCAAACTTGACATAAACTGGCTCAGACGGACTCTGTACTTTGACCTGCTTCTAATTGGTGCACTCAAGCCCAGAGCACATCCTGACCTTTGAATGGTCAACCCAGCAACTTACTGAGGACAGCCTGAGGCAAGCGGAGGACTGTTTCTGAGGAACAGCAAGTAGCTTTGTGCCGTATAAACAGAACGACTTGTCATTTTATAGAAGGTGAGCTCATCATCTTATCTTTTCAATTTTGAGTCAGTATTTTCCTTTAGTACTGTAGTACATTTATTTTTTCTAGGTAGTTAGTGAATGATACATTTGAGACATGATGTGCTCCTTGTAGAGTCTAATCATCTTTAACAGCATTTCCAAACATGAAACTTTAGGCAACATACACGCACAAAAAAAGTAAATGATGGCCTTGTCTGCACCTGACTGTTATTAGTATTCCACCCACCAATAACAAACTCATTTAATATTTCCAAGAAGGACAATTAATAGTCTTGACTTTCTGCTCATGAGCTCACACTGTGTCCAAAAATCACAGCTGCACACACAGACAGACACAGACAGTCACATCTGCAGGGCGCCTTCATCCTCACCATCTCCTTCACCGCTCTGACACTTGAAGAAACAATCACTGTCACTGTTGACGAGCTGCTGCCGTGACGGGGACGATGACCTTGTTGATTGCTGATTGAAGTGGCTTCTACAGTGCTGCAGCTGGTGTTTACGTGTGCCTGTTTTGACAGAGCAGGGCAAACTTTATCTCGATATGTTTGGGTATATTTATATTATGCACAGGATGCCACAGAATCACCTTGACTTGTTGATCTGTGCGCTTTCTGTGCACGAGGGGTGAGTGCAGAGCAATCCACTGTGGTACTGACAATGTTGCCTCTGGAGTACTTTACATTGAATTGACTAAGGCCTTTTCAGGTTTTCCAATAGGCCACATATGCTAAAACATTTCTGTGGCAAGAGCGATCCTCGTTTGTATCAGTTTGACAGCTCAGTAACAGCAACTATTATTTTATCCTGTGTTTTATTTAATTAATTAGCATTTTGAAGTATTTCTATCGTTTGAGTGGCTGATATTGATTAAATACCACAGTATACATACTGTCAATACTTTCCACCGCTTTGCCCTCCATTAGCTGGTTTAGCTAAGTCAGACATGTATTGATTTTGGCAGTGGACAGACTGGGAAACAGCTGGCTTTCTAGTTTTATATTTTGTCTTATTTATACTTCATAAACACATACATAATACAAGAATAATAAAAGCTGGCCCCCTGAAAACGCACTGTTGCAGCAGACCAGCAAAGCTCTGTTTCATTTACGGTCTCATCATGCACACTGCTTTCAACTGTGTATTTTACCAAACATAAGCAGGTGCAGGTTAGAACTGTGGTTTAACAAAACTGACCTCACCTGTCACACGTGCAATAAAAATACACATATACACACCGAAACCAGTCCCCCCCACCACCTCCCCCTAAAATGTCACAAGACATCGATTGTGAGATTGTGAACAGGAGCCCACGGGCAATTTCAGATTGTGTTTGTGTTTCAACAAAGATATCATTTTTAGAAAACTGACAGTGTATTTAAAGGTCAAAACACAAAGCGCGCGTGTGTGTTTGTGACAGGGAAACATAGAAAGTAAGACAAAGTAAGGAAGATTTATTGCGTGAAGAATTAAATCTTTGCCTCTCTAGTGAATGAATATAATACTGCGTAACATGTATTTATGTATACATGTTTCTCTGTAAAGCTTTTAATCTGTTAAAAGAAATATTTTTTAAAACAGGTAATTGTAGAGATAAAATATATATATATCTTGGTGTGCTTGTGTGTGAGGCGTAAGGTTGCTTTTGATCACATGGCATGTAATACTATTGTGTGTGTATATTTTGAGGTGCAGAGGGACTTTCTTATTGCAGTCAGGAAATATATAAAAAGCATTTTTCTAGAAGACACGAGAGGATGTGCTTTTAGTACTCTATATTCACTGACGCTGCTTAGGGCTTTTTATTTCTTTGAGCTGGAGTGTCTTTGAGGCGTCAGTCTGAAGTTGGACTCTTCTCAGAAAACCTAAGTTGCTTTTTCTTTGTATTTACTGAGGGTCAAAGCTCTGGTGGCTGTGTTTGGCTGAAACAGATGATGTTTGTTTTTTTCTTTTATCCAGTAAAAATACCCTCTGAAATAGCACAAAATGAGACAGTTAAGATGAATCTACTGCTTCTTTGAGAAGATTTCCTCTGATGCAGTATTCAGGCTGTTTAATAAATATATTTTTACATAAAACTCCCTTGTGCCACTTTAAATTTTAACTTTGGGCCAAGTTGATTTTCTTAAATCTAAATCAGCTCTATACCAACCTAAGCTCACGTTTGTCCTGGTTAGCCCTGCACCATTGCTGTGATAAAAACATCACACACATACATTAATGTGTCTTCCTGCAGCCCCTCGGTGTGGGAACTTAATCTCAGTCTCAATCCACAGACACTAATCCTGCAGATTACAGGCCGCTCACTCTAGTGCACACACAGACACACATGCATTATTAACAACATTTTTACTATATGTGACAGTCCCCTGTGAGGGATGCACCCCCCTCCCTGTTTGCCCACATCACACCAGCTGAGAGTAGGTCACGTATGAACATGCATATGAACACATTCTGCACTCTGTATCACCCCCATAATCATATGTATGTATGCATGCCTGCACACACATTTATACAGTCGACATGCAGCAATTGACCCAATACTGACCTCAGTAAACATACAGTTGCTTTACATACACACACACACACACTCACTTAAAAATATCACCAAAAAAATAAACACACAAATGATTAAGGTGATTAAGTACTCCATATTAATCTGCCTTAGTGTGCGCGATAAGACAAACAACTAAAATATGCTGACTTTCCCCACATGTCAAAAGAGTGATGTTGGGATTATACACATGTCTGTGTGTTGTATAATCACATGTAATCTGTAATTACTTTATATAGACACTGGACCACATACAGTATAATTCCTCTGACCTGGTGAAGAGAGACAGATACTAAACCCAGAGATAAATGTCAGGATTAAGAACATCTTATTAAAAACATACGTTAGGTTACTGAGACAGGAGGTGGAAGAAATGTTTTTGGCAAATTTTGGTCTCTATGTTCTGCTAATCAGTAAATAGCTTCTGTGAAAATGCCTCTTACGTGTTTTGAAAAGGGCTGGGAATCAGATACACTGTTATGTCTCTGTGTGGCTATAGCCAGACATGATGTTAAGAACGCTTTAAAGGATTTTTTTTCAAATTTGCCACAACTGTCCTTTTGGACACCATGATGAACTGTTTAGATTTTTGTGGCCAAAGGTCAAAGGTCACAGACACAGTCACCCCATTTTCATCCATGTTGTTGCTTGGCATCAAGGATGAACTGATTAGATTTTGATGGTCAAAGGTGGAGGTCACTGTGACCTCAGTGCAATATCTCAGAAACGCCTGTGAGGAATTTCCTTACATCTGGCTTGGACTCATGCATAAACGTATAAGAATCTGAGTCTGGACAAACGTGTGTGGCATACATCTGCAATGTGGTTATTTTTGTTGTCTTTTTATCATGAACTTCAACATCAACCTTTCCAGAAAATGTGCTTGATGTGAGGTAAATTACAGTATTTGTTTATGTATAAGACATTGACAGAGTTTTTAAGGTGACTTAGACTAAAGAACTAAAAAGTAGATATGATAAAAACCATAAATCAGAATGGATTATTAACTTCCTCATTAAAGTGGTTATATATACCTAATGTATGTATAATTACAGGTCACAGCACAAAGTTTCCAAGCATAATTAATCTGCATGTCTTTGCAAAATAATTGGCTTTAGACATTTGGTGACACTGTAATGACTATTTGCGGGAGCAGCTGGTGAACTGCTGTAGCTGGTGAGCGAAGCATTAATTAGCAAACCATTAACTGTTTGTCAAAGAGTTTACACTCTGACAGAGGGAGGTTAAGTGAAAAAGAATAGGGCAAAACAGTTAGCAAGATATGTTTCCTTCATTTTGGGCTCCCCACACTCTCAGACGTCAGCACTGTCAAGACAGCTTGTTGTTAGTCAGTCGTGCAAATTCACAGGTCAAATTACTTCATCCTCATAAGCAACTCCTCAGTCAAACACACTTTCTGTAGACTCTGATTGTTCAGAACCAAGTATAGCAGCATGACGAATGAGAGAGAGGCAGAAACGCACATCTATTAATAATTAATGGCACTTAGAACATTGGTGCAGACAAATGAATTATTAAGAAAATAGAAACCACTTGGTACCTACCACCCAACCACCAGTTACACCGTAGCAACCACTTAGCAACCGCCGCAAAGATTCAAGCACCTGCCTATCAAAACCCTTTGGCTTTTACTCTTATCCTTCAACTGATGGTCAAATACTTAACACACTTACACTAGAGGGAACCTGCTGTGCATTTCAACTCAAATGTCAACTTCTTTCAATTCAGTGCTCACACTTTGATGCACTTTATTTCTATGTTTTTCCTTCATACTTCCTTCATTTAGTCCATGGTACTTGTTCACACTCATTCAGCTGCTCCTTCATCCTTGAGCTTTATCAGTCGTACAGTTTTGCTCCTAGCTGCGAGTGTGAAGTGGCAGTCACACTGCATTTCCTTCACAAAATGTAATCCCCTAGCTATATGACATTATTCTGCAGGATGAAAAAGTTAATGACTAAATGAAGCATCAAAATACAAATATTTCTGCATAGCAGTATGGATCTCTACACAGTCTCATTTTGTGTAAGTTACATTCTGTTGGCCTCTGAGCATGGGCGTATGTATATGCATGAGATGGAGTAGAGATTATTATAATGGAGAACTGCCAGTAGAGAGTCTGTGTGAGTGGATTTTGAAATGGATTGATGCCAATGAGTCTGGATGGTTAAGCATTAACTTCAGATCAGAGCATCGTGTCGTGATCCTTCTACAGCTCAGTGTGTGTGTGTTTGTGTGTGTGTGTGTGTGTGTGTGTGTGCGCACATACAGTACATGCAGTTGGCATGGTTAATCTCTATGATACTGATACTTCCTCTGTCTCTTTCCGTCTCTCCTTCCCGCCTCTGTTCATCATTCCTTTATCAGCTTTCAGCTCAGCCAATCAATCTTCATATAAGCAGGTCACCAGCCTTTTGTACAGACTGCCGTAAACTCCATGAACCAGTCAATGAATCCATTGTTTTACTATACTGGTAACATAAACCAGCAACATGTCATGTTAATTTAAACCTTATTTACTAGGAAATAAGAAAAATAATTAAAGCTAGCAGCTAGCGGGAGATGCACCGTGACTAACTAACACCTTTACTGAAGTGTCATAAGAGTGGTAGCAATGGCTGCAAATCCCATCAGTGGGATACCTACTTCAACATAAAATAATTTAAACAAACGGCTCATGGTAAAAATAGTCATTTTAAGGTCAATTCATCCTCTGTTTCAGTGTGTCAACTTCGCCACCTGGATTGGCCTTTAGGCTATTCAGCTGTTCTGACTAAACTGTCCGAAATCACTCCCTGTTCATTCATTCTCTGCTCCCTACGTGATGTACACTAAATAGTGAGCAGCTAATTCAGATTTCGGATACTTGAAATTCAGCGTCATCATCTTTAAAACAAGGAGCAGCGCATTGTGGCATTGATAGCAGAAACCAGTGTACATGCTATGTACATTACTTACAGTGTTGCCCTGTGGGATACTTTCAGTGCACTATATAGATTATGAGCATTAGATATTGCTGAATGAGACCCTACATTTTTGCATCTGGTTTCCCCTGTGAACCCAGTGGAGCCTACTGGAGTTACTCAACACAAATCAAATCTTTCTTTAATTTATAGTGTACTTTGGCCTGTTTTATTTGTAACCATGTCTTTAGGTCCAGTTATAATGTAGTTACATGTTTGCCTCTCTTGCTAGATAAGCCTGAAGCTTGCTTAGACTTCTTGCAGTATATATGTCTTGATCTATAAAAATACATGTCTTATTGGACTGGGTGACTGGGCACCATCTTGGCTCTACAGTGCAGCGTTGGACAGGAGCCAGGATGGCAGATGGTTGCTTGTCTGCGGGGTATGGATTCACACAGGGCCCCTAATACAGCAAACACAGACAACTGGGTGGAGGAAGACGCCGCCCATACAAGGATGCCAGTATTTATTGTCTCTGTGTGTCTCTGTTATTATTTTTCTCAATAAATTTTTTATACGTCATGATAGGTTTTTCCCATCACGTCAGTTTTGCCTTCTTTTTGAATATTCTTCCTTTGTATCACATATTATTAAAAATATAAAGTTCTAGTTTGAAGCAGATTGTTACAAAAAAATAATACAAGGATTACATTTAATGCCCGTCTCTTTCTCTTCCCTACTGTCTTAGATTTTATTTTGGAAAACTCTTTTTCTTGCTGTCACTACTGCTCATAGTTACTGCTATCATGTTCTGCTGTACACAAATGGGGAATGTGTTCGTGTACACAATCCCAATTGTCGTATGTGACTTCTGTAATTATATGAACTAGACATTTGATAGTTAAAGTTATGGATCATGTATGTTGTAAAAATAAAGAAATTCATCAGTGGCTTGTTTCTGTATTAATTTAATTTTTAAATTAAATTAAAATTTTTGCTCTAAATTTTGCTGATGCTTTGAGAGAATTTTGCTGTAGCAGTAACCATTAAATTCCTTGGCTGCTGATACAAAACACACAACATGATTCCACAACAGAAGATTAGATTCAAACTTTTGCTGTGCTTATGAAAACAATTTATAGAAATATAGTGCTGAGCAGTGAAATAAGCATTATTACATATATAAATTTCATTTTGCTTGGTATTGTCGAGTTATTTAATTCAGAGGAGAATAATCTGAACTGTGGGGAGAAATTCTGCTTCTGCAGCAGGAAGAAAAATTATATCTGTGCCCTCCCCATTCCTGAATCCATTCATTCCTCTACCCTTTTCTCCCTTTTCTCTGTTTCTCCTCCTTATTTTCCTCCCTCACTTCATACTCCATATTTCTACCACCGTTTGTCCTCTTTGCCTTCTCTCTCTCCTCTCCTCATTCTGACTCCATCTCATCCCTCTCAACCTCTCTCTCATCTCTCATCCCATTCTCTTTCCCATCTAGATTTCTCTCCTGGAGCAACAGTATGTGTACACCCGGTTGCCGCGGCAACACGAGGAGGCCACATGAGCGGATAGGTGAACAAAAGACCCAGAGAACCTCATCCACGGAGAGAGGGGGAGAGAGCGAGAGAGAGAAGAAAAATCAGATTTCATTTTTAGGCGAGGGGTTTGGTATGTGTGGAAAATGAGGAGGAGGTGGAGGACGGCAGCGAGGAGAGGGGGGAGGGATGGATGGTGTAGGTGAGGCAAGTTCATAAATGAAAGAGAGAGAGAGAGAGAAGGGGTGGGGGGTATGGTTAACAAAGCAAAAAAGATGGGCATTAAAAAAAGAAAAGCCTAAAACATGCAACAGTGCATTTTGTAAAAATGCAGTTGTCAGGCAACAGCAGCCAGTGGTGAAGATTCAAACTGCTGTGAGGTGCAGAAGAATGGGGTTCATTTTCTTATTGTGAAGATAATCTCAAATGCATTTCATGGCATTGTTGGAAACGTTAATAGGAGGTGATTTTGAAGGCTATTTGTGTGAATAGCATTAGCTGTTATGAATACATTCGAGAAAATGAAACCTGTCTTGCTTCTACATGGCTCCGAATCATTCACACGTAAAGACACAGGAACTTATACCGCCGAGAGTCTGTAACATGTTGAGCTGACGAGCTTGCCTTGCGGCTGTGAGCACGTTTAACACTGGAAGAGTCTACTAGTGCAGTGGCATCGAACCTGGGGGTTACAAAATAATTCTATTTACTAAACAGAAAGAAAGACACAGAATTAAACATATACGAGAAGGATTTGCTTTCAGATACAGCTTCTAAAAGGTCAGGGTCCTATACATGTAGGGTGGGGCAATTTTACCTGTCTGTGCCCAGGTGTCCATTTTCTCATAAGCTCCGTGGGCGAGAGGTGGGGCACATTGTTCAGTTTAATAGAGAAGTCTGGGTACCTCGAGGAAAATTTAGTAAATGGTGAAAATGTATAGCCGATGGAAAAAAGCTTTTCTTTTAGTTTCTGTCTGAAAATTAAACTACTACTTTCTGTCATTATAACAGTCAGAAAATACTGTTGCTACAGACGATATGTTAGGGACGCAACTGTGCAGGTGTGAGCAAAGCTGATTACAGTGTTTGATGTCATGATTTAAGTAATACAAAGCACAAAGTCTTAATCACAACGTCTCATTTTACTGTGTGATATGATACAGAGTTATGCCTAAAATAAATCCTTTCCTTTAATGGACCACCTCAAGGCTTCTTTCAATTACTGCAGCTGAAAAGAACCCAGCTAAATATCTCTTGTACTACTTTAATCTAGTGTTGCTGCTCGTTGTGAACAAGGAGCCGACGTTCGTTCAGTCTCGCATATTAAGCCGTAACCTAGAAATAATAAGGGAAAACAAATTACACTTGGGAAAATGTCAAGTCGATTTCCACTTCAAGCGTCCCCCTTGTTATTTTTGCTCTTTTTAATTAAGTTGTTTCGAAAGAGGCGTGGAAAAATGCATGCATGAAAAAAAAAGGTACACTAACAACTTTGTGGATCCCATCAAGGAGGTTGTGTTTTGTTACAGTTTTTTGGACACACACTGTGCCTTCTCTCTGTCATCTACAAAATGATGAGCGTACATTTTCCCATTCAAGGCCATTAACCTTTAAATGAACAGTTGATCTAGTGGCAAATTAGCTCCTATTTCTCTAAGTAAATGTATAGAGTGATGATCCTCTGCAGTATATACAGATAGACCCTTCAGGGCACAAGTGGGAAAACCCATATTCAATTATCCTGCCTATTAAAACTTGTCAGGTGCATGTGTGTGTGTGTGTGTGTTAGCCGAAACAGCAGAGCCTTATGCAAATATAATTACACCAATTAAACCACAGACAGTCCTCAGAGGAGGGTGGAGGGGTTTGGATGGACTAGCTGGCAGCGGCGCCGGTGTGTGTGTGTCACTCGGTGGAGCTGCTTCTCCATTGTGTGTGTGTGTGTGTACGTTGATGTGCACATGTGTAGGTGTTGACATTCGGGAAACGCTGTTCTTCGTACCCTCCTCCACTCCCCCTTCCCCTCAAAACCACCATCACCCCCATCTCATATCTTCCTCCTCCCCCAAAAGCCTGCTTCCCAGTGTGTCTGTCTTCAGGGAGTTTAAGGAGCTCAAAAGAGGAGCTCGGGAGCTGGAGGAAGGGATGAGGACACGGACAGAAATGGGAGCAGGAATACAGGAGAGACTCTTTTACCAGTGTCATGAGTAAAAGGTTTTATGTATCAAAATCACAGGGTAACTTTCTTTCTCTTCACAATTCCAGCTGAGATCTGTGTGTTGCAGGTGAAGACCAACTATACAAACTATAGAAAGCTTCTGGAGCTTTTACTCTGAAAAAAAAAAAATGTTCATTGATCAAGGGCTTTGGTTTTTCAGTTGAATATTTCCATGCTGTATTAACACACTGAATAATGGCCTCTGTTTGATGTTCTGCCTTGACTCTGCTTAAGGTGCCATGTTGCTGGCATATTTTTGACAAGGATTTTGGAGGCAGAGCTCTTTTCATGTCTGAAGAACAGAGACCTGACCCAGGACCTGATTCAAACCAAGTCCAACTTATATTGTAGTTCACTGGGTATGGTACTATATGAATTTACCACCACTGGTCTGAGCTTCACGTGTCAGTATGTTGAATACTATGATGTTCAGAATTAGTTTCTGTGTCATGTTATTACGATGTTATTATAGTTCTTTTCATCTGTGGCTGCTGTTGGATTCCTCATTCTGCACCTTCTTCTGGGGTGAGGAAAGAATGGATGACTGGCCAAACTGATCAGATATTTTCTGACATTTACTGGTGATTTTTTTGTGCGCTTTTCCTCCCTTTTCTCAGCAGTCGCTGATTTTTGCCTAAGGGGTAACACCAGTAACCAGGTCTGTCGGATCAGATTTACGCCTGAGAAACTACCTATTCATACAACAACACAATTTTTTTGACACTGTCTAAAAAAATCTTTTCACTCGTGGAAGGTAAACTGTCATCACAATGTAGTAGATCTGATTTAACCAGAAATATTAGCAACTACTGGAAGTTATTGTCACACATTTACCCTGTTTCCAGAGTTCATGAGAAATTGCCAACTTCACCTGTGTTGGCAATTTTTCTAGTACATAATCACAGAGTCCAATACCTTCCTAGCAGCTTTGTGAGTCCGTACATTTACCTGTACTTGCTCCGAGCTGAGTGGAGATGTGCTGGAAGTTCTGATTTGAACCTGACCCGAGCTCTGCTCACCTTTTTGATGCAGTTGCTGTTCACTGTCAGAGACACACTGATAGATGGACGAAAGCCTAAATTACCCGCTTCTATGAGAACTTGTTTTTCTTAAAAGGAGAGTCCCGCTTCAAAGAACATATCACTCTTCGTCTGTCTCCATTTTGCCATTTTAGCTGTCAGAAAACTTTAAGTCTTCTCGTCTCCTGGTAATCAGTGAGCAGATGTTTGGGAGGGACAGACGCCACTCTGTTCCTCCTCCCTCCTGCCTGCCTGCCTGTCACTCCTTCTATCCCTTTTTAATTCCCTCTGAATTTATTTATTTTTCACTCCCTCGTTGCAACAGCTTAGCATGAAGGAGCTGTTGTCATGTGAGCAGACATCCAGCTGGATTCGTCGCCGCCTCCTTCCCTGCACAAACCTGTTCTCCCTCCTGATGAAATTATGAATCCATATTTATGTGCTGATTATTGAACCATGACCTTTATTAATAGACATGATGTGAGAGACCCTTTTAACTGAACACTGCAATCATCATCCAGCCATGAGCCAAGAACCAATCAAGGTTGTTTTTTGTAAAACAGCTTCGTATCGTCTCAGCTCAGCTAGGACCAGTGGTTACAGCATCATCACCTTTTCTGTAGTCATAGGCAGCTGCAATAATCACAAACAAAAATGTGACCAATTGAACATATGTATCAAATTATACACTGTTTTGTTCAAATTCGTATGGTTCTGTTCATTAGATTTTTAAAAAGCCATATTCCAAAGGCTATGTTTACACCCAATTTTTCTCATGTGAACTGACTGTGTGGGTCCAGATATGCATTTCTCTCAATAGAAGACCTGTGTAATACCAGTTCATGGAATATTTCAAATGGCCTTTTGTTTACATTGATGTTTTCCTGCTAGTCCTCACTGCCACGTTGCTTTATTGAATGCACCACTTGTCAATCAGTGGACCATTATGAAGCAAATGTACATATATAGCACTAACATCTACACTCACTGACAGCTTTATTAGACACACCTGTAAAATCCAATACAGCAGATGGATTTACTTTCTTTCTAGGTTATGAACATATCAGTTTTTGTTGAATGAATTATTTCATCAGTGATCTATTGTGCAATTTATTCTGTGAAATTCTTCCTGTGAATGAGTGTACAACTCTCAAAATGCAGCCATTGTTTTTTTTTTTTGGTTACTGAAGGCTAATAAGAAAAAAAACGATATTATACCATACTTGCCAAACGTGAGACCTAGAAAATAGGAAGGTTTTTAAAGGTTGAGCTTTAACAGCAGTGTCTCCTGGTTTCTGGTGACTTTAGAAGAAGCAAAATAACAAAAACAATATTGACTATTTCTTTCTTTAGCTCTCCATTTCTCACTCAGCACAGGAGGAGGAGATACAAACATGTGCGTGTCAAGAAGTGTAGATGTATGGAAACGATACGATGCACAGTTCTGGGAACAGGTTGTGGTAACAAAATGGAGGAAATTTGTGAATTTTTGCAATAAATTAAAAGAAATGGAAGGAAGGAAGGAGGAAAATTGGTAGAAGTATGTATTCTTCCACTAACCATGCTGCTAGCTAAAATGCCAGGTGTATCTTTAGGAAGAACAAGAACAGTTGATCTAAATAAAATAATTTTAGTTCTCAGGAGCATATAAACACAAGTCAGTAGGAGAAAATTGGTCACAGCGTCAGTAGGCACAACTGAGTCTGGATTCCAGTCACAATCAATGCTTTGACACTGAAAGGCCTTGAACATTTTCTCTTGCCTCTGGAAGGGGAATACTTCACATCTGCTCAATCCCACATTGCAGAAGAGCGATAAAGCCAATAGAGGCAAACATGGCCGGAGTCAAAAGCTGTGGCAGCGTTTGCTGTAAAGGGTTTAAATCTCTGTGCTATCAGCCACCCACAGCAGTTTATCACCCAGCAATGGGAACTGCACGTACAAGCACGGTTCTGTAATGAAACATCTGACGTAACTTGAATGTCATTCCTCCCTGAAATTTGCACTGATTCTTACTGTAAAACACTGAGACCTTCTCGCTGTCCAGTGCGTCCACCCCCTCACTCCTTTTCAATTAAGACTCCTCTTCTATCCGGGGGAGAATCAAAACATGTTGTCAAGAACAGCTTAGCACACAGTAGGCCTGTCTTATCCTTTCAGAGGTCAGATCGTATCACCACAAAACAATGACCCCAACTGCCAACGTGCAACCAAACTACTTACGTAAACAGCTTGTTACCCACGTCACCCTCAATACACGGAGACTACACTAAACACACACAACAGCATTTATGGGTTGGAATTTACCATGGAGGATGGGAAGGTTTATTGTAGTTATGGAACCACAGTGGATGAATAGTAAGACATGATAAAAGACTAAGACAAAATCATGCATAGTATTGAGGAGAAAACAGCTGCAAGTGTCCAGAAAGAAATGGTGATGTGATATAAAATAGTGAAGAGACAAGACAAAAGTTGCCATAAATTGCAAAAGTTGTGATTGTCTCTTGTCAACAGCTGTAGCTTAGCAGTGTTTCTTATTCCCTGGAAGTCAGTGAAAACGTAGTCACTGGTTTATTGCTGGTTGCTGGATCACACCTGTAGATTAGATGATTCACCGCTGAACACCTCAACTTAAACATAATGCAAGCTGGGATTTAAATGTGCTTCCTCTTTCTCTGCACCCCCACATTCAAAATCCTGTTCTTTAGATTGATACGCTGCAGATCACAGAGTTTTTTTTTTTTTTACACTAGTCAGATATTAATGTCACAGGGAGCCAGGGAGGTTCACTTTGTACTGAGCACTTGTTTCTTCATTTAGATCTCAGCGGGGTGGAGGGGCACGATGTCGTAGTCGCCCCGGGCTCTCTCCTACTCTCTCACACTTAAGAGTGGGTTAACAGGATTAAGGGGACATTTGCATTGGGTTGGGTGGAACGCCGAGTACGTTGGCAGTGACTCCATCATGGTATGTCGTCTGATGATGTTCAGAGGGCTCAACGTGTAGCGTATTTAGGTCAGATTTGAAAAGTGCATACATTAACACACACACGCGCGCGCGCTCATGCACACACACAAACACTCAAACACATGCTGCATATAGATATACAGATATATAGGGCTAGAGAGGTGGTGAACGGGTGTGTGTGTTGATGTTGATCTAAGAAGCCGAGTCTTGATCATAAGGGAGTTGATGTTGGCATAATCTACTTAATCTGACTGAGGACAGATTCGTCTTCACAGGCTCAATAATTGATAGCACCATCTGCTGTGGAATCAAGCTACCAGAATGACACACAAGCTACATTTTAATGCTAATACTAGGTAACTATAATTATCACTATCCTTTCATCATAGTCACAACACCGTCAGTGTGCTTTTCCTCCAGGAAAATGATTTGTTTGGTCCCTCAGTCAAATGTAACATGCACATTAATGAAAGGGCGTGTGACCCGATGAACATCAAGACATCAAGATCAGGCACAGTATATAATTCATAGATATCTATTATATGTGTATTGTTTTTTCATGCAGTCAGCTTAATTAAGTGTCAGAAGCTGAGTGTAACCATTTATTTATTTTCCATTTAGCTTATTACATTTAGTTAACTAGGCTATTTGAATGGTTTCAAATTATTTTAACCTCGTTTTTTGTTTAGCAGGTTGCTGTTTGAACTTTTTATCCATCTGTTTTAAGCATTTATCGTTTGCTTTTACCAGTTCATCAATTAATAACAGTTTAATTAGGTTTCTCCTGTTCTTGCCCGCTATCTTAGACACGCTTAGTTGCAGCTATGTTCAGTTATTACAGATTTTTAATATGAGGACACATTGTTAAAAATCAAACTGTAATTTTGATTTGATAAAATTATGCAAATTGAACAATCCTTCTACATTCCCCATGGAAACTGCAGATGTACCCCCTGGGTGCAGTTATCCCTGTTTGGGAATCACTGCATTAGATGATTCAGTTTAGCAGTTTTCAATTTAAGTGATCGGGAACTGTTGTATAGCAGCATGTTTGTCTTACAAAGAACTTTGTGATGCTTTGAAGGATGAGGCTAATGATTCTAGTTCAGCTCACACTAAAGAATGACTACATCACAGACACGCGGGCTAATTAGAACTGAAATGATCCTTTTAATTAGACAACACTTTTTAATGGATGTGGCGTCTGTGTGTGCGTTTGTGTAAATAACACTGGGTTACACTGTTGGAATATCTCTATCTCACAGCAGAGCATTGATACTCATTATTAAACACATTTAAAGAAATGTGTAACCTGTAAACATTTGCTCGTGTTTGAGACATTAAGACATTTCTACCAAGAGTGAAACTGCACGACATTCTGTGTGTGACGAGTCAAGGTGGCTTTGTCTCCAACCACTGTGTTGCAACACATCAGCAGGTGCAATCGAATGGAAAAACATTGAATGAAAAAACGAATCAGTTGGCAGAAGACAAAGCCTGACGAAACAAAGTGTGGATTTGACAGTTTTCTTGCAAGAGCAGCTGAAAAGGATTCCCTTTCAAATTCACTGATGTTGGTGGAAGAGGAGGGCTGCCGTTGTGGCTGAGTTTTCTACCCACGGATACACTGAACCTACTCATAATGTAACACGGTCTGACCCGAAGGGAGGGGTCACCTGGGGACTCTTGCTTTGTTCCACTGTAGATAAGAAGTGGAGATGCTGGGGCTTGAACCTAGGCCCTCATACACCACCCATGATCATCCAAACCATCAGCTAATATGTAGCATAATATGACACACTTCATGTTTTATGCAGCTGCTGGCAGGTTACAATTTGAACATGAGAAAAGTTATGTTAAACAAAACATAACATGCCTCACCTCACCAGTGCACATCACTTTGGTGGCTCTGGACTGACTGTAACCACAGGAGAACCCCCTCCGCATGTGTCTATGATACTCTCAACATAAAGATCAGCTCATGGCGTGTTGTGAGAGAACAAGTTGACAGATTATTGCAGCAGTTTGGGAACGCTGGAGGCATTTTACCCATAAGTTCAAAGACACTATGACGCAGTTATGAGGGATATGTTTGGTTGTTTATAATCACAGCATAGTGTAGCAAAATGAAGAAAACTATCATGTTTCTGAGTTTTGTTAAGACAAAACTGAAGTACTTTCAGATACTCACTGGTCTTACTGTTGATGAGTAAAGGATCCCTTTGGAAATATTAATTATAGTCATCACATTCTTAACACACATTTTCTGTACAGTCATAAGTAAAAGAACAAAATAATCACCTTCTGTTCATTTCTTTCCTGGAGTGAGAACATTTTTAAAGTATAGGATCACAGAAAGCTAAACCCGATGAAAATCATTTCATCCAAAACAGCAAAAAAATTGACCTGTCAGTTTAATTGCACAGTGGAAAATCTAATAAACTTGGGTACAGCATCGCTTTACAGTTGTAAACAAGGAGGTCTTGTGTTGATCAGTGTGTCATTCTGATTGGCTGCTTCGCAGATGTAGGCTGTACCAGGAGTCAGATTGTGACACATTGTAATTGTAACACGTCATTGTAAATGTCTGATGCTGTCAGTTTAAAAGTCATTGTTTTGGAGCCACGTACTTGAGTTTATAAGACATTAAGAAGGATATCTAAGACATGGAAATGATGGGATTTAAACTCAGGATCTTATGCATGCAAAGGCTGCAATTTACCATTGAGCCACATCCCCCTTGTTCGTTTGTAAAATCACTGTATTGCAATGCACCGTTTTTCAGGAAATGAGCAGCAGGCTAGTCGTTGAATCAAATCTTTTGTTGCACATATGTAGTAAAATAGGACACATTCACTGATTTATCTGCTTTTCATCCACCTTGTGACATTATTGACTATATAGTTGGTTGTGGCAGTTGTGTGTGTTTGTGCACGCTGAGCAACCTGCACAAAAACCCACACATTTATGGGTCATCTGGGTCGAATGAAGCCAATCAAATACTTTTAACTGGAGCGTTGAACCAAATCTCCAGGCTTACCTGTGTTCAGACCCACTGCCTGAATCCCTTCCATCATGCCCTCAATAAAACAGCAGAATCTATTGTTGGGGGATTAGCGGAAAAGATTTTGCGGTGTTTGTTCCATTTCCTCCTCAGCAGAGGTGAGACATGGGGGGTAAATCAGTTGGCAACCGGCCAGCTGCGATACAAATACAAGCGGTGGATATCACACAGGGTGGGGACTGACCCCATGCTCAACTGGTAATCTGTTTAAGTCCGACATTCTGGGTGAAATTTTCCCATTCAGCGCAGATTTTTGCTCTGTGTCTTTCTGCGTTCCTTTAGACTGACAGCTCGATTGATATATTTGGACAGAGAGAGGAAGTGGAGAATGTGCATATATGGGAGGTGGACAGCATGATGTGAAACAGGGATGTAAGGATGTGGGAGGTTAGAGGGTGCAGCGAGAGAAAGACAAAGAGAAAGAACAGGGGAGACAGAAAATGGGGGAGTGGGGGGTGGAGGGTCTATATCTTGGGTTTAATTAAGGCAATGAAAGCTGTTAGCTAAATAAGTGTTTCTGTGTGTGTGTGTGTGTGTGTGTGTGTGTGTGAGTGTATGTGGCCCATCTGCTAGTCCTCATCCATTTGTGATCCCACTCTCTACACACCATGAAGTCCCCAGCACATACACCAGTCACAGATTTACCAGATTAAATGCACAATATTTTTATATATTTTTAGATAAAGTCACTCTGATGCTCTCTCTAATGTCCAAGCTCGAGGTCAATGTTAAGTGCAGGAGTGTGCGTGTGTGTGTGTGTGTGTGACATATCATTTCATTTGCTGGACAAACTTGTCTTGCCTGTCTCTCTTCATCTTTTCTCTCTGTCTTACTTTCTTTTCTGTCATCCTCTTCAGCCATAAAAAAAAAAACCTTCAGCTTTAACCAGTGCTCATCAAACATTAGTCACACAGATACACACAAATACAAGACCTTCATCCTAACCCAGTGCCTGGTCTTGTCTGTAGAAATACTCTAAGTAGTGTACGTGCACATGCATACAGTACAGTTACAAATACACATTTACAGACGTGTGACAGTGCATAAACAGACATGCACCCACCCACACACACACGCACACACACACCCACACACACGCACACACGCACACGCACACACACACACACACACACACACACACACACACACACACACACACACACACACAGTAACCAAAGAAGTGCGGGGTCACGGATTGCAACATCCTTACATCACAGCCTGAATATTAATGTGCAGGGATAGATAAGCAGCCGTAACAATCCCTTTTAGACCACACTCCTCTCTGATTGGTGCTTCCGGTTAATTTATGCCAATTTATGCAAATGTTTTTTTTCTGCTTACTGCCTTATTTACTGATCCATAATATTAGGTGAAATATTTGTATCCTGTTGGATTAACAATAATCTTTTCAGTAGTTGCTTCACCTGTCCAGATGGGGGCAGCAGTGAAAAGAAACCTAGTGGATTTGTGTCAACACTTGAATCATTTGTCTTTATCCCAGGTGGACTCGAGTTATTCTAAACAGTCACTGACCCAGACTTGGATCTGGACCTCCCCACTGACAGTGATAAATACACTTACCACCCAGAAGTCACAGGTTAGGGCAGGGTGAGGTTCACTGACGTGCTCTGTGCAGCTGTCACTGATGAAGACTTGCACTGTGATGCTGACTGATGAGTGACGTTCAGTCGTTCAGAAGTCACTGGCTGCGTGCAGATGAGACGTGCACAGTGTGAGCTTAATCGGGCTCGATTAGAGACGGCGCCGATCACTTCTTAGCTCCATTTGGCTTTTCTTTATCATCGCTCCTTCACCTCTGACCCCTATCCACCCGCTCCCTCCCCCTCTTCGTCTACAAAATCTTTTAATCCAGGCTCCTCTGTGACCCCACCCTTTTGTCCGGGAGTCAGGGTACATGTCTGCACCCCCGCCCCGTGAAATCGGTCAGTCAGCACTGCTAGTCGTGCTGCTCTCCTCCTGGGAGAAAGAGGGAGGAAGAGAGTGTAGACGTTTTCAGTGTTGTAGTTATAGATGACGTACAGTTCAGCTTCAACACTTTCTGAACTGTTGGGGGTCGTAGTTTATTGTTTTTCAAATAACTGTGAGTCACCACCTGCTGTAATCACATCGCTTTAAATAAATGTGAAGACAAATGAACAACACATGGTGGAAAACAATCTGTTGGTGGATTATTAGTGTCGTTAAGGCCTGCAGACCACTGACCTCACATCCACTGTTTAATCATCTTTACTTTGGAGGCCCCGCCCCCCATTAAGTCAGACCACAGAGACACACAGCTAGAACATCTTCTTGTGCACATTTTGAACAGAGTGAATTTTGGGGCAAAACACTGAAGGGAACATAAATTAGACTCATTTAGTTCAATCTGAGGAAACCTTTTGCAAATCATTTGATCAATCTTAGTGACTGACCCTATTTAGATTTAAAAGGACAAATCGAACACTTTATAAAGCCAGTATCCACACGGACAATATATTGATCAACATCAGCCTAACTCTACATATTATCACCATTGTCCATTAGTATTGGGAAATAATAATTAACAAAAGATTTTGTGAAAGCAAACAAAATACAATTTTTTGTCTATAATGTGACTTGTTTTTTTTTACAAACCACATTCACATAGGCTGACTTCAGTTCAGGAGAAACTCCCTCAGGTTTCAGGTGTGGCCAGTTTTAATGACGGGTTTCACTTTAACCACTAGGCTTTTCATGTCATTGTGTGAGCGGGCAGCCTGTTCTACCAAAGGATATCATGGTCACAGAAACCTGTGATTAGTATTTGACCTCACTGACGGTCACCACCACACATGAAGTAAATCATCAACTTAAAAAAAAGCAGGAATCCACCTTTATTTTATTCGGAAGTTGAATTGGAGGAGCTGGCCTGTGCACCTGTCGCTGTGACATCCTCCACTTACCTGTTCTCTCCTCCCGGTCTCTTTTCCGGAGGGCGGGGCGCCGCGAGACGCTTCTGCACAGTCGGCGCTCGAGCCTCACCGACGCAGCGCACGCGCTCTCTCTCTCTCTCCCCCTCTCTCTCTCTCCTCTTTCGTTCTTCTTCGTGGATCTAAAACGCGATTTTCTTGCTTTCATTTCAGATAAATTCAAAGTGAGAACGAGCGGAGGTTCGTGTTGCCCGGGACAGTCTGGGAGACAGCGGGGCACCGAGCGGGGAGAAGAGCGAGGCGGCAGCTTATCACAGACCTGGACGCTGGGCATTATTCCTGCACGAGAGGACGTTACTTTCGGATTACTTTGACACAGTTTGAGACTGGAATACAACACAAATATCACTAAGATAATTTATCCAGTGGCTTTCAGCGCGTCGCTTCTCCTTACTAAATACAACCCTCAGCTTCTGTGCGCTTTGTGCACAGTACAGCTAGTGACTACGAGTGAGCTGTGACCGATGGACTAAGTCAAATATTTTAAAACCATTTATTTCATTTAGAAATAATCACAAGTCAACTTATTTCTCACAGTCTTGGACCGAGCCGTGCGCCTTTTTAAACTCGGAAAAACGTGCGAAAATCGGGATCATCATGCATCGCAGCTGAAACAACTAGTGCGGGACTTCGGTGTTGAGATCACCTCCGGCTCCTCTCTGGAGCAGGGCAGGAGCCAAACCAGCATGACTCCAGGCGGTGCGACGTCGCTGATTCTCCTCCCGGTGCTGTCCCTGCTGTCCGCAGTCTCCTGGGCAGCGACGGTGAGCGGACAGGAAGGCGTGTACAAACCTAAAGGTAAACAAATACTGACAACACATATGTGCCTTCATCATCTACATCATGATGATCAGTGACGATGATGATCACAGGCTTAATAATAACACACGGGGCTCCTGCAAACTTTAGCGGAGTTTGCATTTTGTCTGACTGTATTTAACCAGCCACGGCCGAGTGAGTATATGTGCACAACATGTCCAGAGTGATACACACCAAGCTGTGGGAAACGCTGAGCGCAGAACAGCAGTCACTCTGAACCTGATTTACGCGCTCAGAGCGCGGTGCCACTCGGCTTCCTTCTGCCCCTTTATTGTGACTTGATAAATGGTGATGCTGGCGAAGCAAGCAGGTGCCAGGCTTGTCCTGCTCAACGCCAACAACAAGTGCACAGACTGGGCAGAAATGCCAGGCTGGTTGGTTGATCCAGACACGTAGCAGCTCTCAAATTTAAAGGGACAGTTCCGTCAAATGTGCTTTCCGCTGGAGGGATTGATGCATGGAGAGAATTTGTCGTTTTCATGTGCCCTCCTCCAGAGAAGGCAGAGGTCACTATAGGCGACTCTATAAGCTGGTAGTGATTCAGCGTCTTGCTCAGGGACAGTTCAGCAAAGAGGATGCAGAGATTTCAGTAGCTTTCAGTAGATGATGACACTCCTAAAACGACCACATGAATCGCCCCTGATGTTTCTGAAAAGTGGAAGTGTGTGCAACATATTCTCAACCATAGTCGAAAAATGCTGAGTGATAAAATCACGAAGGGTGAAAGAGAACCAGACACAGACTTTGGAGGGCTACAAGTCAGACAGTGAATGGAACAGAAGCTCAGGGCTCGAACAAGCTCCCTCTTTGTGCCGTGGCTGTGGGGGTCAGCAGCACAGACTCGCCAGCCTTCCTGTTTTCTGAAAACTGATAGACAGTTAAAATGGAAAACACGAAATGAGAGGAGACATCCATCACAACAAAATAATAAGAAGCTTATGGCGCGACAGTCATACAGAGATATTTTTCGACCTTTTGGAGATTGGATTCCACTGTGTCAATGTCTGTCTCTCCCCATTTGTGCCTGTTTTGTATGTTTTTCTCTTTATTTGCAGGGTAATAACTCTGCTCTTCTCAGGATTGGTTCAATCTCTCAATTTGAACTCATTGTTATTTTTTTTCCCTACATGTTTTTCTTCGCTTTTGATTATCTTTTCTCTGATGACTTGCTCCTGGTCGTTTTTCCCTTTCTCGCTCATGTGATGGTGTTTACCGCCACATGCAGTGAGGAGGAAAAGATTTAGAGGTTGCGTCACTGTGTGTCCATCGACCATCAGCTTGCACTCTAGTCACCTGACTATATTAATGGGCTTTGCTCCAGTGCTACACTGCGGCCGAGCTTATTGTGCTTTAACCCTTTGTATTTTCACTCTGTGATTGACCTACATATAAATTACTTTGGACAGTTGCTGCAAGTTAGCTCTCTGTCTCTGTGTGTCATTATGCAACAGTGGCCTGTGGCACGATGGCCCCGCAACAAATACAGTTGGAGCGAGTGCCAGCAAACAGCAATGAGAGAGAAACAGAGAGGGAAACACTCAGATACAAGGCCTCATAGAGCATATTCCTATAAGCAAATGACTCTTTTCCTGTCAATCAAAAGTTGCGTGCTAAATACCAAAGTAATTGCAATCTTCATTAGGGTGTGTATGTACCGACGTGTCCACATGCTTCTCTATTTGCATGTATGTTATAATAACTGAAGAAATCCTTTTATGTAAGAGTAGTTACAGATAGTCAGGTGATGTGTGTTTGTGCTAAGCTCAGTTTGCATGTACATTAACATCTAAGTGAATCCGTGCACAGCTGGATGTTAAAGCTAATGGAAACTGCCATCAGGTCCAGGTCTGCTAAAAGCCTCTGGGTATCGACTGACGGTCGAGAGAGGAGTTTAGAGAAATCCTGTCTTTACTGCTAGTGCCACCAACAGGCTAAATGTCTGACTTCAGTTTACATGAGGGAACTCTCTGTCAATAAAGCTGAATACAGAGTTTCTGTCAGTCCAAGTCGGGCTTTAAGATAAATGTACATAAAGTACATACAGTTGATCAGCTATACTGCTCATTTCTCGCTGTCATGTTGCTGTTATGATACGTCCGTATCTGTTGTATGTGTAAGATTAAATGGTGGGGTGGAGCTGGTCCAACTCTCTGGTTAAGTGCTGAAGAAGTCATAAAACTGCTTGGCTAAAATTACATGCTCTATAATGAATTTACCATCACAGTGTGGGATTGAAATTGAAAGAAATCATAAAACAAGCCCGGGTAGTTATTCACGATTGTGCATGTGGCTTCATAACTACCACTTTGTATCGAGACATTTTTAGGTAAAAATACAATTCTCTATATACAGGAGAGCTGATAGGGTTTCTCATCTAATGTTCATGTAAACTGAAATAATGATTAAACAGCACTGCATTGATTTTGACGTTGCATTGTGTTAATGTGTGTGTCTGTTTTGACATCAACAAGCGGCCCCTCTCCCAGCTCCAGTCAGTTTCAATAGTCTAGCAGCCGCAACTTCTCACATGAAACTCATTAGGGTGCTGGTACAGGAGGGAGGGGCCGGCTCCCAGTGCTGCACCGACCGCATGGATCAGCCAGAGAGGAGTTATGTCTAATTTGATTAGCTCGGTTAGTCTGAAAATATGCAGGTGTAGAAGCATTATGTCTCTCTTAAGGCCACCCAGTGTCCATCCACCGCACCACCTGCTTGCATCACCAAAACTGTACTTTCTCTTTGTTTGCAGTCAACAGCAGCTTAACAAGAATCTCTATTCAAATATTTCTCACTCCAGTGTCTCTCACATTTATTACCCAGTTGCAGTTTTCTGTTTCGGTGCCAACATTTGCACTTGGCTAGCGGCGAACTATGTACGGTAAGCGTGTGGGTGGATGGGAGTCCCTTATAACAAAGACTAATCAAAGCAGGCTGAGAAACACAGTTTTACACCCGGGTTTCACTACATTGTGTTAAGTGATGGGCGGGATAGCGCTCTTTGTTTTATTGGTCTGGTCCAGTTGGTGCTTCTAGTGAATTTTGGTGAAACTGTTGCGCTTCACGCTAGGTGATATCAGGAGGGAAACAAGGACGCATCCAACCCTGATGATCACTGATGAAAATTCAAGATTCAAAGGGTTTATGGTCATGTGCACAGTAAAGAAACACATTTCCCTGTACAATGAAATTCTTTCTTTGCTGTCCACACCATATGCCACATAAACCCAGTTCACGAGGTGAATTTCCTTTGATTCTACTGGTTCTACAGTTTCCCTGTAGGTGTGCCGAAAATGGTGTATAGAGAAAGACATGAATTTTCTTTTTTGTTGTTGTTGTTCTGAGTTTCTCTCAACAAAGCTGAGACCTGAAGCGTGTTGTCTCATGATCAAATGATGACTCAAACAGTAGCCACATTCATTACATTTATCACGTGGACTGTGTGAAGTCGTTCCTCTGTACTTTTTTTGTGCAAGCTGACCTTTACTGCCTTAAAATGCATTAAAAAGATGGTTGATTTCGAGATGAGATGCATCAGGATTCAACTGGGGGTTTAGTTGTTTGTTAACATCACTCGCTCATGATGTACAAAATTCTCATCAGTGCAGTGTTTTTATATCAGAGAAATGCCTGGGGACTAGACCAGGAAGACTGTAACCACTAAACTGTCTGAACCAGTCTTTGTCTGTGTGAATATACTGTATGTGGACTACAGTAGATTATGTGTTTGGGTTTAGGCTGCATTGTTGTCCCCCACCAGGGAATATGAAGTGGTTATGCAAAGACAAGAGAACAGTCTTTTCTTTTCCTCATCCCTGCATCCCTTCCTCTCTCTCTTTCTTTTTCAGCCCCTCATCTCTCTCCCTCCTCTAAGAGTAGATGATGCTTTTAGTGGTTCTTACACTTTTGTCTGATACCGTAAGCTCTGGCTGTAGGTTGAATGCACAACGGGAAGCTGCAGTATTTTAAAAACACTGTACCTCTCTCTTTTCTTTTGCTTTTATCAGAAACAAACTTTATTTTTATTTCTTTGTCTGACCTGTTCTCTCTTTTGTTATGTATTATTTCAAAGCTATATTTTCGTAGTTTATTTCTGTTGCTAAGCTAAGAGAAGAGACTAAAGGCCCGAGTCCACTGCAGAAACATTTCCCAGGGACCAGGAACCTTTTGATGATCCTTCACTGTGGGGCCTGCAGCATAGAGCATGACTGATTGGTCAAGTATCATGCAGAATTTTACACAAACGGCATAAATAGTCTTAAGGAGTTTTATCAGGTGTCAGCAGCTTAATGTGAGGTTACTGAATCGAACTGAAACCAAACAGAGTTAAAGATGAAGGAGAAGAAAAGAGGAAGTATGAGAAAGAATGAGGAGTAGATTCCCAGCTGTCGTTGACCACCTACAGAAAATATTCTCTCACTCCTTCATACATTCGTCAGAAAGGTTCATCAGCTTCTCATTTGCGTTTTGCTCATAATGCTCGCCCTGTGAAGCCCGACAGGGTCTCTGATTGTCCGAATCGCATTAGTGGTGCGCATATACACAGTTGTTCATCTATTCTCCCACATTGTTTGCGAATGGTCAGCCCACACAGGCACTCCTGTGACTGGAGCTTGTCAGAGTAAAGGTCAAACTGACTCAGATGTCAGAGGCCACGCACACACACACACACACACACACACACACACACACACAGTGAACGCAAGCAGATTCCCCGTTGTGGCATTCCCAGGAGGTTTTTGAGATTGGGATTCTTGGTGGCTTTTTAGCTCTGCCTGAATTCTGCATCTATTGTTTCAGCACCTAGTTTGACCACAGTGGGCAGTTTAAATGTAAGACACTGTCAATGATCTAGTAGGCTGAACTGTAGGTGGGTTCATTCATTCCTCTTTCCATCCTTGTTCTAACTCCCTCTTTCATTAGAATCATGTGAAATGTGCTGAGTTGTGATGTCAAAACTGGATGAATAATCTGGAGTTTAAGTCTTCAAGGGCTTAGTGTGCGTACGTGTGTGTAGCGCTGAAGCATATATCACCAGCTCATTGGGATTCACTCCTGTTTCCTGCTCTCACCTCCATCCTCTTTAGCCCTCTGTTGCATGAAAATCCCATCAGATAGAAAGCAAGTTGAAACCAATGCGCGGAGAATAGTTTTCAGCACTTAGACACACAGGGGTACGCTTAAGCCGACCACTTGTTCTCTTTAATTTCATGCTAAAGTGAAACCTTTTTATTATTTTAATGAAACCTGGCCAATCCCACAGGCAATATGCATTTAAAGTTGTACTTCTCGAATGAGTTTGAGGACTTTTCTCCTTCTGTTCAATTTCTGTGTGAGATCATCACCAATGGTATTAATCAGTATTGATCCTATTAGTCACTAGCTCAAGGTGAAAAAAGGAGAACAAGGACAGAGAGAATTTGAATGTTACAATGCAAGAGAATACCAGAGAAGAGAGGTGTGAAAAAGGTGTTTAGCAAGAGAGAGGATGTGGAATTAAAGGGCAACAAGGAAATAAGATAAGTTAAAGCAGTATGTGATAAGCTTTGGGGGAAAGAGACAGAAAACACCAGCCACGAAACTCAAACACTGTGCCATTGATCCGTCTCAATCAGGACCAAGCCAACGAGACAGACACGAGGTGATGGGCATCACAGGTTTAAGATAGAGGTCAGAGGTCACACAGGTTCAAATTGTTCGCGCTGTGGCATTGACAGCATCCACTTAACCTGTTAGCGTCTCAGAGGTCAGACACACACACTCGACTGCAGCCCAGTGATCCTCAGAGAGATGGTGGTTGTTTATTTAGACTGATTGGAAGTTTGGAATAAACAAAAGTTAACGATTGATGGATCGGTCTGCCTGTTTGTCGTTACTTTGTATAGGTATGTGTGCGTTTCAGGTCAGTGAGTGTGTCCATGGATGTGTTAATGGAGAGACAGGAATGTGAAGGCTGTTTTTTATTTGTTTAATCATTAAAACTCACAGTGCTGCATATGTAACATGTACTATAATAATAGCATTAATCAATGACTGAGTCATTGTTCAAGCAGTTAAGACTGTAAAGTTATGTGTTTGTATTTAACACAAATATTTTGAGTGTCTGTACTAGTGTGTGTGTTGATCTCTGTACAGGACCTGTGTCAGCAGTAAGGCAAAGGGAAGAGTGTGGGAGGACAAGGAAGGAAACACACACACACTCACACGCACACGCACACGCACACGCACACGCACACACACACTCACACACACACTCACACTCACAAACAGTTCTTATTCTTTCTCCCTCCTCTCGTGAGTAGAATACTATACTTCCTTTGGTCCTTTTCCTGCCTAGACACACTGATAAACAAAAACCTGACCGTCTTTTTTCTGGTGACTGGTGATTTCTGCATTTCATTCAAGCTTCTGCCTGCAGCTCCAGCTATCAAATATCGAGTAACGTTAAGAGCGTGTTCTTGCCTCAGTGTTTGTGTCAGAAGAGTTTGGACAGCTCATTTTGCAGGGAAACTCCCCATATCAGCTGGCAGTAGTGAGCAGTCAGCTTATCCCATTTTTTACTCCTGGTGACAGTTGGTGTGGGCCACCGTGTGCACACTGCTGCGTATGAAGAAGAGGAAGTGGCTTGTAGGTTCCACTGCTTTCTCATAGCACTAATATCTCTGCAGTTGTGCAAAATCACCGTTCATCAGAATCAGAGTTGATGTAAAATTCTTGCGAATACTTCGATCATAAGCTGAAATGGGGACTCGCGCTGCAGCTGCGGGGCACACATGCACGGACACTGAAACGATTGGTCAGCATGGGCTGCTTGTGTGGGCTGCTTTCTCCCATAAATGTCTAGAAATTGTTGACAGTGAGAAAAGGAAGTTGGAGAAAGGCTCGGTAATCTGCAAATTTCAGTAACAGGCAGTAAATGGCAAACATGATTGCATGGCAGTGGTCTCAAAATAGATGTTGTCTGGTTGTAACTCTAGTCCACTATGTGTAGCTCACCATTGTTTTAGATCATAAAGTAAAGAATGTAAACACATTTAGTATGGGAAATATAATTAAAGCAGGATATAGCCTGATTATGTCTAATACATCCAGCTGGTGTTGTAGTGCTGCTATGTACAGGTGATATCCTATGCTGAAATCTAAACACAGGAACATCTGCAGTGGGTTTACTGTAAAGCGTCAAATACAAATCCGTCCTATCCGCACCACCTGATGGTGGTCTAACTTTGAAGCTGACTGCAGGGAGCAGTCAAATTTGGTTGATCTCGAGGGCAATTGCCAAAATCATCCAGTTCTAGTGTGTTCCTGTTTGGGAATCAGTACCTCTGAAGCACTGCGTCAACTTTTCTAATCGTTAAGATCTGAAGGTGGGAGCTGCTTTAACAGAGATCAGAAGCAACAATATGTTATTAAAGTAGCTATCTCCCTCTGCAGAGCTAAGTTTAATGTTCTCTAAAGGGACGAAACATAACTGCGCAGTAGACGCTACTGCAATAACTTTGTTTATACTTGCTCTTACTGTGTGTTATTGCTCCTTTCCCTCTTATAGATGTGTTATCCAGGTGATAACAAAGTAAATATATGAGTTAATCAGATAAGATCGTGCAGTCTAGATGTCCTAGAATATCACCTCTCCAGAACTGGACCAGCAGGTTGAGCTGGTTCAGGCTCAAACATGGCAGCCTTTTGTTCGGCCAGTTTCCGTGAAAATGGAGACGTGCCAAACATGGTATTTAGTGAATTTACATTTCAAGGAAGCTGGTAATGTGTGTGTGTGTGTGTGTGTGTGTGTGTGTGTGTGTCCATTTACACATATACACCACAGGTGGTTTGGTGTGTCATGCAGAGCAGCTTACATTTTCTTGCTATGATCATTTGAACACAGCTGCTCATAAAGTCTGCACAGTGACTCCTGTCTGGAACACGCGTACTGTATACCTGCACAGATGCTTGTTGTCTGCAAAGAGACGCTGAGTAATGAGGCTTCTAAATAAAAAGGTTTAAACTCATAAGGTTGTCTGAGGCTACTATCTATGTGTGTGTGTGTGTGTGTGTGTGCAGTGCCCTCACATATCTGTTTTCTCCTGGCGTATTTTTCACTTCGCTTTTTCACTCTTTGGCAGCCCAGGAAATCAAAGGCACCTCTCTCACTCTTCTTGTGAGTGTCTGTGTGTCTTTTGGCAGTCTTGGCCGGCCCACAGCTATGAGGCCCATTTCTTCTGTGCACACACATTTGCAGACACACACACACACACATACACACAAACACTCACACAAAGACAGCTTGACATTAAGGGTTATCCTGCTGTTCCTACTTTGTGTTTATCGATTGTGAGCGTCTTCCACTGCAGAGAGACTTGCTATGGTAATATTTTATTTTGTATGTGTGTGTGTGTAGCATTTATCAGCTTTAAATGCACATATTGACTGTGTTACTGACTGTGTCGTTCGCTTTCTCTGCTTCTCCATGGCTTGTTGATCTGCAGTTCTCCTCTTTTGTTTTGTGTCATCCTCTTTTGGCTTATTGACCTTTTGTGTCTGTTCTGTGCTTTTGAATTTAGTGTGCGTGAGTGTGTGCACCGTCGGGGAAAGCAGAGCAACATTGGGAACCTTAACGGCAGGAAGCAGGCAGGGGCAAAACACAAAAGAAAAACTGTCAGCAGCCCTCACTCACATGCACACACACACACACACACACAAACATTTACAGATGTCCACACACTCAGAACTGTAGACACACATGCATACATTTACTAATGTTGTACCAGCAGTGTATTCATATGAGTCTGTCTATATTTGTGTGTGTGTGTGTGTGTGTGTGTGGACAAACCTCTCATTAAATTCCCCCCTCTGTCTCTCTCGCCACCGTCCCCTCTCTCTCCCCCTTGCTGCCCCTCGGTCCCCCCCCCCGCTCTCTTTATTGTGGTTTCTTTTAATTGGAGTCTGAGGTGGTAATTACAGGGAGGGAGGGAGTCTGGGAGAGGTGGGGAAGGAAACAGGAGGGGGTGAGGAAGAAGGAGGGAAGACAAGGAGAAGGAGGAGGAGGAAGAAACAGCAGGATTGTGATGAATGAGCTGCAGCAGAGATGAGAGATGGGAAACGACTTTTCAGGAGGAGCAGTTGTTGAGAACTGACTCAAAGATGCTTTCTCATATGATCCTTGTGTACTTGTACTGTGCTAATACTGTTTATACTGCTTCTAGTACTACCGTTTTTCCATACATGGAGGGCATTAACACTAGTGTATTTCTGGTTTTGATTAGAGATGATTCTCCTTCTTAAAGGAGGTGTGTAGGTTTGTAAAGTGCACATCGTGTAACACGTTGTTACTCAAACAGTTATTCAGTTTCCAAGTTCTGCATTTTACATTGTTAAATTGTGTAATGTGTGTCACTTGTGCCCACATTTGTGACCATCTGGACTGTTAAAAGTGCCTGACACGTGGCTATATGCAGACAGAAACACACACAAACTTGTGTGGATTTGAGATAAAGCACATTGGAACTTTTTTTCTTTTGTTTCTTTCAGTCTCTTTTCCTCTTCTTGCCGTACTTGATCTTTTTCAAAGCGGACACTGGCTTTAGTTTTTTCTTGAAATCTTTTTATCTGTTTATCCATATTTTCCACTGTTGCATTTACAGTATAAGAAACTTTGATTTTACCAGTGTGCAAGTCTCTGTGTGTGAGGCCTCAGCGTTTTGCTTCCCTGGAGGCAGTAACCTGTGTTAAATGAGATACAGTAGCCGCCCCTCCTCTGCGTATGTCTGGGACACACAGTCACTCACATACACACACATTGTTGAAAGGCAGCCGTGCTGTAAGGATACATTAATGCTGATCCACATTATCATAATTGAGGTGTCTGCTGTGCCTGTATGTGTACTTTGTGCGTGTGTGTGAGAGAGTACGTGAGTCCACGGGGAATACAGGAAGACAGAGAGAGGGTCTTTAGAGCCAGACAGACACCATACTTTCATCTTTTAGCTTAGCATTACAATGGAAAACAGGCTCCCTAAAATATGTGTGTGCATGTGTGTAACTTCACTAATGCTGGAAGAGCCTCCTAAAAGCATTATCGCACTGATCTAGAAAGCATGTCAACATTACAGAGCACAACACACCAGTTTAGAAACGACCTGGACGTCGGTGCAATGGGTAGAAAAACATGAAACCTACCCAGAGTTTTGTGATGTGTGGAATTAGCCACAATATGAAACAAGTCTGTGACAAACCTGCAGAATGCTGATTCAATTACGATTATTAAAGGTTTTACTTAAAATACTCCAGTGTGAGCTCATACCGCAGAGTGTGGACTTAGATGACATCACAGCGGCCTGAGTCTTGAGCGGTCTCATCAGCTTAAGTGCTTTTATGTAACCGCCCTCTCGTTCACATGGGACAGAATGGAAATGAGATCTCAGCAGTCCACATTAGATTAATATCTTGCTGTCTGATGGACACTGAGCAAACATGTTCACGTATACTGGATGTGGGTGTAGTATGGAGCACAAGCACAAACAAATATACTGACAAAAGTGAAGCATTGCATCCTGTATAATTTAAGTTAAGTTAATGGTTAATTAATGGTTTTGAACTGCTTGTTAACTATTTATAAAACACAGAGCATTGGAAAGCGTGTGACACAATGTTCACCGTTTTCTCACAAGAAATAAACTATAACCTGCTCTACAAGACATTACAGTCAATCCAGTGTGAAAGAATTGTCTCTTAATCCGCATGTACATTTGTTTGAAGCTGTAACTTTATGCAAGCTTAAACAAGTGCCTACATCAATTTAAATTTAGTGCGTGAATGTCTCGAGCTACTGAACTAATTGAATGGATAACAATCTGTTAATGGCACTGTGTGTCTGTGTGGGTGGCTAATGCACTAACAGGGAATGGAATGAAAGAACTTAATGCATTTAAGACACAAAGACGTGATTTGGACTTATCCCACCCAAACACATGGGTTAGGTCAAACTGAGCGTGTGTGTGTGTGTGTCTGCTTAAGAGGGAATTTAGAGTGTGACAATCACTAATAAGCTCATAGTTTGGAACCTAATGTGAATTACTTTGATAATGAGCTTTGAAAAGGCTTGTGTGTGTGTGTGTGTGTGTGTGTGTGTGTTGATGATATTGTGCACTTGGCAGGTGGCTATATTAAAACATGGTGCTAATGTACTGAGAGTCTGAGTGTGCTAATGTCACACAGGCACCTGCACACGTCTAGCTTTGTGGTGGCAAGATCCGCTGTAGGAATGTGTGTGTGTGTGTGTGTGTGTGTAGGTGTTTATGAGCAACAGAAGTCAGCGTGTGAGAAAGACACTAGGAAGTCAGTCTTAGTCAGGTGACCCAGTTACACACATGTCTGACATCCCGAGAACAGGCCTGGCTGTTTGCTGGTGGAGTCGCTCAGATACGATCAGGCTGGTGCTGTTATTTGCTTCAAGGGTTTTCAGTGTTGATGAATGATTAACAGTATTAATGGCTTATTCGTGGAGACCAGGGAGCTGTTATGCACCTACCAGGGCAAACAATCCTCTCAACACCACATAATGAGCAACACTGTGTACTGTACTGTGCCGTATAATAGGATTTTTAAAGCTCCAAAAACATCGCACTACTTCACACTGTTTCCAACGTGGCACCAGTCTCACACATGCTACATTTCAACAGGTACAGGGACTGTGGATGCTAGCAACTGATCTTAATTCAGTGACTCTCGCACGCTAACATAATAATGTGAAACTAAATAATAGTGAATACTGAATGCAGCTTCACTGAGGAATGTTGTGGAAAAGCTGAATCGTTTTATGTGCTCGTAACAGTCAAAGACGAACACTTGGACAAAACAAAGAAAAAATCTGCACTTAAACTTGTGAAAATCTTAATGGGATGATGTGTGAGACTGCTGGAAGAAAGGCTTCTGTTCATTATGTCTCCAGTTCCCTCCGCGCAGTACAAGCACACTGGAAAAAATACGTCTGCATATGGGTACCTGAACGCACCGTGTTTTCCCATCATTTATATTAATAATGTATATTCCTGTGTGTGTGTGTGTGTGTGTTTGTAGTATCAAGTACAATGCTCTATCAGCTGACTGCAAACATGCCCATGAGTCATTTTTTTACACAAACACACTCAAACAAAACACACATACTTGCAGTGGTGAAGGTGAAGAATATATCGCACAAAGTTCTGCACTCGTTCAGTTTTAAAGGCGCAGTTCCAATAAAAAACTCTGTAAATGTCACCGAACATATTATTTACAGTGGTGAGAGTTAAAGAGATGACGACAACTTAAGGTTGACCAGGGATGTAGCTGGTGAGCTGGTGCATGTCTTTAGTACCTGAGTTTAGTTTCTGCTGAAACACTGAGATTAATATAATATCAAAGTAAATTCAGCTTCTTGCGTTATTGGTCCCGTCCTGTGAGGTCTTGCTGGTTCTGTTTCTTTTCTATATACACTAAATGTCAAACTGAGCAGCATACTGCAGGTTTGTTTGTTTGGCTGAGTCAGCCTGACTGGTTTGCATTATGAATGTGCAGTGAGTTTGCATGTCGTCATTGTCATAGTTCAAACACAGATACCCTCAGACATACTGTACATGAAAAGTTAATGTTGCTTTTCAAGCTACAGTCTGTGAGCGTGTGCAGGTAGCTGGCGGTTAAAGGTAATGAAAATGTGGACAATAATTCATGACTATTAACGTGCTTCTGCTGTAATATTATCCCAGACTGCACCAAATACTCACGGAAAAGGAGGGAAGTTTGTAAGCAGTTGTTGTTGGATTAGTGTAACTGGTTGGTTCGCTCCGGTGTTCGTTTTTGCTTTTGAGCAGTTTCTTTCTCTGTCTCTTGTCAAGTGGACATTGTGTAGAAGATCCTGCCATTCATTCATTAAATCATTTTACTGTTGGCGCCCAAACAAAAAATGACTGCTCAAACCAATTTATTAAGTTTAATCACAGTAAATCTTCCAGTCTTACGATGTTTTAACAAGTATTAGGATTATAACTGCAATGCACGAATTGTGGACAGAAGCATGCTTGCTAAAAAGAGAGTGTGAACAAATGCAGTAGTTAATTATTCACTCCTAACCTCTTTCCTGCTTGCTTCAGACAAGCTCAAATTGTAAGCTCTCGTGTGTGTGTGTGTGTGTGTGTGTTTGTGTGTGTGTGTGTGTCAGCCACACATGCTGTGTGATGTATGAAGAATCCTTATGAAGGATACACGAATGGGTCAGGAGCCCACAAAATGGATTTAACATTGACCTTTATGAGAAGTTTGCACTTGTGCATGAGATGTGAGATCTCTGCGTGTCTGTGTGGTTTTCTCAAGTTGTTCTTTTTTTTCTTTGTCTCTGTTCTTTTTCTTATCTACAGTATATGCATGTGTATGTGCATGTGTATGGCAAAACCAATCTAAACCAGCAATCAGCTTTGTTACATTTGGTCTCACAGCAGTTGAGCACTGATAAAGATGTCACATGAAATCAGCTTCAGCTTCTGTCGTAAAAATAACTTGATGGATTAGAGAGGAAATTGCCTATTTACGTGCCACTCAACACTTTCAGTGGTTTCTAGAGGCACATTCTTATGACAGCAAATAGATTAGTAATTTTATATGTGGAAAATGTTGCCTTCAATGCAATCACTCTTTAATTATGCAAGTTATAATTTAATGCTGATATACAATATACTAATAATATTTTCTTCCCTTTTTTGAACTACACACATACTGTACATACAGAAGCTGCTCAGCTGGTTGAGGTTCAGCTCAAAGCCATTAAGTTGACAAAGCTTTCCTTGTTAGGTCAACCACACACTCACACTCACACACATCCAGGGATCTTGGCATTCACCAGGAATGAGCTAAGGGTCATTAATCTTGCTTTACTTGGAGCTAACTGGCCAAATTCCCCCTCACACACACACACACACACACACACACACACACACACACACACACACACACACACACACACACACACCCGTATACGCACGCTCAACCTGGCAGCCATCTTTGTTTTTCATTTGTAAATGAGGACACTTTGGACCTTTCAGTTCTGTTTGCTGTCTTTCTAAAGGGAGAGGTTCATAAGCCCCGCCCACCAGGTGTGTTTACACTGACAGGTGCAGCAGCGTGTGTCCATGTGTGAGTGCATGTGTGCATTGTTAGGTATAAATAGACATAGACAGGCTGCTGCTGCTGCTGCTGCATTGGAATCCCACCGGTTTTGTTTTGCGCCAGCATCTTTGCATGTGCGAGCATTTGTTTATCAGTATTTGTTTGTGTTATGTAAAAATTCACATGAAAAAAAAAACTAATCACACTGGCCAGATGATTGTTTGGGATGAGCAGAGGGATTTTACGGTTGCTTCAGAGAAGAAGAGGATTGGAGGCCTTTTTGTGATTATAAAGACAGAGGGTACAGAAGATTAAAATAGTTGTTACTGCTGATACTTTAAGCACACAGCATTATCTTATTGTTTTTATTGTATTAAGTCTTTTTTAAGTGGTTGAATATATTATATATATATATATATATAAAGTTTGAATGATTGTAATGTCAGTACTTTTAGTAGTATAGTTCTGGAAATCACAGTTGTGTCCATAGATGGAAGGATTAGAGAGAGGCTGAGGCTTTCTCATCACCGGGAGAAAATAATAGCAAGAGAGGAGAGAGATGAGAAACAAGAGCGGGAAGTCAAGACGAGCTGTCATGTCCTGTAGACCGATGGCAGCATGAGAGAAGAAGAGATGAAAAGAGGAGTTTTCTTCCTTCTCTATCTGTCTCCCTCTCTCTCTCTCTCTCTCTCTCTCTCTCTCTCTCTCTCTCTCACACCATGTGACCCGCTCTGTCTCTCCCTTTGGGTTTAATCAACCAGACAGTTGGTTCGACCCGATCTGCGGGGGGGGATTTATCATCAGAGGGCGTTAATCTGTGTGACAGGGGCTTATTAGATGAGTGACCACCCCTGCTGGATCCCACAGTGGATGAAGCCGGCCTTGACAGAGAGAGAGGTGGCTGAGAGGAAAGTCACACTGTGGGGAGGGCAGAAAAAAGAGAGATAGAGATTTAACTTTAAGAAACTACCTTTACCCTCAGAGCCGGTGGGGGGAGGGGGGGGGGGGAATTAAAGGCACCAGAGAGATCTGCTGTCTTTGTTTGGAAGGCCTTCATCAATTAGATGTGCAGTGTAAGCTGGAGCTGTCCATGTCAATATCATTACTCAGCTCTGTGCTCTGTGTTGTAAAGTAAATATCCATCTTGTTTGCGTGTGTGTGTGTGTGTGTGTGTGTCTCTGCTCCCTGAGACACACACCGTCCTCACACACGAATGACTGATTTTCAGTGCTGATTACGTAATGACACAGCAGCTCTCCAGAGTCTTTGTTCCAGCACAGTGTCTCCGCAGGCTGAGGGACGATGTAATGAGACTCATTCTTTCAATACTTTATAAAGTCTTGCAGCTTTTATGATTTCTTTTTTTTACCCAACTGCAGTTTAGCTGAGGTCCTTTCACTCATCTGAAGTTAGGGGGTCGCAGTTTTGCTGCAGAAGGAAGATGAGGAAGTGAACATAAATCACTTAATCACTTGCGCCGTGATTCTGCAATGTGCTGACTCATGCTTCTTTGTGCTAATGAAGCCGTGCACGGTGCACACATTGGACCATTCACAGGAGGAAAAGAATCATCAGTGGCACCATGGTGACAGCGGGGAAAAGCAGGAAAATGAGCAGTCAACAACAAAAACATGCTGGTCAGTGCAGCAAAATCAAGCTCTGGATCAGGCTTACGTGCTCTAAAACTGTAGCCCCTACATATTTTTAAACGTGTCAGTTTATGTAAATTAAATAACCGATATCACTCTCTGGGTGAGCGTAAAGTTGTCAGCAGGGTTTACGATGTGTCAGTGATGTGTTCAAGTCCTGCTGCAGAATGTCGACCAGCCACCAGGCAGGCAGGTTACGAGGAAGCACATGGAGGATGTTGCCACTGTAAAACATTGCATTCCAGGAAAAGACTCAGGCTAATGAAGTTAGCTCCGTCACACTACAGTACAGCTGTCTCACCACAATTACAAGCCGTTTATCTCCCTTATCAATTTTTGTCATACCCCTCCACAAACACGGTTGTAGAGCAGGTCCTACAGGTAGGAGTGAGGGCGCATTATAAAGTTTGAAAGAAGACAATGACTTCAAGGGAAGTCAAACTTGTTTTTCTCTTTTAACACGTGGAGGTTTTAATTTACAGAACATAAGACATTCAATTGGTAATGAATGGTTGCTTAGGAGACAATTTTTATGCCTCTGTCTCTGATAACAAACTGCTCTTTGTGGTGATTTTTTTTTGTATCTTAATTTACTGCCCCTCAGATGACGTGCGGGCAGTATAGCGATGGCCTTTTCCTCGCTTTTGGTTCAGTATTTGTACTTTCACAGAACACGTCAAAACCTGAAGCTTCTGCTTTCTGGTTCGTTTCTGTAGCCAAAAGCTCTTAGTGTGTTTCTTTGCTTGTATTTGATTGTTTCCTCAGAACAGGAACAGCAGAGTGCAGTTCATACAACACGGACATGCACATACATACGCACATTTTGTGCATAAATTAATGCAGGAGCTTTTTGTCTGAACTACTCGAAACAGCGTGTGTATGTGTGTGTCTCCATTGTACTGGAGACGGGATCAGGAAGGAAAGCCCCGCCTCTTTATTTCCCCTCGTCGCCCAGAGTGACGATGACATCACAGAGGAGCCTGAAGCTACAGGGCATTTGTGGGAATTGACCTTTTAGACCTCGGCACATAAGGATACACACACAGACAAAAATACATTCACAAATGGTGCATGTTTGAGGATTAAAACATAGTTTTAGGGTTAAGGGTAGAAGCAGGTTTAAGGGGAAGTATGAAATCAGGTTAGGGGACTGCACTCGTGGGATTGGGAATCTCATCACCAGACGCGGGAATAGTCCACCCCTGTCAGCAATTTGTCACTGTGTGTGTGTTTGTGTGTGAATGGAAGAATGGCAGGCAGCGGAGGCAGCCCCTCTGACATGATTAATGACTAGATGGTGTGTTCAGGTGTTTATCCTTGTGCGTTTGTGTGTGTTGTTGTGTTGATGCTAGCTACAGTCAGTGTGTGTCAGGATTCTGTTACCTTTAATCGAAGCCCATGAATATAAAGCGTGCAGCTGTGCACCGTCAGCAACATGTGTGTGTGTGTCTCTGTCTCCTGTAACTGAGCGTAGCCTCGGTGTACAGCTGCAGCTACATTAGGAATATACAGTGGTGCTTAAACGTATTTGAGATGAGAGATGATTAGATTAATTTATTTATTGAGGAAATCCTACAAACCCCTTCACACTTAAAGGTGATATTTCATTATATTCTACACATTATCAGAATCTCTTAGAGCTGGATCACTGTTTGGACTGTTTGAAAAAACTGTGTAAATTGGATCAGGTGTCAGGCATTTGAGAAATTTGGTACTGTAAAATCCCACACATGATGCAGCCCTCCTGCTGTATGTTTACATTCTTGAGTGAAATTCTGAAATAATGGCCAGGGCCTTTATTTATCTCAAGACAGAAACAGACTTATTCCAAACTTTCCTTATGCCCTGCACAATGTTCATATGAAGTGGTCTCGCCGTTCCAGTATTTTTGGAGGGGATTGGATGTAACTGAAGTTATCTGCAGTCTTTTAACACCCACTATGATTCAGAGGTGAAACTCGCCATCCATCTAACACAACTCTTTGTTTGTACTTGTCTGTGTGTGTGTGTCTGTGTGTGTGTGTGTGTGTGTGTGCGCAGCATGCTGCCTCTATCTAGTCATCATTCTCTCTCTCTTCTTCGAGTCCTTTTAACAGCTGATATTTTCTAAATGTCACGCTTACATTATCTTGACCCGGCAGGTAAATGTAGGATTTACGTAAGCCTGTTATACTCTATGTGTGCAGTCACAGTCCGTTGCCTATTACTGTTTAACATGTATCTCACAAGGTTAAAGCAGACATACTCTAAAGGGCGTTAGAGACAAGTGTCTGTGGTATTTTCCAGCTCTCACTGTCAGATTCTGAACAAACACTTGGCCGTGAATGGAAGCAGTGCACACTAAGAATGTACAGTGTACACAGGCAGTAGATGAAGAAGGCTTGATAGTCCTCATCTACCCATGTGGGAATGGAGAGTATTGATTTCTGGACAGGCATTACTCACGTGTGAGAGAGAGAATAGCGCAAGACATAATCTCCACTTATTGATTCATGGGATTACTGGGCTTTATAGCACGCTTGCAATTTGGACATGTGCAGTGAGTAAATTTTTTATTGAAATCAATACATCACTGTCAACTGCAGCCTTCGGATGTAAATAAAAACTGTAGGATATTTGTCGCTGCTTATTTTTTCCAACCAGCAGTCCAAAAGTCACGATGAGTAGTATATCTGCACTTTGGAGAAGCAAGACATAAAGAAAATCTTCTGATCCCAGATCACTTGAAGCAACTTCCAAAAGACTGGATTCTACTATACATATCCCATAATGCAATGCAGCAGCTTTGGCTGACCCTGACATGACAAAGCTCGTTTAGAGACACGAAAACATCGTACAACATTATTTCACAAACTATGTTGTACTCCCATGATGAGAAACCTGACCTTGTAAATTCTGTGGAGTGACCTTTTAATAATGGAAACATTTCAGCAGCAGTTGAAGTGCAAAGAGGCGCGCCGATTGCTTGGGGTAGACTGTATACACTTAATTTGAGTTGCTATCGATACAGCAGCAACACCAATCCTGCATTTCTATTGTCACCGTCCACTTCAGCACCGGGAATGACTTCAGGATTGTTCTCCTGCTTCAGGCTGGAGCCAGTTTCAGGTTGGCATCTAATCAGGATGAGTGACAGTGAGAAGAAGCCTGACAGAGTGTGGGGAAAGGTGCAAGTCACGATGCACCACTGTCTTTTTGCAGTGACAGAAGTGTGTATGTTGAGATTCAAACTGGAGCTGAGTGTTAGAGGCTAAGTTAAGTACAAACCGTGAACTTCAGCACAAAAACAGTCCACGAAACTCAATCCATCATTTGCTTCCTGTTATTTGTGAGTTTAAGAACCTGGAGTGACGGCTTGTCTAATGAATAACTCCTGGTTTTTTAATTCATTTAAAAGAAAACAGTGACCAGCAGTGACCTACAGCCACCCATCATACACTGAAGCTTCAACAGGCCTGAGCGCTGCAGTGCAGGAGCTGACTGAACTTCGTCTCACCCCTCTCATCCTGCCTCACTTTAAATGTTTCATACAAAACAATCTGCACTGGCTTCTGTTAACCCTCACGCTCCCATCCCTTAACACCACGCTTCATGTTTGTTTCAGTGGAGCTTAATGGTGTGTGCATGCAGAATTTACCCATATGTTTGAGATTTCTGTTGTGTGTGTGTGTTTGTCTGTGTGTAATCACTGACAGTGCAGTGAATCAGCACAGCAGCTTCAGCCATGTAGAAATAAAAGACATCATTTATTTACCTGGACTGTGCCTAGTGTTTGCAGGCGTGTATGTGTCTGTGTGTGTCTGTGTCGAAAGCATCGCTGTATTCATAATTTGTTTAACATGTGTTTAGGGTGTGTGTGTGTGTGTGTGTGTGTTATATGTAAGAATTCATTGTGGTTTTCTCAGCTGTCTAAGATTACCTTCTGTAGGAGACACTAGCCTAACTACAATAATCATTACAGTCTCCTACCTTCTTCTGGAATCGTAAAACACACACAAATACACACACGCAGGCCTGCATTTACAGCTGTATACTTACACACACTTAATGTATGCACACTCACGCAGAGGTGACAGCACGATATCTGATGCTAGGAGACCACCCACTTCTAAAAAAACAACCTCTGTGCAAGCGTGTATGACCTTTTACTGTGAAGACTGCTTTCCGTTTTATCATTTGAAACCAATAGTTGTTGTTTCTTTTGTCTGTGACCGTGACCACTTCTTTATTATTGTAGCCATGACAACAGACGTCGTCTAGCCTGACTGAAGTATTCATTTCAAGCCTAACCACAGTCGTTCCCTTAACTTAACCATGTTAATGTTTAACTTAATCATGTTAATGTTTAAGTTAATGACGAAATGATGACGCCATGAAAGTGTGTAGCGAGGGAGTCACATGCTGCTGGACAATTCACTTCATCTGAAGCTAACTCAAGCTCCTAGTTTGTGCTGTAGTACTGATGCAGGAGCCTTTGTAGACAATGGACAGACAAAGACTCCTAAAAGTGATACACACATCTGAGCGTTCATCTCTCGTGACTCTGTACTGATCTATTGTTTGTGACAGATAATCACACACACACACACACACACACACACACACACACACACACACACACACACACACACACACACACACACACA
>JAUYWH010000010.1:12297907-12308413 GCA_034779795.1 Ctenopoma multispine
TGTCCTTTCTCCTCATTTTGATGGTGTTAATATTTAAACAGCTCATCCCTCTTGCTCTTCACACCTCCACTGCCCGCACGATTACCAGAAGGATGTCAGATAGTTTAAGCTGGTGGTTTCCTTGTGACTGAGTTTTTTTGTTCAGCATTAAAGTGGTCGTCAGACTCAACTTTTTCCTTGGATGAGTGAAACCATGACTGTGTTCGAATGAGTTTGCATCCCACTGCTCTTCGATCTTGAACAGCACATAAACTCAGATCTTTGGATTGTGACATCTGAGATCATCAGTGATGAGAATGTGACACTTAATGGCTGTTGCTTCATGTGTGTGGGTTTTTGAGTGCACCGCCACATGCAGATGTTCTCTAGAAACGTGTGGTTTCTGCTGTTTTAATGAGAAATGTGTGGGGTCTCGCTGCAGATAAAGACATACATGTGGGTATAGTGTGTAGCTTGTTGTCAGTTTTTGTCCACGCTGTTTCTGCCCATTTTAAACTCTGTTTCCTTCTCATTTTCCCTCAGTCTTGGATTTTTTACTCTTTAACTTGGGAAAACATCTGTAGCGACAGTTTTATATCATGAAGTGATAGCTTTACGCAAAGTATATGCCCACTGAATCAGAAAAGATCAAATCTCCCTCCATCTGCTACAAACTCTGCAGAAGTGTGATATAACAGGAAAAGCATTGACTCCAGTAGTTGAGGACATCTTTTTAAGCTTTCAGCACTTTGAATGCTTCCTATGTGATTGATTCCTGTAGAGACATTATTTTTAATTTATTCCTCCACAGGGAAGTCAAAGGTCAAGCGCGGCTACAGAATGAAAACCATTGAGCTGATAGAAATACCATGCACTGCAGCACAGTCGAGGCTACTGAAAACTCATCCACCATTAACCAGGCACTTACTTACTTCTCCGTGACTAACAGAGTTTGGTCTACCGAAATGAGATCAATTCTGTTTTAAAAAGCCTCTACAGAAATGTAGTATACAGTAGTTTACACACATTTTCTGATTAATGTTTACGGCTGCTACTTTGCTCGACTCTACAGACACTGACTGTCTCACTGTTTAGTTTGAATCTACCTGCAAGAACCAAACACTGTGAGCATGTGAGCATATCTGTGTCTTTGTAAGAAAGATGTTACGGTACTGTACATTACAAAGCTTTTCATTTGTATTAACGTAATTTTGCTGTTTAAATATAATATACAATACAATTCTTCTTAATTCTAGTAATTTTATAGTAATTATAATAAGTGTGAGAGTTCAAATCAAACTTTATTTAACTAATGGTTTCAACATTAATTGTCAGTGTCATTAGTCTCTTCCCATATGTAGTGTATGCAATAAAGAATTCCTTTATGTTAAATGATTCATAATTGAGTCGGATACTATAAGATATACTGTAAGATACTATAAGATATTAGATGTTTATATTATGCAACTGGATGACTGTATTATATCTAGCAGTACAGTCTGACTGTAGGATAAAAATAACAGGATTGTGTTAACTCAATGACTCATTCATACGTTGAGTCTCTCACACACACTCACTGGGCTTTATGTACACACATAAATGAAGGCTGGTGAACGCTGCAGGCATCCAGCTTCTAAACCAACAAACACACACACACACACACACATACACCACATACACTCGCACATGCTAATCCTGCAGGGCATGGGCGAATTTAGGGCAAGCCTGATTAGTAGTGCTACTGCTTATCACCCAGCGCCAGGAAGAGAGAGAGAGAGAGAGAGAGAGAGACAGAGGCTGGGGGTAGGAGCGAGGTTGGGGAAGAGCAAAGAGGTAGTGGGAGGCTGGAAACTGGGAGAACGGGGGGAGAGAATCGAAGGTAAAGTACATTCACACATAGGAATTTGTTAATAAGCGTCATCATTGCTGCTTTTTATTTTGTCTCAAATCACCAAATGTGAACACGTGTCTGCAAAGAGCAACACATCCAAAGAGGCAAGAAGAAAAGAATCAGAGCATTAATTGACCTTGGACCTCCTCCTCTTTGTCCTTCCTTCTCTTTATTTTTACTTCTCCTTCTCTCTGTGTCCTTGCATCATTTACTTTCTGATGCTTTTTTTCCATCCTCCTACACTTTCCGCACTCGGTCTCTTCCCTCGTCTCTCACCCTTTTTTTTTTTTCGTTCTTTATGCTTTCCAATCCTCCTGCTCCCTCGGGACTTCAACTTCATGTGTGTGTGTGTGTGTGTGTGTGTAGCTGCTCCCAGTGAAGCAGAACCAAAGGAGAGGCCTGTGTTGTGTGTCAGGGTGATTTCACATTTTTGATGTCTTCACTCAGTGGAAATAAGGATGGTCAGATATCTACTACAGAGTGGGTGCCACTAATGAAGCACTCCTTACAAAGGGGTGGAGTGGTAACTACTGTGATGACTTTATTAATACTTAAGCCGCCCTCTATTCAAAAACTCTCTTTTTTCATCATTATTTTGTTTGGCCAAATTTTTCATGCACACACTAAGATCAGACATTTCAGTGAAGAAGTAGACAGCTTGTGTGAAACAAATTGAAGGAGATTCTTAATAAATCAATTATTAATGGTTTACAGATCAATTAAAAGCTGTTAATAAAGACAACTTATGGTGCTGCCAGATTGTGAAAAGTCTTTCTGGTTGGTGTTCATCCTCCTCCACATTTGTTTTGTCTCTTAGCTCCTTAATCCATTAAGAAGATGGATCCAATGGACCATAATCCTTCATCAGCAATTAAAGTGCACACTGGATAAATTATGGAAAATTCTCTTTTTCACTTTTGAGTGACATGTGTAACAGTTGCAGGTTTATTAAATGGAAAATGCGTCGTCAGAGAGCAACTGAAACCTTGCTCTAATTAATGGTTTCTTAATAAATGTTCATGAACAATTAACAAAGCTGCTCCTTTCTAATTATAAAACCTTATTAAAGGTCCCTCACTTAGAAGTAGTACAATCATTTCTTATAGTGTTTTTACATAAACTAAAACCTTTCCAGTAGCTGTACACATCCCAAACTGTCTGCAATGTGACCTTCATTAAAAACCACCTTCATTGTTGTTAAATGTAGCCCATAAGTCCTTAATTCACTTTTAAAGGTTGTAAAGAATTTATGGTTTCTCTGCGTATCGTTTTTTTCTAGCGTGAAATCAGCACAGTCACGCACAAACCAACAATTTGCTCTGATAGGACAAACTGGTTTTTCATTTAGATGTTCATTTCAGGGTCAAAATCGGTTTTATTTTTTTAAATATTGCCATAAAAGCTGTTACAAACTATTAAATTTGACTTGATGAAATTTGCAGAAACCCTGGAACACAGGCAGAGCCATGGCGTGACTTGAATATGTTTAACACGAAGGAAAACAATGCTGCTATAAGACTTTATGTGTCTGTGTTGACCTTGACAGTCTTTACAGTCTGGCTCATATGCTGTCATATATTTGGTATGTGACAGCATACTGTAACTGTAACATTGTTGCTTCTATTCAAAATGTAAATGTGTAAAGAAGATGTTTTTATATTGTAGTCAGATTGTCACTGACAGTGTAACTATGATTTCAAGAATTTGTGTACAGCCTATGGAAAATGAAGCACACATTATGTAGTATGCTGTGAATCATGTCTGCTGTTTGATTACAAGTGAAAGAACCAAACTGCAGCTGCAAACACTTGAGAGGAATTAACCATTTTTCAGCTTCAAGTGCAAACATACAGGAGTGAAAGGATGACGCTCTGTAGAGCTGACAAGTGCACAGCTTTGATGCCTTGAAGGCCTTTTAAGTGAGTGAAAAAGAAAAGCTGAAACTGGCCATGACTACTACAAGAGGAAGGCTTTCTTTCTCTTTTTCTGACGTTTAGTCAATCCAAGATTAGAGAAGAACATGTAGTCTAGAGGAAAATATTTCATCTAAACAACAGATGCATGCCTAAAACTGTTTTATTTTTATTTTTGAATTCTCAATCTGAAACACCCTTTATGGAACTGCCTCCCCATCTCTCTAGCACAGGATGTGCCTGAATAGCTGACTTCTGTCATCAATCAAAGCAAAGACAATGAACCACTTAGGAACAATAAGAAGGGGTTAACCAAACTTTACACACACGCTCACACAAACACAAGTTTAATGTTAGTCATTTTCATTGTCTGGCTGCTAGAATAGACACTGTATTTTTTGTTGTAAATTATGAAGCTACTGTCTATAGTAGCCTCATATCTGTGCAGCATAAGCACAATAAAGTCAGTGGAGGCCGCGTCAGTAACTAGGAATTAACATACAAGTTGAACAAAAGTTCTAAAACTACTTTATGATGCCGTTGATACTTTTTCAGTGTTCTGTTATTGACTTCAGTCTCACCATGTTTTCCTATGTTTGCAATGTGCAGAATCCCAAGAAAGATATTCTGCTGTCCAAGGATGGTGCACCACTGTTTGCTGCCTAGAAACCATACAGTACTTAACGTACACTTACCATCTACACACGAAGTGTAGACGTTTGCAGACAATCATGTTGCAGATGAGTTTCTATCATTCAGAGTATAGATAAAACATTTATGTCTGGAACCTTGTTTTCCTCTACATGAAGATAAAATTAACCACACGGGTAAAAAACATGTGTCTTTTAAAAAACACATTTCATCTTTTCAGCTTTGTATAAAACTGACTGGGGGGTTGTCTCACTCTGGGTGATGCTAGTTGTCTGCTGTCACTCATCATAATGCACGCTGAAGTGTTAGCATAGGGCAGGGGAGCCTGCTAATGGGTCCACTGTCTGCTGGTATATTCCTTTAACCTGTGGAGTGGGTCTGCCCTCGACTGCTGCTGAACAATTCAGAGGAAACTGCAGCTGGAAAATGGCACTGAGTGGATGATAGTGCTATGAATGTGTGTTTCTGTAGAGTGTGTGACTGTGTGGCCCAAGCAGCTGTGTCCTGTGTGTGTTGCTGAGAGACTGTGGGGGCAGGAGCATGTGTCTGTGCCTCTCTGAATCGCTTCTCTCCATCCCATCAGTTTTGACTGACAGATGAAGGAGGGAGGTGTATAATTTATTACTTCCTGGTCGGTCCAATCCCACAACGCCCTGCAGCCAGAGACCAGAGTTGGTCCCCCCAGGAGCAAAAGCCAGTTTATTAAACCCTAATGGACATGCCACACACACAGATACATGCACAGAGACTCTGTTGCTCTCTCTCCCTGGCTGCCTCTCAGTCATGTTTAATGTATAATGAATGAATGATTCATGGCAGGGGAGAGGATTTTGTATTTTAGGACTACTTATTCATTTATACTCACACCAGTCGCTTCCTAAAATTATACCCTGGGTGTGATTTTTATTTCCGCATCTATAAGGTCGCCAGGTTTTCCAGACATATAATTGAGATTATTTTTAGTGTGCAATTCTTAGTTTTGTGTTAAATCCCGTATTTCCCAGTGTCCCAGTTATATCCAGGAAGGACTTGAAAGGTCTGCATGCCTTTTTATACGACAACATCCTGCTTCACATTCACACATAAAGCTGCTCTAATCAATATTTTTACATTAATAGTTGATCAAATCTCGATACAGCGTGAGATGTGAAAGGTGTTGCTCGTAGGGATGAATGTAAGAAAAACAGCTCTGTGGAGCATGTTTTAGTCTGGCAACATGTGTCTTTTGGTACTGCTACCATCCTACATCACATATGGACACGCAAAGACGCCCACGCAAGAGGTGATATTTGATACGCGGTGAGCTGCAGGCTCCTGCTGTCAAAGAGGAGGCATTAACCCAACCTGCAGAGCGTCCTCTCTTCACGTCTGACACGTGTCTACTCACATGTATTCACAAAGTGCTTCGAACAAACAGCCACGTATGTCATTGATGAGATTCGAGACAAAGAGGAGAGAGAAAACAAATGACGGCATGTTCTATTTCTTCATGGGCTGTGCGTCAGGTTTCTTTTTGGGTTTTTTTAAGCATGTGAATGTGTAGGGTTAGAGGTGTATGTGTAACTGTGTGTGAGGGGGGCAGATGGTGCAGCTCTAGGAATCATCTCTCTACATTAGGGTGCACAGCAGGTGGTGGAGCTGTGTGCATCTGCGTGCACACTTATGCGTGTTTGTGCAGTCACGTCCTACACAGCTGACAGGGGCCAGTTTACAAGGACATCTCCTCAGACCTTGCCTTTGGCCTGTGTCACTAACACTCATGTCTGCTTTGCTGTCTCTCTGTGTGTGTGTGTGTGTGTGTGTGTGTGTGTGTGTGTGTGTATCAGTCCAGTGAGAGGAAATAGGCTGTAAAGTGAATTTGAAGAAGTGATGCTGCAGGGTGATGAAAGGACAGATGTGACAGGAGATACGGAGAATCCACAAAAGTATGACGAGAAGACAGAGGGAATGAGACTGAGGCGTCTCTAATGTTTTTATTGTTTCCCTTCTCATCTCCTTCAGTTTTTATTTGAAGTCACTTTTGATAGACAGATTGAGGAGGAAGGTGTTTATTTCATTAGTTTGGAGTGGAACGATGGATGAAGCACACTAAACAGAAGCTCATTTGTTGAATAGTAAAATAAATGTGTGTGTATGTGTGCGTCTACTTCTGTTTGCATTTGATTTAACAGATTGCTATTTCCCTCTTCACATTGGCTGATTTTCAGGAAGTGGAAGCCCTCAGCGAGCAAACCGCAGCCCGGCTCGCTATTTGACTGCCTGGAGGCTTTTAGCTGAGCAGATGGCCTCTTAGTGAATGAGAAATGACATTCATGTGAAATGTTAAGGGAAAACAGACGCAGACACGCTGGATGAGGGAGTCGGGATGGAGGCAGGGGGAGAGAAAATGCCTGTGATTCAGTTACAGGCAGATGTCAGTGTGTTGGGATCTTTTTTCTTTTTTTCTTTTCACAGAACAACACAGACAGGCTTTAAGTGGAAAACCATGTCAGAGCAGAGCGCCATTCATCAGAATATCCTGACATGCTAGTCTGAGTCCCATTCGCCACAACAGGAACAGAGGACGATTGTACGTCTTTAAATCTTTTAGTCGACAGCTGCCAAATTGGGGAGTCGTGTTCTTTCAAATTCCATTTGTGGTCCTCAAAAGATTTTCCTCCAACGCTTTATTCATTTACAGTAATTTGTGGAAGGTGTAAAGTTGTTTTCCTTTTTGTCATTATGCTGATGAAAGTGAATACGTGTTGTTTTCACTTTCTTTCGTTTCTTTTGTCAAAACGTCTGCTCCCTGTTCAACACACTCCCTCATTAATGTCATTGTCATCTCCTCACCTCTGCCTGCAGAATAATACAGGGCGTGTGCATGTGTGCGCTTTTGTTCTCTCCTCTTTTATCCCTCTTTATTGTCACTCGTATTATCTGTAGATGAATAAGGTTCATTATGGAGAGGAATGCAGTTTGTCCTCTTGTCCCTTAGTTTATGAGGTTATGTTTGATCCCTGCATGCTGAGTACACCTGTGTGTGTGTGTTCATAGAAATGTGATGTGATTGATAAGGATACGTATCAAGATCAAAATATAGGAGGTGTAGTCTTCATTTTCACACACTGAAGGACTTTGCCCTGAGAGCTCAAAGCAGAGCAAGTTTAAGAAATATAGACAAAACACAAGCACATTAAAATAAAACATCACACAGTCACAGCATTTAGAAAAACTCTCACAAATAAGTGTGAGCCGATGAGTCGGTATGTGCACAAATGTGGTTACAGGCTTTGTTATTACCATTAGTAATTTTTTCGTACATTTTTTTAATTGTGCAAGTACAGCAATTAATGTTTACTGAGCGATATGTAATGTTTTGCTTGAGGTTAAATTACCACTGCAGGCTTTACTCATTAGCATTACTGTGTAATCCATCCCCTAAGGATGGATGTGTGGGACAGTGCGTTCCCTTCCATGTTGTCTCTGCTGACGTTGCAAGTATTTGATTGGGATTCAGCGCGGCTCAGACACCAATCACTGGTTCCACTTCACTGAAAATGAGACTGTCTCTGTGGATTTTCTGTTCTCTGTCTGAACATGTCTGGCCTTTTTCATGAAGGTTAACAAAGGTCATTGGTGTAGGACTTCACTAAAACTGCTAAAAAATTTTCACACACACAGAGGTGCCATATGTACACACTAGCAGACACACACACACGCACACACACACACACACACACACACACACACAAACACCCTCACAATCTCACTTCAAAGGCATTCAGTACACAGCTGTGTGCTCTTTCCTCCCAGCTGGGGCATGAACACACACACACACACACACACACACATATGTTTTGTCTTGTAGTAGATGATGGCAGACAGACCATCGGTGGTAGAGTGAGTGAGCATCAAAAGCTCGGACACAATTCAAAGACTTGGACCTAGTTGAAGTGATAGATCTGAGATTAAAGAGATTAAATATAACTGAGATTACACATCATGTATTATGTAGGAGTACAGTGCATTATTCATTATATATCATCATTGTACATTATTTAGTTTATTGTATTTCTCCTCCGCAGTGGAGACTCATTGTAAGAAACAATATTTGAAACAGAGAAATACAGAAGGACGTCTCAGAGTAACGGAGGCATGAACGTTTAGAGAAAGTAAAAATGTTTGGCGTGTGTATGGTTGTAAAGAGAGCATGAGAAAAAAATAATAATAAATCTCAGAGGGATTAAAGGACTTAATCTGTAGCTGTGATTGTGTGAGAGGGCGGGGTCAAACAAGGGTTACTCTCAACCCCCCCCTCCGCTGCCTCTCCTTCCCTTATCTTTTTATCTCTTAAACCTCTTGCTGGGAATCTGGGGTTTGATATATTGTATCCTGTCAACCATTTGTTCTTACATTTACATAGCTGAAGGAGGCGGTAAACAAATGCATCTGGTTTCTTTTTAGAATCCCGTCTGTGCAGTTTCCTTTCAACTTCAGGTTCTTCCAGCTCCTCCGAGTGCGTTTTGGTAGAATCCGTGTTGCATCCCGTGATTGACGTCAGCGCTACGTTATCTTATGAGAACGTAAAGACCTCACCGCTCTCTCTCCTCTCTTTTACGCTCCACAGATCTGAAACAAAAGCAGTTTGATGGCGTGTCCAACTTCAGCACCTTCTTACTGGACCGTTCATCGGGCACGCTCTTCCTGGGTGCCAGGGATGCGATATTATCCTTGAACACCTCTGAACTGGACAAACCACCACGTAAGGTAGGAAGAATGTATTTCTGTGTGTTTTAATGTGAAGGACCATACTGATGAAATTAGGATGATCACATTTACACAGCCTGTTTCACTATCCTTTTGTTAGTTGACTTTTGAATTCTTCTTGTAATAGTGTGAGTTCTCAGACAACAGGTGCTGCCACTGTGGCAGTAATCGGTTCCTAGAAGCACTTTGAAAATGGATGAAAATAATAAAAGGACTTTGTTTCAGAGTTGACATTTGAATAACATTTGTCTTAATTACCTCCACTTATGAGATTTTCACCTAGTGTCTAAATACGATTCATTCATGAGTTGTTTTTTAGGCTGCGGCTCTTAAACACATCACCTGGTCGTGATTCAGATTGTAGTGCGGTTTTGGCTTTTTTACAGGACACATTTGGCTGAAATCCATTTAGCTGCTTTGGCTTTTTACTGTACCACACTATCAATGCCTGTGCTTTTCCTGCTAGTAAAAATGTTGACTTTAAAGAAGGCTGATTTACTGATATACTTAAAACACAAAAGAGTAGCAACTTTGGGCCAGTGCTGTAATGATCACTTAACTCATCTGATTCTCTCTGCATCTGTTTTCTCCTGCTTCAGATTATCTGGGATGTGCCGAAGGAGAAGAGAATGTCTTGTGTGGCAAAAGGAAAGACGGAGGTGAGAGCCGATTGTGTACAGTATATACTGTGTGTGTAGTCTCAATTAAACATGTGTTTATCAAATTAAAAAATGGTTGTAATTGCAGCAAAGTACTTCATTAAATACTTACTTAATTCCTAATTCCTGCTGTAGGAAACACACAGCCAACACCAGCTAATCCCTGTTTGCAGAGTGTAGAAATGTATAATGACTCACAGTATTTACAGTACCCATCTCTTCCAATAATCCTTGGAAAGCACAACAAGCACTCAGATTCAGTCCCTGCAGGACGAAGTGGCTCCACTGACCTTCATGGGTGTTTCCGTAGAACACTGATAAGAGGCTGGAGGGATTCAGGTGCGATCAAAATCTGCCAGATCCCATCCATATTATAGTAATATTCACGTTTTATTTTAAGTAGCATTTACTTGACTTAAGTGGTATGAAGTGTGTTTATGTGCCTTTATTTGTTCTCCAGCATGTGTTAGTGTGTGTGCGTGTGTGTGTGTCCATGCTGCAAGGCATGGATGGGAAGTTCTGGGAAATATGCCAAGATATCATCATGTGTGTGCCTGTCTTTCCATCTTTGTGTGTGTGCGTGTGTGTGTGTGTAGTGTGTGTGTGTGTGTGTGTGTGTGTGTGTGTGTGTGTGTGTGTGTGTGTGTGTGTGTGTGTGTGTGTG
>JAUYWH010000010.1:12308513-12326657 GCA_034779795.1 Ctenopoma multispine
GTGTGTGTGTTTTGTGTGTGTGTGTGTGTGTGTGTGTGTGTGTGTGTGTGTGTGTGTGTGTGTGTGTGTGTGTGTGTAGTATATGTAGAGACAGAAACAGTGTATGTGAAGTCACAGATGTCCAGTAACAGTCTATGGAAACTGATTAAATAGAGCGTACTGTACGCTCATGCTGTGCATCTCATTATTTTTTACTACAATAGGACATGAACCAGACTGCTTACAGTAAACTAACTTTACACTGGAGTTACATTTGATGAGTTATGACTTACTTATTCAATGGTTTTGCGGTTTACTGGAAAGTACCAGACTAAAACAAAACTTCAGCATCCAAATGCAGGGTCTGGAATTACTCTGATAGCCTGTTGTGTTCAAGAATTCAGAAATAATGCTGTCAGCCCAGAAAAATGAGGTCAAATCAAAAGATAAACAAAACAAATGGAAGGTCAGTGCTTTAAGGGGAATGAAGTGCAATTATTTTTGACCTATTTTATACAATCATCATTAAGGCAGTTTTCGTCTTTCCACTGCAAGGTGGACCGGGATGAAAGAGTTTGGTTTTTTTTCTGAGAAAACATTGATTACCAGATTACATGTGAGTCAAAAGGATTAAGAAGAAGGAGGGGAGAGAGGGAAGGAAACAGGAAAGGGGACAACAATAGAAGTGAGGAAGGATTTTTAGGCTACAAGGCAGAGAGAAATGGAGAGCAGGAGAGAAGAGCTGGATAAAGATTAGAGACAAGACAACAGACTCAACAGGAAAGTACCTTGAAGCTGACACAGAGAGACATGGGGTGTGTGTGTGTGTGTGTGTGTGTGTGTGTGTGTGTGTGTGTGTGTGTGTGTGTGTGTGTGTGTGTGTGTGTGTGTGTCATTAAAAAACTACAGATTCAAAAGTACAAATCAGGACACGTTACAACAAAACATCATCAAGGTATTTGCCCAAACCTGATTTTGAATAGTTACTGAGCACTGTGTTACAAACTCAGGTGGGTTAACCTTCCACTACATCACAGGCTTCAAAATAAAATCTTATATTAAATGTACAGCGTCAGTAACTTAGTGTTGAAAAGAGAGGATTTACTATGTAGAACTGAAAGAAAAACACAGTTATACACAGGTTATAACAGATGGTAGGTTTATTTGAACAGTGAACATACAAAGAAATGATCAATCAGAGACTTATATTGGGATAATCACAATCTTAAATTGAAACCAAGAAAATGAACCAGAAGTTGAAGCTTTTACTTATTACATTTCAGAATTTAAAGCTACAACATGTTAGGTTCAGAAATGAAGCTTGCAGGTTTTAGTTGGAAGTAACTGATGTGAACTGATGGTGTGAACTAAAACAGTATAAAGTTTGGGCCTAAAAACTAAAACAATAAGCTGAAAGATGCTAAAATGCTAATAGAGCTGTTGAGTAGAAAACAAGATACCTGCTAGAGCAGAGCCGATTTGAGCTGAGGAAATACCATGCAGTACAAAAACGCTCTAAGTACAGGGAAAGGCAGAGTTCAGTGATAAATATCTCTGAATAATACTTTTATTATACTTAGTGTCACATTTTTTATTCTCTGTATGAAATTATAATAAACTACTGCAGCTCTTAGGAAGTGCCAGTTAGCATGAAAGCATTTAGATGTTTTGGTGGCAGAGCCTTTCATTTCCACTGTGAGCGCACAAGCCACTGAAGCTTTTAGCATAAAAATAATTACACCCGATTATAATCGAGAGTATAATTGAAGAGAATTGAATCAAAGAGAACAGGGCTAGTCGATCCACCCTGTGCCATATTGTGAATGAAGCTTATTAGTATGAATGAGGTTCATTTGGGCCAATGAAGTAGCTAATCCCAAGCTGATCCCATTGTTACCAGCCTGAGCTTGCTTCCTCTCCCTCTGGCTCTCTGTCCATCTCACGTGGAGCTGTACCACAATGAGGAGCGGTGTGTGGTGTCAGCGAGCCCCGATTTGGGTGACACGATCTGGGCATGAGAGGAACAGCTCTCTGGGGAGGAGGTGACTCAGTCCTCGAGCTCACCCAGGATGACATGCACACACTCAGACACACACACGCACACACACACTTTGCTTACTAAGAATTGACTGCGTCATGGTTTCATGGTAACTGGGCAGTGACGATGGAGGTGTTTTTCCATGACAGCTGTTGACAAAACATATGTCTATAAAATAAAGCGATAAATAGAAAGGTTCAACAATTACATCACCTATAGTGTGCTTACATACAGACTTCCAAAAGAGCACATAAGTGTGTTTTTGTGAATTATTTATGCTGGAGAATAAGTGGTCTCAGCTTATAAGCCTGTGCATGTGTGAGTTAATAAGTGTGGTCTCTGCTGATAGCAGTGGGGGTCTCAAGTTTCTCTTCCTGCAGTGGGGGCTCCCAGTTTCCAGGACTATCGATATGCCAACAGAATCCACCTCAACCTTTTTTTTCCTAAACCTCAGTGCAGTTGATATGTGACACTTGTGTTTACACACATGATTTGGGCAAAAAAATGTACAGGCAGGTACATGCGCTCAGTACAAGAGTTAATGGTTTCAGAGAGTGCTTCAAGAAAAACGTAGTGTTTTAATCACGCTGAAAAAAAAACTAATCTTCTCCAAAAACTGCTCTTTAAGCTTGTCTTTATTTCTGGGTGTTTGTGTCCCCCTTCAGGTGGACTGTCACAACTACATCCGCCTGCTTGAGTTTCTGGGAGACGGACGCATCTACGTGTGCGGCACCTACGCTTTTGACCCCCAGTGTGCCACCCTGGTTAGTATACTGTACATACGTGTGTGTGAGTTTCAGCCTGCTGTTACCCCATACCTCTGTGTGTGCATTTATTTTTATTGTTGGATCACTGTTCCAGTCTGAGGATATTATGATCTGTCACACCAGAACACACGTGTGTGTGTGGGTTCCCATTTACATGTGTATGTGCATTTGCACCTACAATATGTGCAGTAAAAGTTGCAAATTAATATCTGTGACAGGTTCTCAAACTCATTCACACCCAAGGCCTTCACCAAAGGGACAGGCAGACGGCCACACACAGACACACACACATGCTGTTATCCTCCCACTGTAGTCACATTTAAACTTTTAAGTCTTATTCAAACATCAGTCACACACCTTTCCTGCAATTACTGGAAGAGCGTTTACCCGACAAAAGCTTTTAGAAGACTTGTGACATTTTCCAGCAGGTACTTGCACTAAAGAGCATAATTAGAGTCACTTATAATCACATTTTAAGAAGCATGACTAACCAAAAGACAGTATTTAAAATGTCAAACTGAAACCAATATTTCTTCTCTGTAATTAATAAAAAAAATGAATAATCTACATGTTATTTAGTATCTGTTATTCATTTAGCACTTGTTGTTGCCTCTTTAGTTCTAATCTCTGCTTTGCTGTTCCTGTCATCCTGCAGGAGCTCTCCTCCTTCACCCTGGAGAAAACTGACGACGGAGGGGTGAAGATGGAGACAGGGAAGGGCAAGTGCCCCTTTGAGCCCAGTCAGCATTACACAGCTGTTATGGCTGGTAAGCACCACTGCACATTTAACTGATTGATTGGTTGTTTCTGATCACTAGGTCAATCTAGAACCTAAGGTCTTATTCTTGGGTTGTTATTGTATTTCACTGGGCGCTATTTTAATAAAACGTGGATTCTTGTCTTCCTTTCCGTGTTTTCCTGCTTCTTCTTCTTCTTCTTCTTCTTCTTGTGTTTAGGTGGGATCCTGTACACAGCAGCCACCAGTAACTTTCTGGGAACACTATTTGACATTTCCCGGGCAACAGGCCCTGAACAGGAGCGCATCCGAACTGAACGATCCATCAATTGGCTTAGTGGTGAGACATACTCCTCCCCCCCACACGCACGTTGACGCTCCAGCACTTTGCATTTCCTTCATCATGTTTTCCCACAGTATTGAGTAAAGGTTTGTGTGTGTTTCAGACCCAGAGTTTGTGAGCTCAGCCTTCATAGAGCAGTCGGCAGACAGCAACCCAACTGGAGACGACGACAAGATCTACTTCTTCTTTACTGAGGTGGCCAAAGAGTATGACCTATACACCAAAGTCAAAGTCCCCAGAGTGGCACGAGTCTGCAAGGTGACCTAACGTCATGGCTGAATGATTGATTGATTCTTTATTTGCTTTGATCGAATTCCCACTGGGCTTATCATTCTCCTCCTGTCCATTCAGTCTGATGTTGGAGGGATGAAGACTCTGCAGCGGCGGTGGACTACCTTCCTCAAAGCCCAGCTGGTGTGTGAGGACAAACCCAGCGGTCAGCGCTACAACATCTTGACTGATGTTTTCACCATGCAACACACAAAGGGCGACCCCAGCAGCACACACTTCTATGGACTCTTTACCTCCCAGTGGTAAGCTGAAGAACAATTGGGGTGAAGTGCAAACATATGCAACATTGTGATTTTTACCAAATGTGATAATATAATACACTTTTTCCCCCAGAAATGTGAGATTAATCTTTCAGTGTTGAACTACTCTAATATTCTAAAGTTTCTCTTCCTCGTATTTAATCCATTACTTTCTTAGGGAGCGTGAGGAGTTGTCAGCAGTGTGTGTTTTCAGTCTGTCTGACATTAGCAAAGTGATGGATGGTCCCTTTAAAGAGCTGAAGAAAAACTGTGAGAACTGGATTAACCCAGAACCTGTCCCCAATCCAAGGCCTGGCCAGGTACCAAACTATGGTTTAACTCTTCAAGTCTTTTATCAACTTTACGACTCTTTTTTTACGACTGCCTTTTTTTATTGCTGCTATGCCACCGTAATTAACTCAAACATTTTCTGCTCCTTACCATTTTTCAGTGTTTGAACACTGCGTTAAAGGTTGAGGGCTTTGATTCATCCCTAAAGCTTCCAGACAAGGTGCTGACGTTCGTGAGAGACCACCCTCTGATGGAGAACAGTGTCACTGCTGCGCCCCTGCTGGTCCGCAAGGGTATCAGCTACACCAGGCTGGCTGTAAACCAGAGAGGCAGCAGCGTGGATCCTAGACAAGTGGTGCTGCACCTTGGAACAGGTGAGGAGAGGAGGAGGAGATCAGATGAATGGAGAGGGAAGAAGGAAATGAAGGACAGTTTTTTTATACAATGTGAGCTGTATTGCTCAACATAAATGTTCTTGCGTGTTGCAGACCGTGGGGAGCTCCACCAGGTGGAGGTAGTGGGCCAGAACACAACCTTACTGCAGGAGATCCCTCTGTTCAGCCCACAGGAGCCTATTAACAGTATATTATTGCACAAGGTAGAGAATATGCATCCACACACATGGTTCAGACGCACACACACACACAGTCATGCCTATTGCTCGGTGATTCTGTAATCGTTCTTTGTGCTTCCAGGGCCAGGCTCTAGTGGGCAGCCCTCTGTCTCTGGCTCGTGTCCAGGCTGAAGGCTGCGCTCTGTATCCCAACTGTGAGGTGTGTGCCAGAGCCAGAGGACTGGGCTGTGTGTGGGACACAGATGAAGAAGCCTGCAGGAACACAGAAGCAAAGTGAGTACTACTGGAATATCACACAGAACTGGAAGACTTACAGAAAGAGAAAAACAAAGGCTGACACTAGCTGCACTGGGATAAAATGTCTCAGGTTTCTGTTAAAATTACCCACTAATAATAAGAGAGACGCCTTAAACTATCAAAATAAAAACAAATGTTGTATTAATCACGTAACACACTATCAATGGACTAAGTGATTATTTGAAAATAGATTTAGTACAGACACTAATAATAAACAGAAGTATGACTGAAGTGCTGTATGATTTTGTTTGTGTGTGTATCCAGGCCTGGTCCAGATACAGTAGATGATGCCTTGAGAAAATGTAATATCCAGGAGGGTAAGTGGCCCATCTGTATACTTTGGAGGTCACTGACCATTTACATGTTACAATTCTCTGATATATAGCTGTATTTGGTGCATTTCTTTTTTACATTTAACTCTTTGCTGTCTCCTTACTTGTTTTCCTCCACAGCGCGTTGCTCCCCATCCATCAGGGAGCTGAGAGTTTACCCTGGGCTGCGGCTCCTGTTGCCATGCGTCCAGCTGTCTCCCAGGTCCTGTAGCTGGGAGTATCCTCCCCACAGACACACCAGGCAGCACCACTCTGACTTGGAAGTGATTGTGGAAGAGGGAAGCCTTGGAAAATACATCTGCACATGCCAGGTACACAAGCAAAACAGGCAGAAACTAATATGAGGAAGAAAAACGGGCACAAACAGGCATAGCTTAGACACTTGCTAGTGAATATCTCTCACTGGAGTGGAGTTACCAACAGACCTTCACACACATAATGAGAAATGTAAACATGCCAGAGTTCTGTCCTGACCTTCAGTTAGTGTTTGACTCATCCTCAGCCCCATCCTGAGTAGCCCACCCTGTCAAAACAAACTGCTCCTGCCTTATCTGAGGTCACCTTGACTCCTAGCTTTTCATTCTCTGTACCACTGCAGAAACAATGGACTTCATTATTTTTATCGCTTATGTTAGATAAGATGAAATAACACAATACACTGAGGTCAAATATAAATAAAAACATTACCACTAGAATAAGGCCAACAGATCAAATAAAACTATATTATTCTCTATTCCAGGAGGTGGGACCAAGTATCAGGGATCCCATCCCCTGCCGCAGAGCAGCCTATCAGCTGACACTAAGAGATCCCACAGCAGGAGGAACAGTGGCGACGTCTGGAAGCCGCCACGTCCTGGCATTGTACATCTTATTGTTCTGTGTGGGGGCTTTATTCGGTGCATTTCTCGTGTACTTCATGATCCGGCGGCGCAACGGTAGCCACCAGGGCCACCACCTGCCCGATAACTCGCTGTCATCTGAGAAGGGTCGGGACTTGCTTGGCTCCTCAGCCACTCCACAGTCCCCTAGCAGTGCCAGCTTGATGTCCGAGGGTTTCCGGCAGACAGAAAAACGAAACGGGACAGCGACCACAAACACAACAACCACCCTGCTCAGTAACCAGGGTAATGGTAATCACCTTGGTAACAGTTACAGCGACAACCTGATCCACTGCAATCCAAGCAACGGCCATGGGAATGCCTTATATGCCAACTGCAACACAAATAGCAGCGGACTGAAGTTTGGCTCTGAAATTCTAGCTGCAGGCATGTTGGATAGAAGGACGGGGGAGAGGGAGTTGGGGGAGGGGGATGAGGTGGATGAAGGGCTAAGGGACGGGTTAGAGGAAGGGATAAAAGGACTAGAGGATGAGCTTCCAGGCTTACCCATGGTTAAATCAGCAGCACCGCTCGCTCGGTGTGAAGAAAGTTCAATATGAAAAGGCGGGCTGAATAAACTATTGATTACACCATTTGGCATTCTCCAAATAAACTGAAGACTGCTGGGAAAATGCAAAATGGCCAAAGCCAAATGCCTTTGAAGGAGAGCTGTGGCATGAGGAGAGGCTACAGAGCTATTAAAGAAATCTATAAGTTTATGTCTAAGCATGTGAGATGTATGGAGAGAACTGCAAGACATGAAACATATTACAGTGTTGGGATAGACTATTTATTGTGCGTCACTCAGGATGAGAGCCACAGCTAAACAAATGTGTCAGATGTAAATAAAAATGTAAATATAAGCAGCCTGAAGTTTACTGTGGATATGAGTAAAGTGATATGGTGTCATTCAAATGTTAGAAAGATTCAAAGATGAAATGTCTACATGTGTAGACATGGAAAAGCCATACTGTCGTTCTTCTTAACCTCTGTTGTTGTTTGGTCTCTCATTCTCCTCATAATGGCACTCCAAAAAGGAAAGTGCTGCACCTCTATCTGTCACTCTGTTAGTGTTTCTCTCTCACACCTCTCAAATCCCAGACCCTTTATGGGTCCAAAAGCACCAAAGGACTGCTGAGCCATAGACTGCGCTGCACTGATCCTGGACTTCGAATAGAGAGGTGTCACTGTCAGAGGCTGAATAACCCTAGACTCTGCGCAGAAGGCCTACAGTGATCATGGCGGGGCTGTTCCTGCCTACACCGCCACAGAGCTCAGGAGGATGATGGGTTCAAAGTCACCGTCAGATTAGTGTCAGTGTGGAAAGATGAAGATGCAAGAAACCAACGCTGTTCACTATCACTGTTACTGAGACAGAAGGTGGATCATTTTAAAAGGATGTGAAATTAATTACAGAATGGACCTTGGCAGACACAAAATCACCAACACCTTGTTTTGTGAGTGTTGATTTTAACATTAAATGTGTTGATTTTGTCATGTTTTGTAATAAAGCCTAAAAAAAAGTTGCCGTTAGGTCTCACTGTTTGGGATGGGCCTCACGCATCTGTGTGCAATGTCAGTGAGTGAGTGTGTTTACCTTTTAAAAATGAAATTTGTGGATTGTACTCATCTATCTTGCACACATGCACTTGTAGCACTGAACAGCTGCTACAGGAATAGTAGAATTATTAAAAAGTCTTAGAGGAGAAATGATACATTTCCTTTCCAAGAACTGGACCAGAAGACGGAAACGACTCTCATATCTGTATCGTAAATTATCTTATGACCCCACAGCCAGCAAATGGTTAGCTTAGCTTATCTTACTGTAAACAGAGAAACAGCTATTGTATGTTACAGACATTCATCCACCTATCTGCAGATCCAAAGCTCACAATGAACCCATTATTGCTGTGTCCCCGTTTCCCGACAGTATTGAGCTTTCACGTGTATGATTTTGTAGGTTTTATGAATAGTTTGGTTTTTAATGACACAAGATTAGATACCAACCCACTGCTCCTCCCTGCTCCACTATGCTCTTATTAATCATTATCAAATTACAATAAAAAAGAAGCTGTGAAATTTACTTATCTAGCACAAATCGTCTGAATGGTTAGAAGGGTGAGCCTCAAAAACTTTGAAACAAATTTCTCTGCACCTCTTCTATAAGTCTGACATCACAGGAGACTTCGAGAGCAACTCTTAACAATAAAATACATGTTTTGTGAACATGCTTTTACAAAAAAATTGTTTTTAATTTAAACACTGTAGCTTTAAATAAAACATACAAAATTGTCCAACATGAAATGACTGAATATGAATGAATTAACCCCTACTTCCTACCAGCTCCACGTTACAGTAAAAGCACCCGCTTGTGACAATACCTCTGCATCACTCTCAGGCTGTTTAGTCTGGGCCAAATAGGACTTCGACCCCCCCCTCTCCACAACATTCATTCACCTCTACAACATGAATAGGAAAACGCAAAAACACAGATGCATTATGTAAACACAATGCACTGTATATGGCGGCTGTGGATCCCGACTCCTCCCGTCATATGTCATATGCTGGGCACTTGTCCTTGAGTGTGTGAGTGTGTGTGTGCACGAATGGGTGAATGAGAAGCAGCGGAAATCGTTTTGAGTACCAGTAAGGTAGAAAAGCACCATATAAGTGCAAACCATTTACTATTTATAGATCCTATATGACAGAAACCCAGATACTGGTTGTATATGGAACAGGACATTGTCTAAATCATGACTTCATTTCAACCATCAAGCAATTCAGCTGGCTTTCTGTAGCCAAAAAGCCTGAAGTCCTGCTCATAGAGCTTGTACAGCTTCCTCCTGTCCTCTAGGGGCACTGTTTTGAACCGTTCCAACACATAGCCAGCGGTAGTCCTGTTTTCATAGGGAGGAGGGAACTTAATGTCGTTCTCCAGTTTTATGATCTCCAGCAGCTGTTCAGCATCCTCCTGAAGAGTCTCCTGTTGGCCAATGAAATCATACCTAGGAAGAAAGACATTTTTGTTTCCCATACTGTTGTACTGTTTGTCTCCACACAGAGGATATCACCTTTTAAGATGTGTTGTTTCAAAAATCGACTTACTGTATGAGGCAGGGGCGGCACATGCGGTGCATATGCTTCCAGTGTTGTTCAAAGGGCTGTTTCGCTGTCTGTGGGTCCAGGAGGTACTGAATAAAGTTGTAAAATGAGGGGCGCACACCCAATGCAAAAGCCTTATCCACTGTCTTTGGTGGATCAGACTGGTTGCCATAGACACGCAGAATCTTCCGGGCAAAGTTTTCATAGTAGTACTTATTGTACCCCAGGAACTTGTCTCGGTAGGCAGACATGAGGCGGAAAAATGGGTGCCGCACAAACATGAACTTAGTGTAGTTCTTCAGCTTTGCCTGTGGTCAACAAATAAGTACACGTCAAACCTTTATGACACGAAACCTGATCTGACTGAATCAACGTCCACTGGTACTATCTCAGTCTTACGTGTCTTACACAAAGCTGCTGTTTGTTTAAGGACAACGTCTGACGTCACAGTGCAGACTCACCTTGATCTCTGCTCTTGGAAAGCTGCTCAGGAGATTGAGCTTTTTCGTGTGGTGGATGAAGTCAGAAGATAAAGACATGAGGTCAAGATCCAGCTCGTTCTGGTTGAGGACAAACATAATTCTTTTCCAATGGGTGCAAGCCACCTGTCAACAAAAAAAAAAAAAGACAAAGCCATACTAGTGGCTTAAAGTTGTATTTGTAGGCTCAGCAATGCACTGAGCTACTGTAAACTAAATCAGCTAACAGAATGAAAACGCTGGCAGTTTACCAACGTTCACAATTTACTGTTTAAGCAAACATTGCTGTTTAGCACTAAACACACACCTGGGAGGTTACTAATTTTAAATATGGTTATGTAATGGGTGAGTGAGGTTTGCTCAGTGGAATAATTATTTCTTATGGGAAGACCAAACTGAGAATGGCAGCTGCTAAACACTAGATGTCCACATTGTAATGTGTTGTGTTGTGTTCATGTCTGTATCACCTTGGGAATGTAGCAGTAGATGATGCCATAAGTGTCATCCACTACGAAGTTGTCTAGCTCGTTTGGACTCATATCTTCTAAACTGTTCTTCCCCTCAGAAAATGCCTCTTTGTCACTGTTACACATTTCTTCTACCAGCTGCTTTCTCTGTTCTTGCACGTGACGCTTCTTCTCTGCTTTGAAAAGAAAGACTAAATACTTAAAGGTGAGTTTTCTCTTAAGGAGATTACACGTACAGATAAAGGCTAGGACCAAACATTTCCTTTTTCACACCTACACTCAGCTAAAGAAATTAATTGCGTTGTCTTAAATACCCATGATAATCCAAAATTAATTATAGATGAGGTCAGAGACTCCAAATCCATTTACTAATCTAATTCCCAAATCATTTCACAGGCAGTGGAGCACAGAATACAAACAAGACATTCGAAAGAAAACAATGATTTCTTATACAGGTGAACAGAGACCTGCACACACACACTGCACCTGTCTTTTCTTGTAACACGTCCCAATGGTAAAAGAACAACATGATGACAATTGTGGATCCCAGGAATCCAAGAGTGCACAGGGATCTTCTGCATGGTGCCATGTACTTCTGCAGTGTGCTCCCAATGAAAGTGCACTGATTGTTGAGCACTGTAAAGAAACCTAAGACATTAAAGGTACAAAATCAGCTCCATTTAGTTTTCTAGTACTGTACTGTTAAATACTTAAATCCTAAAGCTGTGGTTGCTGAATTCCACATTTAAATAGTAGTTAAATGCTTCTGTTTAAGTGGTCTAGTTCAGTATTTAACAAAATCTCTTTCTACAGAGAAACAACAGTAATTATTTTTGTGTTCCTGTACCAAACCAAATAAAACAATACACACAATTACACCCGTTACTCACCTTGCTAGAAGATTTCTCTTACAGAGGATAAAATCTTCAAGAAAGAAAATCACTGAACAATATGTAAGCATATCTTGACTTGGTTTGCAGCCTACAGTTGTAGTGAGTTCCTTACAGGACAAGCAACAGTCAGTATTGACTCAACTCAATGTGTGTGTGCACATTTAGGTACAAACAGGAGACTGACAGGTTGGGCAACTTCTAGTGCCAACACGTCACAGGAAACCTTTCACCTGTGTTCACACGTTATTTCACAACAATGCTGTGAGCCTATGGCAAGCCCTTTTAACATTTAACAAGCAGACAGGATATATATAAGATATTTCCAATGTCTTTCCGGCTAGTCAAAAGTGTAATTTCAAATATCTGCAACGTCATTTTGACTAGTCAGAATATCTCATTGACTTAAATGGGAAACCACTTTAATATATCTACTATGTCGTTTTGACTATCCAAAATGTGAATTTCAGATATCTTGAACTACATTGTGACTAGTCAGAAGTCTAAATGCAGATATCTTAAACGTAATTTGCACTAGTCATAATTCCTTTTTAGATATCTAAAATGACGTGAATGACGTCATTTCAGATATCTAAAACTACCTCGCTGCACCGTTCTAACATTTATTAGATAGACGGAATTCACATTTGGCCTACAGATATCTACAAAGTACTTTTAAATAGTCAAAAATCTAATTTCAGATATCTAATTCAATTTTGACTAGTAATATCCTGCTTTGAGACATCCAGAAAGATAAATGAGATATATTTTAAATGTGTTTAATTAGAGATATCTTTAAGTGGAATTATGACTAGTCGAAATTTGGTTGTAGATATCTTCATTTAGACTTTTGACTAGTAACAATGTAGCTCAACATATCTGTAATTCACATTTCAGATAGTCAAAATGACGTAGTAGATATCTTGAATTGGACTTTTTACTATCCGGAAAGACATATATCTCAAATGTGAATTATGTTGGTACAATAAATGCTAAAACAGCGCAATGAAACATGTGATGTCATTTTGGATCTCTAAAATAGAATTGTGACTAGTCAGATGTAATTGTAGATATCTTAAACTATCATTGTTACTAGTCAAAATGCAATTGGAGATATTGTATTTTTGACTAGTCAGATTGTAGTTTTGACTAGTCAAAATGTATTTCTAGATTTCTGAAATGTAATTCCGGATTTTCGAGTAAAGACTGTTAAATGTTTAAAGGGCTTGCCATAGTAGTAAGGGTGGAGTGCCTTCCATTCTCAAACCAGACATTTCAATGGATTTGTTCCTCTCAAGTGTAACTGCCTATTTAGAGAGTATACGCACACTAAACTTGGGAATTGCTGGATCAAGATCTGGGCAGCATGTGATGCAAGGACTAGCTACACCTGAGTGCACATGGGTAAATCTGCTGGAGGTGCTCTAGAAGAAGCAGGCCAAGCACACTTCAGAGGCACTAGACCATTTCCTCTGACACCTTACCCAACACTCACAGACAGAAAATGCATAATACAAATGTGGCATAAAGTGTATCACATTCACTGGACTTTAAAGTTTGAGAACCCTTTAGAATTTAGTCCACTTATATTTCCATATAAGTCCTAAAAGAAGATGACAAATGATAAAAATACAGTTGTTATTGTGTGAGGTGAACTTCTAGGATTCAGTGAGTGAGATGTTAGTCTAAAAGGCCCTGTCTCATTAAATAGGCCATACTGTGCATAATTTTGTGTTCACATATATATTTGATTATATTATTTAGTTAGTTATTTGTTATATTAACTGCATCTTAAGCTGAGGGTAATTTATATTTTTCTTTTGGGAAAAATTGCAGCGAGTAAGAGTAGATGTGTTCTTGATTCCTGACATCATAAAAATAAACCTCTCCCTGTTCGCAATCTCCAGACCACAGAGGCTGGTCACAAGCTCTCAGGCTCTTCCCACTCCACAGCATCAGGACCATGTAGCCATTGCTCAGGCATCACATTAGTTTGGTTTTCCCTGTCATGTGTTTCCACAGCAACCCCAGTGTCCTACACAGTACAGGAACTTGAGCAAGTAAATAATATGTTCCTACAAAAATCTTGTTCAAAACAGAAGTAGCATGTCCACAAACTAAAAGTGGGTAAAATGTCATTCATTAACTTTTATTTAACCAGGGAAGTGCCATTAAGATTCAAAACCTCTTTTTCAAGGTAGTTCTGGCCAAGATATACAAAATAGTTAAAAGTTGCACAGTCAAGATAAAAGTAAAAACAGACATAACAAGGGGCAGCAGGGGCCTGCAAAACAGGTACAAGGAATGAAATCGACTTCAGAAGCTCTCAGTCTAGATTTAAATGCGCTCAATGAAATTAACTCTTAAATTCCAGTCTTTCTGCAACATATGCCATGTAAAAGGTTCAGAGCTGACAAAAGTTATTTTACCAATATCAATACGGGCAGAAAAAATAAATGTAAACAGTTATACAAAGGCTCTTAACAATTTCCACATCCAGTGCTAGAAATTCCAGTTGTTGGCTGATGGAGTTAGACAAAACTAACAAGGCATCAATCTTGATTTCTTGGGCCTATCAGCAAATAATGTATCTATTTATGTTCTTTATGTTGTATATAGTCATCAGACCCAAATCCTGACTGTGTTCATTTTAGGTAACAAAGTACACACATTTAGATGAACAATTTTAAGACCGGACAAAGATTTAAAATCAGATGGTGTCTGTATACACTGCAAGTCAGGACCAGGTTGCACATTACCAGATAAAAGTAATGATAAGACTATAAACAATCTTTGCCTCGTAACATTACATATTGAAACTGGCAATTGAAAAGTTGAAATTGAGCAAGATCTGTCACAACTAATGAGGTAAATATGCAAAGCTAAGAGGCTTCGAAATCATTATTAGATGTACTCACCCATGAGCGATCGTTTGCCCCCAAATCCAATACTATCAATAAACAAGTTAAAGTCATAAGAAATGCCATTTCCTCTCCAGCACAGGCCTCAGAATGGTGAGCAGGCTTCAGCAGGTTAGCACAGGCCTCAGCATGGAGAGATGATTTCAACACATAACATGGGCCTGCAGCAGGAAATGGATCTCTGTGATGTTGAATTGCTGTATATTCTGTTGTCATGCTGCTGCCACAGATCTAGGCTAAAAGCAAGCCACACTGCAGCCAATCTGAGCTAGGGCTAGCTACAACAAGAGGGTAGGCCCAAATCCTCAAAGAGCTCACAAAAATATCAGGGTAAATGTGTTCCAAAAAGACTTGCAAAATAATCAGGTAAGTTAACAAACAGCAACAAAGAAACCCTTTTGAGAAGTACCAGTGCAGAACCACCCAAGATCAGCTTCATTAAAATCATCTAGATATTTTATTTAGGAAAATGGATAATACATCAAGATTGTAGAAAAGGAAATAAGTCACTCAAAATCAATAAATATTTATTTGAATTGTAAAGAGCATTTGCAAAATCTTCTCCTTTAGCTATTACTGGAAAGTCAAACTTATGTATGTCTGTCATATACAGTAGTTGTTTTTGCTACTTACACACTGTTATAGAAATTGTTATTTTTCTATTATGTTTTTCTATTTGTGCATCTTTGTACTTTACATACCACAGAACTTTCCTCATTTTGATATAAAGCCTTGAGGAGGAGATATTTTAAAGATAGAGACGACCTTGACCGTGGAGAGGCAGGCGTGTGGAAGACTGACTGTGACCATGAGGAAGACGGGGGGTGTAGCATAGTTTGATGAGAAAAGGAGTGAGGCAAAATCCTGATAAACTGCTGTGGAACAGATAAGTCTTTGTTCATTAGCTGAAACCTCTCATAAGAGTGTTGTGCAGTGTTTTTCCTTCTTTGTGCTTTCTTATTGTGTGCACGAGTGTGCACGAAAGCACAATCAGTCTAATCTAATTATTTTAAAAGGCTATAATGAGTGTCTGAATAAATCACGACTATGTGATTGTTAAGTGGATCTTTCATTATCATATTATCTAATTTCACTGTTGTCACTCTGACACTCTGACGACACTCTGTGTTGTTTCTGTACAGTTTTTTTCAGAAAGAAGGTGCTGCTAATGTTTTTCTTCTGCTATGTTTACTGTCTGCTAAAAAGTTTAGTAAAAATGGAGATAAATAAAACTTTTTATTTACGCCTTGTCTGTGCTGCCCCCAAGTGGCCAAAGGAAAAAAGAAATAAAAGGAAATTTTATTGAAACTTAAGCTTAAACCTCACTGTTTTGATGTTAGGAATCTATGTTAACCCAGGGAAATTTCCTAGCTTCTTGTGATTGTCCTTAGTTTCCACTCTGTTTCCTGGTTAATATGTCATAGTCATATATTTTACAGTACACTGCCACCAACTACATCGTAGATTGTATCTGTTGACTGTGGTATGCTGGCTGCCAGATTTTTCCCACTATGTAATCAAGCACTAGCTCAATAGATGCGTTTGGAGTTCAGTAAACTACACAGAAAGTGACTCTTCACAAATCAATGTTTTTACAACCTGTCCAGTGTTCGTTTTCTCTTAAGCATGTTATTATGTCAACTACATGCAACAGTAGTCACGCTATGTTTCTGGTACAAACGTGACCACTTCGTATCAAAAGTTGTTATTTTGATTTTGAAAAACAAAGATATCTCTATATGGTAAATGGTCAACATATGGTTCTAGGGTAGCATGAGGTTAATATGAGTTTACTAAAAGGTTAACATAAGTTCACTGTGGAGCCTGTGGAGCCAGCAGAACAGGATGCATTTCTTCTCAGTTCAGCTTTACTTTTGGTGTGTGTTAGAGAAATTGTTAGACATGCTTAGTGATTTTATGTATTGAACTTACGTTAACCCTTTTACCACATGCTTGTATTGCATGTTTAGTGTTTCTGTGTTTACCTTTTTATGTTACAGAACTATTACTCCCTTAAATGACCTATCTTCAGACACTGACAGACCTTGATGCTGTAAGTTTGTGTGCTCCCTTACCGGCAAGAATAAATGAAGATGATGATCTCCAGTGAATTTATTTAAGTATCAGAGAATTTGACAGAATTGTTTTTACTTCCCTGAAGTGTAAATTTAAATAACACCTTTATTTTTCAAATAGAGAAGATGGAACAACACAATGAGAGGTATTCCCTCTCTGATTTTATGTTTGTTTTTTTAATATACACATAAAAAAAATTATCCAAAGATTGAGCATCAGTCTAGGCTGTAAATGAACTCCGTACCACATGCAGGTTAATAATTCAGTCTCAGTGTCTAGCAATTCTAGTAACAGTGTTAACAGTGTAAAAAATATTTACTTTCACCTCTTTGCACAAACACACACACACACAAAAAAAAAACTGTTTCATGTGAAAGTGAAAACTGATCTGCATGGTTGGCACAGGTCTAAAGGCACTGTTTGTCTTCAAAGAAGAAGAGTTAATAGGTGTTAATACACTGAAAAATAAGTTTTTGGTCAGTGGCGAGAACTGAAATAAAGACTGAGACGAGAGAACTGCCCTTTGTGAGTTTTATTCTACTTGTCGTGAGAATTTCTGTTCTTAATAAAGACTCTTCACTGGTGATTGTCTTTTAATGTCTATTATTCTTGCAGCAAGGAAGCAAGTCAATGCAAACACAAGGTCGTACACAGAGTTGCCCAACCTCTCCGGCCGAGGGTTGAACCTTATATACTTATCAACCACACAAACATTACACTCCCATATATGGTTACATCTTTGTCATTCCTCTTTCAAGACACTAAAAAGCTGAAGTATCAGTAGCTTACAGACAGTAAACTGCATCACAGATTTATCATTATCTGCAGACTTGTTTTTCTTGTGGTTACACACTTCTCAGCTAGAGACTTGTCTCTGCCAGAGCATGAACTTGAGCTGGCCTCTTACATCTCTGTGCACCAGGCTTGGCACATGCACTTCAGTTAACCTTTGACATGATAACCTAGATCCATGTTTCTCTCTAGCACAAGGCTGGTTTCAACTAGACCTGCACATCTCGTCACACACAGAGGCATACAAATAAGACATTTACAAAAAAAAGCGTAACAGACTGTCAGACAGAAGGTTATAAAATAACAGCAAAAGGTCACATAAAAATTAGTAAGTGAAAAAATGCAGGGAAAGATCAGAATAATTCATTCAATTCAATTTAGCTTTATTTATATAGCACCAATTCACAACACAGATCATCTCAGGGCACTTTACAGTGTATGGTTTAAGACCTTACACATTATATAATGTGTAATGTAGAACACATTACATTCTACAATGAGTAATGTAGAAAACCCAAAAGTCTCACTTGAGCAAGCACGTAAGGCAACAGTGGAGAGGAAAAACTCCCTTTAACGGGAAGAAACCTCCAGCAGAACCAGGCTCATGGTGGGCGGCCATCTGCCTCGACCGGTTGGGGTTAGTGGACAGAGG
>JAUYWH010000010.1:12326757-12338861 GCA_034779795.1 Ctenopoma multispine
AAAGTTCTGTGGATGCAGAACGAAACGTCTCTACTTGGAAGAAAGAAGTCCAGTTGCCATGACTCAATCCTCAGATATACTGTATTTAGTTCTTGATTGTTGCTGATTCTGTTTATTCTTTTGTTTTTCTGAAGATGTTTTCTGTTGTAGTTTGAAGTTTGTTGCCCCCACTCCCAGCTGACTCCACGGTTGGGTTATCTGCCTTCACCGCCTGTGTCTCTGGTCCTGGTTCATGTGTTTTCCTGTCGTCTTCACTTGTTTTTCCACTTGTCTGGCACTAGTTCTGCTCCCTTGAGTAGTTTGTTTGGTTTATTTAGTTTTTTCTCTCTCCCTCTCTTGTAGTTTTCTAGTTAATATATATTATTATTATGATGTCTTATTTCTCCCAGCTCTCATCCCTAGTTTATTGCATTTAGTTTCTGAGTTCTTGCTTTGTGTTTTGTGTATGTTGTCTTGTCTCTTTGTTTTCCTTTACTCACTCATGTCGCTGCCGTGGTTACTGTAGTGGTTTGTAGTTTGGTTAATCTCTTTCGGTATCTTGGTATTTTAGTTAATGTTTGTCTTTTGCCTGGTTGGTTCCCTGTTCTGATCCATGGTTCTTTTTAACTCCTTTGTATTATAGGTTCTTATGTTTTAATCTTGTTCTTTTATCTGGAATAGCCCTCTGTTGTATTTAGTAGTTTTCTCTCTGTAGTTTATCCTCCGCCTGGAGTGATTTATTTATTTATTTTTTTAACTGTCTTGTTAATCTCAAATCCAGTCCTGTATTTTGTCTTATTTTATGAAATCCATTTAATTACCACTTCCTGGGTGTTCCATTGGGTCCATCTTAGATCAAACTATGACACAAGCAATTTCTTACTGTAACTAATTTTAAATAAAAAATTAATGATTTATCAACACCTTTGATTAATTTATTAAGACCTTTGATACTACTATGTCAAGAAAAATCCATGATTTCATCAGCAATTTATTGATAAGATGAGGAGATGAGAAAAACAACATGCAATATCAGCAACAGAGACATTTGGAATTGCCTTCATATGCTGAATTAAAATGTCACCATTTTTTGAAAACATCTTTCCTCAATATTGTGCAATAAATTAAAAAGCTATACATGCAGGAATGTAGGTTGAATATTTAGTAGTTTAATAGTTTGTTTTATAGTTTCTGTGAAAATAGCAAAGCAAAATAAAATTGGTTACATTCAATAAGTTGATATTATAACAACACTTTTGCTATCCCAGTCAATTTGACATCCTAGTGGATGATAACCTATTAAAATGAGTACACAGTAAGTGGCATCAGAGTTAGATTCATCTCGATTCTCCTGTAGAAACTGGATTAATTGCTTTATTATTTCAGTTTCCTTATCACTGACCTCTATTTTTGCAGCTAACTCCTTGCCCTTCATAGAGTTTCTTCATCCATTCTTTCTGTCTATGTCTATGAAACTCATATTTTCATCCATTTCCTCGGAAAGCGCGGCCATTGCTGACTTGTACATTGCCTAATGGCTTAGTAAATACTGGGACACAGAATGATGTTAATTCTATAGTTATCTACATGATACAAAAGTCTGCTACCATCAGCTGTAAGTAAAGTATGTCACCATATATGCAGCAGTCACGGTAGGCGGTAAAACTGGTTGTGGGTTGTGTTAACTCAAGGCATTTTATACTTCACTTCATGAGAAATTGTCAGTCAGTTGTTTTATGCTATGATGGCCTGTGGCAGTTCTAGTTTGTGTGTGCCACACTTGGCATTTGGAACAACATGGTAATTTTAATAATATTAAATGTACAGTTACAAGAAAAAGTACATGAAATATTACAATAAAACAATTATATATAAACAATATAAACAGTTTCCTGGTTTTCTGCGCAGCTGGTGATGAAATGTGATCTGATCTTCAACAAAGTAACAAATATCAACAAAGATGACATTTCCAAGTTGATAAAGCACAAACAGTCATAAACTTTCATGCGTTAAAAGAACACACGCATTAAACTGACAAAATGATGGAGGGAAAAGTAAAAGAAATACAGTGTTTTAATAACTGGTTGAACCAGCTTTGGCAGCAATAACCTCAAGTTATTTCTTCCTATATTTGTAAATTAGACTAACACAACTGTCTCCATGAGGTGTTTAGTTTACCGTATTCAGTTCGCTATATCGTTATGTTATTTTTTAGATTCTATATGATGTTATGTTATGTCCACTGCAAAAAACAACATCACATATGAACAAATTACAGCTGTCTTCATTCAGTGAATGCATTTTTTTTCTAAATATGTTAAATTTAGAGATGAAACCATTTTTTACTTTACATAGCTTCTTTTAGTTGCTTTCAAATGAAATCCACTCTCTGCTGACACCAGGGGTCAGTATTTGAGTATTTTAAATGTTATATCTGTTGGCACCTGCTGGTACAGACTTCCACTTATGTATGCTGATTTATGATTTTATGTTTTTATTTGTCAGGAACATGTATCTACAGTATCTATGGCCAGAGAGTCCCATTGAAATGTAATATAGAATACAACTTTTCGGTTTATATAACAGAACCTTACAGTCTGACTTCATCTTTACTGAGTAAGATGAAGTCATGTACACACACCTCTGAACTGCCCAATTTACTACACACTCTTTCCTTTTCCTTCTCTTTAAGTTGTGTTCAAAGACTTGCTCCAAGAGCCTAACACATCCACTATCACATATTATCCTGTATAAACACATATTAGGATGATATAAGTAAGCCTGTGAACAATGTGTGCACTCACGGCAGTTTGTACATAGCAGGTTAATAAGGTACATAGTTGTACCAAATGTAATTACTGTTGAGTTGCATATTGAATAGTGAAAGAAGCAGTTTAATCAAGACTATTATAAAAAATATATATACGCATTAGATACCAGAGGGTATCTATAAAGACTTATATCTGTTAAACTAACCTAACTAAGAGTGGCGTAATATTTTTCTACGGAATGTGGAGGAGTAAAAGTAACAAAATAAAAATGCTCCAGTAAAGTACAGGGGCCTCAAAATTTGACTGAAGTACATTACATGAGTAAAAGTATTTAGATAATTTCACTTATTGTAGATAAATCAGAGGAATCAGATGATGCACACAGATATACAGGAGCTAATGTCAAACTACCACTTCCTTTAATGAATAACAGGACCACAGAATGACACACGGGTTCATCAGGTAAGGATGTGGACACACACACACACACACACACACACACCGTTCATTCCCTGACAATCAATCAAACAAATTGGCAGCCCTGTTGTGCTGCTACACCGGGGGTCCTGATATCACAGTCAGCCTCCGTCACGTCTGCGTCAGCACCGATGAGCTCAGCGTTACCGGTGGGGAGGGGGGAGGAGTTGGTGAGAGAGAGACAGAGAAAACAACATAGAGGGAGAGAGAGAGATAGAAAAATAGAGGGGGACCGGGGTGTTGCCGCTTCAGAGACACACTCACGCATCACCGAGTACCAGCAGCAGCAGCAGCAGCGGGGTGAGAGCAGAGCATCCCTCCATCCTCCTCTCTGGGAAAACGAGGCTGGTTTTTCTTTTTTTGAATTATTGAAGCCGTACAAGCCCTTTTACATTATTTAACACAATCATAGCAGACGTATTGCGGACACATACTGCATCTCGACACCCGCCGAGCGACACAGGAACAGAGCTCGGTGTTTCAGCACCTCGGACAGAGATCATGGCTCCACTGGTGGAGGACGGAGCTCAGCTCGGTGAGTCCACACTCAGACACACAGACTGGGGGGGTGCATGTGTGAGGTGAGGGTGGAGATGATATGCTGCGTTATTCATTCTCCTCTGAAAACTGTCCGTAGTCACTAGCAGCGTTTCTTTTCTTTTTATTGACTGACTCAATGTTATCTTTTCGTATTTAAACGTATGTATAACGTATTTTCGTATTTATTTTAGTTATATACAAGTGTGTTAGATTATATAAAATAATAAGCTTGCTTAAAAGGTGACAGTAACCTGGTCCAATGTGCTGTAAAACCTTTCTGCTGGATTAAACACAGTGTTTGGGAGACTTCCAGCCTCCATTTTGCAGCTTAAGAGTGACTGTTAATGATCATGGAAACTACCTGGAAAGAGGGTCAGGACGTAACAATTACACATTTACATTCATGTTGTGTTTAAAGTTTAGTACGTGTAGGTGTTATTATGTCACAGGTAAAGCCCAGGAAAGCACCTGTGTGTTGTCTTTATTTCCTCTTCCTCACCGCCCTCCTGTAGACACATCCATCTGTCTTTTGTTGTCGCCTTGAAAACTGTTCCACCCAGGATGCTAGACTGAAATACTGAGGAGAGAAAAAAAAAAAAGGTTCTAGTAGGAAAATAGTAAAAAGAACTCTGAAATGAGCTCACTGTCCAGCATTTATGTTCATCCTGGGTATATCTGAATGAGAGGCAGCCCTTTCACGTCAGCTAACTCATTTTAGTTCATTTTTCTATTTATATGCTATGTGATCACAAAACTATTATAAAACGTAACCTTCTTCCTGTAAAGTGCTGTATGTGAAATATATGAGTGAGTGAGTAGTAACGTGCATCTTGTTCAGTATTTTCTATGTGCTAACATGACACTTCAGCGTCAGCCTCACCCAGGCGATCAGGCTTTTATATGGACAAATGTGTAAAAAAAAGTGATCATAAATGTTGCCATGCTTATTAACCAACGATTCAATAGAGTAGATTTGACCAAATGAAAAAGACTGAATAGACAAGCATATGAGCGATTACCCTTCAACCCCACCCGTCTCTCTCTCTCTCTCTCTCTCTCTCTCTGTATGGGTGTTAACCCAAGTGCTTTTCCACTGGGCCGCCCTCTTAACTGTATTGAAATAGATCCATTAGCCCTGACTGCATGAGAAGGCTGCTGAGTCACAGTGTAACGCCACAAAATTCAAAACTGAAATATATGTATATGTATATATAGTCGCCATAGTAATGTTCTGGTGATACTATAAGAGGAAAAGTATTTTTTAAAGGATATATCTTTATATGTAGTCTCACAGTTTACTCCCCGGCTGTAGGAGGAATATAAATTAGTAGGTTGTAGGGTTTATCTACATTTCTATATTTCACACATAATATGTCATACTGGATTTGCTTTACACAAAACAGAAGAAGCACTCAGATCATTTGGAAGTCACATTGCTCTGTTACAAATAGATGTCCTGCATTCATTTAGTTAACTTCAGTAAAAGTATACAAGTACTTCTTAACTCATTTCATATCAATGAAAATAATTACTGGATTGTGAATCTGCATCATCATGTTCATCACTTTAATGTTGCAGCTGGTGATGATGAAGTTTGTTTTAATGGCCTCCAATATGAATGAATCCAATAATTATACTTTTAATTACTATATGTACTGCTGCACAGCTTAGTAAACGTAAAATATTAGCACTGAATTGCAGAGAAGTTGAAGTACCAAGAGAATTTATTCAAAACTGATTTAAAATAAATGTACTCAGCAACTTTCCCCCACTGATCTACAGTGTAAGAATATGTTTAGCTGTTTTACATTTACCACATCACTGACTGACTGTGATAATGATCCTTTTAACCATATGAGTTAACAAAATGAGTATTATGATACCAGATAAAGTAAAACTGACACCAGAGAACACTTGTTTCTCTCTTTGTGCTGCTAAGGTCTTGTTTTCTACTTCTCTATGTTCTGCTTTTTACTTGTTATGTGTGTATGTATCATTACTGGCACCAGCTGTTTCCTGTCGGTTTATTGTAGCCATGTATGGCGTATGAACACAGTAATGATGATTCTTCATCAGGCTCGGACAGATTGCGTTGTTTTCTTTGCCGTCTGAGTCAAGACTGCAGCCTGCGTCAGTCAGTCAGGCAGGCAGGCAGGCAGGCACACAAAATGGATTCAGTTGCTTCAGTACATCAGTAAATCTGCTGAAGTTGTGTAACCTGAATGAGCATTTTATGTGTGATTGTGTTACAGTTGTTTGTTCCACACTGTTTGTTGGGATATATACACTGACATAATTAATTAAAATTACTGAACTTCTTTCCTGACACTCCACCTCCACTCTCTGTTTTCTCCTCCACAGTGGCCGTGCCAGTAGGTGTAGCAGTGGTGAGCGTCTTCGGCCTTGTCTTCACTGTGTCAGCCTTTGCGTGGATCTGTTGCCAGCGGAAAAACACAAAAACTCAGAAGACGCCGCCCTACAAGTTTGTGCACATGCTCAAAGGAGTCGACATCTATCCAGAGAGCCTCAGTGGCAAGAAGAAGTTTGCTGCACCTGCCTCCACAGCAACAAACGACACCAGTAAAACTGACATTAATGGAAACTGTCACACTGCGTCACCGATGAGTCCGACTAGCACCGGCAAACTGGTGTCAAGTCCAAGTGGTTCCAGAGCGTCTCTCCATCTGGATCTGGAGAAACGGGATCTGAATGGCAATGTCACCACCAAGCCATTTCACCACCACAACCAGAAGGTGCGGAGCTCCCCAGACCTGGAGCTGCCATCTCCCCACGCAGGGTTCACCCAACCTGGGGTAATGGACCGCCATGACCTCCCTTCACCTTCTAGCACCCTCTCCAGCCAGGCGCCAACCCCAGCTGTGGACAAGCCCCACAGGGACGAGAGGGAAGGGGGGCTGGGAACTCTCCACTTTTCTCTGGAATACCAACCAGAGAAGAAGGCTTTCATTGTCCATATCAAGGTAATGTATGTGTTCAGGTGTTTGCATGTGTTTATGTTCAGTTCATGATTTTGATAAAAATGGTTTCACACAGTCAGACTGATTCCTTGGTTGATTTGACTTTTGAATTCAGGAAGCTCATGGCCTGAGCCCAACTGATGAGCAATCGCTGACCTCTGACCCCTACATCAAGCTGACCCTGCTGCCAGAGAAAAAACACCGGGTTAAGACCAGAGTCCTGAGGAAGACTTTAGACCCCGCCTTTGACGAGACCTTCAGCTTCTATGGGATCCCACTAGCCCGAGTGTCGGAGTTAGCCCTTCACTTCATGGTGCTGAGCTTTGATAGGTTCTCCCGTGATGAGGTTATTGGGGAGACCCTCGTCCCCTTGACCGGAATCGACTTGACAGAGGGGCGTGTGCTGATGAGCCGGGAGATCATCAAGAGGAATGTCAAGGTAAAATCAGTTTGAACCCTTAAAATTCACGTTTGCTTTGTTTTACTCATCTTCAGCTCCACCTGTTTTTGTAGTGTCATCTTTCACTGATTTCCTCTCTGTTGAATCGTTAGGGTAAATTTTTTATGCACGTGAAAGTCTTCGTTTGTGTGTTTTTTCGTGGTTGTTCTTAGTTATTTCATCAGTTTTTACTGTTAAATTACTGTCAAATATTCTGGTAGTCAATAATCGCTCCTGGTAACCGTGAGGCTCACAAATAGACTGTTGTTCGTTTCCAGTAGGAGCTTCTTCATCATGTGCTGATGTGGCGTTCTGGATTGCGCAGCAGGTTTCACTACGTTCAATTTGACGTATTAGTAAATGTAAAATATGGAGTATGAGAATATGTCTACCTCCTTATAATAGGTCTGAGGTCTAGTACTCAGCAGCTCTCTATAACGTGGTACCAGATGGTTTGACTGTACACGAGTATTTGTCCATTTACAGGTGGAATGTGAGATGATATCAGTGTAATTATAGATTTGCGGGCTGATATTATCCTCTGCAGATCTCTGCTAAAATGGAAGCTCTGTGCCTTCTGGGTGGGAGCGGATACATCCATACGTATTTGTATCCTCCCAGGAGGAATGTGAGCCATCTGTAATGCCTTTAAAGTTCTCTGATACGATATAGTCGTCCAGAGAAGTGCTGGGAAATGCAGCTCATATAAAAGGTTTATCTCTCTCTGTATTTTTATCACTAAGAGGATAATATTTCTTAAACCATGTTCCGCTCACTCTCTCTACACTGATACTAGTCGTATATTTTTTTCTGTTCCATTTCTCATTTGGGTCCCAGGAGAGACAAATCTCATAACCCTCAGCTGCAGGAGGGAGTCAGTAACTAACAAATAAGAATCACAATTGTCAGTCCATGATATTGCTTTGTACTGTATAAGGAAATTCCTGGAGTCTTTTTTATGGATCTGATGTTGGAAGATGAAAAGAGAAACAAAGCATTGTCTACTTTATTTCATTTAATTCTCAACTCTAGTTTGAAGTTTTTTTGAATAGCTATAAAAGTGCAAAGAAATTTGGCTGAATATCTCCAACATGAGACGGCTACATTGTTCTCTCTGCTTAGAAGCAGCTCTTTGCTAATAGGGTGTTGACTCTCTTTGTCTGTGTGGCAAAGATTTTTTTTGCCTGCTTTGTGCAAGCGTAGAACAACAAAAGCTCTAATTCAGAGCAGATTAGGAGATTTCCCGATACCATGTTTGTATTAGTTAAGACATCAGAACACACGTCATAAGCAGGTGATGATTACTGAGTTGACAGCAATTTAATCATCAGCACTGACACCATTTACAGTACAAGCAGTTTATTAGTTTTCATTTTTCACTACATAGCATAGTCACAACAATATTTTATATTAAAATAATAAACACACAGCCTGTGAGCCAAAATCTTTTTCTCTCTGTCTCCCTTCACACCTGCCATCTCGCTCTGCATCACCTTTCTGTTTTATTGTTTTAATTATTGCTCTGTCTCCCACTACGCCTCACCCTTTTACCCCTCTTCTGACTCTTTACAGAAGTTGTCAGGCCGAGGTGAGTTGCTGCTCTCCCTCTGCTACCAGTCCACCACCAACACTCTGACTGTGGTGGTCCTCAAGGCTCGTCACCTGCCCAAGACTGAAAACAATGGACCAACAGGTACATCAGCTGGAATTAATGGGTTCACCGCATATGCAGGCAGACAAACAGTAGTATGTGTGCACACACCTCTTTCACATAAACAGATGTAACTGACATCATTTTGCTTGCAACCTAAATTACTTTGGATGGTCTGATAGTAGCTATAATGACACTGCCACAGCACCAAAGTAATCTGATCAGGATGTGATAGAGAGCACTTTAGTGACAACCACACACACACACACACACACACACACACACACACACACACACACACACACACACACACACACACACACACACACACAAAGTGTTTACAAAGCCAGCCTCTTTTGTCCTCATCTCTGACATCCATCATTTCCGCTCTATTGATCGCTGTATTGATCTAGCCCAGGAATAATATGCCACCTTCCACCTCAGGCCAGTTCTCAATGCTTTAATTGTTTGTGTCCTTAGTTTCTTAATCCACTCTTGTCCTTCTTCTTTAGATCCGTATGTGAAGGTGAACATGTACCAGGGAAAGAAGCGTGTGTGCAAGAAGAAGACCCATGTGAAGAAATGCTCCCCCAACCCAGTCTTCAATGAGCTCTTTGTCTTTGATCTGCCCTCCGAAGAGGGTCTGAGGGACACCAGCGTGGAGCTGCTGCTGCTGGACTCAGACGCAGGCAACTCACGCAGTCCCAACACTGTCCTCGGGCGCCTTGTGCTGGGCACGTCAGCGGCAGGCACCCCCGGCGAACACTGGAGGGAGATATGTGACCACCCGCGTCGGCAGATCGCCAAGTGGCACGCCCTGTTAGAGGATTAAAACGCTGGGGTGCAGGTGGATTCTGATGTCCAATCTGGTCCAACCATGAGAGCGATGGAATGAGGATGGGCAAGATTTATTGTCCTACTAGCCACTACCCATTGAACTTTCAGTGAGGGAGGGTGGGAAACAATGGGGATTTTTGTCGGGAGGGTTATTTGAAGTGATGTCATTCGATCAGTCATGTAATCACTTGTCTTTGAAGTTACTGGGGTTCAGTAGGGAGGGTGGGGCATGACAAAGGGAACCCCATAGCTTTAAACAATCCCAAAGACTGTCACAGAAAATCACCTGGTAACATGCAACATCATCTCCATGGCAAAAACCAATCGTCACGGTAACTGTGTGGAGTGCATAAATGTCCTAAATGTCGCTCTTCTTTTCTTCCTCTGCTCCTTCTTCTTCTTCTCTTTCTTCAGCTCTTCCTCCTATAAATAGTAACCAAACCCATCATATGAAAAGCAGAATGAACCACATCTGACAATGCTGTAAAAAATGTGGATTAATTAAAGTTTATTTTATAATGACAATGTTCTCTTCATAAAGATGTAGATTGTTTTTATTTATCTGTTTTTGTTTTGTACTCTTTTGGTTAATTTGTTGAACATGTTTTGTACAGTAAGTATAAGTGGTATTTCATATATCATTACTTAAGGACATGAAAGCCTAAATTAGGTGGTTTGAGAAAAGTGTGAAACTGTGTGCATTGGGGACAGTAACTGTGGATGCATTTATGTGTGCGTGTGAGATGTGAGAGTGCTGATTTGATTGTCTGAGTGTGTGTGTGTGTGTTAGCTGAGCAAGCCACGTAATGTTTACTGTAGGTGTTTTGTCCTCCTTACTGTGAGCACAAAGACAGCTGAAATGTAAATGTATGTACCTTACTATAAAATATGGCAAGTTCTGAGAAACAAAGTTTCAGAGTTTGCAGTCTTTATTTCACATTGCACTGACATCAACAGTGTGTTTGTATTCACAAATATTACAATGTGAAATGTGTAGCACTAGGCTCTGTTTTTTCAACAGCTCCATTCTGCAGAATTTTGCTGATGAGATTGGTGTAAACCTCTTCTAAAATACTACCTCCAGGACTCTGGGGATGACATCATCAGACTGCTTTCCAAGTCTGATGATGTAATAGCTGCTGAGTGGTTAAGTGCTCAGGGATGAAGTCATCCTGTCTGAATTTAATATCAGCTAAGTGGTTGAGGGAAGCGGGGCAGCTGTCTCAGCACACACACTTTTTCCCTTTTTCCCTTTTTCTTCTGTTCTTCGTTGTTTTCTTTAAAATATAAATGAAACTAAAAAGTATTTTTACTAACTTTCCCTGACTTCTGCATCTACCCTCCTTGTTTCCCTCCTTCCCTCACTCTCTAGTCTTACACCGAGTTACATCATGTGCTTGGTGGTGGAGCCTCAGGAGGAGCAGGAGGTTCTGTCGCTCTGTATTTCCTCAGTGGCTCTCAGCTGCAAGGTCGCTCTCTGAGACTGGTTTCTATTTTAAACCTCTGCTGTCATCCTTTAAGCAATAAAATACACCCGAGTAATGTGCAGCACCCCTCATATTTCCCTATTCCTCACCACCTACAGCTAATGCTGTAATGTGACACCTTACAGATACCTTGGATTTATTACAAGGACATTTTAAAAACTGTGTCGCTGATTGCAGTCTTAATAATTAGAAGACTGGAAAGGTAAACATTTCTCATCCCTGGAGGCAGAAACATGACTTTAAAGAAAATCTTTAATGTTCATCAAAGTCTGCTGGTTGTCTGAGTTTGTAACTTTGTCCTCTTCATTATTAAAGCAATAGTACAACAAGTCAAGCTTGTGTATACCACAATTAAATTTAGGACATTTTCATAGAGTTAAAATCAGGCTGCAGTTTCCCAGATGAAAAACACACCTCATCATAAACTCTTTACTCAACTGTTTCTTTCTGTCTTTTCAACATATTGATTGAATTCACTGAAAATCAAACTAGCATTAAATCCTCCTTTTTAACAAGCCTATATTATTAGATATTTTTTAATGCTGAGAGATGTAGGCAACAATAATATAAATATCTAGATGAAGGTGGTGCTTTAAAACTCTCTAGGTTTTCGTTTCATATCAAATGTCATTTTCACCAAGCGCAAATAATTACTGTCAGTGAAGCAGGCTTTAAAATTTCTTTTCCCTTTTTATTCTTTTTTTGCTTTGCCTTTAAGAGTCATGCTCCCAGTGCAAATGTACCCACTTTCTCAACATGGAGACCCGCAACCTGCAAATTCACAAGTCCTCGGAATCGTTATAGTTATGTCTTAACTAAACTAGGTATATGATAGGTTAATGACACTAAATGTACAGCCCTTCTTAGCGGTGTGTGTGTGTTTGTGTGTGTGTGTGTGTGTGTGTGTGTGTGTGTGTGTGTGTGTGTGTGTGTGTGTGTGTGTGT
>JAUYWH010000010.1:12344139-12367163 GCA_034779795.1 Ctenopoma multispine
ATGTGTCATTTTGCAAACAGATCTGATGTTCTGCTAATTGCGTGTGGTGTTTGGTTAATTGTGTGCGGCATCTAGGACACGGAGTCCCGTTGTCAAAATTGCGTGTAAACGATTGAAAAAAACTGTAAAACTTCCTGCATCAGTGATACAGGACTAATATTTATATTGATATTTTTAATGTAAAACTAAATATCTAAAATCTTGCAGGAAAAATGTACCACTTGAATTTCTTGTAATGCTATTAAGACTAGTTTTCATACTTGTAATGGGTGTGAGGATTAAAATGAGACATGAGAGACTAATAGAAAATACAGATACATGATCTGACACAGTCAGTCAGCACTTGTTTCAGAGTGTAAACTAGTGTTCGTATGTGAGGCGGCTTAATGTGTTCTGTCTGTCCTACAGCTTATTTATCTTTTGCCTCATCACATTTGAAGGACAGTACAGTTTTTGCCTCCACGACTTGAAGGATGGCAGATTTTCCATCACTGTCTTTCACAATCCTTCCACATTAATCCTCTTTTATTAGCATCCTTTAATACAAATAGTTATAGTCATACTGCACTTCCTAGTTCAGGGATTTCCTGCTGGCACCAGAGTCATAAATAGCCCCAAGCTTATTGATTTGTTTCATTTCATCTGTTGGCCTAATGTAAGGTGCTGGTTTCTGAATGTTTCAACAGCCACAAAAGCAAAGACAGTCTTAACATCAATTGTTGTGGTAGGTTGTGGAAACTTGTGTTTTCAAAATCATGTTTAAACTAAAATAAATCCCATAAACAGTGCTACGGTGTGTTACCTGTGTTTGGAATTTAATAGTCAAGACATTACAAAAGGTCTGTGGTATATTAAATATGAAATCATAATGTACTGTTTTGCACTGTATGATAAATATGTTCATGTTAAGAAAGGATACACACATTTTCAGATGAGTCTTCATTGGTCACTGATGAAAATCCATATCGTGGCTGTGTGTCTAAAGGTACAGCAGAGTATACCTGTTTGTAATAATGTTTGGAGAAATGTAGTAGCAGCGTAGTGGCCACTGAATTCTTAAGAGAACAGATTCCTTGACATGTAAGATGAAAAGCTGCCTCTGTTTCTGGAAGTCACCAGTCTCTGAGAGATTTATCATCTTTATCAGTTTGGATTTCCATAGCAGCGTGTAGAGACAGAGGCAACGTGTGGCTAATGGTCTGCAGAGATGTAGGCAGACGGAGATCAAAACAGAAACCAAATCAGAGCACAGGATTGTATGAGCTTGTGAGATTGGTGCGAATTTCATGTGTTGCTCGGAGACATTTTACACCCCAAGGTGACACATGAAGGCAGAGAAAAATGTTTTTGATCTCATCGAGACCACTCTCTCTTTCATTTTATGCATTTCCTTCATCTTCATCTCTGTCCCACTTTTTATTTATTGCTCTCACTCAACCGTCCTCGGTGCATTTCCTCACCGAGGACCATCATCACAGCATCATCTTTCAGATGCAGCTCTTGTTACCGACCATCCTCCCTACTCTCTTTGCTCCCTCACCAAATTCCCTGTGGTCAGTAGCGGCCTGCCGTGGAGAGCCACCAGTCACACACACACACGCCCTTGATCTCTGATCCCTCTTTCTCAACAACATCAGTCTCCTGTCAAGTTGTAAAACCTTGTATATCCTCCATCGATTGCCATTCAGTTCTCATTCTTGTTTTCCTTAGTTACTTTAATCTTTAGCTTGTTAATTTACATACATACTATAGTTTAATAATAATAATATTGATAAATTATTGTGGAAAGGTAGCTGCACTTTAGGCGCCTAAGGGTTCAGGGACACTTTGACATGTGGCCAGGAGAAACCAGGAATTGAACCACTAACTCTGGGGTTCATAAACAACTACTTTACCAACTGATCTACTGCCGGCCCAATAAGATATGTTTTTCCTTGAATGAATAAATAAATAAATGGATGGGGTCAAGTGTTGACAACAACGACATCAGACTCTACAATATGACTCACTTGACAAGAGACTGCACTGCAAGAAAACTAGCAATACAAATGACCTTAACACACACACACACACACACAGACACAGTCACACTCCACACACTTTACATTCTGCACACGTTAAAGTCTAAGCTCAGTGTAATCACTTGCTTAACCTTACGCTGGCTCCCTGTCATTCATCGCGAGTGCATACGCGTGTATCTACAGGAACAGCATGAGCAACATTTCCCTCTGACTGTGATGCAGATCAAATGGCCATAAGTGCTTTTTGTGAATACTGAATAGTTAATGTGATGACCTGATGTCTTCCATTAGTGGCTGCACATAAACCCCAGCACGAGGAAACCTCCATTGATCACTGATTATTTTTAATGACTGTCAAGTTATTACAAACAATGTTTTCACTCTGTGAGATTCTGTTGCTTGATAGACGGTAAAAGTTGTCATGGACTCTTTCGGATCCATTTACTTAAATTTACTCTCTGGCTTTCTTGTCCTCAGCTCACATCGTGTTCACCATTTCTTTTGGTTCCTCATTCTTTACTCATTCTGTCGTCTCGTTTACAATTAAGTCGGCTTTGGGTGACGTATACAGCTTTCTATAGGAGCTAATGTCAGAGCTCTTTTTGATGTTTAAAGTTTTGGGTTATGAACTATGGCTGCCATGTCGGGACAAAAGAGTAAATGTTTTGCTAAATGAAATTTGTTTAATTTGATGAAATATATGTGTGACTGTCTCAGAATAGATTTGTGAAGAAGCCTCCCAGGACCCAGGATGCACCTGAGCAAGTGACTCGTCTCTTTCCGTCTTCCTGCTTCGGTCCTGGTGTAACTGTATTCATCAAACTGAAGTGTTGCAGGGAGGTCGGACATTGTGGAGGTCAGATCAGATCAGACAACACTTGACTCATATACGGGTCTTTGAGTTCACAGGAGCCAGGCTTAGTGAATTAGCAGCTGAAACACTTTATTACAGTTGGTCCTTAGCGCTGTTTGGTTCATTTTCATAGGAATTCACAGTGAACAGGATTGTGCACCTATTGCCCTTGCAAAAAGTTCTCTGTGATGCTAGATATCTTTAGATTTTAAAGTCAAACATTACCTCTCCATGGGTGGAAACTGAGCCTACAAATTGGTGCCAGTTTACTTGGATTTGAAGGTGTAAGTATGGGACACAGATACAGTCAGCTGCTGTAGGCTTAGTGGAGGCTCAGTACTGGTTTGTCTGGAGCACATATGAAACACTGAAAGTCAGACATGATCTGACTGACTGGGCAGAGAGAGAGAGAGACACATGGGCAGGCAGACAGACTGTGAATGTGCTGATGCTGCATCTCAGAGGTGTTGAAAACATATAAATCTGCATTTTGCTGCTGTAAACGTCAGTACAATAGGCCAAACACAATAAAAGCTTCCAGCTTGTTTGTGCATCCTATCTAGAATCAGGGAGCACAGGCAAGGAGCACATGAGATCAGAGGAATGGAGATAGACGAGCAAAGCTGACTTTATTGATTTTTCTCTGCCAATGGCAGCACAACCTACACGTTTACTGACATAGAAAGAGATGCACAAACACACACACATACAAACTTGATCGTTAGGGCTTCGCCTCCATAACGATCTCTTCATCTTCTGCTGCTGGTTAATTGCTTAGCAGCTAGAGGGAAGAAAGAAGGCTATCGACCAGCTTGACACAACAGCGTCCCTCATTTCAATCAAATGACTCTCTAAGGACACAAAGGGCCGGACTGCTGCAGGACTGAAATCTCTCCTTACGGTGTTTTGAAGAATTTGTCACACGCAGAGCAGCTACAGCCTTTATAAATCCAGTGAGAGAAAGAAAAATCATATTTTTAGAACAGCATGAACTGTAAGGTATGAAAGCAGGTCACAAGAAAATTAAATGAATTCTGAGTGCATGTTGCTTTTTTAATTTGAGACATTTGCAGCTGAATGAGGATACGTGGGTAGATAACGCAAGCCGGGGTTAATCAAACATATCATCTGAGATCAGTGTGAGTGTGAGTAAAAAAGGAAGCAAAGAAGTGCTAAATATGTATGTGTACCAGAATATAAAGACTTAATACAGAACTTTTCTTCGTGTTCTTCTAACTTTAGCTTGAAGGCTTCAGTCTAAAAAGTAAAGGACTGTGCAAATGGATAATCTAAACTGGAATTTGAAATAATGCTATAAGATTATTAGTGAGATATGGTTTTAGTGTAGCTGTGTTTACAGTGTAGTAATTTGATCATGTAGTGTGTATTGTCAGCTAAATTTCCCCGTTAAATGTAGGATATTGCTTTGCAGGAAGAGCACTGCAGTTGTTTACCTTCCAGTCTTGTTCTGGCAGTAGATAAGTAGTAGAAAACTGTCTTCCAGTTCCTCTGGTTACCGTTTCTTGTTTACTTCCCAAAGGAGTTATACAATAAATGAAAGAAATGTTTTCTCAGGCATGAACATTGTACTTGATTCACCGCCTAGGACTTAAATTTATAGTGAAATTGAAGAAATAAAAAAAAAACTAGTTGAAAATACAGCAAAATATCAAGTGGAATCTAAAATGAGAGATGTTAGTTTCCTCTCCAGCCAGGCTTCACAATATTTATTTATTTGCATTTATTTTCAGCAGCAGCTCAAAAGAAGGAAGACAAAAAGCTGATCTAACAGACAGCCTTTTGGGGGAAAGCATCACAAACTCCCTGTCAAGCTTTCACCGAAAAACTGCTGTTTTCACAGCCTGAGATCAAACCGCTGACATAAAGCGCTCAATAAAAACTATTTTAGGATCAAGGACGTTATATCAAGGCTCTCAGCTCTGACGGGGTGCATGAAATTGCTGGATATTTTTATTACAGCATAAACAGTCTGAACTGTGCAAAGTCTAAATTCAAATTCTAGTTCTTAACGGCTCAGATTGCACATATTTTAATGACTAATTTGAAGGTAAACACTGTCTCGATATATCTCTATATATTTTCCCATAAACCACTTAATTTAAGAGTCAGCATACTAGGACACCATCATAGCATTGTACATGTTGTGCATCAGACACATATCAAGTAGCCAACCAATATTAAACTGATATAAAGTGTAAAGTCTCTGCACAGTGCAAAACATTACACTACACCAAAGGGTCAATTTGCCAGAGCTTTAAACATTTATGGCTTTCACAAGGAAGGTCAAAGGACATTGACTGGTGTCATGTTCAAGGACACGTTTCAAGAGCTGGAAACTGAATCCACTGTGGGATTCCCTTGTGTTAGAATGCGGTAAGAATAACCTCACTGACTCCAAATGGCAATGCAGGAAAATCCCCCACAACAGTATTCATTCAACGTCCATTCACAACTACGCTGATTCAAAAGATACAAAAAGACACAAAGAACAAACGGCCCATTAGAGCTGGAGTTCAGCTTCAGCTTAGGGACACTAAGATGTGACTTGATGTGATTTTAATCTTGGGAATAACTTTGCTGCAGGAATTATTTCAGCACTAGAGTCAAACACAGTAGGTGATTATTTCTCTTAGGGTTATCTTTGTTTTTGTTTAGAGGCACATTTCTGATGTAACCGTTTTCTAACCTTTAAGACCATAAAAACAAGAATGAAGTTTCTACAAGGTGAATGAATACTGAAGACATTTTTTTCTTTAAATTGAACCAGAACAAACAAAAAAAAAATAAGAGTTTTATTTGGAAATATAATGAAATGAAGACTGGGTTAAAGGTTCCTTCTGAACAATAGTTCTCTTTCAGTAAAGGTCACTGGAAGAACTAATTTGCATGTTCTATAGGCCTGTTTAATCTGCCATGCACAAGCAGTAAAAAGCTGTACCAGCATACATAGTGAATGCTCTTCAGTCTCTGATGCACTTACATTTTAATGCATCTAGACACATACCGTTATTATAACATACAAATGAAAATACAACTGAAAGCCCTGTTCTTGCTCTACAGATCTCATTTTCCCCATTCACGTTTCTCTTCATTTCATCCAGCCTGATGTCACTCTGGCTGAACAAGTTCACGCCTCGATAAAGCACGGAGTTAATCCATGCAGTCATGTGCACAACTGCTGGCGTATGACATCCTGATGGGGAGCTCAGTAGTCTGAGGTGGTGAGTTGCACACACACACACACACACACACAGCAGTCACTTACCACCTCCATGTTGTCTGTTCTCTTTTCCTCTAATGTCGTATATTAATTTGATTGGATTAGATTTGGATGTCCTCATTTTTGCAAGAGCCAAAAGAGGAGACACTCGAGGTTGGAGAATTACAGAGCGAGAGAGGGCTATTTTTAAAATCCCTCCTCATAGTGTCCAAACCAGATTATATTCACCGTGGCTGTGAACTCCGTCACTGTCTGCCAGCACTGACTTCTACTGCAAAATATGCAAACTGATTTCACCACCCAAGAGGATCAAATGTGAACACATTTTTGCATGCATGCATAAGGTATATCCAACCATTGTCCTAACCGCTGGAGGGTTGCACACGCAGGAGAGGTGCAACCAGTCATCACAGGGCTGACATACAGACACATTTATATGCAAATTTATGTTCACAGTGTTTTGTGTGCATATAAACTTAAGAGGGATAAATTAAAATCGGTGCAATAAACTACTTTTAAGCCTCTGGGAATTATTACTTTTGTACATGTGTTCTCCTATAACCCCTGTGTCGTACATTCAGGTGTGCAGAGATTTTGTGGTTTTCAAACATGGTGGTGTGGTGTGGTCCACCAAAATGATTTAAATACAAATTATGAAATTATTGACCAAGTTTCTTAGCAGTTTTGTTCATTATTGTTTGACTTGATTTATCTCTTATTGTCGACCCTATCTCAGAATTTTAAATAGGTTTATCAATTTACCTGATAATTTGACTTACCGTGTGTTTTCTGGTGTTTTTTATCATATCATTTTATCTTTGTGTAAATAAGCTCCTTTACTGCAATTTAAACGTTTGGAATTGTATCTACAAGTTACTACTGGCTACAAACAATCTCACAAGTTAACAGACAGACAAACAAGAAACTCTTTTATTTATATATATTAGTTTAAAAAACATTGTTAACTCAGATTTCAGAGCAGCTATGCCATAATCACCGTATTATGATACTTGTCTGCAGCTACCATCAAGCCATTAAAAAACTACGTGAGAAAATGTCGGCTAAAAGAACTGAACTGAGAAAAGTGATTTGCATGGATGATGAGCCAACCACAGAGGAGAATGAAGCTCCGCTCAATCACGCCCGTCTGTCTTTTTACCCCCCAATGCTTATCCTAATAGACTGTGAAGATGATATTTTAATAATACTCGTGCTTCAGAAAGTGGCGTTAAGACATGTGTGTGGTAAGAGGACAAAATGTCATTGACATTTACAGAGTACTCTCCTTTAATTCAGAATTTCATCATTTCGATATTCAAAACACGTGCCAGAGACTTCACTTCCTGAGGAGGAGGAAAAAACATCTAGCTGAAAGACTGCTGGTGTCGCTTAACTGCGGTACAGTTGATTCACTGAGTGTGTGGTGTGCCAGTTGCACAGTTGTGGAGAGGAAAGCCTTCCAGAGGGTCATATACAGGAAATAGTTGGTTGTCCATCACCTTCTTTAGTACAGCTGTACAGCTCATATAGTCTGAACAAAGCACAAAGTATCCACAGTGATGCCTCACATCCAGGTTATTACCTTTTTAAAGTGTTGCCCTTGGGCAGGCGGTGCAGGACATTCAAGTCTCGTACAAGTAGATTAAAAAACAGTTTTAATCCCAGAGCAGTAGCTGCTTTAAATGCCAACTGATCTATCTATTTATCTATTTATCTATTCATCTATTCATCGGTTCACAGTTATACAAACTGTCTTTAAATGGAGATGATTTGATACTGTGGCTACTCTGCACCCAGCAAAAAGCATTAACATCTCTGCTCATGAGTCAAACATTTCAAAACCTTGAACAGGCCTGATAATAATTAATACTTTATTGTTGTTTGGACAGCTGCTAGACCTGTGTCAGCACTACTACGGGGTTTCAGTGTCTTGTCCAAGGACACCTCGACATGTAGCTTGCCAGGACTGAGAATCGAACCACTCACCCTTGGGTTGGAAGGCGACTGCTCTACCCATTAAGCTATCATGCCACTATCATAACTGTGGCAGGACGCCATGGAGGAGGCCGTTGCTCCCCCAAAAGGCATTGTAGCGCAAAGTTATTCACATCGCAAAGCTGGGTTTTGAACCCAGGATACTGGTAGATTAATGCAATTTCTTAGCAGATGAGCTAACAAGGATAGGTGCAGTGAACATGCCTGGTATAGAACAAATCAAAGTTAACACGCTAGTTAGTGCCTCATACAGTCAAGGCAGGACTGTTTCTGTGAGAAACTGATTACATTATAAAGTATCATGTAAAACTAAGCTGCAAAGTAAAACGTGAGTGTCTGTGTGACAGTTATCCAGTTTTATATGTGAGAAAGAAAGGTAGAAAAAGAACAATGAGAAATATTCATCACCATGGAAACAGCAGGAAATTGTTTCCCATTCTTCTCTCCTCCTGCACCACTCTCACAATCCAGCTGTCTGCTGTGCAGCTTTAGCATTTCACTGTTTACACAGCAAAGCTTAGAATATCATATGACAATTATCCCGTTACTGTTGACTTCTGGGAAAACTCCGGGAAAAGCTAAGTACTATGAAGTGAAAATTGCATCTCGAAGTCCAGATGGGCTGTAATTCCTGCACCTCATTTGTGATGTTATCAGAGCCTCATGCCTTATTTGCTTTGGAGATGGGTTTCTTCCAGCCAGTTCAGTAATGAAATCATTTAGCGGCCTTGGGAGCTTCTGTGAACTGATCCAAACACTCACATTAGTTTTAATTGTTATCTTGTTTTTATTTAGAAGCCGCTTGAGGCTATAACTATAATAATACCTAGAAATAATATTGTGTTCCTCAAATGCTGTTTATAGGGTCGATAAGTTCGGAACCAGGTAAAATGCTTTGTGCTGTAAGATAGATTAGAAATTCATTCGATGATGATTTATCTAATATCATCATAATAAAACTGTGTGAGAACTTCACTGTGGGGTCTAATGGTTTGTTTCTTATCATATCTATGAGGATGGTTATAACAACTTAGATGATGAGTCTGGGAGGAATAAGAAGCACATCAACAGTAGTTTAACATAAATTGTCACCACTATGCATTTCAAGTGTTTCAAAACATTAAAATCAGGACAGTATTCCTTTGTAAACTTTAGCACAGATATTTGACATGATGGGATGTCTTCAGTGTTTTCACCTGGAAAACATATCAAGGTTTTATTCCGCTGTCCATCACTTATCATCTTGTACCAGGCTTCGTCAGTGCCATAAATGTGCAGTCCCCAGTCCCTCCCTGACCCTCTACAGCAACCCGGGCTGTCGACAGTGGTTCATTTAAGCTGCAGGAATGATTTACAGCACCTGACATTTGGTAAAAATGTTTTGATATGTTCATAGGATAATACTAAAGTTAACCTGACTGAAATATTGCTACCATGTTGCAGCTGCCCAAGAATGCTAACTGAGTAATGCTGTCATCCAATCTCTCTCTCTCTTAATAACGTCATGTACTGAATATGGTGAAAGACCTAAATCCTTTGCAATCTTGCACTAAGAAATGTTTTTCTAACAACTACAGCGTGGAGAATAGTCTAAATGTGGTCTTTAAGTGTGACAGCATGTGTCTGTGTGTTCTGACTCAACAAATGCAGATTAACAGGTAATCATCTGACGTTTACCTCCTTGTCTTCCTCTTTCTTGGTGTGTGTGTGTCTGTGGGGATCTTCACAGTCGTTGATTGATGGAATGAGCCGAGGAGCAGAGACAGACAGAAGGAGGCGGATGTATTTATTGCAGCAAATAAAAGAAGGATAGAGGACAGGAGATGGAGGAAACGAGAAAGAGAGAGATGAGCTGTCAGGGGTTCTTAAATGGCACCACAGCGTCCACCTGCACAAATACGGCTTTTGAATCCCTGCTGCACTGGCTCAGACTGAGTGAATAGCTTCCCTTTGATGGTATCTGACATGCTGTTATTGCATTCACTTGCTGCACTCTGAGTCTGCTAATGAGTGTGCACCAGCAGCCATATGTGTATACACATGTGCCCAATTTCTTATGCATCTCTCAAAATGTCCCATTTCTTGGGCGGAAAATGAAATCAAAGCATTTTTCTATTATTCAGGTCATTCAGTTATTCACTTTAAGTCAGGAAAAAAGTGACTACAAGAGGTAGATTTGCAGGTATGTGTGCAAACAAACACCTACACACACCTGCTGAAATCCGATTTCTCTCAACTGTTCTTAAAACAGTGGGAAGAAGTCCTTTAAAGGCAGAAGAAGCTTGTTAAAAACAATGGAAAGTCAAAAGTAGAGTAAGTGCCTCTCAAAGGAAGGCAAAGCAGCAACACTTAAAAAACACCTGAACTCATAAATGACATTACACTGGATCATTGTAGATGAGCAGTTTAACTGAACAAACAGTGGGTGAAGTGAGTTTGAAACAGAGTAGGAGGGAGGGACAGACCAGTCTAACTGTCCTTGACCAGTCCTCGTGTGGCGTTGCACTTTGTTTCTTCTTCGGCAAAAGCTGAGTGAATTCATTACCCATTCCACCAGTTTATAAGTCATCCCCTTAACCCTCACCAGAGCCGAAACAGAGAGAGAAAAGGGATGAATGAGAAGGAAAGAAGCAACAGCAGAGTAATCACAGGAGCTACAGGACAAAAAACTTTTACAGTAGTGTGCTTCATGAGCTTCAGGGATGTGGATGGAAACCAAAGCAAAAGCGGGAGAGGAGACTTGCAGGAGTTGTGCCAGCGTTGCTGTGTGTGTGCTGAACGGTCTAAGGTTGTGTACAGGAGACATGAAGCAGATGGACGACTACATGCAAGGTAAGAAAACTCTTACTCCACATTGCTACATCCAGAAACGTTTGCTTATTTCTTCTTTTGAAGTCACGTATGAAATGTATCATATGCTACGACGTCCAATGTTATCACCGTACCGATATTATCACCGTACCGATATTATGAGCCGATATTTGCATTAAAATGTAATATTGGAAAATATCAGTATCGGTTTTTACTCTTTTATTGACACAACCTTTACACACCATGCACATATTATACATCAAACTCTTCAGCTACTTTTCCTCTCTCAAAATGTCAAATATCTACGTATAGTTTTTGTTTGTTTGGCACACCTTGCAGTACTGTTTAAGTATAATGTTTAAAGTTTAAGTATGCATGATAGGAGATATGTTAGTTACCTAAAACGATTTAGTTCTCTTTTTTAATCGGAAATTAAGAGTTAGACAATATCGGTATATTGGATATCGGTAAAAAAGCCAAGATCGAACATCCCTATCTATGACCTTTACAAAAATTGTTTGGACTATGCAAAATTCATGTGATAAATTTACAAAAGTTTTACACACACTCATAGCGCCCACATTGAATCCTGTTGCATTCTCCCTCCAACATAAAATATCATGATTAAACTCCCATCTTGATTCATTTTTAAAACTCTGAATTAAAAACATAAAGAAATCCTAGTCAGAAACAGGTTTGTCCTACAGTCTGCCTCTTTAGGTTCTTTGAAAACATTAATAGGTTTGGGAACTGGTGTTAAGGGAAAAGTGTTAAATATTTGCTCTCCGTGTCGTCAGACAGGCTTTTTGTGCTGCAGCTGGTGCTGTGGGGCCTGAGAGGAGTGAGCAGGGTCATCTTAGCCAACAACCCGCTGAGTGGTGCTCTCATTATGGCTGCACTCTGCTGGGAGTCCTGCTGGAAGGCCCTCTTGGGAACTGTGGGTTTACTGGCCTCTACGTTCACTGCTGTTATCATGGAACAAGACAGGTTGAAGGACATGAACAATTACTCGTCAAGAGTATATAACCACAAAAACACACACATGTATATGGAAAACATGCATTGATATGTACTAGAAAAATGTCCCTATTAAACAATCGACATCTCATTACAAACCTCTTTGTCTCATACGACAAAAGCTGATTGAGGGCTGTGCTTAAAATTCCCGACAGCTCCATGACTGATGGCCGTGCACTCACCAAAACCCACTAGAAAGTTATAGTTTAGTCAATGTCTCAATATTTATATTAAACACAGTGTGGGTGGAACAATGTTTTATTTTATTTCTTTTTAAAATCATAAAAAATCTACACGGATGTGATCATGATTTATGATTCTGCATATTGTACTGTATGTGACTGTGGCTTGTATCTTCCTTCCTCTGCCTGTGCGTGCGTGTGCGTCTGTGTAGTGCTGAGGTGTCAGGAGGTCTTCATGGTTTTAACGGCATGCTGGTGTCTCTGCTCATGGGAGAGTTTAGCTCAGCTGGAGACTGGTATTGGTGGCTGCTGCTGCCTGTCTGCCTGGGGTCAGCCACATGGTGAGACACATACACATGTACAACTATCTCTCTGAGCAAATCACTGACGTAAAACATTCTCTATCCCCTTTCCACAACAGTAACTTGTACAACTAAATCCCTAAACCAAGCCTTTTTCTCTAACCTTAACGTAAGCTGGAAGAAGAATGAAAGATAAAGAAGAGAATATACATGTGTTGATACTACACATTTGTAAAAATTAAAAAAGAAAAAGATCACGTGTATGTGTAACATATAAGGTTTATTAAAAATGAAATCACTGCATGCACTCTTTAATCCCTTTTACCTTTCTCCAGTGTCTTCTTGCATAGTGGTCTTTCCTCAGTGTTTCACCACTGGGACCTGCCTGTCTCTGTGTTCCCCTTCAACACCATCATCATCCTCTACCTCCTTTGTAGTGGCTCAAATAGCCCCTATTTCCCACATCACTCAGTTTTACCACCAGAGGCATCGGAGCCCAATGACACCAAACTCATTGCAGTAGAGGTACGTGCATACTGTTTATTGATTGAGTTGAACTGTATGGAAGTCAACAGGATGATGTTCAAAAACAGACAGCTTGGCAGCAGTGCAGATATATTGAGCGAGTCTTCTCAGAGTGTGTCGAAAGCAATGTGAACCATGAGTCTAAGAATAAGAGAATAAGATAATGAAAAGTGAAAGTGCATTTCCATTCACTTCCATTCACTTTCTTGAATTGTAGCAGATTAGCTGAGATGATTTCTTAATTAAAAGAGATGTCAGTCAAACCTCAAACTGTGAGGGGAAAAAACAGAAAACATAATGGGAATATGGCATTTTGTTGGTTTTATGTATTTTCTAAGTGGGACCCCTTCCAGCTACTGAATGGCAGCTGCAGGACAGCTCCCATTAGTTAGGACATTCAGCTCTCTTTCTGGAACTGCCATACACCCAAAATTTAGTAAATGTCAGCACAGAGCATAACTTGCTGGTCATCAGAGAAGAAAAGACTAGATGAAGGTGTAATGACACCAGGACAGTGATATGTGAATATAATTATGTTACATAAATAAACCTTTGCCTGCCAGTTTACCTTTACTAATATACATGTTTTATAGTTTAAATATACTATAACTGCATCTATAGGATATTTTTTCTGTACTGTATACGAACTGCAAAAGTGTATAAAAATGTGCTATATACTAGATTCCTCCTTTTATTATGTATTTTAATGGTCCTCCTGACATTGTTAATGCCACTGGTGTCAAGCAATACACAAGTGTCAGATTTCGCATGATATGAGTAATTAGATTACTCAAGTGTACATGTTCTGTGTTGTGGTAGCACACACAGAAACAGAACATTTAGATAATTATATTGTAATTTTAAGGACACTTCTTTAACTCACTGGAGTCATTTTGGGTTTGTTGGAGTCTGGTACCAGATCAAATACAACCATGTAATCTCCCCTTACCTTCTCAAAATGCACTGCTGTATCCATTATTCCTGCCCAGGCTGGGCTGCAGGTGCGTTACAGTTTAACAGTGAATGAACGGTCTTCAGTACTTGGATTAAGCTAGTTATAGGAACTGCTTGTTAACCTATTACATTTATTTTGACAATCTATATTGCATCCTATTTAAAAAATAAAATAGTCAGGCACAAATCTCACTGGCACTTGTGGATTAAACATTTTAAAATGTTTACCATTTAAATACACATGATGTGGTGATGAACAGGTGGTGCTTATTCATACATATGATGAGGCAAGTATCCAAAAAGACCAAAAACTAGTTGAAGTAAGATGGGAGTTTATCCTGTAAGTCTGCTATGTTGCAGCCCAGAGTGAACACTTAACTGATAGGAGCACAATATGCATCGGACCAGGCAGCTATGACTCACCAGTCACTTAGCAACAGTCAGTAATGAAGCGATGGAGACGGAGGAAATTTGAATTGGCCTAAACTTTTGGAATTAATAGTTCTGATGTTTGAAAAAGTTACTGCATTTAACATGATATACACATATTAATATTTACTTCTGTGTCTGTGGACCGATGATGCACATGGTTGTTCAGCTTTAATTATCATGACAGTTGAGTTTCCTGGAGGGATAAGCTGACAGAAACTTTACAGGAAGTGGTTCCCTTTGTAAAACTGCAAATAAGATCCTAGAAACAAAAGTCCATTTGGTAAAATGCAAACTGTTACACAGTGCACCTTTTTCCACCATTACTGAACTGACATGAAATGCACTCGCCTTGAGCAGCTTCTCACAAGACTGTAGAAAATGAATCCAGACTCTCACCACCTGCTGCAGTCAGCTTTTGATCTCAGCGAGCCAGCTGGCATTTCGGCACTGGAAGAGCAACTGAATTTTAATCTCCGTGTTTTTGTTTGGAAACGGGCAGAACAGATTATGTGAGTCGGATCAGGGAAGCTTCTTCTTCTCTAAATCTAAAGAATGTAGATATAGATTCCTTGTTAGTATTTGTGTTTATGTACTGACAACTTACTGTCCGATATCATGTTGTTATTATGTGGACGTCAAAACTTCACAATGATACAAACTGTGCAAATCCCTGCAAACATATACTCACAATTATTATTTTCATGGTACAAACTCAGTATTGTAGGAGCATGACAGACGTCTCTTGGCAGTACTGTATGTGGACACTAAGTCCAGAGTGACTGTGCAGGTCAGTATTTGATCTGTATTTTTGTCAGGTGGCCAGAAACGCGACACAACACGTGCGTCTAACTGATGTGTGAATGTGTGTTTGATGATTTGTGTTTTGTTGTTGTGCTGAGCTGTGTTCCGCTTCACCCAACTGGCTGCAAAACACAACAACATCTACCTCCATGTTTTTTTTTTACAAAAGCAAACCTTATTACAAACCTCATGATGCAGTATAATGACCTTTAAAAACACCTACTCTCTCTCATTTCCTTGCAGCCCTGTTACAAAACGTTATACTCAACAAGGGGTGGATGTGTAATTAGATTTTCCCATTACATCTCTTTTTTTTTTGTTTGAAAAACCAATATTTTCCCGTCTAGCACGACTAGAAAAGCTCACTTGATGAGACAGAGACACGTAGAGTAGTAACAGTAATAGATCTGTAAGAAGTGGTCTGACTGAAGTAGTTGCATTTATCGTGTTAAGGCAAACGGTAAGAGCCGTAAGTGGAGAAGGATGTTGTATAAGTGCATTTCTGCACACGGTGATCTGCAAACTGACTGTGAAGTTGTCTAAACCGGATTAGCTACGCCGACTGAAACCTTCCAGCGCCGTAAGGTGTCCTGAATATGGAGTCAAGATTTACACAGGATCCTGTTAACAAACATCATGCTCAGTAGCACAGTATGTCCCTCAAACAACATGCCTTCCTATTTCCCTCCATGGCCTTCTCTCGCTTTACAAATGCCGTCTCTTTTATTTGATAAATTCCCTTTGGTTCCCTATTTGGGAGACTTGAAACCTCTAAATCTTTCTTTATATCTTTCTGCTTCTCTTCTCCCCAGTTGCCGTCCATTTCTCAGCTCTGCCGTGCAAATCTCCTTCCTCCTTCTCAAACTTTTTATATCGTTTTCCATCCTTTTTAGTCTTTTTTTATCTTCCTTCCTTAAGCTCTCCTATACAGATACTTTTTAAAGGGTGCTGCTACGCTCTCTGTTTTTTCCTTTTTCCTCCAGCTTTTCTTCTGGTTTGCTCTGCTTCTTCCTTTTCCTCTACCCATCTCCATTTCCCCCTCTCAGCTTTCCTCTGGTTCTCTCCAGAGATGAAGATGACGTCGGTCCTATTTATATTTTATGTCTTCAGCTTCTACTCTGCTGAGAATAGAGCTCTGGCTGCACTACAGTGACAGCATATTTAATCTTACTGCATACAAGCAGACACACATGTACACACATAGCAACACACGAGGAGAAAGAACTGTGTGGCAGCAATGTAATTAAAAACCTGTAAATATCAGTGAGGGGTAGATGCACCCATCACGTCGCCATGGAAACTCTTCTCTTGCTGCATATGTGTGTACAATAATGTGTGAATAAAAGACCCTGAATAGAGTCTCCACGCTGTGTCATTACGTTTTTTTTGAAGGATAAACTCTTCTTAAAATCCCGCTCCAACTACTGCCTTCACTCCTTGGCCAGGTGATACGTGGCATCCCTCTTGGTGTGGGTCAGATCTTCACCTGTCGAGCTCTGGGTCCCTGTTTCCTCATTCTGGGAGCTGTTCTGCTCTACTCCCCCCTGTTGGTCTTTCATGCTCTGCTGGGATCAGCCGTTGGAACAGTGACTGGTGAGTCTCCATCTGCGTGGGAGCGGTGGGAATGATTTTTCATCCTTTTGCAGTTCATACGTATAATACAAAACAGCAGCATTTTACATTTTAAGATTTTCACACAATTAGGTTTACAGTATACAGTAATTGCCAAGTCACCTGTTAACCTAAACCTAACCTAAAGAATATATTTTTTGTCCCTTTATTTGTGCAATGTGACAAAACAAAGCAAAACAGCATGAGAGAAACTGAGCAAACAAAATATACGGAGACAGATGAGGTAGATGCATTGATTTAAAGCTGAGTTGGTAGAGATGCTGTGTAATGGTGTGAAAAGTGCATGTAGAGTATGTGTAAGAATCTATTATTGGAACATAAAGGTATGTCTGGAAAGTATTTTTAAAAAGAGGAGTTAAAGTGTAAAGGTAGATAAAGAGGAAAAATACTGTACATGTAGATGTTTGTTTACTTGGACATGAATATGTAATAGTAAAAGCTTGACTCGGTTTGAGCTAACTGGCATGTCCCATCCCATATCCCAGAGCAGGGCTGCACCCTGATCTTTTGTGTCCGGTGCAGGCTAAGCTTTCCACGGTGGACTGTTTTCAGATGCCCTGCATGTCTTTGAACTGCAGGTGGGTACCAGAGCACCTGGATAACAAAGTATCACACTGAGAGAGCAGCAGCAGACTCAAACCAGGGACAATGCAGTCTTCTGATCTATGGGCAGCATCTTACCTCTAGGCATAGTCTGTTTTAATTTGTCTCTTGAAAATCAACATGCAGTGTTGCTAGCCCTAGGTACATCCTGGACAAAGTGCCAGTCTATCACAGGCTGACGCATATAGACTGACAACCATTCACACAGCCAGTCACACAATCAAAGTAGCCCACATTAAGTGTAGAACATACTCACTCCAAACAGTATTACAGCTTAGATGTGTAATACTACATGGCTGGAATCTCTTAAATAAATAGCTGCCAGTTTTACCGTGTGCACCCACAAGACAAGCCATCACATTTGTTCCAGTAGCATAACGCAGTATCATAAAGGTTTTTCTTATGTAACAGAATAAACTTTCCATTCATTAAACCATCAGTCAGGGCTTCAAATAAACTGCAGGCATACGCACAGGCATTGCAAATGTTAAATTACGGTGTGATTTAACAAGGTTATGAATCCCTCTGGCAATAAGACAGGATATCAGCAGCTTATATAAATATGGAAATGTAAGACAGGCTGCAGCATCCTGGGGGCTCTAAAAGACAAACAGCAATTAGCCAGGGTGTTGATTACCACTGGCTTGTATACAAACACACAGGCCTGTAGCTACGTATGTCTTCTACATCTGACTCACTGTGATATACGAGGAAACACAGAGAGAATGAGAAATGATGGAATTTGAACCACTTCATCCACCTGCTTCCGACTGCTGCTACAAGTACAATACAATGTCCTAAAATACTTTATTGTGTATGTGTGTGTTTGTGTGTGTCAATGTGTGTGTGTTTGTGGCTATGAGTCATACTGTAAAAAAGAAAACAGAGCGGGGTGGGAGTAAGCTCATACACAGACACACACACACACACACACACTGGTACTAACCCGTGGACAGATGCTAACAGTAGCAGGTACACAAACACACACACACACACTCTGCTGCAATAAAAAACAACAGTGTGACAAGGAAGTAATCAAAGAGATGTGACTGTAATGAGATTGTGTCTAGGCAACAGAGCCGAGAGGAAACAGCCTGCTGGAGCAAGGCAGCTAAACGCATGAGAGCAAAAAATACCAAATAAGGTCTCAGTTGCTGTCATTTGTGAATTCCTTTGTTTCCTTCAAGCTTTTCGATTTCCTTGTACAGTCCTGCACAGGCAGACGGGCCTCCACCAGTTGCCATCTGTAATGTTCAAAAGTCCTACTTTTATATCATAAGGCACTTTCTTTGGAAGAATAGAATGACAAAAGTTAGTTATTGCTTTTTTTTTGGTCATAAGCAACTGTTATCTGTCTTTTAACATGGAGTTGAACCGGCTGCACTAACACACACTCACACTCCCAGCACAGCGAGAGAGTGTGAATAAGTGCTACAAGGTCAGATTCCAAACCTAATCCTCCCTGACAGGAAACCAGAGGGGAAAAGCAGGATCAGTAAAGACATAAAGAATGAGGGAGAGGTAAAGAAAGGACCACGGATTCAGTGAAGGACAAAAAGTAGTGCCAACTGAGGGAAGCAACAAGAGAGGAAGCTGCTAATAAATGCAGCAGAGAAGAAAAGAGGAGTGATCAGGAGATGTGAACATGTGCGTGTGCCTCTTCACTTCAGACGAGTCCTGCCCCCCAGCTCTGTCTTTCTTCTTGTCCCTTACCTCCCCACGATCAACAGCCCTTTTTCTTTTTTCTACTTCTCTCTATCTCTTTTAATCCTTTCATCTTATTAAACTACTCTCATCGTTCTTTTCACTTGCACCATTTTCTCCAGTGCATCTCACCATTCATTATCCACCAGTGTCGACAAAATGCTGTGAGTATAAAGACACTATGTGATGATGCTCAAAGGGCGTAGCAACGGGGACTACTACATCTGTCTTTACCTTACTTTTAATCTTCTTCATGAATTTAGTTTTTCCATCATTGTTTTTACTATTAGTAATGTGTGTAATATAGAATTGTCACTGAAATCACCATCATTTTATATTATCTTCACAGCTGTTGCCTTCATTCATTGTTGTCGTTCTCCACGTCAGACGGGTTTCGGACATAAGTATCTTTGCTGTTGTCACCCACTCATTCATCTTCACCTTTGGCGCTGTCGTCAGCTATTTAATCTATTTTTTTCAAGGATGAAGCTAAGGTGGGAGAGCAAAGGGAGGCAGACAGCAAATGTTTAGACATACTTGGGTCCCTGAGCACATGCAGGAGCAGTCCATGAGTAATCAGCCTCTTCACCTGGCATACAAAAGCATAGGTCAGACTGGGAGGAGGAAAAAGACACGACGTTCATCTGTGGCAGGCAGAGTGTGAGGCCATATTTAGAGCTGTCAATCAAAGCACTGTGGTGTAAACTACTCCCATAAGGGGTTTCCAGACCTGGAGATCAGGGGCAGTAAGTAGGCCGGAGGCAGAGAATGATTGTTGAAGTGCTTCAACATGGGATCAGTATCAGGGATAAGAGAAAGTGAAGTCAACTGAAGTTCACTTCATTTGTAGTTTGACATTTACACAGCGTCAGGATGTCAGGGGGAGGAAGAGGATGTTTATTTATGATCTGTGAAACATAATAATGTATGCAATTATATAAACCAGAGGAGATGTTAGACCAGAGTGAGGCCTGACATCAGCTTTCACAATTTTTTTTAACTGCTGACTGAGTTACACATACTGTCAAAGTTGATCATTCACGACCCCAATTCAGGCTCATATCTCACATCCTGCATGTCATATTTTATATTCTAAATATGAATTGTTACTTTCTGATAGGTGATATAGAAAGTCAACTACCTACCTTTGTCCCCAGCTGCTAATACTAATTATATTGCACATCAAGGGTTTTACTTTTTTTTTTTTACTTTGGGTCAATTGCATTTGACGGCTGAATACTGTTAAGGATAATTTACTTATCTTTAAGAGATTATGGATTGCCTGCCTTGTTCTTTTTATCATTATGTTCAGATGCTCTGTACTAGTTATGAACACTGGATCGAGTGTTAGATTTGTGTAAGAGTGTGTACACAACTTGTGCTCAAGACAAATCTTCCTGTGGGGACAATAAAGTAAAATGGCGCAGAAACAGAGGCTTATCACACACAGCAGCAATATTTTAAATAATGCAAAAAAAAGTTCCCTGTAAAGCTCCATGCAGCTGATATCTGAGTTAACAAATGAGCCCACATACTGAGCAATCCATTAAGCTGCACAGATTTCCCTTCCAAGGTTTCAAAGGACACAGTGATGGATTCACTAACTGAATGAAAAGCAAAGTCCCAAATGCAAAGTTAACCATTACCTGTCAAACACGGGAAAACAACGGACCACATAGGGTTCATTTCAGTTCAGTTCTCGAACCTATTAAGTCTGCAGCCTGTCACTAAGGTGTGACGTGAGAGGAGAGGAGAGGAGAGGAGAGGAGATATTAGTTTTAAGAGCTCACTGACTCATTGCATTAGCATAGAGAACATCACACTGAGAGTGAATCACACAGATACGCACATACATTGTAGAAAACCTTTAAAAATTTTCAGAATTCTCTGGGGCCTCCCTCCCACAAAACCATTACTCTTTAATGACACTCTTGTGTGGGTAGGGAACGCGAAGAGCAGAGGGTTGTGATGAAGGGAGCAAGGAAGCAAGAAAAGGAATGAGGGAAGCACTGTGAATGACAAACAGAGGAAAGAAGTGAGAGTGAACAACAGGACGACTGAGAGGATAATGGAGTGTGGAATGAAGATGAGACTAAACGAGTGCAGAGGCAGCCTGAGCGTTTAAAGACAGACTGCAGGACAGGCTAACTGTGAAAGAGGAAAACAAACGAGTGGCGAGATGGAGTGGATGACAGAGTAGTCCACAGAGTGAGGAGGCAGTAGTAGGGTGTGGTCAGTCTGCTTCAGGACCAGACTGCTAAACTGCAGCCCACTGTGTCTGGTAATTAGGAAATCAATCACAGCACAGCCTGAGGGTCGTTTATCTACCGACGAGCTTCTGAAATTTACAGATACTGCCATTGAATCCTTTGGAGAATCCTGCAGCAATAAAACAGGCGAGATGTGAGGTGGAGCAGCTGCAGTAACTGCCTCAGTGAGAGGACTTCTTCTGTAAAATGATCATATTTAACAAAAGAAAAAAGGGCACAAAGGCGGAAACGTGCTCATCTGGCAATGCAAACATGCAACAGTGCCAGTTACAATTACAAATTCACCCAGGAGCGCATTCAGCTGTCTGCACGTGTGTGTGAATAATACATAGCTAAAGCAAAGGGAGGGTCACAGGATCACTCCTCTGCAAAGTCAGACAGTGTTCAGTCATTTTTTATGATATCACTCTTGCTTAAGAAGGTTAAAACACACTATCTCTGCTGCAGAGTTCATGCCCCCACAAACAAGAACGTTGCATAGTAAGTCAGGAAAAGTCATTGAGAAGGCTTAAAGCTCAGGATTTTCGACAGCTGAACAGTGGCGACACATATGTTTGGGCGGGGCAACAGGGGAGCACGGTGGTATCATAGCAATATTTAGTTCAAACTGACAAACTGAATATTTACACATTAAATATTTCATGTAATGTTAAGCATTATGCTGTTGACACTATGCTGCGGTCTACATCATATTACATTGAGGGCAACCATTATGCTGTTGGTTGCCTTTGCAGCTGCACTCAGTAGACCTTCCTGATGTCACTGTGACTTTATTGTTATTCTCCTTGATGTGTAGGGTTAAGACACAGTGTAACCGCTGCTGCTGAAGGCCGGCAGAGAAAAGGTTGATGCTTCAGGCCATGTTGAACTGCATCTGGGTCAGCGTGCCCCATGTGCAGTCTGCTTATGGCTTCAGCACTACAGTGTGCTGTTTGTGTAGCATGAGTCGGAGGTGAGATATTGACCTGGTGTTCATCCACCTCCTGAATCAATACTTTGCAAAGGCACTGCCCTGAGACTAGATGAAGGAGAAAAATGTAGTGAAGGCTGTGGTGTTCTGTGGACAGAGATCTTTATTTGTTATTTTAGTTAATGAATATTATCGGAAAAGGAGGAACAGATTGACAGTCTCTCTGTCGAGAGTCTTAGTCTTTTGTTATTTATCATGATCCCAAGTTTTCTCCTTTCTCCAGTGTCTTGAAAATGAAGAATATAAATCACATAAAAACAATTGTTTTCCTAGAAGAGAAGCTGGATCTCTGTCAACACTTCCCTTGGCTTAGCCTTACTCAACATCAACACTTGACCTCTGGCTGAACACAGACAATCCAATGGAAACTCATCAAGCAGACCAGTTAACAGTGGTTACCTTAGTACTGCATCATCTAACCGTGTTACCACTGTTACATGTGATTACACCGCTGATGTTCTCAGACTTGTATTCAATGCTGGACCAGAGAGATACAGTATATATTTACTGTATGTAGAACACAGGCAGTGGACAAAGACGTTTCCTTATTAGGTTCCATGCAAATGAAATATTACAACAGTAGGTGTCCAGCACCACCATATGGATGATTCTAGTACTGCAGCTCCAACAAAACTGTGTGTGTGTGTGCGTGTGTGTGTGTGTGTGTGTGTGTGTGTGTGTGTGTGTGTGTGTGTGTGTGTGTGTGTGTGT
>JAUYWH010000010.1:12367263-12390885 GCA_034779795.1 Ctenopoma multispine
TGTGTGTGTGTGTGTGTGTGTGTGTGTGTGTGTGTGTGTGTGTGTGTGTGTGTGTGTGTGTGTGTGTGTGTGGCAGGTTTGTCCATGGCTGTGAAACACGACCTCCTGTACTCAGGGCTGTCTGGGTTGAACGGAGCTCTGGGCTGCATGTCTGTTGGGGGACTCTTCTTCACCCTCAGCTGGAGGATCCACCTCTTGGCCATCGCCAACGGTGACGCAAAAACACATAAACAGCTGCCATCTAAGTGCATGATGACAGTGTTAAGGTCTAATACAAATGTACAATTTAAACTTAGTCAATTTGACATTTTAAAAAGGGACAACACATAGTGCATTGTTCTCCCTTTCTGCACTGCACACATTATGTTTCATTCAGCATTCAAATGGTATTGCATTTTTTTAGTTTTGCAAGAACATTCGGTCATTGGTCGTGTCATTACTGTCCTCTGTCAGTGGAGGGCGACCTTCAGTCTCCTCCACTATTCACTGTCCATGGTTCTGAAACATTCTTATACAGAAAGTCTCAATGTTTCTGTTTTTCTTTTTCTTTATCTCTAAAAAAGTCAAACCTGTGCATCCAGCCATCACAGCGTCACATTCTGAATTTACTGAATTTGTCTAAGCTCTCTGAGTCACATCCTGCATCAGTGTTTCTTTCAGTAAATCATCAACTCATTCTTCTATGAATCGGTCACATCAATCACATGCTGAAGTTTGGCTTCTTAAGGATAGAAAGGCTTCATTTTTGTTAATTGTGAGGTATGTGGGCAAAAACTCAGCTGCTCTTGTAAAAAAAACTCAGCTGTGGCTCTAAAAATAACTAGTATGCAAATACCACATTCAGCTTCTTCATCCTACTCCTTTTACTCTGCATCCTTCCTCCTATTTTTTTTTTTTACTTATCTTAACCCATTTCTTCACATCCTCTCATTTCTCTGTGCTGAATGGCTGTAATTGCAGAGAGGAGGGCGATAATTCTGTCAATTTATCAACAAAGTATAATTTAGCTGATCGATTTAAACTGAGCACTCCAGTTTTTTTCTATCTTTGCTTTCACTCACCAGTAGAGAAAAATTGACAAAATTATGTACACACATTCACACAACACATCGGCAAATTGCAGCTGGGCCACTGTGGACATCAGTGTCGAGCAGTTTGGCAGAGAGCTAATCTGTCCACATTAGGTAAATTGGTCTTAATTGGAGTTTTTAGTGTTCCTGCGATGAGAACCGACTGCATTCAGTATACAGTAAATCACAACAGGGGAGAGATACAGACTGAGTGGGTGGAGGATATATTTAGCCTAAATCTCTTCTCTTCTGCCTGTAGCCTTCTTCGCTGCATATGCTGACATCGCACTGGGCAATCTGCTGGGAACTGTAAGTACACACACCTTGTGTGTATGACACTAAGAAAGCCTTCAAAGCTTTTTTTGGTCTGTGTCTGGGGTGTGCTGGCACATCCGCAGAAGAGAGCAGTTAAATGTTGTTTTGTCTCCATCCTCTGCAGACAAGACCAGTAAAAAAACAGACTGGCTAAAATGTTTCCAAAGTAATTTTGCATTTTCTACAATTTCCTAATCAGAGAATAACTACTGATTAATAATTAGCATGATTAGTGATTTGTGTCACTGGTCATGCAACTCCAAGGAAACAGGGAAGCAGTAATTAAACCAAAAATATACCTGTTCATCTCTCTTTGTCTGTCTTAACCTAGGTGGGGCTCCCAGCATGCAGTTGGGCAGCCACTCTCACAACCACGTTGATGCTGTTGACTAGTAGTTTAGCAGCATACCGCATCCCTATGAGTCAAGTTATGGCGCCGGAACACAACCTGCGCTCTCGCAGCAGGTGGGAAGCCGGGGACACTGCAGAAAGGGAGAGCACTGATGTCTAGTGCTGAATCACTCGCACTCACACATCATTACTTTGATCTCCTGACTTTATGATGCGGATGCAAATGGAAGGTGAAATCTGAATAAATGTCAGTTACAAGAACTGCTCAACCGGCTGGTGTTTCAATAGGAACAGTGACTAAAGTGACATCTGCATTTTAATCTATGGGAAACAGGTTTGATAACTGTGGCCGTGATGGTCGTGTATTAATGTTATATGTAAGGAAAAGTAGGGGAGCAGCTCTTCCTCAGGTGAACGCATGAATATGATCAGACTGTTTCAGCAACATCCGTCAGTCAACAACAGATTGTATATTAAGCTTTCAGCGCATAAACCCCTCATTACAAATACTTCAGTGGGGCAACAACACTTTTTTTCCTGAGTGATCCTGGAGTGACCTGTATCCTATGATGAAACCTTTCTATGCTGATGTGGATGTGGTTTCTCCCACAATGACAACAGACTGAGTAATTGGAGCTGTTCTGGTGGCACATGGTGGCCTAACATTGATTTTTTCTGTATTTGTCACCTGTCATCCTCACTCTCCATTTCGCCCACAAGGCGACAGTATGTGTTCAGCAATGCTTAAAATGTTACTCACAAGCTTAATTATTTATATGTATCATGTGAAATAGGTTCTGTATAAATCTTTGTGACCTGTGGTATTACAGTAAATATCTTTGTGCCTCTTATTCAGGTGTATATGCATTTTAACTTTAAAAAGCCAAAATAAACAGCCAAGTTAAAGGGAAAGAAATCATCGTTTTTATTGGCATGAAATCAACAAATCAGTTCAGTAAAATCATTTGTTGTTAAAATTACGTTAATCAATATAAACACAGACTGAATCCTACATGAATTATTTTGAACCCTTTCATTATCCTGATACATGATACATGATACATAGCACTCCACTTGAACTTAGTGTAAAAAAAACTGTACATATATCTCAATGCAGGCAAACAGTGAGTTGATGAATACACAGAGACAGTGAATGTGTTTCTGAAATGAACGGGGTGGTCAGATGCTAAAGTCTTGAGTTTAAAGGCAACTATTATTATTATTATTATTATTAATTACCACATTTTTTAATTAAACTTGTTTATTAATTAGTCCTTTTTCACAGTCTGTTTGTTGCCTGTGTATAACTGCTTTTTATATTTATATTTTTTTACACCTTACCACCCCTATTCCCAAACACACATATGTCCACATTCACCCCCACATTTTTAAATGTTGTAGTGGCAAACAATTATCTTTTTTTTCCATACAGGTGAAGTGACAACCCTCTGTGACATCTTTTCTAAAAACGTCTTTATATCCTGCAATCCTATCTAAGTGGATTTCGTCGACGTCATTTACTTTTACTATGAAGCTCACGGACAGTGGTGATGAGGTCAGTAACTAACAAGAAACATACAAAAGTGCCTTTCAGTCTGTGATTATCAAGCATAATAATAAAAAAGAAAAAAACAAATTAGAAATATAAATACTTGCACAAACTGTAGTTGCGTCGTGTTTTAAGCTGCATTACAAAAAATGAACATTCGGAGTTTTACATACTTCCAGTTGAAAATATGATTGTGAGCACTGTTGTGCTTCTTTTAGCATGCCTCTGTTTTGAATGTGTGTGTGTGTGTGTGTCTCTGCCTGATCGTATGTACGTGTTCATCACGGCGGAGAATAAAGGCATAATGTCCTAGGACACTCACACAAGAATGCACCTCACAAATACACCACATTCATACTGTGATGTTTACAGTATCCAACAACTGTGTAAATGACGCGAAATGAGCGCGAGGTATTTAGCATTATGTCCAATTGAACCAAGTGTAAACTTTAGAAGTGTGTTTATATTTTATGCATCTCCCATCTGCATGATTATTAGTTCTGAAATGTCTGTGATTTGTATTGTATTGATTGTATGTGTTTCTGATGGATGTAGCGTGCATGCACTTGCATTTTTTTATCATTATTACTCCTAGGACATTACAGTTATGGAGGCTGAGAAAAGCCCAATAAAAACATGAATGTCGCTGCGTTTAAAGCATCCCACTGAAAGTCTAATTGTATGTTTGTGTCATTATGTCAGCACATGTATGTTATGTTATCCTACTCTGTGAAAAGCCACACAATAGTTTGTTCTTCATGCATGTAAACATTCATCTAAGCTAAACAAGTGTAAACAGTGACATCATGCCTGGGTTTGGTTGTTGGTTGGCAGACAGTGTCAAACCAACACAACAGGAGTTAGAAAACACATCCTTGTGTACCTCTGAAGAAAAAAAAAAGATCAATTATTAACAAAGCAGAGGGAGCAGAGCACAAGATCAACCACAGCAGCTCAGGCATGGTCATGTAAAGAGGGAAACTATCCTATGTCTGCTTAAAGGAACAGTTTGACATTTTGGAAAGTATGTTCATTTGCTTTCTTGCCAAGAGTGAGATGAGGAAATTGCTTAGCTCAGCACAAACAAAAGGGGAAACAAAACACACCTACTAGTATCTCGAAAACTCAGGAAAACTAAGGAAGAAGTTATATCTCTTTATTTCTAAGTCTCTACTGGTTGTCTGTGTAGTAGTTTCCATGGCTTAATGTGAAAATCTAACATTATAAGTTCTTTTTGTTATTACAGGTTTTACAGGTTTAGGATTTAGGTCAGTGGTTGTGAGGATGTAGTACCTCCTTCAAGGACAGATGCAGAGTGCATGACAGAGCCTTACAACTCAGTCCAACTATCCACGTTTGTTGTCTCACTGTTTTTGTTGCATCTGGAAACAACGCTCGGCAAACAAACAGTAAAGATGCAGGCGAGAAAAACTAAAACGTTAAAAAGCTCTACACAGCTGCAGAGAACTGCAGAGTCTGTGTGACGCCTTTCACCTTGATTACAGCTGCACATGACTGAAGGACACATATAGGAAAACTTTGTTGCTGCTGTGATCTAACACTCTGCTCCCATCTCCATCCAATCTGTTGTTGACTTCCTCGAAACTAAATCTTATATAATCCTCAGACGGGGTAGAATCTGAGAAAGATTAGCATAGCTCTGCAGGAGGTTTAAATTCAAAGCTTATTTTATATTTTGGAAATCCCCATTCCCCTAAAGGGTTCATCCCCATTACTGTCACACAGACTCAAAGGAATCCAAGAAAGGTTTTTTTCCCTTGACGGAGAGAATACAGATCCTGTTTCTTTGCAAAGCTGAGGTGCCTCTATGCATTTCATTTCTGTGTATATAAGTACTGCATGGTGTGTTTTTGGTGGTCTCTGTGTGTCTGACCATGTGTGAGTGCTGTGTGAATGCTCAGAGCAGCCTCCCTAGCACCACTCCCTCTCTGCTCCTGGCTTCTCCTCTGAGGATCTCCAAGAAGCCCAGTTTTGTCAAGAACTCCAGCCTTTGACGGTCTGTTGGCTGCACCTCGCAGAACACACCCTGAGAACCTACACACACACACACACATACACAAATAAGGTTAAGTGAAGGTAGTGCTCTCCAGCTCCAACATTAATTAAAGTCAGAGACTGATATAAAACAATGAACCAACTAGCACCAGTGAGGATAAGGTAGGTTGTCAGGAAAAAAATGTAACAGCAGCAGAATTTTAAAATTCAGGATTGGCATCAGGTCTCCGGCAGGCAGGTGAATAAATATTTTATTAGTACTGAATTTAATGGTGTAAAAACACGGACAGGCATCTTGACAGTTAAATCCTGCTTGTATTAATGGAGTATGTTAGGTGCTATGATGAAAATGCTTCAGTCCATCCACATTTTCCTTCTGTGGTTAATTCTATTAACCACAGTAAGTTCTCGCACATTTTAAAGACATATCAGTGTGCACTATTACATTTATTGACTATATATATATATATATATATATACATATGTATATGTATATACATATACATATATATATATATATACATATATGTATATACCTTTTTTAATAGTAACTCAAAAGGGACACACACTTCACTCTCGTCTTACCATTGGCCTTGAGCGCAGTGAGGAGGGCGGTGAGCAGGGTGCGGCTCACACTGATGTCCACCAGCTCGGGCATGGCATCAAGTCGCAGTTGGGAGGGGAAGTGATAGAGGAGGGAGTCTGGGTACTCACCCTGGTCCTCCTCCATCAGCTGGATCAAGTCCTACACAGAGGAAAGCAAACTTGTTAGACCTCGATGCGGCCCAGCTTCCTAATAAAATCAACTATGGTATTTCTACAGACACTATAAAGACGAATCATCATAAATTGCCCCAAATTTATTTCGAGCAAACATCAACACAGTTCACAGAGTCTAATGTACTTTCTGTCTCTGACATTGCTAACAGGGAAGGTTTTTTTTGCCTAATTTTCAGTTTATAAATCACATTTTAGGGCAGAGTTTTCTTTATGTATCAGTTAGAAAAGACCTCACTGATTACATAAAACACTGTTCCTATGCTCCTTTGAGGAGTGAAGCGAAGAACAGATGCAATTTAAACGCTTTCCAACTCTGTTTAGACAGTCAACTTTGGATAAACAGTGAATCCTTCAACTGTAAAATGTGTACACCTGGGTCTGCAGCGCGAATAATAGTCATCCAAAGTAGGACTGTCTGTGTGACGCAGAGAGTGGGTAGATAAATCCTCCACAGATGCCAGGAAATGACTGTTTCTGTTACTCACCACTGATTCTGTTTGGCTCTTTGTCTAAAATCACTGAAGTGGTTGTCATGATGGGAAACAGCAGCACTGAAAAAGTGTTTATGGTATGTCCTCTCATTTTCAACAAAGACACAACACTGTGTGTGTGTGTGTGTGTGTGTGTGTGTGTGTGTGTGTGTGTGTGTGTTTTATTTGCTTTGTTTACCTGTGTGCGTTACCTACTTCCCAGTGGGTTATAAATCCATCACAGGGATCCAGATGGTGTGACTGCAGGTACTGATATTTGTGTTGGGGGTGCGTGTCTGTCTGTAATGTACACTGCCAAGTTCTTCAGTTATTCAAGACTTCTTCTGCTCCACTTATTCACCTGTGTATTTCCTCCTTTGGGTGGATATTTGTCCCTCATGGCTGGCATCCAGCTGGCCTGGCAACGCTTGGCAAAGGAGCGAACATCCAAGACACCCAACACACAGCCACATACGCCCAGCTCATCTTCCAGGATGAAGCTGTACTCAGGGCACAATGCCAGACACGGTCCGAGACATCTAGAGAAATGAAAAGACAAAACTCCACTACTGTCATTTCAATATTTGAATATATTGTTGTAAAATAATAAATAGGAATAGTGGGAATGATGTTAAATGCAGAAGATTTCCTTCTCTTAAGCACACACCTGTCTCCTATGACATCTGGGTGAGCTGCACTGGACTCTTGACCACCCTGAGTCCTCAGGTGAAGCTGGCGAACCATTCGATACAACTCCACCTAAACACACACACACACACACACACACATAATTATCATTTTAAAATATACTTGGAGAGATGGCTGTAATTTCATATAAACATCTACAAGGTCATATCTCTCCTCAAACACAGTGAACAAATGTCAAACTAAAAATCTACAAGACAAACAGTCAGTGTTTTTCACAAAGAATGTTTAATTTCTCCTCCCAATGAGGCACAGACTGAAAATTCCATACATTTTCCATGACTTTCCATAACACTAACAGGCAGTGACTGCATGACCTAAAAATGTTCCTCCCTCCTGGTTCACCTCCAGGTTGTTTTTCTAAATAGACAAACAGTCTTGTTCCCAAAGCAGCTACGTCAAACATGTGCAGGTGATACATGTGTGTGAAGCAATAATATACTGTATGTGGGGGTGGCGTCTTCTACCTTGTCCTTGCTGTGATAGGGCCTGATGTTGTAGAGACGAGAGGTAGGAAAAAGAGGTGGAGGATGGGTGAAGAGTTCACTGCTGCTGCCTATTGGGAGAAGCATCTACATGCACACACACACACACACACACACACACACACATTAAGCAGCTATGTGTTACAAAAAGGTTTGAACTCCCAAGTGAAACAATATGAAATAAGGAAAACACACTACGTACCTGCACCTCCCCAGACACACCCCCTTTGAACACCCATGGCTCTGACTCTACTCCCAGTACGTCCGCCCCTGTGGTCTTCCCACACCCTAGCCCACACAAGAACCACATGTCAGGGTGGTGACATCATGTGCATAAAATATAAATAAAAAAATCACTACAGCTCCTTAAGAGATGTTGGATGATATTAACTTCTTTTTTTTTTTTTGACATTTTATGTTTTACTGTTTGAAGCAGAACTCGGGAATTTACTTCAGATAAGAATGACGTGTGGTAGTTAGGCACGAACAGGGAGCCAAACAGTCATCCCTACTCACAGTGGAAGCAGTTCTTCCAGGAGCCGAGGGTGGAGCTGTCACTCATCACACGTCCATCTGATTGAAGTAGGGGAGTGGGTGAGGGGGAGGTGTAACAAAAAGAGACGTTTCATTAAAAAAAGACCGCAGTGCTCACTAATGACGCAGTGTATGACACAGTATAGAGCAGATGATCATGGTAACACATTACACTGTATTTTTTCTGCTTCCACCTCTCCATGCTCTTACCCAGCCAACATATGAAGGCCTTTGCCACCATAGCTGTGTTCCTCAGGTCCCACACATAAGGGTAAAGGTCATAGAGCACAGCCCTGTTGGCTCCACCCACCACGCTGCAGTGGAGCTGGGCTATCTCCTCACACAGAGACAGGAACCGGGAGGCCCTGTCTCGCCACTCATCAACCTAGATATCAGGAAAAGTTCAGGGTAAGACATACACAAACTCTATTTTCACCAACAAGAAATCCAAACAGAAAAAAACACCAACCTTCTGGGGTGGTGTCTTCTTGTTGTTAGCGCTGACCAGGTGGCAGTTTGTTTTCAGCCAGGTCAGATCCTGTAACAGTTTCTGAGCAGATGGGCCGTGTTCGTGGGGCAGATAATAAAGACCAACCAGCAGACGCACCTGGGACTCACTTAGAAGGCCCTTTCCACCACAGAGCCCCCGACCCTGGGCCTTCTGTACCCGACTTCCACCTGAAGGAGCTCCGGGCCGGGATCCTGGAGGTTGGTGACTGAGCTGACTAGGCTGGTTTGACCTCTTGTTCTCCCCCTCTTGTACCTCCCTCTCCCCCTTGACCTTAGTTGGTGATGGTGGGGGAGAACTGGAGTTCAAGGGAAAAACAGGGAGTTTGGCCACAGCACAGGTCCCTCTGAAGGTGGAGGGGCTGTCGGATGTGTCAGGAGTTTTGCAGCGAGACAACGGAGCAGAGGACCGTTGGTCTGCTCGCGTGCTCTGCCGACCTAAAATGATTTTAAAACACTTTTCACGACTGAAAAAAACTGAATATACATCTAAAAATATATTTCCGTGATTGAATCAAAGTGTTTGAGTGAAGTCTACAAGGGCAAGTCATCATTTCTCACCTGCTTGTAATGGTTGGTTGAGTTCTTCCATCCAGTCGTACAGTGCAGCAGAAAAAGCTCTGTCAGGACAGTACTTACACTCCTCGTCTAGAGCACATACAACACAGTGTTACAGGATTACAGGACTAATGTATTTATTTATACAGGACAGAAAAACACAGAATCTGTCATTTATTGTTGTCAATTCTGGACTCTCTGCACATGAAATCTCAATAGTATAGTAATTACTTCATATACTACCAACACATCTCATTCCTCTCCCTTTTGTGCAGTCGTTAAAATTCCTCTTCCATTTCCATCCACATCACAGGCCTCGGGCTGCCCTTCATCTCTTATCTCTCATCCCCTCCCGTAATGTCTATTTCTCCTCCACAGAGGGACCTTCCTCTCTTCTCCAGCGCTCCTTCTCAGGGGCGGCTGTGGCTCAGGAGGTAGAGCAGTCGCCTGCCATTTACCATTCTCATTTCTTCCTTCATCCCACCACACAATTAAAGTTCTCCCCCAGCTTAGTCTTCAGAGCAACATCTCACGCTACAGTGGTTCTCTCACCTACAGTTTTCCATCCAATTCCTGTTTTTTTTTTTTTTGCTTCTTTCTTTTTCTGGCTGCACTCTCATGAATTTTACACTCCCAGTAAATTAAATGCAATAAATAAAACCTGAATGTAGGATTAATTTACAATAAACTACACTTTAAATACAAACCTATATGAATATGTGTACTTGATATGAAACAGACCCACAAAATAAACTTAGCTATGATCAAACAATTTCTGTAAACAGAGCCACTTTTCTGTGACTTGATGAAGATAGGTTAAATTACTACGCCTCAGTTGAAGAGACTGACTTTGTCCTAGACAACACATCAAGCTTCAGTTTCTACAAGTTAATGTTTCTTCCTGGTAGTTAAAACTGTGTTTGTTGCCAAGCAACATCACCTTAATATGCTGTAACACTGTAACTGCACACCACAGTCATACCACAACATGATTACCACAATCATGTTGTGGTATGACTGAAACCATTTCATATCTCGTCATTCCTACTTCGGCCCTCCCTCGGTTGATCCCTTTACCTTTCCTTCCCTCCTCTCCCGCTCTGTACCAGCTCCCCAGCGTGTGCAGTGGGATGTAGTTGGCCTCAAACTCGCAGTTAGGGTTAAGTAACAGGCCTCTAAGCTGGCTCCTCAGCTGAGGTTCTCGACCCTTGAAGGGCCCCAGGAAGAGACGTCTGGAGTCATAGTCGTTGGCATGCAGATTATCCCAGATGAGCGGGGGGCGCTGGAGGACGGCCTCCACCTCAGCGAGGCAGTCCGCAGACAGTTTTCTAGAGATGACCTTACTGCCTGTGGAAAGTAAAAATAAAGATCGAAGCTGAATGGTTTGAGGAACGGGCTTTCCCACGTTCACACCAGTCATCAAGGTGAGTGTGATAGATGTTGACACCTAATACTCATCAGCTGTCAACATGTAGGTGCTTAACTGAACAGAAAAACATTGTCTGGTGGGACTCATGTTTATGACAGTCTCATATTTCACTGAATGGCTTTGTTGTGTCTCTTGCATGCAGAGGTGTCAGTGACTTGGCTTTGTTTAAATAGACGTGTTGGAAGTTCTCAATGAACGAATGAGGAATCAGTGTTCAGCCCAAGCAAACGATACCCAAGATTTTGGGTGTGCAAAGGTCAAAGATCAAGGTCAATCCATCAATCCCATTCTTGAAAGAATGATATCACAGAAATTTGGCACAAACGTCCGTGTCTGTACCATCACGGTACAGATTTAATATGTGTCTCACCTGTCCATATTACTGATATGCTGGGCAGAAGGTCCTCCCCAACAGTCTGCAGGTATGGAGACTTGGATACACTGGGAGAACACAGAGAACCACAGTACTCTACAGCGAGAGAGAAAGACCCAGATTAAAAACAGCCTGTATGAAATATCCATCTAATCTCATCAAAGAACACGTCCAATCCTACCTGTTGGACAAAAGAGGAAGACGGGTGGTTCCCCCAAGAACCGATAGACCTCATTGGTTACTGTGACCTGAGCATGTGCGAAGGAAGAGAATGCTTCACCGTCGGCCTGACACATGGAGTGATCAATGTCATCAAACAGAATGGCAAACGCCTGACAACCCAAGTCTGATACCTAGAAAGAGAGACACAAGCTCATCCATGAGAGAAACAAAGGTTAATTTCAGTGTCATGTATTTTCTAAGTGTGTGTTATATACTGTACCTGTCTCAGCTTGCGTTTGAGTAGTGTCAGGTCACAGGAAGAAGAGAAGACAATGTCCTGACCAGGGGAGAGGGCGTACACAAACCTCAGGCCTCTTGACTGGGCCTCTGCTATGAGAGTACGCAACTGACCTGAAAGGAGAAGAGGACAAATGTTCAACTTGTGATTGAAGAGAGACAAAATGAGACAAAATGAGACATGCTGGCAAAAATAAAAGAGAAATAAAAAGATGTATGATGGAGTATGATAGTCAAATATAAAATTATGTTATATGGACAAATTACAGATTATGTACATGTACAGCTGAGAACAGTAAACATCACCTGACATTCTGCATAACATTTTACGGTTTCTCTGTAATCTACACAGAGGGAATTCCTCTTGGCTCTGACGCTTCCAGACTAATGCCATCCAGTGTTCAAGGGTACAATAAAAATGAATATAATGGACGACATAAAATCAGTTGAAGCCTTTATGAATGTAATAAAAAAAATACATCTATTCGTACTGTCAAAAAGGCTTTTTCATATTTCTGAAACAAATTCTTTACACTATGATAAGTCGCAATATGTCATCTTACTTACACTATCACAATATATTGAATCATCATCCCTGTATCGTGATTTGTGGCATATTAAACTTTGATTGATAACATTAAATCAAAAGATGCATGAAATGAACAGGATGCTCTTACCCTCCTCTTCAGGAGAGTACACCTCTCTCCACAGCAGTCTGTGTTTTAGGTCATCTTTTGGACCATACAGATAAGTGTTCAGCCCCCAGCGCTGCATCCTGGTGGAGGAAGACAAGGACCCAGGAGAAAAGGAGATGGTTACAGCTATTTGTGATTATGTTAGTATGTGTGTGAATTGGGTGAAATGTTTATTATTATATAACACTCTCCGTAAATGCTTTGTGTATTTCTTTGCATTTATTATATCAGTTGTCAGGTAGGGGTCCTTGAGCAAGCTGAGAGTGAATGAATAAGGTGGAGACAAAGGGAGAGGGGGGCAAACGGTAAAACAACAAATAGAAAGAAATCAGATCCACTGTATCGATCGTGGGCCCCCGTGGCTGCCTCACTTACAGGAAATGACCTCCTGAATTATAAATAGAGAGTAGTACTAGCAGTGAAACAATATCAGTATGCGTTCATACACACACACATGTATAAAAACATGAATCTGCTCTCGCTCACTCTCCTCCTTTTGGACACGGACAAGCTCTTGTCTTTCTTGACAATTGTGGGTGGACTGTGTTCTCACTCTCTCTCTCTCTCTCTCTCTCTCTCTTCACTTCATTTCCTGGACAGATGGTATGTAAGTCGCCTCCACAAATCTGCAACCTACTGTACCTCCCCCAAACACACACAGACACACACCAGCATACTGCAGACCCATCCACAACCCCTACTCTGCCAAACTTATGCAACATTTATTGTATGAATTTTGTCTGCACCCCACACTCGAGACTAAAAAAGCTGATCTATAATTAAACCTGGAGCCCACACACTCATCTGCTGCTACACCGACCGAAGTCAGATTCATCCTCATGGTCTTTTTATAAAGCAGCGATAGCCTGTTCAGCAAAGTGTTGTTTGCTGCATCTAAACAGACATCTATTTTAGACATTAATATAAGTTTAGGGGCATATTACAGTAACTGGATTAAAGTCACGGACTATGTGTTTTTATTACACATATTATAAACTCACAACGTGAATAAGAACAGAAACACTGCAGTACACTGATTTGCTCCACACGCAGTGGAAAACAGAGAGCAGAGGAAACAACTGATCACCGGGGATGAACACACATACGAATGAACATGAAAAGGGAATGCCACACATGATTCTCATGAATATTGTTTTGAATTGCACTTCACTTGTAGTTGACTGTCATGGAAGTCACCATGAGCTGACTCATGTGGAAAGAGCTGGTCTATGTTTGAGAGCTGATGAAACCGTTAATGAAAACTGTTGTGGCAGCCCGGAGCTGCCTTTGTTATTTTAGTCTACATTCAAAGAGACAGGCCTCATGAACATGTGTGCTTCATGTTACATTACTGTCTTGGATGTTGACTTTGACTTTTTCTGGTTTAAATGGTTTTTGGATAGATTGTTATCTTTACTTTTACTTTAATTTACTTGGCAGATGCTTTTCTCCAAAGCGGCTTACAAGGAGGAGACACAAGCAATTGCCACTTGAGTTCTGTAAATTATGAGTTACATGTTATCATGATGCCCAGGTTTCATCTGCAAATAAGTCAACCACGACACTGACATTGTTCCAGACTCCCTGGTGTGAAGGTCTCCGCATGGAAAAAGGATGCTGCTAAATAAAGAGCTCAGCAAAACAGATTAAGAAGACACATACTGTACATTTTCTATTAGCAGGACGTTTTTGGTATTTTACTTTTTACTATTTACTGATCCCCTTGTGAAACTGTGGACATACTAACAGTGCTTTTATAATTTGTTCTTTGAATAGATAGATAGATAGATAGATAGATAGATAGATAGATAGATAGATAGATAGATAGAACACAGTGTAGCATCTGCCCCCTCCCTCTCCACCTCTCCACCTCCTGTCATTCACGGATGAAGGCTGCCCTTTGCTATGGAGTCATTCTGCGTCAGTGAGTTCTCACAGGTCTGCGTGGCACTAACATACAGGAGAGCAACTGGATTTAGCCCACGGGCATCAGCTCAGCTGCTCCTGAAAATATTCATGTGAAAAAGGCCAGCAACACAAAAACATCCCCTCTGACGAAGTTAACAAGACACTGCACGGACACCTGTGCTCGCATGGATACAGATATACACAGTATAGAATACACAGGCGCACAGACGTATGTGGTGCTGGCAGACCTACCACTCGAAGAGAACTTTCCTCTGATCCATAGTCCAAGGCCTCCCATAGAAACCTGCAGAACGGGATTAAAAACTAAATGAGTATATGAGTTCACGCTTTTCATATTCAGACATGTGACATGATGTCTGTCAGACATTCAGAATGACATCATATCACATGGTTCTCTGTTCACTGTTTTTAGTTTCTGCTGGACACTAACCTAACAGTGACACTACTGTATGTCCGGACACTTGGTCACACCCCCTCTGTGTCTGACAGGGACATCATTTATTTCCAGCTACACCCTCCACCATATTTCCTATTTTTAGAAATGGGAGCATCTCCAGTGTCCCTCTTCCTTCCTTGTGTTTTTGAATAAGTCTGTATGTGTGTGTGCACTCGGCTATGTGTGTACAGTAAGTGGGTCATAGTGAGAAGTGAATCGTATCCACTGACAATCCAGACTGTGTTCTCCTGCATGGCCGTGAGGTGTGTGTATCTTTGTGTGCATGTGTATGACATGTGTGTGCGCGTGCCCGCGCGTGTGTGTGTCCTGAGCAGCGTTCCAGACCCAATTACTGACTCGACTGGATGCCACCACATGGGACTGTGAAACATTCTGCTTTGAAGGGGTCCACAAAGAACTGGTAATAAGGTGTGTGTGTCTTTGTGTGTGTCTTTGTGTGAGCTGGAGCTGCATGAGGTGTCACACTTTTATTACTGTTATATGAATTTCTGCAAAACAAAAACAACAACAACAACAACAAAACATCCCCAAAGGGCTGTGCAACCACATTAGATGAGATTCACTGAGCTGTAAAGTTGGGACAGTGAACAACAGACCCAGCGCTGAAGCATTTAATCAGTGAACTATTTTAATCATTATTTCATAGACTTCATTAGTTGCTTACTTAAAAAAAAGTTGTCACAATAATACAACCTTTGACAACAGAGACATTTTCCATATTACATGTCACACAGCCATCTCTGCGCTAAATCAACAACACAGCTTACAAAAAGACATCACATATTAATCTTTTGTGTTTTGATGACTTGGAAATTCAGAAAGGACACAAAGAGGGCCTCTGCACGCTGATTCAAATGATGAGAACAGAGGGCAACTGAAGGGACAGGTGTACGTCACACTTACCACCATCTTTACTTCTTTATGTACCATGTAACCCTAACCCTTCTCCACCACTTTCTGCAGCGATTACTACGAGCTGCTGCTGTGTCATGGACGTTATTAATGTTACCATCATTGTTGCCGGTGTTTCTACTTCTTTATCACCATCGTCCCCATCACTTTCAACATCTTCATCTGCTCCTCTCTTGTTGCATTGTTTCATCATCATTATTAGTGTGTGCTTCTTCGTGCCCTCAGTCACAGACACATTTATATATATATATATATATATATATACTATGAAACTAAAATCATCCCTGACTTCAGTCATTATTAACCATAACCCATATCATCATCTTCATCATCACCATTATAAGCGCTGTCAACATCATCACAGCATCTTAATTTCTAGTACCATCATCTGTCATCATCTTCTTCTTCACTGGTCTAATTAAAATCACCATTGCCACGTTCACTGCCACCAGCCATCATCTTTTTTTTTTTTTTTTTTTGCCAGCATTTGAACCAGACATTATTGAAGGCTCTCCACTCCACTGATCTCCAGGTCTGACTGATCACTACCACATCATCTTGAAATGATCTCTACATCCTTCTCATGTCAGTCTTCATGCCCCCGGTTTAAACTAGGTGACAAAACGTCGGGTAGTAAATATAGGTCAAACGGTGGTCTCAACAAAATCACCTCCCCGACATATGTAAAAAAAAATCACATGATCTCACAGGAGGTCAGTTATGAAGTCGACCGTTCTTACCTTCCACCACCCCACAAAGAAACTCTTTCTTCTCCTCCATCCTGTCGTCAGCTCCGCCGCCTCCCTCCGCTTCCAAACAAACGAGGGAAGACGAGATGCTCTCCCCGTGTGTCCCGTTAGATTCCGGGGATATTCTTCATGCTTCTCCTCGATCTGTCTCCACCTCCTCCTCTCAGTCTCCCTCTGTCTACATCGCCGGAGCTCTCGTGCTGTGTTCAGGTGCTCGGCGGAAGCTGCGACTTCACAGCACCGAAGTTGTAATGCCCGTGATGACGTCACAGCCATGAACACAATGATGTCCATTAACTTTTACAAATAAAAATGCAAAAGGTTATTTTTCAAAATACGCAATTTTTAGTGACTGAGTTGATTCAGGAAATGTCAATAGAAATACTCCAAGCCAAGCTTATGCTGTGTCAGTCTTAATCGTTCGGTTATGTTCAATATAAATATAAAAAAGCTAATACGTGTATTTGTATAGTATAGTATTTGTCTATACACAAAACAAACAGTTTAATGTTATTAACATTAGAAGGCAGCTACTTAGCCGCTAAAGCTAAAGTTACCTTTGTCATCAATGTCATGTGACTGCTAGATGAGGCAGTAAATCCAGAGCACGAATTCAAACTTCTTAATTTGAACTCTTAATTTAGTAATTCGTGCGCGTTTAGTTTTTTGCTCCCGATGGCACCTGCCGGGCTCCGTAGTTTCTTTCTAACCATTCATTCATTCGGAATTCTGGATTTTTAATTTAATTATAAGTAATATATGTGTGTGTGTTTTATTGCAGTGTCATCTTTTTTAATACAAATAAACATAACTTTCTGTCACTATACAAGACGTTAAAATCAACTCCACCTTCAGAGACGTCTGTTTCTGTTCCACAGTCTGTAGGCAACAACACATTTTTACTTTCATTTTCACCTTTTAAAATTTGTTGAACAAATCTGGACTAAACTTCTACATTCATGTTTTCACCAGCATCAAATTTTATATTATTAAAATACTCTTTTTTTTTAGTTTTACTTTTTGATTTTGTGCAGGTATTTTAGTACTTTTAATTGAGTATAAAAATTAAAGGGTACTTTTACTTATAGTGGAGTATTTTTCTAGTCAAATACTTGCATGAGTATTGAGTTTGTGTACTTTATACAACTCTGGTCCTTTCTGTGTTTTTCTCATAGTACTGATTTGTCCGATAGCCATGAAGGCACCCTGTGTCTCCTCTTCACACAAGCACACTAGCCTGCTGCCAGCAACATGGGCAGGTGTGTGTGTCTGCAAGCACTTATCTTTATTAACTTCTGTGGACATAGTAAATACTATAGTAGTTAGCTGTGTTTGTGGCTTAACCAATGAGGGTGAAACATTTCTCATAGCATCACTGTGAACAAATAGGCCACTACAATTCTTATTTTTTATGACACTGGTGTCACATCAAGGTATGACGTCAAGTTGGTATTTTTATGATCTACTTTTGCATCATATCACAGTAAGTTTGCCTTACATTAAGTTTTGCATTATGCATGTACATCATTTGCAACTTTCTCTGATCCATAGAGTAAGACAGACGTGTTTTAATATGTCACTCCTGTTGTGATCACAGCAGGAGTCTGAGACAGACTGTGGTTTTTCCTGTAGCCATAGCTATGCTTCACTAGTTCTGACTGTAGCAGTGAGTGTGTGTATTACTTACCTATTCACAGTCAAAGCCAGGCAGAATAACTGTTCTCACAGCTGAGGCTGAGGAGCAGTAAGCAATAAATGCATCATGTGAACTGTCATATAATCTCTCATCCATCCTAAAAGAAATTCCACATTGACCCTTTCTGAGCTCCCCATCACAGACTGAACCGATTATAGGTAAACATCTCACAGTGGATACCTGGACAGCAACACTGTCAAAATAAATAAACAAATAAATAGGTGCAGGTTTTCTAAACATTAGTAGGACTGTAGGGTGTCCCTGAATTACAAAGACAGAAGCAGTGGTTAGACACAATACCTGAAACACAAACTGGTCAGACTGCATTCTCAGTCTCAACCACAAGAGGTACAGTAGCGTGACAGCAAAGATTTTTATCTGTTTTATCTATTTTTATCCTCTCAAGCTAGTGTTGTGTATTTACAATGAAGAGGCTGAATTCATATGCGTTTTATTCTGGAGAGATATGTTCAGAATAACAGACACACAATGGTGTTCTGTTATTGAGTTACTGTGTGTCAACAGAATACGAAGCATTTCTAAAAACCCCGTAAATGTGGGGCTACAGCAACTCTTAACGCTGGACAGGGCTTATGTGTGACACAGACTCACTGTCCAAACACTGAATAATGCCATACAGTATATCTTGTGAATATTTTCAATAAAAATAGTGCTCGGTACAGAGCACCATGACCTGTCCATTAAGCAGAGGTGACCATGCTGAAAAGTAATTTCTGTAGAATTACTATTATGTCAGAATTGAATTTAAATACCTGAAAAAAGCCAGTTAATATAAAAGCTATTAATCATCCAAGACAAGAAAGAGGGTACCTTCACTACAGTTCAGGCCTACGAAAATCCCTGTGTACATATTTCTATGAACACCTGTAAGAACAACTGCTTCCTCCACACGTAGCAACTATACAGATTATATAATGTGCGTGTGATGTAACAGACAGCGAAGCAGCATTGTTCATTAAAACATGAGTAGTAAATGTTTTAAAGTACAGAATAAATGTACATAAAAGTCAAACAATGACATTAATGAGGGTTAATTTTAGAGGTTACTCATATTAAACAAAAAAATACACAATAGATCACTGTGATTTGAAGTATGAGAAACAGAAAGAGAGACAACAAGTTGGCTTTTGGCCACATCTGCATGCCTTTCCGTGTGCACATGGGTGAAAAATGACAGTTAAGTTAACTTTTACTTCCTTATGCCAACACAAAGGAGCCTTCCTTATTCTTATCTACACCCATCACACATCAACAGAAGCTGAGCGCTGTCAAACATCAGACAAGGACACAACAACTTTCATACAAGCAGCAGATTGGAACTGTGAGTAGTAACTCATTTTAAACACAAGCTACAGAGACACTGCGACATGTATTATACATTTATATACAACACAAAGAAGGTTTAATGCTTTAGAAAGAATGGATTAACATGTATCATTGTTTTCAAAGGAATACTTCATGGATCATTGGCTGATCATCTTTCTGCTCGCAGGTTGGTGCTAAACTGTTTATTATAGCTGTTTGTCTACATATAAGTATGATTAAGACAGTTACAGTTCACTCAGTGTTGCTTATTTACACTATGTCTGTCTACAGAAAGTGCAAAAAATGAAAACATTCATTCATCAATTTCACCACAATGCTGTTTATTTTTAACTACTATATACAGTATACTGTTTGTCTCAACCTATCTTGAACACTGTGACTTTATTAAAAGGGTTATAAAGGTCGGCGATTGTTGCTTTCTTGTTTTATCCTCATGTGATATCATCTGGTAGTTTCCTTTACTAAACAGTGAACTTGTATTTCAGGAAATAGACTCAAACCTGATTTGGCTCAATGTGTGGAAGACAACATCTTAAAGTATTAGACATTAAGTTGAGCAGAATAGTTCGGTTCAGGTTCAACAGTGCATTAGTTGTTTTTGTACAGTATAAACCCAGTCAATGACATGGAAGAAATGAGAGAGGAAGAATCATTTGTACCTAAAAAGGTACAAATGATTTGTCGCTCCAGCTGTACCCTACGAGGACTGTACACGAGGATGGTACATTTTTAGTACCTTTTTGTCTGTACCTCTAAAAGAACATTTCTGTACCCCTAGTGACAATATGTACCTTTATGTGCTGGTACTAAAATGTACCCTTTTACCCTACAAATGTATCTACTGAGGTTTAGCTGGAGCGACAAGCCATTTTGCACCTTTGTTGAAACAAAAACCTACCCTTACATAAAAGTTAAAAACTTTACAATTACTCAACATTTTATTTAGACCTAACACACATTTACATGTAGATTAAACTATTCAGCACATGACATAAAAGCAGTAGTTTAACATTTGGCTAAAGTAGGCAACAACAGAACTCATTTTTATACCACGCTTGTTAACACCAAGTTGAACATACGTACACTTAAAAAGTACATTTAAGCAATGGAAATTAATGAACTCTGCAAAGGTCATGCAAAATTTATTCAGACTTTGTGAGCTATTAATTCATTCATTTGTGGATTTAAACATAGAAGCAAACAGTATTTCACAGACAAATACAAAGTTCTTAACATGAAGTACATAACATAAAGAAACTAAGTCAGTATATGAATTCTTTTTAAAACTCATGGTTAACAGAATTCAAAGTAACACTAACAGTATCACTCAATCTACCTTCAGCACACTGAACGCTAGGTTCCAGGGTGTAGCAGGGTCCCTCTATAACGAAAAACCATACAAACAGAAAATTAAAACTTTCAATCAAAAAATAACGGGCCTGCCTGGCATTGTTATTGCAAAAAAAAATTGTCATTGTTATGTTAGTCTCCTAAGTACTAGTTCTTGCCGGTAAAAAGTGTTCATTTTTGATGATTTGTAATACCTTGGATTTTTTGTATATTTTCAGTAATTTCACAGAGTACATATCCACTATGTAAAAATACTATCATGCAAATATTTAACCTAAATGAAGTGTTAGCATTAGCTGTGTAGCATAGTTAGTTGGTTACTAGACAATTTCACAGAGGAGGAAAAACAAAACGGGTTGAACTACCCACATCTCCAGGGCTCTGTAAAAAAAAAACAGTAGCTAAAAGCTAATAAAAGTGTGACAGTAGACTATATATCAACAAACCACAACATGAAAAGCTATGTTTCATAACTATGCCCCATAGGATAAAGTCCTGAAGGTATTATATAAACCAGCCTAGTAAGCTACCATTACAGTAACCTGAGTGAGGCTAGCTAACGTTAGTGTTAGCTAGCTAACTAACTGTAACATGAAAAGAAAGGTAAAGGTCTAATTACTTACCCATGGATTTTCTGGCCACTTCTTCATTAATTTGTATTACAGCTTTTTATTACAGCTATTTTTTTTTTATTAATTACGACTCAAGTCTCCAGCAGGGCAGCAGCAGCAGCAGCAGCACCATCTTCAGTATCATCAGCAGTAGCAGCAGCAGCAGCAAATGCAGCAGCAAATGCAACAGCAACAGCAAATGCAGCAGCAAATGCAACAGCAGCACCAAATGCAACAGCACCAAATGCAACAGCAACAGCAAATGCAGCAGCAAATGCAACAGCACCAGTAACAGCAGCAACAAATGCAACAGCAGCAGCAAATGCAACAGCACCAGTAACAGCAGCACCAAATGCAACAGCACCAGCAGTAGTTGTCGTAGGTAATGAACCACCCGCAACACTGACCCCTGATGGTCATACGAAGCAATGACATGAGGCTGATAGTCTTGTCAACACTATCATGATACTGTGACATTACTTTATAACCTATTTCACTGAAATTCAATTTGTGGAATATAAAAATAAATAAATCACTAGTGCGTTCACAGTTTAGCTATTAATGACATAAAATAAAACTATTCCTATACAACACAGACTAATAATGTAATGGAGATTTACCAGAAGCTTTTTTAATTTTAGTAAACAATTCTTTCTATGTAAATTAAGATTTGTAATCACTAATTTGCTGCATAATTTGCTTATACCTTAAGTCTGCCAGAGGTACAATGATGTACTTTTGACTCAAAATAGTGTTTCTGTACCTTAAAATTAAAAAAAGGTTCAAAGTTGTCACATTAAGGACCATTTCTGTACCTTCCAGGATATATGCACCTCTGGGTACTGGAGATGTATGTAAGATGGTTTTCATTGTCACTGTGCTATACACCACAATTAACATTGTTGATTGTATGTTGATTTGTCTTGTTGGCAGGAATATTCAAATGTTTATGTTATTTTATTAATTTTAACTGCAGAAGAAAATGTAGTGTGAGATGCAAAATGGTCTAGATACAGAACTCATAAAGATCAAAGCTCAATTTTACAAAATAAATATGTATGTTTCTATGTATGTATGTTTTAGTAACTGCATTAATGTCCTTTATTATGTCCTTTTTTTTATCTTAGCTTCAACAAACAGTCCTAACAACGTCACAACCAGTGGAGTAAGCATTACTCCAGGTAAGATGTTTAGCTTCAGTGATGTGTATTTTACCAGAAACAACATTATTGTTCTTTTATACACATCATGAGATACGTAGTATCATTATGGAATTGGCATTACACATCACTCAACCATATGCAAATGTGCATATATGTAATTATCTTAATTATATTTTTATTTTCATAGTGATGCAACTAAAGTTTATTTTGCATAAATAGGAACTTTACATACTGGATATTTTATAACTTATGAAATAACCAAGCTATTTAATTTTATTTGTCCTTATCTTTTTTCTTTTCTTTTCTTTTACATAATCTTGCCAAAACAGCTCTCACTGGTACAGCAAGTCCTATTTGTAAGTAAATATATACTTTTATTGCAAAGTGCAGCGCTGAACATTTGATTTAATCAACTTAATTTTAATGGCAAATTTTTTTACCTTCATGTTTTTCATAATCAATTCGTATGCATTTTCATAAACTATTGCTAAATAGTAAGCAGATATTTCATATTTGTTATCTGCATAATGACAATAAAGGCTTTCTTTTCATTTATAAATACAAATTTAAACAGGATTTATAAAATCATTACATACAAACAACACATAGTCAAACCTTTTTAATATGTTGCATTGGTTTTTACACAAAGTGAATATCTAACCTATCTACCTTTCTAAAAACTGCATTTATATTAATTTGCTTTGTCAACAGATAAGATAGTTGCAGTGAACATCAAAATAAAGGCTCCTCCTCAGTTGTCATCTGCAAACTTTAGCGAAACAGTGAAACAGGTGAGATTAAAAGCTGTTTCTGTTTATTCTTTGTTAAGTCAAATAATCAACAAACAATTTTGTTGAGTATCATAATTTTTTCTATTGTTTTTACTCTAGCTCATCACAATGTCAGGATTGACACCACAGCTGCTGTCTCTAACCATCCAATAATAAATGTCAGACCAGTTGGAGATAAGACGAGATGGAGCAAATTTTTCTGCAATGCAAAAAAAGAATTATATTAATTAATGAGTTTTTAATGAGAGATCTGTACCTGAAGAAAAGAGCTGAAACTGCAGGACAGATGTGAAACTGAAAAATTAAGATCTGAAACTGTAA
>JAUYWH010000010.1:12390985-12406856 GCA_034779795.1 Ctenopoma multispine
TTTCAGGATTCAGCAGCAGTGCAGTAACTTTCAGTTTCAAAGTTTTGCTTTTCATTTACAATTTTGTTTTTCAAATTGACAAACATAATGGCCCCGTAATAGCACCATAGTCTGGCTGATGTAAGAAGGATGGCACATCTGGAATAATAAAATTTGTTAAAAGGTGCTACACTTGAGTTTTAAAAACTTTTTTGGAAGCAATAAACTTTTTAATACAAATGTGTTTATATGTAATAGTTTTCTTCATTTGAGGAGAGGTAACAATTCTGTCCTTGCAGGGCTGATACGTATGTCTGATTTCAACTTTAGCAAAATTCTGATGTGTTCAAAAGGATGAATATAGCTTAAATGTAGATAATAAATACACACTTCTACAATTTTAAATGGTGCATTTCTGTGTCAAATTTTCTGTCCTTGTGCTCATGGTTCTATGTAAATGTATTGTCTTAAGCCCAGTACCTACTATAGCACCCTCTAAGTCTGGCGGGGGGGGGGGGATAAATGTGTTTCTTTTCATTTGAGATCAGTCTTGTAAGTGAGAAATGCCAAATTCAAGTATTTGATTGTTCCAGCCAGTACAAAACAGTACAAATACAATATCATTATATAAAATACAATACAAACCAGTTAGCCATTTGATCTGGACTTTACTCCTCCCACCATGGAACGGTGTATTGAAAAGCTTTCCCAGAGGGAGTGGTAACAGTGAAATTGGGAGGACTTTGTCTTCCCCGCAGCAGCACCAGTGTTTGTCTTTGCTACCTTAGAGGTCAACTTTTCACATTGATCGACAAGGTAAGAAAAACCATAATACGTTTTAAGGTTCTTTCAGTTTTTTGATCAAACAAATGCAGTAATTTAAATGATCTTCCTACTGTGTCGGTTATGGAAAGGTGACTTACATATGAAAATATTAGTCTCGATCCTCTGGTGAAGTGATTGTACAAAACACTGTTAGGATAATGAATTACAGTAGGTGGAAAGAAGCCAGCGTGTTAGTTTTTAATGAGTGTATTTAGTTAAAGAAGCTTGTGTTTCAGTCTGAACTGAACAGAATGAGTGAGAAGCTGAGTCAGGTGACTGCGCAGCTGGACTTTGGCCCGTGAGCAGTTTTGAGTTGTTTAAAGTTAATGATAAAGAAGCTCAGGTGTGTCTGGGTGACGGACAGAATGATTACAAAAGCCCTAAACAATCTGTGGTCTACATTGAATGTTTGCTAAATGTTTTTGAGGTTATCCTGATGTTAAAATGTAATGATTCATTTCTTATCCAGAATCAGTTAATGCTGATCTTCCCACTTAATTTCTGAGGTGATGGCTTCCCCCAGCGTTCTGTTGTCAGAGATCCAGTTTCAGTGTTGCATCTGTCAGGATGTTTTCTCTGACCCCGTCTCCATCCCCTGTGGACACAGCTTCTGCTTCACCTGCATCACGTCGCACTGGGACGACAGTGCTGCCATCAGTTGCCCCAAATGCGAGACCATCTTTGAGGGCCACCCGGAGCTTTGTGAAAATTCATTTGCCAAAGAAATGTCAGAACAGATTCGAAAAAAAAGGCAGAACGGCGTATTATTGATGGCAGAAGGAAAATCCATATGTTGTGATGTGTGCACTGGTAAGCAAAGTAAAGCCCTGAAGTCCTGCCTCGTGTGTCTCACCTCATACTGTGAGAGCCACTTGGAGCCTCACCTGAGAGTTGCTACTCTGAGGAGTCACAGGCTGATCGAACCTGTTGCAGTGCTGGAGAACAGGATGTGTAAAAGGCATCAGCGGCTCCTCGAGCTGTTCTGCAGGAGCGACCAGAGGTGCGTGTGTGTGCTGTGCACAGAGACTGATCACCGCTGTCACGACATTGTCCCAGTGGAGCGAGAGAGTCAGGAGAAGAAGGTGAGGTTCTTCAGCATCAATTGGTATCATCATCATTCATTCCTTCAATTCTAGTTTTGGTTTTACTTCCTGTTGGGATGTTCAGGCACAGATGAAAAGGATCGAGGATGGTGTTCATCAGATGATCCAGGACAGACTGCAGAAAGTGGAGGAGATCAAACAATCTGTGGAGATCAGCAAAGTGAGTTGATATAAGATCAAAGAAGTAAACTGGGCCATTTCAGCAGCAGTTAAAATGTGTTGTTCTGTATTACAATCAGGAGAGAATTAGTAAGAATATGTCACTATTCCGATTGGAAGATACATTCATTTATCATAATCTTTTCTGATTTATTGCCTCCAGGAAAACTCACAGAGGGACATCGAGGAAAGTGTGAAGATCTTCACCATTCTGTTTCATTCCATGGAGAGAAGTCGGGCTGAGCTGATGGGAACGATCCAGAGGAGGCAGGTCGCGGCAGAGGAGAGGGCAGAGAGGCTAATTGCAGAGCTGCAGCTGGAAATCACAGAGCTGGAGAGGAAGAGAAGTGAGATGGAGCAGCTTTCTCACACTGAGGACCACATCCGTCTTCTGCAGGTTGGGACTTGAGTTGATGCGCTACGTTCTTTATTTTCTTCCCTCTCTTTTAATTTTACCTCGTCCATCCCGTCCAGTCTCACCACTGCCTTAAAGCCCTTCCTCTGTTGTTTGACTTTGTTACGTCAGAGGTTTCCAGCTCTGAGTTCTCCTCCAGCTGCCAAAGCCTGCTCTGACATCACCGTGCATTCAGACACATGTTTGGGGACCGTACGGAGAACAGTGGCCAAAATTGAAGAGCAGCTTCAGCTGGCTTTAAAAAGGCTTTCAATTCAAGGTAAACTTTTGAGAGGAATCCTCATTTATCTTCTCTATCGCACAGCTATTTTTATTTAATGTTTTATTTAATTTGATCTGATGTTTGATTATGTGTTCCTATAATTTACAGAGCATGAGAAGATCCAGACATATGCAGGTACAGTTAGACTTAAATGGTAAAAAAAAAAAGCATGTTGTATCATACTAAACATACAGAAAGTAATAACATTCAGTTTCCAACTAAATTAAGTAAAATTAGGAAGAATAATTTATTCTGTAGAAAAATGATAATTGAGTTAAAGATCCATATAAACTGTGTCTGTCTACAAGTTGATGTTGATCTGGACCCCAGAACAGCCAACCCCTGGCTCGTTCTGTCTCAGGATGGGAGGCAGGTCTGGGATGGAGATGTAGAACAGAGCCTGGTGGACACACCAGAGCGTTTTGACACAGCACCATGTGTCCTTGCCACAAGGGTAAATAAACATGTGTTTTTTCTTAATTCATCCCCGCAGTAATATTTATTTATAATATTTTCTGTTTTTGAAATGAACACCTGTCAGTCACCTGAAGCTGTCTTGCTATTCAGGGTTTCACCACAGGGAGGCACTACTGGGAGGTCGACGTAGGCGACAAGACAGCGTGGGACTTGGGTGTAGCTCAACAGTCTGTCAGCCGGAAAGGTGTGGTGACACTGTGCCCAGAGGAAGGCTATTGGGCTGTTTGTTTGAGAAAGGGACACGAGTACCGGGCATGTGCAGGACATGCAGAGCTGCTGCGTCCCCCTCAGAGGCCACAAATTGTTGGTATTTTTTTGGATTATGAGGACGGGACAGTGTCTTTTTATGACGCCAAGGCCAAGTCACTCATCTATTCCTTTACACAGTTTCATTTCACCGAGGTCATGTTTCCCTTTTTTAACCCAGAAATGAGTGACAGCAGCAGCAACAGATCACCGCTCATCATTTGTCCTGTCAGTGAAGACGGTGCAGATGAGGATTTAGATGGTATTACAATATGATGTACTGTGTATACAGAGTGTGTTTTCTGTATAATGGTACTTTTTTACTTCACATAACATGGTGGAGTGAAAACAAATATTTTAAAGCACATATTTTGTATTATATATGTATTATTCTTTATTATTCTGCCAACAATCAATCTAGATAGATGTGGTTTATTTCAAATGTAAGATAGTAAAACTATGTTTAGCCAAATATACAGTATATATATATATATATATATATATATATAGTGTGTGTGTGTGTGTGTGTGAGTTTGTATATATACACAAGTACATCTTACAAAATTCACTTTTGTTTGTGCTTTAAGACTTTCAAACAGTGTTATACCATCTAGTATTTAGTATTTTATTATAGTAAAGTAAAAGGAGGAATTATATGCATCATCATTATTTTTATGTCCCATTCACAACAAAACTTACTTTTACACATGAGCCATATTTTCAAACTTCTGTCAATAAACTTCAGACTTGATCTCCATCAAGCCTCCCTTGCTTTCCTCGCCTCCCTTCGGTCCTGTAATATATGTTCCTTTTGTACAGAGAACAGACCCACCTCCTTTGTATAATAACTAATTTATTATAGGAACAAAACTGACTACAGATCATGTCTTAGATTGTAAAGCCTGATGATTGCTAATCAGATTAGCATAGAGATAGGATTAGCCTCAAGCCAGATGGTGTTCTGAGGTGTTCAGGATGGAGTCGTTTAGGTCGACAATACACTTGTATACTGCTCAGTAAAAGATATGTTGTGGAACTTTATTCATGCAGAGAAACATAGACTTACTACAAATAATCATTTAACAGTTGTATTCATTTTTAAAATAATTGAAACCAGAGAACATGTCTGTCAGGACTGAACTAAAAGGGGCTCCAGAGGAAGAGTGGATGAAGAGGGATTAAAGCTAGTGTCATCCAAGCACAGGGCAGAGACATGCTCACACACTCTGAGCCTACAGGTTACAATGGACACAGGCTAAAGCAGGAACACAACACCAGAGGCAAACTGCTTTAGACGACCAGCAAACAAAGGTAAGTCAGTAGTTTTCAGGAATGTCACAACCGGTGAGAACAACAGAGACTCTAAAATATCAAATGTGGCTGATTTATAGGAAAACTGAAACTGTTGGATGGCAGCAGCACTGAGGATAGACCGGGTTGAAAAAGTGTGTACAGAATGTTAAGGTAGTGATTTTATGCTGTTGTGTCAAGTGAGCATCAAGGTTAAGGAAAGGAATCACGTTTTAAGGCTCTGTAAATATGCAAATGCAAATGTGTAAATGTTGTGGTCAACAAGTTTTTTTATTTTCTGGTTCACTTTGACCCTAAGAAATTGTAATAAGCCCATTGTTTGTACCTTCTCTTGCATGAAGGCCAATGAACCAGCAGTGGATATCAGTGTGACACGTTTGTTGATGTGATATCTCAAACACCAGAGGTTTTAGAGTTTTTATTTTTTTGGCTAAATCTAAGAGGAGAGGTGTGATGTCTCCGGTGGTGGACGAGACAGCCGGGGACCTCCCAGTCAGAGATGTTGGACTGTTGAGGGGGGGACTGATGCCAGCGATTCCAGGTTTGTGTGTATGGACATGTACAATGATCTCTATAACTTGTACATGAATATTTATTTATTTATTTCATATATTTTCAAAGATTAAAGATTATTTTAGTACTACTATAGGAGACAAGTGTGTTAATGTGCTCTGCGATGACTTTTTCTGCAATCCAAGTACATTTGTTTGCTTCTGTAAACGTCACCTGCTGTTTCCTCAGATACCCTGCGTGATGTGAAGCCATGGAAGAGGCATCATGTCATGAAGACTAAATGTAACGCTACTTTACAAAACACAGCCTGTAAGAATTTCAAACAGAAATCGGTCGTCTCTGAATATAACATACATAGACTGTCTCTCTTCAGCAGATCCTCAGCACTTGCTTAGGTTTCCCAGGGAGCACCTGGAGGACCTGTGTCTTCGACTACAGGAGGAGAACAGTATCCTAAAACAACACACACGTACACAGGAGCAGAGGCTGCGCAGGTAAAACACACACACAGAAACATTACAGACATATACCTAATGACCACAGCGAACATTTCGGCATGAGTACAGACAAAAAAGATGAAGAGATGTACGATGAAGCTGTACTTCATATGGACGATTTATCCTCCTCCTCTTTGCTTTAGGATGTCAACCAGGCTGATGCGTCTTCGACAGGCCCCTCCTGGCTCCAGTGGTGTGAAGGAGAGGGACATGGAGGACACCATCCAGGGGCTAGAAGCTCGTGTTGAAACGTTGGAGAGCCAGAAAGGTGTGCTACAGAACAAACTCAGTCTGGCCAAGCAGCACATTATGGACCTGGGGGGGCGTGTGCCGCACAAGTACAGCAAAGGTGTGTGTTGCATAAAAGCAGAGTGACTTCTGTCCTTTGACTATGAAGTCATCCTCCATCCTGTCTTGACAGGTAAAACTATGGAAGTGGAGGCTGGAGTCAGGAGAGCAGCTCAGACAGCCCCCCCTCGCTACGGCCCCACTTTGGACGATAGTAGAGCGGAGATGGAGAAATTGTAAGTGTTCAGTGTGTAACATGAATAACCAAACCAGAAAGAGACATCTCTCTGTTCCTTATGCAAACCTCTGATCATCTCATTATTCTCCTTTCTTCCCACTAACCACGTGACACCGGTGTCCTAAACTACCCCGTACCTCCACCTTGACCTCTCTGCGTCTACCGTCCAGCATGTCCAGCGTGCCAGAGCAGGTGAGGGTGGTGGAGCTGGAGCTGACTGCCCAGGCGCTCAGAGACACACTGAGAGAAAAAGAGAAAGAGATGGAGGGAACCGCGAGAGAGATGAGGAAACAGCAGGCTGACAGACATAGGTACATTGTATTAACCTTTCCACCGGCTACATATTTAGGCTACAACTACGTCTAAAGCAATCATTTTAAAATATCAAATGATGGAATTATGTCTTATTTTTCTATTAGAATAACTATTAGAGAGAATATAGATGTGATCCATCTGCAAAAGCAGCTTTCGGAAAAGAGCACAGCCCTGAGAGTCACCCAGGAGAAGTTCAATGACCTGCAAGAAGTAAGATGAGTTTTCTCTTACCCGTTATTTTATTAGTTTAAATCATTTGGTTTGGTTATTAAAACTGTTCTTTCTTTTCAGGCGTATGAGAATCAGCTCGAAGAGGTAAAAGCATCGGCACAAACAAAGCTCAATTAATATTTTCCTACAAGACACCAATCAGATTGACAGTGGGTGGGTCATGTTTTCACCTCAGAGTCAGAGGTCACTGAAGGACAGCCAGCGAGCTCTGCTGGAGAAGGTGGAGGAGCTGACCGAACAGCTGAAGGAGGAGAGACAGAGAGTGCTGGTGCTGGAGGGGCAACTTACCACCATCAACCTGTCTGTACAGGCCCTGGAGAAGGTACGATGTCTGTATCTGCATGTAGACATTCGAACTAAGAGACAACAAACCGGATAAGAGGTAGAAGTTTCTGAAAAGAGATCATGGGACATGAGAACAAATTAGGTTTATTCTTACTCTTTCAGCTACAGGAGAGAATATCAGACGTGGAGGGAGAGCGGGATCTGATAAAGGAAAATTATGACACTCTACTTGAAAGGTAGGAGTTAATTCTGTAGTGTCTATAATGAGAGGATGAGACCTTTCCTTCTCTGAACAAATATTTATCTTCTTATTCAAAGAATCAAATATTATCTCAACACTCGACATTCACCTTGTATGTTTATATTCACCTGTGCTGTTCTGTAGTACTTTATCTGCCCAAATCAACCATGATGGTCAGGCGGGGAAAAAAAACGAAGTGGATCAGGAGAGGGAGGAGGTAGCAGGCTACGCCTGCAGGAACAATATCCAGAGACTGGAGGAAATGTTGCACGTAGAGAGGAATGAGAGAGACAGGCTGGAACTGGAGAAGGAGAAACTGAGACAAGAGAAGGAGATGTTAGAGGAGCAGAGGGAGCGTGAAAGAGGTAGGAGATTCAGTTTGATCGCTGAGCGCCTGAGTTGGACTATTAAAGGCATTAAAAGACTTCCAAGAGTGTCTTATTTCTTGTGTTTTTATGTAGAGTTTTCTGTGATGACGAGGGACAGGCGAGATCATCTAGAACAAGAGGTTCTCCAGTACAGACAGCAGGTCTCTGCTCTGCAGGAGAGACTGGACTCTGTCACGAAGGTCACAGATAAAAACCTGAGTAATGTATTCCTGAACAGCTTGTGTGTTTCTTCTGATACAGATCTCTATATCTTATCTACCCTCTTCATTCTAGGAGTTTGACATGAGTGTTGAGGAGCTCAGTGAAACTCTTCTGCAGATCAAGGTTTGCATTCTCTTGTGCCTCTGTTAGTACTGTTCTAAGTGAACAAACCTCATGGTCATGTTCTCCCTCCAACCACAGGCCTTTAGGATGCAGCAGGAGAGCAGGGAGGGTCTGCGTTTCCTCTTAGCTGATGGGAAGGCGGAGGACTTGCCCCGTGAGATTATAAACATCCAGGCGTTGCACGCTGAGACTGTACTAGAGTTACAGAAAACCAGAAACCTTCTGCTGCTGGAGCACAGAATTAGCAAAGACCTGAAAGTAAGACTGAATTCCAATCATCACTGATAAAGTTATAATTACTATCTGTCTCCGATTTTTTCTGTTCACATTTTAACCCCAAGGAAGAGTTGAACACAGTCAGCCAGAAGATGGAGAGAGAGAGAGAGGAGAGCAAGAGAAGGATAGCAGAGAAAGATAAACTTTTAGCAAAAAGAGCACTGCAGATCAACACTTTACAGGGTAAGAACAACAGCCACAGCAAAGGCAAGACAACTGAGTTTCTTATAAAAGAATTGCTGTGAATGTCTGTTTCTGTAGTACTGATTGACATGCAGAGTTCTTTCATTCAGTTTCTCCAGGGGTAGTTACACAGCAGAAATGTTAAGATAAGATGATTTCTTTTTTCTGCTCTGCAGCTCAGTTGAAAGAGTTGGCATACAGCCCCAGGAACTATAAGCGTACCATACCAGTACAGTACACCTGGCCAGCCGGAGATCAAGAGGTGGTACAGCCCATTGAGGACGACATGACTTTTTCTCAGTTGAGGCCTGGGGAGTCAATGTTGGAGATTCACCTTAAGGTGAAACCTCAGATTCTGATGAAATGGAAAATTAATGAAAAGTGCAAAGCAAAGTCTCACAGACGGCAGATTTATGTGTTGTTTTTGCACCTCCAGGCTGCTACCTTCACTCCAGCAGGACTTAGGACCATGGGCAGCATCCATCCAGGAGTGGACAGAGGTGACGACATTGTGACCTTCTGCACCTACGGCTTCCTGGACTATGAAGTACACTCCACTCCTCTGGTGTCAGGCAGCCAGCCCAACTATGGCTTCACATCTCGCTACGCTCTAACAGCTCGCGATTTGGGCAGGCTGGGAGGTCAGGGGTCAAAGGTCAGAGTAGAGCTCCACCAGGCGTTAGGAGGGGTCAGGTTTGTGACCCATGGAAGTGGGCACGTGTCTCTCATAGGTGCCATAGAGAGGAGAGGGGAGCGTATTGGTGCATGTGTCAGTATCACAGGTAAGTAATGCACACAGTTTGTTACCATCTGTCACATGATATGAAAACATTCTGTACCTGAATACTCTATTTACTGCCTGAGTTTACAGTCAACTCATGTCCAACAATTTGTCTTTCTGCGTGTCTTCAAGGCCCCGAAGGTGAAATAGTTGGTGTTGTGGATATCTGGGTGCGCCTGTTCCCTCCTGCAGAACCTGTGGACACTGCGATGGAGAGACCAGCTGACAGGAGAACAGTGACACAGAGGAGCCACATGCAGGCCTTTTATGACTGGAAAGATAGTCGTGAGGTGCAGTAAAACACTGTCATTGCTGTTTTTGGTTTAGTTTTGGTTAAATGATATTGAAATGTTGGATCCACAATGGAAACATTCAGCCTGTTAGCTTGTATTGTGTTTATGTGTAAGTTGTGGGCACATACTGCCTTTTCATGAAGTGAGTATAATCCTTATAATAAAAGGATCTCTTTACACAAATAAAAAACAGATTTATTTCATTTACTTTTTTTAGTGATATGCTGTGATACGAGCAGTTCAGGATTTGTTTTCCCTCAGTTAATGTCTTTCTAGAAACAGATTCTTGGTTACTGGTATGGTTTTGATGATATTACCCTGTAAACACAGGAAATGTGTTTATGAAGTTATTTAATTGCCACAGGAGGTACATGACTATAGTGGAGGGATCCCGAATGAGTTGGTGGTTACGCTGGAGCGCTGCGTGGGCCTTAATGCTCGCTGGCCTGGACTCCTGCCTGATGCATACCTGACGTACAGGTTCTACGACCTGCCGCCTCACGTTTCTCAGATTGTTCAGTGCACCGCTGACCCACTGTTCAGTGACACCACCAGCTACCCACTGGCAGTGACAGCAGATGTGTTGCACTACTTGAGGTATGGTGTTTGAGTTAAGAGTCGGTTCTTAGAGTTAATATATTAATTCTACTGTTTCTACCACTGTTTCTACAAAATATCTTTTTTTTTAAGTTTCAATTGCACTTCTGTCCAGGTCTAGTAGTCTCTGGGTGTATGTGTTTGATGACAGCGATGACCAGATACCACCAACATATCTGGCAAAGACCCCTATCCCACTGCGAGCCCTGGCTGCAGGCAGAGAGATCAGAGGTGAGAGAGAACAATAATAAAAACACATTGGCAAATGATGACAGCATTCATCTCCATCCCTCAAAGTGGCATCAAACACTTTAGGTGTAGTCAAGAAACAAAGCGTTTAGTCTGACATGAGTCATTCAGCAACATGGAAATGTTCTCTCTCTGTCCTGCCAGGTGACTATGTTCTGAGAGATCCAGCTGGTGCGCCTCGGGGTATGGTCAGGATTATGATAAAATGGAAGTACCCCTTCCAGCCACCGGCAGACGCCCTGCTGGGCAAACAGAGGAAGGAAGCAGACATGCAGGGCAGTGCAATGGAAAGCACCGAGCAGGTGGAGAGGACGAAAGAGGAGGCTGAGGTGTCACAGAGGCCCATAGCCAAGCCCAGAGTGAAGGCAACTGTAATAATTATAACTGTGTTTCAAAAATGTCAAAGGAGGTTAAATGTGTGCTTAGATCAATGTGTAACTGCTAATGTTTAATTGTTTTGTTTTGTTTCTTGCTTTCATCTCAGACTCAGCTACTTGAGCCAAGAGAAACCAAAGCGTTGCAGAAAGAAACGAAAGCTTGGGTAATGTTTATACAGCTGAAACTGTGTGTTTTCAAGTATTCAAACTAGGTTCTCAACCAGCATTCAAACCGTTTACAGCCTCGGCCTCCACCTTTCAAGGAGAGGACTTCACAGAACATTCAGCCAGAGCAAACAGTGTCTGTGAATCTGCAAGCCACTCGTCAGTCGAAACACAGGAAGCGCTCCACCAAGAGGTCACCTGACCCTTACCCAGGCACACCCCGTCTGACATCTGAGCCACGGCTGATCACTACCTCTCATTTACCAGCTAGGAAGTAAGCCATTGATTATATTTTATATCTAAAAATTAATTTTCCAAGCTTGATGTTTAACCAAAACAAAAAAATAGCAATAGCAGATGAAACAGAACCTGATTAAACATGTTGTAGGACTTATTCCTTCTTTGTATGGATAGATCTTAAAAACTTAAAATGTTTTCATATTGAATGAAAATAATGAAAATATATATTTTTTTAAATGTATTTAATCTTATTTAAGATCTTCAGAGGGAACGTCCTCCAGACAATCACCAGTCACTGTGTCCAGGAGAAGCTCCGCCAGCAATGCCAGGACCTCGGTAGCAGCTTATTTACTCTCTCTGTAGCTGATGGAGTCATTTGTACTAATATCTTCACATTTAATACTGTCACTGGTCAATACAGTGCAGTGCCAAAAAAATAGAAATAAAAGGTGACATTGAAAACTTGATGGCAAAAGAGCTGATATATATATATATTTTCTTTTGTTTTTCTTCAGGAACTTCCCTCTGTTGATCAGATGTCCATGGATGAAGAGGAGGAAGAAGAGGAGAAGAGCGAGAGTGGTAACTATACACACACACACACACACAAATTAACACCAGCTATAACACTTAATATACAAAATACATGTTAAGATGTTGATAGGGCCAGTGAATCCATTTGATCAGAGGTTATTTATTTTACCCTACAGCTACTGCAGGAGACAGTGAAGTCCCAGAATCTTCTGAGTCAAGCTCCTCACAAAGCGACATAATCGTCATTCCACCAAAACGGAAAATGAGAAAGGTACTCGCAAGGAAAAAGAAGGGAGGTCAGGTGTGTGTTTGACCTGTGAAGTGAACAGTTGTTCAATGTGCTGCAGGGAGACAAGCTGAGAGTCGAGATTCTGTCCCTGACGTTTGAACCGTCCTCACACGTGGCTCTGGACGACTCAGTGCAGCGTGTCTATGTGGAGTATCGGCTGCTGGGTGTTCCCATGGAAACAACAGAAACGCCAATGTCCCTCCGCAAACCCACAGAGAGGGAGGAGATTCACTACAACTTCACGAGAGGTGGGAGTTGGTGGACTGGTGATGATTCATGCAGGTTTGTCCGTAGAAAGTTTTCACTTCAAAGATTCAAATTTCTCTCTTTGTGTTTCTCAGTTATCTATGTGGATGGTTCACAGTCAGCTCCACTCAGGCAGTATCTCTACACCATGCTGGAGGGCACTGACCCCAACCAGGGCAGGTAGTGTTGTTAGTGTTAGTTGTTAGCGTCTCTATAGCAAAATCACAACATGTAACTCTCCGTGTGCCGGTGTGATGCCACTGCAGGTTGAAGTTCACAGTGGTCAGTGAGCCGATGGACGATGACGAGGAGTGTGTGGACGTCGGACACGCTTTTCTGGACCTTCGGGAACTGCTGCTCACAGGAAATGACATCATCGAACAAGAAATTGAAAGTAGGTGTAGTAATTGTGTAAGGCTTTTTGTGTCTTTTTTTCTTAAAGGAAAAGCGAAAACATGTTGCCTGTGTTTATTACATGTGTTACTATATTTAATCCCACAAAACTGAAAAACTAAAAGCCTCCAAATTATGTCAAAGCAGCATTAGTTTACTTGAATTTTTCACATTGCTGCTTAGGTAATGTGTTAAAATATGGTGTTTTCTTAAAGTATTTCTGCCTCTGTGTATCTGTTTCCTTCAGTCGTGAGTGTGGATGAAGACAAGGAGGTGATAGGAAATCTGAAATTGTCTCTGGAAGCAGCAAAAGCTCTGACTGGGATATACGAGGAGTTTCACCAGAAAGATGAGACCAGGAAGGAAGACGAGACAGAGGTAGAAGAGGAAGTAGAGGAGAAGGAGAAGGAAGAACAAGAGGAAAGAAAGCGAAAAGATCAAATACAGTTAATAGATTATGATGATAGTGACTTCTACTGATATGAACTGAGAATTTGATTTATGTTCAAAGCACACATGGAGGAGAAGCTATGTTTTCCAAAATCAACCAAGTAAAGTCATTTTGTCAGGTTAATCCTATGTAATTAAAAATAAATTTCTTCCTGCGTGCTTCCTATTCATACATACTGTTGTATTTGTCCTAAAAAAGGCAAATATTGAGGATGTCACATGTAGTATTTATTGTTATGACTAAGTTTATGGACTACTGCTGATATGTTGTAGTTAATTCTCCATGTTTAGGTGTAATTGCTCAGAATGTCATTGGGTACAGAGTTTTGTACCGAATATTACATGTTTGTAAAAAACAAAAACAAAAAAAACCAGTTTATTTTTAATGCTTCAGCTCCCAACTGGTAAATGTAACTTTCACAGTAAATGTATTGTAAATGCACTAAACACACAGTAAGTCGAGCTTAGTTAATTGATCTGAATTTCTTTCAAGGTGTAAATTAGCCTCGCGAGACTTCGTTTCCAAAGTGTCAAACTTCCGACGGTAATTGGAGGCATCATCATCATCATCATCATCATCATCAAACGGCGGGACCGGGTGATGAACGTTAAATCTTTTCAGTAACTTTTAACCTGTTCATGTTATAAACAGCGTTTTACGAGCAGAGTAAGGAGACGTACGGTGAGGCAGGTGGTGATGTTCCCACCGCAGTGAAGTTGTTTAACGTTAGCTAAGTTACGTCAGGTCAACTATGGTAAGTAACGTTTTCTATCCCACTAACTACATTAAAAGTTATCGGTGTGTCAGTGCTAACGGTATAACATACCCTAATTTAGTCTAATTTCTGCGGAAGCCCGTTTAAAACCCGTGTGTAAGCTGTGTAGCTGTAGCTAATGCTAACGGTGTTGTGTCAGAAAATGCACCCCGTCACAGAAACGCGCTTTAAAAACGTTAACACCTTTTTTTAAAACACAACCAAACGCACTAAACATGAAATAAGAAAAACACCAGTGTTAAATTAACATCCACATCCAGGACATCGCTCTTGAACCAAGACGCAGTAAGAAATATAGAAATTATAAATATGAAAGTGTTATATTAAGTGAATCCTCTCTTGAACCTACAGTCACAATGGGTGCTACAAATAAATAATTTTTGCATTTCAGTGTATTTCATGGCAGTGGCCTGCCACAACCTGTCATTTTCGGGGTGTTCTAATGAGAACAATCATTTATAATTAACATAAGGACATGCAGCAGATTGTGAAGCACCAGCAGGCCAGTCAGCTGCTGCATAACAAGTTTATTGTGGTGCTGGGAGACTCCAGTGAGTAGTGTTTACATCCACCTCCTCATTCACACAGATGTAATGCAGGGTCGACACTGTGTTAGTTTGATGGGTTATAAATTAGAATCTTATCACTGGCACTTTTGATGCACTGTGCGTTTTTCCCCTCAGTTCAGCGCTCCGTATACAAAGACCTTGTTCTGCTGCTACAGAAGGAGAAATATCTCACTTCAAATCAACTGAAGAGCAAGGCAAGCAACATTTACAATGTGTTCTGATTAATGAGAACAAGTGGGAGGAATTTGTATGTCACTTTGGACAAAAATATCTGCCTCATGTCTCAGGATAAACGTCAGGCTTAAATGTCACACTTTCTTCATCGTTCCTGAAGTATCTAGCTTGTGTGTGTTTGTCATTTCTGTTTGGTTCTGTATTCGTCACTCCTACGTCTTTATTTCATTAGGGTGAGATGAGCTTTGAGCAGGACTGCCTGGTGGAAGGAGGGTGCCTAGGTGAAATGCACAATGGAATAGAGTACCGAGAGGTTCGGCAGTTTCAGTCTGACCACCACCTGGTCCGCTTCTACTTTGTGACACGCGTCTACTCTCGCTACATGCAGAGCATCCTAGAAGATTTCCGCAGTGGCTTGAAACCAGATGTAGTTATTATCAACTCTTGCATTTGGGATATTTCAAGGTTTGCAAAGAACCTAACTGTTTACCTTCATTTAATTTGATATTCACATATCAAAATCCCACTTGTTTTTTAAGTATTGTTGAAGGGTCACAGAGCAGTTGCAGGCATAATCATACATTTAATCTAATCAAATGTGATTTGGGTCAAACAGCTCATGTCTCTTATCACATAAAACACTACCTGTTAGCTACTTGTTAGGTACTTGTTAGCTTATGGGCAGTGAGATATGGATGTTTGGATTGGCACAAACCTTGTTTACACTTCCTAAAGGGCTTGAAGGTCTAATAAATTATTTTCTCTTTACCCCCTCCTCTTGATCACACAGTAAGGGTGAGGTAGGGGGGTGGGTGAACAGCTAGTTTTCCAGAGATTCAGTGTTCACCAACATTAACGTCACCACATTTGGTCCATAATGGGTTAATTGTGGATGCTGCATTTGATTTTTATAGGTGTGTTTGTGTCTGTGTTTGGATTTGTAGATACAGTTCAAATTGGATGTATAACTACAAGAACCACCTGTATAGGTTCTTTGACGAGCTGAATGGGACGCTGCCAAATGAAACCCTGGTTATATGGAGCCTCACCATGCCCCTGGGAGAGAGGATCAAAGGTGGCTTCCTGGTGTCTGAGGTACCACATGTAATGGTAGTCTACCACCAAATATGAATTCTGCCAACATTAGTCTCTTGCTTAAACCAGGCAAAGACCCACTATTG
>JAUYWH010000010.1:12406956-12489073 GCA_034779795.1 Ctenopoma multispine
GAATGATGACAGCACAGCTACATATACATGAGATATGCATATGTCATCTGTGTCACTGACAGGCCAAAAAAAAAAAAGAGGTACCACATCCACAGCTATTTGCATCATAGGCAGAAAGAGGAGACTTTTTTCGTTGGCCCCTCTTATACTCTTACTGGCAATTCACATCAGATGTGAGACATCAGTGTTGCGTACCCACTGCTGAGACATACATTCATTTAAATTAATGAAATATTAAATCCACATTAACTCCAGCCTCGGCAGAGGTGTCACTGTCCCCTGAATCATCTGATGCGCTAATGGTAGCAGGTGGACTTCACAGGGATATGTAACAGTAAGTCAGTCGACTAAAATAGAATTCATGTAATGGGTTAGGGTTAAGTCATTTCATTATTTTTATATTTTGATTAATTTTATTACATTTTAAGGTACAGGATCTTTTACATGGGGGATTTTATCAGACTCAACAAAATGGGTTGGCTAACTGAAACTGAAGGAATTTTACTGCTTATAATTATATACTTTTGTTACTTTTTGGAATTATTTTCCACATTTTGTCTGATAGGGGTATCATCACTGCACTGTTAGAGCCTTGTCTTCTGTCCTTCACCTCAGATTGAGCACAGGTCCTCCCACCTACGTTATGATGTTATTGAAGCCAATTTCTACAGCGGGACTCTAGCCGATGCCTATGGGATGGATGTGTTGGACCTCCACTTTAATTTCCGCTTCTCTCTCCAACATCGTACAAGTGATGGGGCCCACTGGAACGCCATTGCTCACCGCAAGATAACCTCGCTGCTGTTACAGCACATAGCACAGGCGTGGGCCGTCAACATGCCCTGTCTACTGGCTCCTGTTGGTGAGGAGGAGGAGTGCACGCAATCACAGAACTACCTACTCCCACTGTAGGATGGGACTTGTAGTTTAGGCATACTGAAATAGTGGGAATATTTATTGGGGTTTTTTTTATATACTGTGTATAACTTACCCCAGAAAAACTTGGATAAAGACATTAGTTTAGCATAACTTAATATAATGTGTGTGATGTTTATTTTATTAAATGTATTTTATTTATTTATTTATTTTTATTTTTTAGAGCATCCTGTTCAACAGCCAGCCTATGGAAAGGCTACCAAACCTGCAGGTAAGGCCTCAGGTAATGACATGTATAAAAGGATTTGTTGTATTTATTAACCAGGAGACCTTCCCAGATGATCACAATTGCAACCAATTGGTTTTATATCTGTAAAATTGCCAACCTTTATGTTGTAAAGGTACCTTGTAATTAGTTTTTTGAACCGCTGTCAACATGAAAACACACTCCTTTCTGAAATATCAGTTTTCTGATGCGTCTTGCTGCTTTTACCACTACAGAGAGTAGTGGTACCACCAAGTACCACTACTCTCTGGAAATTATTTTTCCAACATGGGTGAGGTTTCAAACATATTCACAGGTTTTCTTTTTCTATGCTTCATGTGAATTGTTATTAATCTGCCCAAAAAAAACCACACACACACACACACACACAAATAATTGCTTACTTCGGGCTGGTTTTATCTTCTCATAAGACAAACTGTTGCATTAAAATGTCAAGCTCCATCCTGATGCAGTGTGGTTGGAAGACAAGTTTCAGCCATCTAAATCATTAAAATGTCTTGTGTAGTAGACATGATTTCAGATGAAAGGGTCGTGTTGCAGCCCTGTTGCATTTTTAACCCTTTCACTCTCCTTTGTGCTCCCCACCTAATGTTTTCTTTGCTGTGGTGTCAACCTCTTCTTCATCCATTCCCTCTCTCTTTTTCACAGAGAGACATTCAACACAGGCACATTATGATGGATACCACAAGGAGTTCTACAGTGACTCCCCTTCTTCTGACTACTTGAACTTCGAGGACAACAACCTGCAGACACGCACACATCCCCGTGGCTTTGCCCTCCCATCACAGCCTCACCTACCAGTCTACAGAAACCAGTATACACATGGACAGGTTAGAAATGGTAAGTGTGTATATGTATGTAGATAAATAATATACTAACTGGATCAACAAGGTCAATTAACTGTCAGCAGTACACTGGAAGTATTCACTGAGTATTCTGATGTAGTTATTGAAGTTATTTCACCATAGAACGAGGCTGATTTTGTGCTGCCATGTCTTCCCCAGAGCCTCTTTACATGTCCTGTTTGTTTTGCAGGTTTTGTCTACAGTCCTCCACATCACTTTCAACCCTACAACAAGCATCATCATCAGTCTGTGATGAGAAGCAGACACACCAGACACCACTATGCTCCATACGCTTATCGCAGACCCAGACAGTACACCTGTCACGGCCGCTACTACTGAGACAGAGGCGTTTCACAGAACTCAGATTGGGTCATTTCATCAGCTGTATTTCACTTAACGTCTTATCTACTCTCCACCTCCTGTAATATGCTTGTTGTATAGGTCAGGGAGAATGTTCACATGTTTTTGTTTTGTTTTTTTTAATTCAGGGAATTTTCTTAAACAGATCAGTCCCCTTAATTGGTAATATTGTTTAAATGTTATCTTTGAGTTTGTATGTCAAGTTTTTAATGACACTTGAAATGTGTCCGGTGCTGTGTTCAATTAAAGTGGATTTTAAGAGTTAAAGACAAGACTGTTTTGACTTTTGTTACAGTGAATCTAAATTAATGATCTCTCTCTTGGCTGGCTTGGAAAAACATGGATTTGATTTTGGATTTGTTTACCAGCAGCCTTGACTATGTAAGCTTTTATTGAGGGGGGAAATTACCTATAAACTACAAAGATCATTGCAGCCTGCTAACTGTAAGTAGGTGTAAATCTACATGAAACAAAGGTTAATATGAATAAGACCTGTCAGTGTCCACAGGAACATACTCCTTAAGCACACAGGGAAATGTTAAGACCTTCAATATTGGACTAAACCTTGAAGCAGCTTAAGCTAATATTTTAGAAAGCATGTAGGCTTAATGCTTCATCAGTCAAAATTGACACATTCATAAATGTTTTCTGCTCCCAAGTGAATAGTTTGATTTTATTGTTTGAATTCATGTAAGTACAAAAGATACAAAGAGAAGGAAACGAGAAGGTGTGAGGACACAAAAAACACAAAAACTCGTTGCTGTTCAATTGGCAAAGCCGGTGCATTTAAACAGTTTCAGTAATAAACACGACACCTTGATGTGACATTCAGGAGTCAAATCGATGTGGACTTTAAAATAATCCGTTTTGTTGACATTGAGCTGTTAATCACTTGTATTATTGTATTAGTGCTTTAACTTTGCAAATATTTGAGAGCATTTCCTGAGAATAGTGAAAAATTAAACGTGGTAAATAGTGATGCTAGAAGGAGAATAAAATATGCTGTTGAGCACAGCTGTGGACCAAGGACGAGCTGCTTTATGCCATTAGAAGGCGGTGCACTTGCTGCAGCTGCTGCTGAGATAGGACGAGGCTGTGGACTTGTTCTTGTCCACGGGTGCATGGGATGGAAACACGACCTACGAACACTGTGCCTCCTTGCTTCTCTTCCTTGGCCTAAGGAACAACAGAATTGTGAAGATGTGATAGTTTAGGTGCTGAAATGTTCCACACAGAAAACATAAGTTGAAGTATTGGCACTAGTGGATGTATTGTGGTTTTACCTTAACAAAGGACGACACTGGGAACGTGGCAAAGTCCGAGGAAGCCTTTGCTCCAGGCTGATAGGACACTACATGTTCAGCTACTTCTCCCTGAAAAGACAAAAGTGTTTTTAGTTTTGCGTGTCTGTTGGCGTGGTAAGAAGAACACTTTGTCTGACTTTGTCACCTTGAGCTTGTCCAGAGCATCAGAGAGGTTATTCAGTCGAGCTGTCTGCTCGAGCAGCTGGGAACTGGCACTAACTGGAAGAAAACGCAGCTGTTTAGTCAGCTGAGAGAGCAGCAATAAGGGTGCGAGCACAAGCGCACACGGTCGAGTCACATCTAGAAACTAACACACGAACACACACCTGCAGTCTTCCCAGTGATGTCCACCACTTTAACCTCTGCACTCAGTTTGAGCAGGGTTGCCAGCAGTTGGTCTGTCCTGCGATAGATGCCTGTGTTTAGTCCCTGTGGAGGCATGAAGCTGTCTTTAGACACCTGTGGCAGTTTGGGAGGACAGAGTGGAGGCAGGGAGGCCAGCTGAGCTCTCATCTTCTCTGCCTGTAAACAAAATACACTCCAGGTTAGTATTTCCACAGCCAGCTAAAAACAGCAATATAATAATACACACTCTGGACAACTGTGATGTCAACCTGTGAGCTTAAATAACCACAAAAGACTGATTTAAGTGAATATGAACAGTATACTGTGTGTGTGAGTGTGATAACATGCTCTGTTGGTGTTATGGTCCTAAAAGAGAGATGACCAGTCAGTCTCTGTCTCTCTCAGACTTTCCTTTTAAATGCTTATTAATGTGAGGATAGTCTAAAAATAATAATATTTAGGGATAAGTTTTTACATGGTTTTTACTAGTTTTTAAACAACACAGATATAAGATTTTTATATTATTATGCGTTTTCTTTTATAACCAAGCCAGCAGACTCATGACACCGTTTATTGTATTGCAATTGCAATAAGGTCCACAATAATTGTAACATAACCTTTTTGCCAAATCCTACTTAAAACCGGTGTACCTTGAGCCTGTTGTTTTCATTCTTGAGATGTTTGATGCCCAGCCTCTGGGTCTCAACTTGCTGTCTGAGGAGAGGGGAGTCCACCACCTGCACTGGTCCTCCCATGGATGGAGGCAGTCCTGCTGGAGTAAGAGAAGCCAAACAACATAATGCCACTGGGACTCTCCCCTTGCCTTTTTAATCAGAAAATGTAGTTTATTTTGAGTCAGAAAATCATCAGATACTTTTCATGAGGTTTTCTCTAAAATAAAATGACAAGCTCTCTATCTGCTAACAAGGAGTGACCATAACCACACAGTAATTACCTCCTGCAGATCCCTGAACAATGGAGGCAATTCCAGAGGCGGAGGAGCCTCTCAGGCCTTCAATAGTCATCTTTGATTGATTATTGAGTCGTTGTTTCAACTCTGCCTTCTCCGCCTCGAGCTGATCAATATCAGCCTGTAGAGCGTCCATTGTCTCCTCAAAATCCCTGAAGATGAAGATAAAGGAAGGTGAGTAAGTAGGAGAATGATGAAAAACCGACAAGTAGAAGACATGAAAACATGTAACATGTACTTTTCTTTTTTCTTCAGCAAAGCAAGGTTCTCATCAAGTTTAGTCTGAATCTTCTCAACTCGTTCGTCTGCATCTTTAGTGGAGGTGTCCAGCTTTTTCTCCAGAAGGCTCAGACGAACGTTGGCCTCGCTCAGCTCCTCACCCTGGGAAAGAGAGATGTACAGCCACGTCAGTTACACTGGCGGGATTACAACAGCAAACTTCTCAGAGGAAAGGGGAGGCTGCGTTTGCTGTGTTTTCTGCGTTACCTTGATCTTGAGAGACTTCTTGACCTCCTTAATAACCGTCTCCCTATCTTCTAGTTTAACTCCAAGACCCTCAGCGTCGGTCATCTCAGCTCTGACGGCGGCTGCTCTTATCTCCACAGGATGAGTCTGAGGACATGCGGGAAAATAATAACATGAGAATGTCAATGGAGGAGATGTTTATATTTCAATGTTGAGATTCTTTGATCAGTTGTGCAGATACCTTGCTCTGAGGTTTGTCAGCATCGTATTCTCCTTCCTGCATGGCTGTGGCCATCTTATTCATAGTAGCAATGACTGAGCTGCAGGACTGACGCAGACACTCAGGACCGTTCAAGCCATGGGAGCCATATACCTTGGAGAATAGAGTGTAGACATGAAAAACAGTAACATGGCTGCACCATACATCCACTTGTCTAAAAATATGTCCATATATACTGTAAAATGCCACAGTAAGATACAGCATCTTAAAATCCTAAACATGAGTCTGACTAATTCTCAAATGTATCGAAACAAAAATAAAACCTGTGATTGTTTAATTGTTATGTGTCAAGAGGATGCTAAACATGACGCTACCTGCTCCACAGCCTTCCCAGTGATATCCTCTAGTTTGAGGGCGCTGAGGCCCTCCTGTTCTGCCAGCGGAGCAACCATCTGAGCTCCAGCTGCAGCCACCTCCTGCAGCACGGCCACCACGCGAGTCAGCTGGCGCCTGCACTCGGTCAGTGTCTCTGACACCTGCAAGGCAAGACATGAATTGTCAGTTACACACATACTGCAGTTCAATCATTTTTGTGTGTTCTAAGGTCATTAATCGGTGGACACTGCCTCGCTAAATCACGCTAAGGCCCAAACAGCTTTGTGTGTGCTGTATGTTTCTGTCACACCTGTGGTCCAAAACTGACAGCAGAGGGAACTCCAACCACATCTGCTCCAGGCATGCGACGGCGTATCTTCTTACAGAACTGTCTGATGTCAGAGCAGGAAGTGTCCAGGTCCTTCAGAAGCACAGAGAACACGGAGCTCTCCTGTCCCGCTGCCAGGAACGCCCGCAGACGGGCGACCTCCACTCCCATAGAGTCCAGAGCACTCTGGCTAAACTGAAGGTAAGAGGGTGGGGTTGGTGAAGTTAGAAAACCCTTTAGATATATTCTGATGTATATTATTTTTACCACATGAGAGCACCATGCTCTTAGCTACATACAAGGATTACATTGTTAAAATAAGAAGAAATCAGTTGACTGAAGAAGCTTTTAGCACCTTGATGTGGTCAGTCAGCTGCACTGTGCAGTCCTCAGTGTGATCCGCCAGATGGACGCTGTACAGTTGCTGGAAGACAAAATAAGAATAAGTTGTGAATGTAACAAGCAATGAGCAATGAAACAAACAACAAAAATCAGACGGGCTGAGAGACCAATCAAAACTATAACATGATAAAGAAAATCTGGATTAAGATATTTAACAACTTGAACAACTCTTTCCTACAAGTGTAGTTCCACTGTAAAAAAAATGTCCATGAGCGTACTGTGATTATTTTAAATAAAATATCTTGTATAACTAAGTAATTAAGGGACGTGCATTTGTTACCTGATAGTATTTGATGGCCTTAGTCAGAGGTTCCACCTGGACAGTCTCGTCTAGCTGATCTTTATGCAGCAGGTCGATGAAATAATCCAGAGAGCGCTCGTGGAAGCTCATTTCAGAGTAGAGTGTACCCATGCGCTTAAACACGTCCACACTGCAGGAACTCAGAGCCCTACAACCAGAAAAGGGCAAGTAAGAACACACAAATCCAACAAGGTAATGAAGTAACTTCACAGTATCACACCAACAGCTTAGAATAATTAATGATTATTCCAGAGAGATCTACTATTTTTTGCAAGAAACAATAATTCCACTAGCTAAGATAAATGCATCCCTTTATTCCTGACACATGAAGCTGAAGCTGCAGTGCTTACTGTTCATATTTGTGCAGGGTGGCCTGCAGCAGGCTAAGGGAGTAGACAAGTCCTGAGGCAAAACTACGTTGTTCTCCCGGAGGCCCTCTGAGGCCAACGCCTTGGACCAGGTTCCCGTTCAAGTCAAACTTCTCCTGGGCCTGTTTACTGATCAGCTCAGCCTATGAGGTGCAAGGATAAAATACGTTAGAAAAGGTGAAGCACAATAATAAAGAATTCAAACGAAGGTTCACACAGCCTCACACCTTGCAGATGAGCCTAGGGATGAGCAGGAGCACCAGAATACAGTCGTGATCTCCACCGTGACGGAGGAAGGTGTCTGGCATGAAAGAGGTGAGGAGAGATACCTGTCTGTTTGACTGAGCCACTTCCATTTTCCTCAGTTCCATCTCAATCGCCTGGAGACACGAGGTTTTATTAAGTCAAACAAAAGAGGACGACAAGCACACTGCCCTCGAATGAGGAAAGCTGGTCGACTATCAGTCTTAATGCACGGCCCTTACCTTGGCATAGGCCTTGGTCTCTGCAAACTTGATCTTGAAGTCAAACAGTTCTGCAGGTGGTTGCTGAACTTGTTCAACATTAGCATTCTGCTGGCTGATCAGCTCTCTGTTGGCGTCCTGATGCACAGGGAACAAGCACAGACTGTGTCAGGGGCATCCACTCGCACATCACACTTGAGTGTTGTATCTTCTCTCTACCTACCTGTAGCCTGGTGGTGAGCTCTCTGTATTTGTTGATGGTCTGCTGGTAATCAGCTACAGTCTCCTGGGCAGCCTCCACCCTTTTTTCTGCCTCTCTGACCTTTGCACCGCTCAGGTCGACCTGCTCCCGCAGCTCCATCTCTGTCTCTCTGGCATTCTCCTGGAGTTCATCATTCATCTCATTGATGGCCTCCTGTTAGAGCACAAAAAAGCATTTGGCTGTGACTGTACAGCATTGTTGTTTACCTGCACCATGATTATTATCTGGGATTTTTATTTCCTTAAAACTCTGCTTTTGCACATTATGAAAACAACACCTGTACTAACCAGATCAGTCACAGTTTCTCTCAGCTCTCTGACTTTCTCCTCTAGGTCAAGGTTCCTCTCTGTCAGGGTTTCCACCATCTCCTCTGACCCAAGAGCAGCATCCACCTGATACAAGTGTTCACACAGGCACATATATGCAGTTAAATCAAAACAAGAAAAACGTCTGCCAAGGTGGACACACCAGAGTCTGAACCACTGCTGAAACACAGACTGTACCTGCTCCTTCAGCTCGTCAATAGTGGCCTCTGCCTGCTTCACTTCTCCCTGCAGTTTTTCCTTCTGAGTCCTCAAAGCCTCCATTTCCGTGTTCTTCTTCTCCATCTGCTTCTGCAGCTTCACGTGCTCCTGTTTCTCTGAAGCAGACAGGTCACGCATCCTGAAAATAAATTAAAAAAACAAGATTTGATGTAAGAGATTTATACACCTCCATACATCTTTTACACTTTTCACTGTACAGTCTACTGTTATTATCTATGTTTTTGTTTGTTTTTTTGACCAACCTGACCAGCGCCTCCTTTAGTCTGCTATTCTGCTCCTCCAGCTGTTTGACATGGTAACTTGACGCAGCTCCATCTGTGCCTGCCCGAAGTGAAGAGTTGCAACATTAGAGGAAGAGCAGTAAAAGAAGAGAAGAGGCGTTACAGATACAGGCGATAAGAAGCTTCGTTGAATGAGTGAGTAGATTACAAACCTTTCTCGGAAATCTCATGCCTAAGGATCTCCAGGTCCATGGAGAGCTCCTCCACTTTCTCCTTTAGTGTGTCCACTTCCACTTGCAGCGACTCTGCCCGCTCTTCAGCCATCTCTTTGTCCAGTGTGGCCATCTCGATGGCATCCGCCGTGTCAGACATCTCCTCCATGTAGCGGTCCTTGGCCTCCTGAGCCTCACGTGCTTCCTACGTGGACAAGGTAGAAAACAGAAGGACATGTATGGATGACGGTGTCACACAAATCCAAATTTATTTAATCTTTAATAACAATATATTGTTAACACCATGATAAAACTAAATTATAGTCATCTCACTAATAAAATAATTTGTTTTGCTTTGTACCCTCTTGGCCTCTTTCAGTTGTTTCTGCAGCTCCGCCTGTTGCTCCTGCATTTTGTTCTTCCACTCCTGAAGCTGCTCCAGTTGAATCTTGTGTTTTTCAAGCTCCTTCAGTTTGGCCTTGTCCTCTGTCCTCTTCATCTTCAGCGTCTCCAGCTTCTCCTCCAGGTCCTTCACTTGAGCTCGCAGTGATTCCTCTTCCTGAGAAGGACAAACGAGTTGAACGAGTGGTAAGAAGACAAGAAAGTGAGACAGTTCAGCAAGAGTAAAGGTCCACTGGTAAAAGGATTACATGAACTTAATATAATTCCCAAGATTATATTTTCAACAGTAAAGGAATCACTGATCAAGTCCCACCACCTAAAACTCGAAACAAGATGATTAATGTACATTTTCCTGCAGCGAATAAATAATAAAGTAAATAAATAATTAATAAGTAAGTTCCACAATTAAGTGACTGCAACCAATGAACTCACTGCCTCTGCCACAAACATAAAAGAGCAATGAAGAAAGCTTCATCCGTTCCCTCTAAAGACCATGGGAGAATTGAGTTTTTCATCCAGTGTCACGGAAAGTTAAAACATGCGTCACACTGCAAAACAATACTGGATGACTGAGAAGAAGTGCTCAGGGTCTTTTTCCCCTCTGCTGTTACGTGTTAGTAAACTCATGCCAGGTATCATCAGCATGCATGTAGCCATTGGAAAACTCTACCTGCTTGGAAATGGCAGGTTCCATCTGGTCAATGACAACACGGATAAAATGGGAAAAGCTCATGAAACATAGGATGGAAAAAGAGAAACGAAATGATGGAGATGTGACACACTGACAAAGCTGGGTGTACTGAAAACAGACCATATTCTTTACAAAATCACAGACTGATCTGTGGTGATGGTGACTGGTCTAAACAGTTAACTCTATACTGTCTTTGTTGGCATATTTTTTAAATCAAGGTGATATTTCAAATAAGCCATTCTGACTGTGAGTGACCCACCTTGCTTGGAGTAGCTGGGACCGTGGGTGCCGCTGTTACAGACGACCCACTGGGCTGAGGCATGACAGGTGCTCCCAATGCACCCTGGTGGGAGGACAGAGTCGCCTCGCTGACATCACCGGACAGAGAGGATGACAGGCTTTCACGAGAGGCCTGGCGACAAAGGATTGTATGTGTCAGATGAAGGTGAGATGAAGGAAATAACAGCTAAACGAGCTGGAAAAGAGATGAAGAAGTGAGTTTAAACCACTGGAGTCTTAAAAAATAAACAGACATCAACTATGTGGTGTTAGGTATTTGAATATTATCAAAACCAGTGTTTCTCCCACTGAGACCAGTTTAGTGACCGTAGTAGAAGAGTGAACATCCAGGGCCAGCTTACATGATAAAATACACCTCGCCACCTTCACATTACCCTATAAACCCTGACTGTGTGCCATGAAGGACTACAAATGCACCCGTCAGTGGCCAAACGTTTCACCACCCCATGTGACGCAAAGCAGTCTAATACGACAGAGTGTACCATGAGCGACAGGCTGGAGCGGCCGGGGGGGCGCACCAACAGGGAGGGGAGGGAGGTGGCAGGCATGAGACGTGGAGTACCCCACTGGGAGTGTGATCACAGAGATCGTGTTAGGATTCCCACAGATTATTTGAAGAAAAAATGCAGAAGGTTGCTCACTGCAGAGTTTCTATATGTACCATAATGATAAATGTCTTCTCTGCTGCAGTATGAAGACAAACATGTACTTCTTATCAGACTACACATAAATGTTTCTTTGACACACTTTGACTTCCAAAAGTTCAAATAAAGTTAAAATAACAATAACAATGTTTCCAGAAAGAACAGCTCTTTGAAATAATTCTGTTTCAATGGCGTTTGATCTCCCCGGTCTGCTGTAGACGAGCTCACCTTAGCGGGGCGGCGGGTAGAGGACTGGAGAAGAGGAGGAGGTGAGTTGCAGAGGGAAGGAAGGGCAAACAAACCAACACACATACGTCCAATGTTGAAGCAAGATAAGAGATTAGAAGCACATCAGAAGCACATCAGAAGCATATTAGTTTCTATCCACTGATCACAGTTTAAGCTGCATGCTCCGTAACATCATTTAAAAACATTATACAGTCACATATCTGCTCCAATTAATTGTTTTTGATAAAGCAAAGCATTCATTTGTGAATTCATGCAACAAGTTTAAAACAAAGGCAGCATAGAGGAATGACAAAGACACCATCACAATGACCTTATAAATGTAATTAATTTGGTATTAAAACGTGTAGACTGGATGCCTTCACCAGAATAAAAATGCACATACGATAAAATGAGAAACCAAAAAACACGTGGTGTACAAAACATTACATTTATCAATGACACGTGATGTCTTTATGTCCCGTGCAAATATCTAAATGTTAGAGAGGTTGACATAAATGCAAAGGATGAGTGGTCAAATTAGTGTGATTAACAACATCCAAGTCAAAGCAAATGTGCTGAATTAAAGTATTTCTACCTTCTTAACGTTCACAGGTGTCTGCAAAAGGTATTCAGAACAACATTAATGAGAAGTCAACACAAAAGCTGAGCAGCTTCATCAGTCTGTGAAGTTGTTTTCCTGGTTTAATTAATCCATGGGAGAAGAAGAGACGTGATTAAGTGTCAGTGTCAGTGTCAGTTTACTAATATAGAGGAAACACACAGATATAGCTATATTTCTTGAAACCAAAGTCACAGTTCTGCCAGAATCAAACCATCAAGCAAGCTGGGTTATGGTAACAACGCAAGACTCAAAAGGATGAAAAAAATCTGTAGTGTGCAAGTAATGATTTCCCACCTGTTTGGATGTTCTGGGAGTCTCCGGAATATCTGGAGGAAACAAAATAATATTTTTGTATTGTTATTTACTATTATACTGATATTACTGATTTTAAGTTATACAGTATACATTTCAGACGCAGCTGCAGTTCTTGCTTACCTTTCTGTTTGGGCATTTTGGCGATGCCAGACTCAGAAGCATCTGGTGAGGTGGCGGTGGAGCCATCTTCCACCACCTGGATCTACACAGAGAGGGACAGACACCCACAAGGGTGCAGAATTAGGAACACGTAAATATTCCTTTGTAATTTAGAGTAAATCCTAACATACAGTATTATCCAACACAACAAAGATATCATTCATAATACAGACATACATCTTGTCAGAATCTGATCGAAATTGGACACTGAAATTGAAATTCATGTGTCGAACCTCATGTGTGCAACACTGCAGCAAATTGGTCACAGTAGCAAAACACATTAATGTGACTAACCTGAGACTGTCTGACAAAAATCCCATGGTTTTCCTCACAGGTGAAGTAGCGTTTCCCCTGGACAGTTCCATCGTTCTTGCCTTTAGGCTCATCAAGTATGACACCAACCCATTTTCCAGAAGCGAAGAGAGTAGCGCCAATGTAGGCCACAGTGCCACGCTGACCCTTTCCTGTCACCTCTACTATAGAGCCAATCTAGAGAAGGAAAGGCAGATACAAGAGGCAAACAGACTGTGAATCATTATACATTTTTATCCATTTATATATTTCTTTGTTACTAACTTGAACAACTACCTACCTTTGGAGGTTTACCACTCTCCACTGTTCCTGCACTGCTCATTTTGCTGATCAGTGGGCTGGTCAGCTAGAGGATTTGGGGGAATAAAGATGGCAAGATGTGGGTAGAAAAGGAGGGTGGATTTGGGAAGGTTGGTTTTCAATGAGAATGAGAGGCAACGTGGGACAAGGTGAGAGGCAACAGAGAAGGAAGGTGAGGTCATTACATAACAGAAAAGTTACTGTTTACATTTCATTACTAAACACAGCATGTTCTAATATTTTAATCATGGTCAAATAAACAAACTGTAGCTTTGTATGAAAAACAATTGTTGTCAGGCCTGCAAAACGACTTTATATGCAGCACAATTCCCTGTAATTCACCCTGCTTCAGCTTTTGCTTTTTGCTTTTAAAAGCAGTCTTTGAATTTACAAGTAATACGTGACAAGAAGAATTCTTAAGGGCTTAAAGTAAACAAACATACTCATGCACAGAGTCATATGTCCTGAACCACAATAGTGCTTCCTAAGAAACAGGCCCTGCTCACACAAAGATGCTCATTCAAGACAAACTAGGACTGTGGCAGGGTCTGATCCTGATTTTTGGAGCTGGAGGAACACGTGAACCTATGCTGCCTCACAAAACTGGATCAATAAGGCACTGCTAGAAGCTGTAACATAGGATTTAGCAGAGAATAAATTCTACTTAAGATGTATGAGAATCAGGGCTTTACTATTATTAAACATAAGGACATCTCCCCTGCAGGATAATCGAGTCTTACCCAGGTTATATTTTTAATGTTTTATCTGATGAAGACAACATGCAACATGATGAGTCGTGCATCCACTGTATGGTGAGTAGCTAACATTTTACATAGGTTAAACTCATTTTGTAAAAAAAAACAACAACTACTAATTGAATACATTGATCAAAATTAGCCTTGATGTAATAACTAAATATTGTTTACTTTGTTGTGCCCATGTTACTCACCCTGGGGGTATAAGAATGTCGCCTGTTCAAAGCCATAATTAAAATATCCTATAGTTTCACCTCGGTACAAATATACTGTTAACGTGCTAATTTGTTTAAATGTCCTTTTCGCATCCCTTCCTCCTTTCCAGGGAGCAGAGACAACAGGACAACAAGACTTCAGGGAGGGATCCTAGTGCTGCATCATGAAACGTCACTATGTATTTTAATTGAAAAGAGGAGGGAAATGATCTCTCTGTGCTTCCCACAAGAACTGCACATGTATGTATGTTAGCTTTACAATGGAGCTCAACAGAAACCATGAAATAATGTGATCAATTTACTTTCCTACAGTTGTATACATATTTACAGATTCATTCAAAATTTTGAAGATTGTCTTGTGGTAATGTGGTAAGAATTTCCCTTGCTTAAATACATTATGATCTCATATTTAATACATTATATAAGGTTATAGCAATGATGAACCAAGAAATGAGCTGGTAACGTTATTATCATTCATATCATACTAACGTCACCAGATAACTAACAGTGTTTAACTAACCAGTGTTAACATTTATTAATCTTCGTCTAACGTTACTAGTATTTAAAAGGTCGGTTGCTAAATTACTTAAAGATGTATTGTAAAATTATATCATAGCATAAACCAAATAAGCAATAAGACTGAACAGTCTTGGCGTTAGTTAGCTAGCTAACTTCAACAGAGGAGGGTGGACAAAAGACGATGGAGAGAAATGTGTTATAGTCAAACTAATGTTATTCTGCTGTGACTGAACTATGGACCACAGTCAACATAAACGTGACAGAAACACACAATCTGTCTTTATTAAGCTTAGGCTTTATTAAACTCTATTTTAGTGACACATTAGAATTCAGCTAACACCTAGCTGGATTAGCTTCATAGCTAGCTAACGTCAAACCCTGCCGACTCGGCAAACAACAACCAACAAACGAACTGCGGTCAGAAAGAAATGGGCTTTCTGTTTTCTGTAAATTAGCTTACCTGGCATACACACAATTTCCTATCTTTAAATGAAGGTCCTTGAGGTGTTCATCCAGACAAACGATAATCCTCTGTTGTTATTTTTTGGCAGCCCCGGCCGTCTCTTCCGTTTCTGACAGGTCACTACCGGTGCTCAGACAGACCAAACATAAGACGAACAAGGAGCATTTATCGCGTCTGGTGGCTGCGGTCAGTCTGCAATAAAATTAGGTTAGGTAGAAGCTGCGAGGTGTTGTTTCTTTTACGCTTATTATTATTATTGTTACATATTGTCACTATTGTAACTGAAATTGCGACAACAGCTGTGCAATAACACCATGTCCCCAGTTAAACATACATTACATTATTATTATATTACTAAATAGGAAAATTTTAAGAAAGGAAGAAATTATCACCGAAAACACACTCTTAGAAGTGGCTGACCAATTACAAGTTAGTACATATTATTATCTAATAGACAATAAACTGTAGAAACAATAGATCAGGAAATGTTGACAATGAGAAAAAGCTGACTAAGAAAAAAAGATGAGCACAAAAGCAACAGATAATAAAAGACTAGAAAAATGATAAAGTTTAAGCCTTTCCTGTTGGGTTTTACGTATGAGGACTTTTGTGAGTATATGACTCTTATTGTGAAGGTGCACTCAAAAGGTGAAATAACTATCAAGAGAAAACAAATGAAAATGATGAATCGTGCACACTGTGTTCAGTGTGTCTGGAGTTATTAGGATCATTTGAGATAAAGCTTTGCCTGGAAAGCAGAGAAGAACAGGCAATGGCAGTGGGGGGAAGAGCCAACAAGCTGCAATCAACATGAACAGCTCCACAGTTTCACAGCAGTATTAGTTACAGTCTGTGCAAGAAGTAACAAATATTCAAACCACATGAAGTCGGATGCCGATTAGATAAAATATTTAAGACCTTACAAAATATAAGTAAATGCAGAAAAATGTAGAAAACCCAACAATCTCACTTAATCAAGCACTGAGGCAACAGTGGAGACAAAAAACTCTGTTTAATGGAAGAAACAGCAGAACCAGGCTCATGGTGGGCGGCCATCTGCCTCGACCGGTTGGGGTGAGTGGACAGAGGAGAGAGAAAAGAACAACAGGTAACAGAGATCAATACAACAACAAGGAGCAGCAGATGAAACACTAGGTTGGTGGGGCCAGTAACTGTACACTGGGTATCATACAGCTGGGGATTCCTGCAGAGAGGAAGAAGCAGAACTACAGGACAGAGAAGACACACAGTTAATGGCAGTGTTGGCAATTGAGCTCTAACTACAAGCTTTATGGAAAAGAAAGGTCTTTAGCCTAGTCTTAAAGGTAGAGAGGGTGTCTGCTTTCCAAACCTGATGATACAGTAGCCCTGCCATGAATTCTACTTTTTTTTAGATCCCAGTTTCTCAATTTCTTTTTAGTTGGAATTGTCAGAATGATGATAGGTAGGTGCAGGTGTTACTAATGCTTTGACTTCAATAATAAACATACAGTAGATTTATTTTCCTTCTGAAAGTCAAAAAAAGGTCAATTATAACCTTGCAGAAGTAGAAGAAACGGCAGAGCTGCTGTGCTGCAGTGCAGTAACACTACAAACGTGTACCTAATAAAGTGGCCACTGAGCGTATTGACGTGTAATTAGCCAGAGGCCCTTGCACAGGCGACCAATCAGGTGGCGGAGGAGAGGCTGTCCCTGGACCGGCTGGCGGAGGCACCGGGGACGCAGCTCCGGTCGCGGCTCAGCCCTGTGGCGGTGACGGCACTGACAGCGAATGAACCGGGTCCTGACTTCAGCATACCCTCTCTTTGGAGCAAGGTAGAATATTTCCTAGCCTTTATTAGGACTTGCACAGACTTTTTAAACAGTCACTCAAGTTTTGCCGGTTGATTTATTTGCCTTGGTTCAGACACCCAGCTTGGATGGCTCGACAGCTCGTCAGGAGCTGAGACACGGACCCACGCTTCCGATAGTGACCTTCACAATACGTGCTTGCATGACTAAAATGCATAGTAATGTGTTGCTCTTGTGCTGTTTTATTATGAAGGCAAGGCCTGTTTGTTTCCGGTGTTTAGGTGTCGTTTACTAGCTTGAGGAGTCCCGGAGGTGGCCAGAGGATTTAACTCGATGAAGCACGCTATTTAGTCACCTGTGCTGACGGTGTACCGCGCTCTGCACTTTGTAACGGTGTCCTTTTACCTGTCGAGACCACACGAGGACATTTTTATTTAGTAAACGAAAAAAAAAGACACGGGAACTTCTTCACACAAATAGTTTTGTCCCGATGGAGGGTGTGGAAGTGTGACGCGTTACGTCATTCAGGGTTTCGCTGTTTGCGCTGCAGAAAGTGATTTAAACGCTGAAACATTATCTCTCCAGCTTGTCGGTTAAATCTGACAAGTTTATTTCACTTGTCTCTTTCGCAAGTTATTGTTTTTTTCATTTTTTCCTTTATCACTTTTACCTTCATCTATTCGCGCTCATTCCGAAATATCCTTCATGTATATTTCTAAATTCTTTGAATCGTTTTCAGACGTGAAGGAGAAACGTCTGAAAAGGAAACGAACATGCGCTGCACACAAAACCAGCTTCCCAAAACGTAGAGCAGTAGATCAGTTCATGATGAGGTGGACCTCTGCAGGGTGTGCGACTGATCAGAGCACAAATCAAAGAAAAACTAAAGATTATTTCACAAATTTAAACAATGCAACAAAATGGCTTGACAAACAAGAGAGCTTATGAGACAGGTCAGTGGAAGAGTCATTTCAAAAACTAGCTTTCATTTTCTTTTGAGTAAATGCACATGTGCTTGTTGTGGTCACAGACTAAAATAAAATTCTGGAAGCAACATGACCTGCCTGAAATAAGAAGGTTTGCTGTGGAAATTTGATCACCACTTAATAAAAAAAACTTGATTAACCAGTCAGGCATTGTCCCACAGGGTGGACTCAATCTTAGTGCAGCATATTGCAAATTTGAATGGGTTTGCATCATCACGAGCAGTAATCCCGCTCAGACTTAGTCGTGCAGTCTGTTTGTTTGGTTGGTTGATTATATAGTTTCTCTTTGTTTTGCTTTTTTTTTGTTTACATGCTTTTTGTTAGGTAATAAACATTCTGTCAGTCAGTATATCACCTCAGTGTGATTTAACATCTTCATATTTCATTCTCTTTATTAGCTGTTGTTTGAAGGCAGGTGTGAAAGTGTTTCTGCAGCAGTTTACTTTATTTGCTCGCCCCTTTATGGAATTGCTTGTGTTTTAGATGGCTGACGCGGATCTGGTGAAGAAGATGCTGCGGGCCGTCCTCCAGGCCAATACGGGCGGACTCTCACTGTCACGCCTGCAGTCAGAGTACAAGGAGCTGACCGGGGACCTGATACCACACAAACAGATGGGACATAACAACCTGGACGCACTGCTCGCCAGCATGCCCTCTGTAGTCCGCATGGAGCGTAACCGCTCTGGAGAGGTGTGTGTGGTTCAACTAGAGTAGTTTGTTTGAAAGACTGATGGGTTTAAAAATGTTATTATCAGGCAAGATTTAGATTAAATTTGTTTACTTCTCTGTAGGTTATTACTGTATGAATTACAATTATCCTGTTCTCTGCTGTGGCTTCTTTCCAAATGCTGGTACACGAGTGTCACAACTGAAATGTGGTTAACTACATATACTTGATAGCTGTGTCCATCACATTGGCAAACACACAGTATGACAGCATCATTTGTATTCACATCTCTCTCTTCAGATGATGTGTTTTGCCTCAGGTGCCAAGGAGACAGCCCATATAGCCAAAGTGGTGGCTCGCCAGCGCACTTCAAAGAAGATGGGCCGACCCCACCTGGTAAACACGCAGATGAGGGTAAAACCAGCAGCACCACTTGTCCTCAATGGTAAGATTTTGCACCATCATCTTTGGGCACTTGCAAGCACTAACGGAGCTATATAGCAATTTCCAGGAGCTTATGGTAAAACTACGTACCATAAGCTGAAACGTTAATGCTTTTTACCATCACAATATATATAACCCAGTTACAAACTGAACATACCTCCTGTAATCATACAAAGCTTTGGATCAGAGTTCACTGGCTGTACTGCCAGACTTAATCAGTAATCTACACTGACAATAAGTATTATTAAAAATATACAATTAGGAATCTGGGAGCTCTAAGTGGTTAGTGATTAGCTCTGCAGCACTTTAGCTGTCCTGCACAAAGAACTGGTGTTAGGTGGCTTGTTCGTGTCAGACCATCGTGAGTATCATAATACAGGAATAAAATACATGAACAAAAGACCTGAATGTCATTCAGATGTGAATGAAGGACTAATTATGTGCACTACTCAAAACATGTTTGACAACATAGTAAGGAGAACTCTAGTTCTAATAGTAAGGATTTTGGTGTGTCAACTCTGATTTGCATGGGGTATCACACACTACTGTGCCATTGTGAATATAGAAATAAAATTGGACAAACAGAATGGGTCAAACACCTACAATAACAACCTGTTCTTATAGGTTATTTGAAATATGTAGAAATAAATAGGTGTGCTGTAGAACACACCTCCTGTCTGTATGGTCATGATGACAGAACAGTCATTTGTTTGTGTCCTAATTCCTTTGAGTAATTGTCTTGATTACTCTTCTGCAGCATTTTGTCACACAGACTAGTGCTGCTGGTTGAACAAACTCAGTCCCAAAAGCTTTGGCCTAGAAATATATTTAGTTTGTGCTGCAGCATCACTGGCATCCAGCGTCTTGAATATTTACAAACCTTTTCTAGACTCCTCCTATAGCAAGTGTGTCAGCACAAGAGAGAACCAGAAAGTGTCTATTGCCTGCACCAGTACTACGACAGCGCAACATTACTAAAATGCTCCCTGTCTGCGGTGCAGCCCAACAGGTTGTGGATGAATGACTGGCCTGTGGAGACCTGCAGTTCCTTTGGCACTAAGAATATCGCTCTCACACACACACACACACACAAATATCTGAACCTTTATTCACATATGACTCTAAACACACTACTACAGCATGCACATACAGTATTCAAACATGCAAACACACCTCCGCTAACCTGCGATGCTGCAGGATATTCTCAGAGAGCCGGAGGAAGGAGTGCAGGGAGGAGAGAGAGAGAGAGAGGGAGAGAGAGAGGAGGAGCGGCGATGAGAGAGTCGCAGCAGAAGGAAGCACATAGGGATGCTGAAATGAGAAGGAGGGGGTGGACAGATGACAGAGAAGGAAGGAGAGTGTGTTGGGGGTGTTGAAGCTAATACAGCCTGTATCAGTTGAGACTCAGCTGTAAGCTAAGGGCAGCTGATTCACAACCATCTATCTCTCTCTCTCTCTCTCTCTCTCTCTCTCTCTCTCTCTCTCTCTCTCTCTCTCCATCCATCTCTTGCACTCTCATTCTTTTCTGCACCGCATGGAATATTGATATTCATGCTGAGACAGACCAGGGACTGTGTGTCCATGCCGGTGAGGTGACGCAGCGCCTGCTCTGAGTGTGTGCGAGTGTGTGAGTCTTTCCTTATATTTGTATGTGGTTTAAGCTTGTGCCTGTGTCCGTGTTTTACTGCTGAGTTTGTCTAATGTGTGTGTCTGGAAAATGTATTGACTAATCAGCTGGCTGATGACTGACAGCAGCTCATAGGATATAAGCAGCACATCCGCTCCGAGAGAAGAAAAGAAAACACATTTTGAAGTGGAAATTGCCTGTTGAGGACTTTTGAAGATGTGGAATGACGCTTGTTGTATTTTATAAGAGTGAAGGTTTCACGGGATTCAGCAAGAAAGGCAGGAGAAAGTTCTAGATCTCGCTGAGGGAAAGAGAGACGAACGAAAGAGTGCAGATAAAAGAAGGGACAGTAGGAGGAAGAACTAGAAAAGAAAGAGTGTGGGAGCGGGAATGACTAGGAGCTATGCACAAAAACGATGTAGTGGTGATGTCAGATAGCAGAAATGTGATGTCATGCTGGTCATTCTGTACTTGAATGATGTAATATCAAAGTGACGAAGGTGCTGGTCTGGTTGTTTGTTATTTGTCTATTGAAATAATGAAGTTGCGTTTATTTCTCACCAGCATCACTCTAACACTAAATAATTAGGCCCTTTTAGCAATATTAAAAATGCAGTTCAGCGTTTTGGAAACAGAGGGAAACAACTAGTCAGGCTGCCCCCAAAGTTAAAAACTCAGAAATAAACTCAAAATACATCGATGAGCCATAAGCTTGGTGCATATGGGGCTGTGATCGTGTAATGATGTAATGGTCAGTAACATGAAAACAACCAATGTCAGGGTGCAGTTTGACCTTCTCCTCACCACCCAGTTAATTACCTGTTAACAGGTGATGGTAGGTGTGTAATTGAACTTTCTAGACAGAAAGGATGGCTGTTTTTCTCAGCCTCTATTCCAGTCTTTATGCTAAGCTCGCTAACCTTCCTCTAACTCTATAGGTAACACACATGTATTTGCAAGAACAGAAATTGAACGTCCTTTGCTTTCCTCACCCCTTGTGTATATTTACACACTACAATTAGGCAATTAAACCAACGGATCCAAGAGAATAAGCCCAGGATAAATAGTTCAGCATGAAGCTTTCTTTTTAATTCGTGATATTGCATCATTAGATCCACGGTGTCCACAGATATTGAACAGTCTATGACACTGTGCCCTCCAGACAGACGTGCTGCACTGTCTTTGGATCAGGTTCAGCTGAATCGGGCAGTGTGTTATATAGTTTTACTTCTTGTGTTTGCTTTCTCTCTCTCTCTCTCTCCTTGCAGCCAAACCTCAAACGTCTCTGAGGCAGCCAAACCACCGCGGGCGAGGCGGAGGTAGAGGAGGCCGAGGGGCTGGACATGGAAACTTCAGACAGGCCAGGGACATGAGGGAGGGCCAGTCAGAGGGGAAGTCTGGAGCTCATTCAAACAAGATGTTCAATCAGAATCCACTCAACAGAAAAGGGAACCCACCTGCAGAGAAGTGAGTACGGTAGCAGGTTTAGAAGTTTAGTGGTTACAGCTGGTTACAGTCTGGATACAGGTCGAGATGGTGTCTGGTATAAATTATTACTTTTTTGGCATTGAGGAATATAAAACAACATTTTAATTTAGCTTTTGCAAAATATGAGATTAAGATTTTCTCAATGCTTTTAATTTGAAAAATATGTTCTTCAGCCGTGCCTCTACATGTTTTTGATGGTTTTATACGGCAATTACATGTGGAAGTCAGCAACCATACTTCTATGCTGATCAGCAAGTCCAACTAGAGGAATGTGCAAGAGAAAGAACAGACACAGCACAATAAACTTTTACACAAATCAGAAATATTTTGTTAGGAGATATTTTAGATTGGGACTTTCTTTCTTTCCTTCTTTCTTGTCTCTTCAGTGCTGTCTCTTTCGGTCACCCCTCCTCTCCTCCCACCTGTGTGATCTGAGCTGAATGACAATAGGCTGTTCATGAATGGGAGCTTGGTTGAACTCTGGTTGGTTTCTGACTGCAAACAGCCTCCCTGCTGCTGCTTATTCAGCACTGGGCTGATGATGTGCTCTCCAGATTATTCTGGTTCTCTTTCTATCTGCATCTGTTCTTCCATCTCTCATTTTCTGGCTGTTTGTTCTTTGTTGTTATTGGCACAAAATAAAAATCTATTGTAACTGTAATAATCTTTTGTCTTCATCATGTTATTATTATTTTTTTTTTATTATTGTTGTTAAAGATGCTGACTAACATTACTAGATATAATTTATTTGCATTGCTTAAACATTCAAGATTAATTCAACTATCCATTCCTGGCTTTGTTTGTCCATCCACTGTGAAAACAACTGACATCAGTCCTCTGTCTGTGTCACCATGGATGTCCAGTTGATTGCAGCACAATTGGGCAACAGGGTGGGAAGCCTGTTGTACTGGGAGGGGACACAAGCCCAAAGCAGGGGGCTGTTATCCCTTTCTAATCCACACTCTATTCTCTGGTAGATTAACGCTTCTAAAGCGTCACAAAGTGAATCAGCACATCTCTCTGTTTCCTATTGGATCTGCCAGTGGACAGTATGCTGGCACTATCATTTGTGTGTGTGTGTGTGTGTGTGTGTGTGTGTGTGTGTGTGTGTGTGTGTACAGAGGAGCACTATTGGATGGCTGGCAGTGAAAGTGAGACGGCCATCACTGAATTACAGTTGAACATAAACTATTTTTTAATGAAAATTACAGTAAGTGAGTAGAGGAGAGTTGTGTCCGGATGCTGGTTTTCCTTTACACTGTTCAAGACATAATCCAACAAAGTTTACACTCGAGTCACAGTTTCGTTTAGTAAAAAGAAAGAAGAAAAAATCAAACAATAAAAGTTTATGGCCCCAGAGATAAAAACACAAACTAATCCTCCTTCTTCTTGTGTTCTCTTGTGTCCAGGTCAGACAAGAGGATGAGCCTCCCCTCAAGGTTTCAGAAGGAGGTGCACGCTCACCTTTCCAGAAACCCACAGCAGAGCAGTTGTAAGTAGGGCAGGTTGACTTTTAATATGCTATAAATACATTTTGTGTTGCTTTTGTCCTATAAAGGGCAAAATGTTATATGTTTGTAGCACATACACCATGTTCCTAAAGTTATTACAATAGGGAATTAGCATTTTAACACAACTAAGGACAATACAGGTTTCTTTGTGGTGAAATATTACATTTTGTTCATCTATCTTTTAAGAATTTCATTTGTTTTGTCTTTGCTTTACTTCCAAACTTTCAAGTGTCTCTATACAGCATGTCCTCTTTAACTCCTCCCCCACAAGTCTTTACTTTAACTAAGGATGTGTGTGTTGTCATGTTGCTTTTTTGAAGAAGAGCTATGCTCTGTATAGACTGGGAGAAAACACCACATTTCAGCCCCTTACAGACAAGGGATCGTTGTCATACTGCCTTGTTTAAGAGCCTGAATGAAGAGGAAATTAATGTGAAACCCACGTTTAGAAAATGCTGTTATTTCCTCCTCTTCTTAATTAGCTCCTTTGATAGAGAAGGTCGATTCAAGACAACCGACAGAAGGTCATTATCGCGAATATGCCTCATTATGTTTCTTCAGTCTTTCTCTGTTTTTAATAAAAATCATCCTCATATGTCAAAAATCAAGTGCCTTTGTTTTAAGAGGAAAATGCACTGTTCAATCCAGCAGTTTCAGAGGCAAGAAGATCAAAATTGTAGAAGCTGTAATTTCTTCTGTTTGTGTGTGTGTGTGTAATCTTTTTTTTTCTCTGATCTTCCAGTACCATTAAATCTGAATGAGAGCCTTGGCTCAGGGAAAGGAAAGCCCTACAACCCTCAGCAGGTGCAGAGTCGCATCAGGGAAATCCTGGGAAAGTATAGCAATGGGTTCTGGGTGTCAAAGCTGCCTCAGATATACAGAGAGCTGTACAAACAGGACCTTCCCACTGAGGCCATCAAAGACCTGGAGACCTGGACACACATATGCACTGTATGCACTCGTGTTTTTGTTATTTATTACATATGTGCTACTATCATACAAAACATGAACTAATTTCTTTTGTTATAAAATAATAAAACAATGGTGCTTAATGAAAGAATCACTATTTAGTAGTTTACATAGTCTGGTAATAGGTCATATTGTGTTCCTGTGTATTGTGTGTTTTTCAGGTAGAGAAAACCTGCAGCAGCAACCCGTCAGAGCTGCTTCTCTACCCCTCCAAGGAACAGACCACCATATCGTCCCCCTCATCCATCCTAAACTCAAACCCCATCTCTGCCCCTGTCTCAACTGCAAACATCCCCCCAGACAAACCCTTGCATTCCCCTGCTCAACAGAGCCCCCGCAACACCAATTTGACTCACTCCGGTTCTCGCTCACCTCAGTCTCCGCTATCGTCCTCATCCTCCCCCAGTCCTCCTTCTTCCCCTGCCACGCTGAGCCCTGACCTGAAGCTGAAACTGGAGGAGCTGCTGGTGAAATATTCCAATGGCCTATGGGCCCACGCACTACCCAAACTGTTCCAGGACACCTACAAAGTCAGTATCACTTTGAAACACATTGTATTGTACATGATGACCTAATTCATGAGATGGGTTTAATTTATAGTTAAAAAAAATATTTTATATTTTTAATTTACAAGACTAAACTGCCTGGACATGTCCTGGAGAATCTTCCCCTCGTTTCTGACATATGCACCATTGACTACCCAATGCCTGACAACCCCAAGAGAGCCATCCTGTACAGGAGGAGCAGCACTGGTGGAGGAGGACAGGATGAGAACTGTAACAGGAGGAACTCTATAACCACTGAGGAGGAGCTGAGAGTGAGACAAGAGCTGGGGAGGAGGCTCAGTAACCAGGCAGTGCCTTCCCTGCAGATCCCTAAAGAGGAGTACCCCTCTGTACTGGTGGTGGAGGCTACCAACACCAATGGAGTTATACTCAGGTAGGAGAGAGCTGTATGTGAGAAAGAGATAAGCAGTTCAACAGTTCATTTATCTCTCACTGTCTGTCTTGCGTTCTCTCTCAGGTACATTGGTGAGGGTTACTCCAAGGCCCAGGAATGCATGGAGGATGAAATGAGGGAGTTTTATGGCCTGGACCAAAGCAGTCCAGCTCCTTTGTCATCGCCAGCCTCTGGTCAGCTTGTTGCTGTCAGAGCTGAAGAAGAAGAGGAGATTCTGAGGGCACAAGTCTGTGAGGTCACGACTGACAAGGTCAAGGTGAGAGGTCAAAGTTTTTGTAGCTGCCGCTATGATAATAAATTTCAAAGTTAGCAGCTAGATTTGAAGCAATACGATGAAATCAAAATGCGGCCTACAAGTTTTTTTATTAATTTGAGTTTACGTCATTTCAGCTCAGTGACCCCGTTCTGTCAAAGCTTATCAAAGATTATAGTAAAAAATAAGGTTTCAGGATGAAATGAGGGATACATTAGTGATCCCTGTGTTGCTTGCCTTTATCTCTGTAGGTCTACTATGTGGATCATGGTTTCTCAGAGGTGATTAGCAAAACCAAAGTGTTCGAGCTGCACGAGAGGTTTTTCAAACTGCCTTTCCAGGCAACCAAGTGTAAACTGGCAGGTGAGTCTGAATCAATGGGGATTAGAATAAAAACATTTTCTTTTCTTTGTCATTCTTGTTGTCCTCTATCTTATGATCTTTTGGTTTCTACTTCAAATTTGTGAAACTGTGTGTGTGTGTGTGTTTGTGTGTGTGTGTGTGTGGGTGTGTGTGTGTGTGTGTGTATTGTGTGTGTGTGTGCGTTCAGGTCTGGAGCCGTTCTGTCAGGAGCCTGCAGTGCTAAAAAAGTTTGAGACAATGGCAAGCGGAAGGATCCTACTGGCTGAGATCCTAGAGAGAAGGCAGACCCCTCTTGCCGTCCTGTATGACACGTCACAGGATGATGATGTCAATATCAATGCTGCCTGCATGAAAGCTTTGCAGGACAGGACGCTAGCAAGCCCATTACAGGTGCAGGAAACACATATGTGGAATGTATGTGTGAGTTTACAGCACACTAAACTAATCCCAGTCACTCTCCTCAGGTGAACAGCGCCTATATGAACGTGATTGTCAGCAGTGTCTGCTCAGATGGGACCATCTACTGTCAGCTACCCTCCAGAGGCCTTGTCAAGCTGAATGAGATACTGGAAAATATAGAGACATACTTCCACTCACAGGTTAACACCGTGCTGCATTTGATGTCCACTGTTGCCCAAAAATAATATCAAACATATTAAGGAGATTTTTTGTATCATTAGTTAACACTTTCATTCTTTAAAACATAGCCACTGTAGTGTATTTTGAGCAGATCCCACATGCACCATCCTGTTGCTGCAAATGCAACGTGTAAGCACCAAAAGTGTATTAATTCACAGCAGAAAATAGCCTACGAAGTATTTAAATATTTACTCCTGCTCAAGTAATGTCAAAATACAAAGAAGTAAAACTTTATGATCTTTACGTAACAGGTCCAGTAATTGCATCAGTATATGTATGTATTTATTATAGAATGAATATTTACATACATTTTACATAAAGTGCATAAAGTTAAGTTTCACATTCTGGACAAGAAAAGCATCATCCCAGCATATTTAGTAAGGTGCCATATTAACGGTGAGTGAAAGGAGAAGACTCACACATTCACAGTAAAAGCCTTTTGTGAATGTATGTTGCTTCTCTCAGGTAGAGCTGTGGACAGATTGAGATTAGGTTGATAATCCTGGGATAACCAAACCATTTAATCTGTTAGCAGCACAGTGGAGCTGATGCCTTTTCTAGAGGCACTGTGATTTTCACAGCCTATAATAAACCAGGTGGTCTGGACTTGTTCTGAGAATAACTTTAATGTCTGTCTTTGTCTTCACACGCTGTGTTTCTTACAGGAGTTATCAGGTAACTCCCTCAGCTACTGTTACTAACTTTTCCGTCCTCAGACAACTCTTGTAACATATTTAGTAGTAAGCTAACAGAATTCTTTTAGGATTTAAATCAACCATTCATAATTTTTTTTTTCTTTAAGCTTCAACAACCTTTTTCATTTTAAGTAATCACAGATCTAAAGTTCAAATCTTTGATGCCATTGCAGTACACACCCGCAGACGACTGGGTGGACCTTTGACATGTGTGAGCTGTTACAATATTATTTTATTGCAACCATAAAGCAGCCGTTACACATACACTGAAATCTCACACGTCAGGGGACGTTATGGACAAATGATGATGACAACACTGGTTTCTCGATGACACATGTTGATGAGATTTATGTTTTGTCCCAGGTTACATCAGAGTTCCTGGTATCCAGACCATTTTGTGGGAAAGGATGTCTGGCTCGCTACAAAGGCAAATGGTCCCGTGTAGAGGTAAAACACGCAGGTGTTTCCTGCACCGCTGGGAGACTTATTAAACATGAATTATTAAACATGTTCACATATTATTGGAGTCACGGCTGTATAAAAGAGGCTTGTACAAGGCAGGGAGCTGCCTCATTAAGCTGAGATCAAAAAGTTTATCACCATGAAAAATACTTTCTCACGCAGGATGCCCCTCTGTTGTTACTGGGATTTATACCGTAAATAAATATGTCTAAAACCATGTTTCTTTCTATAGATTACCAACCTGCATGGCAGCCGAGTGCTGGACATCCTGTTCACTGATGTCGGTGTCCAGGCCTCTGTTGAGGTGTTTGAACTGAGAGAGATCCCACCACCATTTCTTCGTGACCTTATGGCTGTACCACCACAGGTCAGTGTCTACGTGTGTGTAGCAAGGACAGCTTCCTCGTTCAGTCCCACATGGTATCATATTAAAATGACTTGCATCCGTCCTGTGTTTAGGCTGTGAAGTGCTGTCTAGCAGACCTGGCTGTCAGTGTTGGATCCTGGACTCCAGAAGCGGTCCAGTGGCTTCGAGACAAAGTGCTCGGCACCACTGACTGTAGCATGAAGGTAACTGTCTGTCAGCCCTTCTTAAAAAATGTAAACATACGGTTTATTTATCCTTTATCACTACTACTGTCACAGTCATAAAAGTGATTCAGCATTCATATCAGTTCATGCATTTTAATTTGCATGAGCTCTCCCTGTTTTTGAGTAGCTCAGCAAAGGTTCAGAGAATATGGTATGTGAGTTACGCTCTGGGTGACATGTAATGATGTTAGCAAGTTTTTTGGGCAATTCTTGAAATAAATGTTAAAATGATTCACTCATGTGAACATCTATAAGAAAGAGAAATTGTAATTCCAAGGAGTGAGTCAACACGAGGCTCTCTGGTTTTTGCCCGTATCAGTTTTCATTTGGAAAATATGCTAACTGAGGGTCACAGCCAGCGTAAATATTTTTCAGTTCAGTTCTCCTTCTGTCCTTCTCTCATTGCTTATTTGTTCACATTCATTTACCCCAAGGTTGCTAAGGTGAATGAAACCAAGCGTTGTGTCTACGTCCACCTCTTCACCGACAAGAACTTCCACGACCCAGCCCGCAGCCTCAACCATCAGATGGCCCAGTCCGACTTGTTCAAACAGCAACCAGATGTTTTTCTGACAAGCCACAGGTTTTACTTTGATTCTCACCTGTAATTTCCTCTCTCTAGCTGGCTAATGTTTAGCGGTATGTGTTACTCAACTACATTTAAGGTGTTGATTTTCTTTCACAGCCCTGCTAAGATCTCCACACCCACTTCATCTTCTAAGACTTCCAGCGCCAGTGATTCAACTAATGGCAGTCCTACATCAACCTCTGTTCCACAGAAGCCTCATCTCAGACGGGCTCTGTCAGGACCCAGAGTGTGTGGAGGAGGAAGCGCAGCCACCACCAGTCCTGTAGAAACACCGTCTTCCCCTTCAACTTCTCTCCAGCTGCCACCACTACTGGAGCTTCCTTCAGTTGGTATTGAAAATAATCTTAGTTACAGAAATGTTAGTGAAAAATATTCCAAACCGTGAAATATGTGCATTAGTGTAGTTCAGTCTAGAATTTGGCCTTACTGTGTCTCCCATACAAATCAACGTTAAATCAAGGTTTAATTATATCTGTTTTCCCTCAGGTAACAACCTGGACGTGTATGTTTCAGTGGCGTGCCACCCGGGCCACTTTGTGCTGCAGCCCTGGAGAGATATGTACAAGCTGGTGGTGCTGATGGGAGAGATGATTCTGTATTACAATAAAAGTGAGGAAAAACCAGTCAGTATAGAGAAGAATCAAATATATGCAGCCAAAGTGGAAAACAAGTGAGTTGAACAATTAAGTTATATTATTTAGTAGATAAAAGTCTGTAATGTAATTACAGCACAGTCTTTGGTGCCTTTTGTTGTGTTAAAGTGTTCAGTGGAAATTCAAACACTGGCCAAATGAAAGTTCTCTCCCTAAATGTATCTACACATCCTTCTCGTCTTCTCTTAGCTGGCATCGTGTGTTAGTAAAGGGAGTTCTGACGAATGGTTTGGTCTCCGTCTATGAGTTGGACTATGGTAAACATGAGCTGGTCAGCTGCACCCAGCTCAGGCCTCTTATCAAGGAGTTCAGACAGCTGCCGTTCCAGGGAATCACTGCTCAGTTGGCTGGTGAGTAGAGTGGACAGTACAATGTTTAATGTTACTAATGTCATGTCCGCATTCTCCCCATGCACCTCAGCTACAGTGTAATACCCACAATTATCCCGGTTTACGTACAGTGGAGGATGTGTCATAGCAATCAGAGTTAATCAAGTTATGAGTTGGTTTGCAGATGGTGGCCTTTGGGTGCAAGACTGACTGTGAGTCTCAGTGTTCACAGGTTGAATATGGATGGGTGTCTTTGTTACATGCCTTTGCATAAACTTTAGAAACTGCTCCATCGTCATTCAACTTTAATACAACAGTTCAGAAGTAAAACAATGATGTTTAAGGTTAAGGTTACTTACAAACTGTATCAAAAGAAACTGTTGTACAAACCATCAACAGGTCAACAGGTTCTGTTTTAACAGAGTCAAAGATTGAACAGGCACCTAAAGTAGAGTTTAAAGGTTTAACGATTCAAGTATAACGAAAGACTTATGAGGCAGCTGCAGCTGGAAGCGTGGTCAGGAAGACCTAGTGCTGATTCAGCATCCACCTGTAGAGGGTGTGGAAGTGGATGCTGAATCAGCACTAGGCAACAGGATTACAAAATAAAAGCAAAAGTAAGCCAAATAAAACTAGATCAAACCAGGCTTCAGGACTGAACCCTGACAACTGTATAGACACACGAAGTGGTTCAAAACAATAACAATACATTCATGTATTAGTAGTTGCAGTAGTATAATAGTTGATATTTGTTATATTGTACATTTTCCACAACCCCTATCCATAATACATACTGCGTATGTGTGTACATAGGAACTACCGGTGTATGTATTGTGTGTTTATTGTATATTCTGTGTTATTTTATTTTAATTCTATTTTTTATTCAAATTTTTTGTACTCTTGTTTTTATAGTCTAGTTATATACCTTTTCTGTGCTTTATGTCCTGAGCTGTGGTAACACACACATTTTCCCGCTGTGGGATCAATAAAGTCCTATCTTATCTCTTATCTTATCTTATCTTTCACATTTGCCTTGACAAAGGAACTCTGTACCACCTCATCATCACATACCCAGAGTTCAACATGTGGGTGGAGTCAAATAAGATCCTGCTCAATTAAACCTGGCGGCAGGTTTCAATTGTAAATCTAACCTAAGCCTAACTAATCTGTCTATTGTGTAAAGTCCCAATAAATGCAAACTAAAAGCATTTTTTAGTTATGCTAATAAAGATACTAGTGTGACGAGCAGTGACCAGATGATTTTTAAATGTAATTTTTCACTAACTGATGGCTTCTTATCCTCCTCTGCTCACAGGGGTGAAGCTGAGGCAGTGGTCGGAAGAGGCTTCCATCGTTTTCAGAAACCATGTGGAGAAGAAACCTCTGGTGGCCCAGCTGGAGGCCTTACAGGAAGCCTCTAACCCGTGGGACAGGAGGTTGACGGTCTTCCTGGTAGACACTTCACAGGAAGAAAGGGACATCTGGGTGCATGATATTATGTCTGAGTTTGCTGATGAGCTGACCAATGAGCTGTAGACAAAAAAGTAAATCCATCTATATCTATCATTTAGGGGACTAAAAGAAGAAGAATGACATTACATGCTTTCTTATACTTTCTGATCTGGGCTTTAATCCGATGCAGCCTCCTAAATCATTGTGAGTGCATCCAGTTTTAGTGTCATACTGAGGATGTCTGATTACCCTCAATGTGAGCACCATGTTTAAATTAACTGAGAAGCGTAGAGGAACATATGCATTTGTTTACAAAATCTGCTTTTTGAAGGGTATTTCTGATCATAAAGTCTACAAAGATTAAGAGGAGAAGATTTGGATGAGTCAGTGAGCCATGAGAGATGTAATGTACGGAAACCTGTAGGAAGTTTAGTCAACATTTTGGGACAAAAACACTTTTTTGTGATGAATTAATTTAAACTAGAAGAGTGCAAAGTTTATCTTTTTCAAGCAACAGTGTAAAGCGTCTTAAATGATGTGAAAACAGTTTTCAGTGACAATGCGAGTGTTGGAGTCCGGGTGACTCCCGTAATGGCAGTGCCTCATCCATCTCTTCTCCGTCTGTGCAACACTGATTCTAGTGTGACGTTATGTTTTTAGGGGGTTAAGTTTCTCTCCTTAACTACTCGTCTGACAGGACTTTAAGTTCAGCAGATTATATGTGCTGCATGTGGCAGATGTTTTCCAGTTGTGTGCACATAGAGTTTGTTGTTATAAAAAAATAACCAGATTAAGTTACCGGTAGTGTTAAGGATTTTCAAACATGAGATCATTTAAAAATGTGACGTTTTTCCAGAAGCACGTGCACCGTGGTTTTGATGTGCAAACGTCTCTGCAGTTCTAAAGACAGATGACAGGACAAAGCTTAAAGCTGCATTGTTGTTACGGACAGATGACTTGAATTTAATTTATACTTAACTTATATTCTCTAGATGATAATTACTTCATCATAACCATGGTGTTTAACAACAATCCAGAGAAAATAAAAGATATGTTTTTGGAATAAAGTCTGTTTGAGAGGTTTAAAAAAATGACTGAATTATTTCTAACACAACAGGTATCATGTTTCATCATCATGCAGAGGGAAGACTGATTTCTGGTTTCTTTATTAAAATAGCAAAATATTTCACTCTTATTTACATAATATACACTATGGCTGCAAAAAAATGTATGTATCTACTACAATAGCGCTCCGTATAGCATACAGCCTTGTTCCTATTCCTTCATCTTTTCATCCATCCATCATCCTCAGCGCTTCTGTTAAGTTTAGCTCCTCATCATTCATACAGTTAATACTGTTAGTACCGCACAATGTGACGCCTTTACTTACATCACAAACAGTAAAATTGTAAATACAGTATGTGATCATTTGTTGTATTTAATATATATAAGTGTATTTTGTCCTTGTCTGTTTTCCCAGCAGCTAGCGAATGGAGAGCATCATCACAAATTCTGAAGAGGAGGAAAGCAGAGCAAGTTATTTGTTAATGATGTCTGGTGCAGCTTGTAGTACATCACATTCATAAAATGTGAGACACAGTTATGACTAACACTCGCAGTTCCTCTCACCTTCAAAGTCGATGTTTCCGTCTGCATTGATGTCCAGCTCCTTTAAGATCTCCTCCAGTTCTCCTTTCTTCAGCTTCTCTCCCAGCAGTGTCTTCACTGCCTCTTTCATTTCATCCTGGTTGATCTTTCCGTCTCCATCGAGGTCAAACTTTGGATAAAAAACATGTGGTGAAAATCTACTCAGAGCCATCATCTGACTGATCCTTTATTTGCTGTGTTCTAGTTTAAAAATCATTTATTTCAGTATGTTTACTGATTTACCTGTACAAAGGCAGATTGGAGCTCTTTGAGTCCCAGCATGTCAGCAGTCTCTCCCATCATCCTGGGTCCCATTAGCTCAATAAAATCTTCAAAGTCCATTAAACCACCCACTGTGGAGAGGAGAGATGTCAGGGACCAGGTAAACAGAAACTAATTTTTTGTGAATACCGCTGTTAGTTTTATTTGTAAGGGAATCTTATTAGCTCACTTCTCATCTTTATCTGCTGCACTATCTCCAGCAGCTCCATTTCTGTGGGCATGTATCCCATGGTCCTCATGCACTCAGCCACATCCTTGTAGTTCAGGTAGCCATCTTGGTCGTAGTCAAACTCTTTGAAGGCTTCTTGTAATTCTACAGTTCAGAGAATCGTAAGAGATTACGAGGGAAACGAACAAGGAATTGACATGACATAAAAACGTAAGTGATCATTGTGACGTTTATGTCCTTCTTTAAAGTTATGTTTCAGTACTGAATAAAGAAAACAATGGAGGGTTTTAGGTATTTAAGATGCAATGTTGTCTGTAGCAATGAGACTCACCATCTAACTCAGCCTGAGCCAATTCTCTTTCCTGCAGAAACAGCCATTAAACCCGTTACAATTTAACATACACAGAGAATACCAAATACAGTAATATTTGTAAGTAATAAGATACTTGTAATACCTATTGCCAACGAGTTTAACTATCAAGAGAACATATTCAAATTATTACATCAATGAAGTGAATAAAATAAAATGAAACTGACGACAAATCACGTTTATATTATCATATTTACAATGGAAAGAGTCCGTGTTTTCAAGTTGAATCGACAGTGCTCTTCATTTGGATAACCCTAATGAAATGTGACATTAAGCCCTAACTAATGAGCCACTAATACTGCAGACACACCAGGCTTAGTGGCAGCAGCTCCAGATCAGGAACAAGTGAGCTGGCTGCCACCCCACCTCTGACTCTGATGTTTTAATTTCTGACATCAACATTTTCACTGTACTGCATAGATCTAAGGTACTTTCTAAAATTCTATATTTCCCTGTGGATTTGGAATTGAAAGCAACGTGATCTATAAATAATAGCTATGTCTTTTATTTATTGATCAAATTGTTTTTCAATGTTCAAAGTTACTCCCTACAGTTTCATCTAATTAACAGAACTGCACAACACAGGTCAAACGTCACATGGCCACAGCAAAGGTCAGGTACTATAACAGCAAAGGAAGGAACGTTGCTCCTACTTTATCTTTACAGTATATTTAAATGATAAAATAAGGGTGTCAGCTACTTACTGCCCCAAATACACTGTTGAGCACAGAGGTGTAGACCTTGTTCATACTCTCAGTGTTTTTCTTGGACTTCTTTGATGATTTTTTTGGTGTTTCAGATACTGAACCTGATGGGGAGTCCTGAGCCACTTTGCTAAAGCACAGAAAAATCAAATAATAAATATCACAATGCTACAAAACTGCTACAGACTCACCGGTTATTTGGTGGTTTAGTCTAGTAAACAATGCACTACGCAAAAGATGAATGCATCTCCACTGCTGGGTTATCTATATACTGTGAGAGCTGTACATGAATCTTAACTTACCCGTCTGTTGAGGCTGATTCGACAGACGTTGTAGAAGGTGTCCTCTCTCCTGCCTTGGACATGCTATGAACAGAGAATATACACTGTGTAGTCAATAGTATATTGATTTGTGGGTGCAGCCACAGTAGCTTTGTTTAGTCTCATACATGTTTTTGGGGTTACAGAGAGAAAGTTTGCAAAAGGATTGAAATTATGTTTATTAAAATACTTTAACATGAATGAAATGTATTTAAAACCTCTGCTTACCTGAATTCCCTCTCCTAAAGGTCGAGAAATGAGAAGAAGTTGAGCAGCACAGTCCTCGTCCTCCTTGAGCAGTGCTCTGTTTGTGTTGTGAATGACTGCAGACTATCCTGTCCATTCTGATTTGCCTCTCCTCTTGACCTCCTTCGAACAGAGAGGCTTAACCGGTAATTACTTGGCTACACATGCAGCCAACGATTAGAAAGCAAAACGTGGAGCTGCTGTGTGTCCGACTTGACCTTTGAGAAGCAGATTCAAACTCCAGCTTCGTGTGTCTTTATTTCTAGACTGCTGCAAATAAAAAGAGCTTCTCATCTTTATAACATTTAGACATGGGCCATTAAGCCTTGCAAGGTTGGTTTTGGTTCTGTAGTGAGACAGGACAAAATGTTGGGGCCAGTGATTTCTTGAGTTTGGCTGATTATGAATTGTAACACAGACGGCCTATGTTAGGAAAGTATTATATTGTCATTTTATAATAGTATTTTGTTATTTTATGATATATTTTATTGTTTAGCATTTTATTCATGCAAGGACCACTTCTGTGCACTTCACTGTTTTTCAACTCCGTTTACAATGTGGACGAACTAAATAACGTGGAAATAAAAAAAAACGTAACATTTGCATAAAGTCTCGGTGACTGATTATTTACTGTAACTATCGTGTGTGATTTTCTTATGAGTTTTAAAGTTTACCTGCGGTCACGTCTTTGGCTTCCGGTTTATTTGCATACCGTCGTCGACGCGGCGCACGTGCGCGTCCGCAGCTGGAGCAGTTTTTGACCATTTTTTATCGCGTGCGGCTTCCTGTGCTGAACATAGATATTTGTTTGTATATTTGTTATCTTCTCTACTGTGTTTATCACATCCTGTGCGGAATATATCGTCGTCTGCTGGAGGAAAGTCCGCGACACGACGTGGAGGCAAAGTTTGGACTTGAGAGGAGTCGAGTCAACTCAACCCAGGTGAGTCTGCTGCCGAGAACAGTCGCGTGGAAACGTTTGTCGCCATTTGAATGACCTTGTTAAGAAAAGTGCAGTTGAGTGAGACTTTTTTTTTTTTTTTAATTTGGGTTTCATAGTAAGTGTTAATTGGCAAAGCGTCGTCCGCAGATTGACAAAGTTTTAGCTTTCAGGCTAAAATGTTTGTAATGAGGTTATACAGTTAAAAAGACTGACAATACTTTCCACGTTAATTAACCGTCGTTTATACGGTGTCGTTTATGGTGTCAGTTGACCTTTGTCATAAATAGTCCGCTGGGCACATGAAGGTCAAAGAAAACTTAATTTTTTTTTATTATATATTTTTCTGCAGTATTAGTCCATTTTTCAAAAAGCAATGAGTTGCACCAATGTGAGACTAGATTTGTAGTTAAATATTTATTTGAACCACAGTGGTTTAGCTAAAGACAAACCGCAGCAGCCCCCCCTCTCGTCCCCCCTCCTCCTACTGATGATGGCCCGATGACTCTGGTTCTCCACCAGATGGCGCCAAACCTATAGACATATTAGCTGTATTTTGTGGACGCACTTTAGCATTTTTTTGCAGTCTTATTTTTTATACTTATCCCCCGCTCTGTAGCAGAGTTTACGTCCTGTTCACTGCTCATTTATAATGAAATAGGAGAGAATAAATCGTTTGATGGAGGAGCTCATGCTGTGATCATTGAAGTATACTAACTTATTTTGTCGCGCAGCTCAGTTACAGGTTACAGAAGTATTTATTAGTTATTTATACCGTAGTCACATACATGTTTGCATATGTTACTACCCTGTTGTCCACAAATGGGGGTAAAGGTGATACGGGTAACGCTCACTGGTTATACATCATTCACAACAAGCTAAGCAAAAGTTGTGTAGTGTCGTTTTACTGAACTCAGACGTTTGGGAGTGTTTCCTGAAGTAGCATGTGACGTCACGCACACACAGCGCGGCAATGCATGACGGGATATAGTACGCATACTAATCTTTAAAATGTATCGTTTTTGTTTGTACATCTGTGCTTTATAGCTGGTGAACAGGTGCAGACCTGTTCGAGCATTGTGAACAAGCTGAAACTGTGTCACCTCTCGTTTGTGCTGCACCGTCAGTCTGACTTGTGTGTGGCTGAATCACCCCCCCTCACCCGACACGTACAATTCATACTTACCTGGCAGGGGAGACACCATGATCATGAAGGTGGTTCACCCAGGGCGAGGCTCAGCCATTGCACTCTAGGCTGTGCTGACCCGTGCGAATTCCCCAAATGTGGGAATCTCGACTGCATAATTTGTGGTAGTGGGGGACTGCGTCCGCGCTCTCCCCTGATACTCATGTGAAAAACAAAAGGCTGACCTCACAGTAGATGATATGATGGAGTGTGTATGTATATATGAGATTAATATTGCTTATGCTTGCTCATAACAATCTTGTCCCAGATCATATGTTCATGTACTTTATTGTCCCAGCTTTTGGTAACCTCATCTGTCATTCCTCTCTTTGACCACTCAGAGGTGATGTTAACCTCACACTGTCAACCCCTTTTTCTGCTCAGTGCCGACGTGGCTTTAACCACATGGTGCTCAAAGCGCTTTACGTTGCTTCTCATTTACCACAATTTGTTTAACACATAAGGTTTTAAAGGGACAATTATAGTATTATACCCTGCATAGGGTGGTTCACGCGTCTGCCAGTGTAAAAAACCAATAGCAAGCTGGTTGATACGTCCTCCTTTCCTGTTGGTGGAGGACATCAAAACCGACCTATCTAAACCACTGTACAAGTACAGAAACTCATTATCTTTAAAACTGTACATGAACAAAATGGATGAAATTTTTCTGATCAGCAGGTCAAATTCCATAAGAATAACATTATTTTGCCCAGGTAGCAAATATCAATATCAACATATGACAGGTGGAGCATATTATCATATAATTCACTGCTGTCACAGTGCGAACTCTCAGAATACCCTGTAGCTCTGAAATGTATTTTTTTTTTTATATTTTTTTTCAGCTAAAGTGTGAAGGTTTTTTTTACAGATCCTCATAGACGGAGTCAGAAACGGCAGTTTGGCCCAGGGAAAGTATAGTTTGAGTCTGTTTCACGGGGATGATGTCTTCTCCACAAAAACAGAGATCGTAACAGGAAATGACATTATCATTCAAAGAAGCTAAATATTCATCCTTTACATTTGTCTATAATTTTATGTAGTTGGTATCATCGTTGCGTTGTTTCCTTCAAAAGATGTTAAAACACTAACTACTCCTATTGCTTAGTACAGTGACTTGAATGTATGTAAGACATCAGGCACTAGCTGGGTCTATGACTGACGGTATAATAAGATTTTTCAGACCTGACTTCTCCTTGGTCTCTTTGGTTGGCGTTGGCTAGTACTAAGCAACCCTCAACCCATCCTCTGCTGCTACAGGACAGACACAAGTCCAGCTGAATCCAAAAACTTTATTTATAAAAAAAAAAAAAAGGAAATAATGCAAGAAATTGCAGTCACAGTTGCTTAGCAGAAAACTACACTAGACAAATGTTTTTCATAGCGTGCACGTGATAAGGCATAGTGTCAATATAACCTTTTGTGAGGTGAATTGTTTTCAGCTTTCTTGTTTGATACAGCACGTTATGGTCAGATCCAGATCAGATAAGATACTTTCAGAATGACAATTAAAGAATAGCCAATTTCCTTTTTCATTCTTTCTGTTACTCCAGCAGTCAAAGTTTGACACCTTTGAGTTAATTGCTGTAATTTGGCTTGAAAGACAAAATTCAAAGTCAAATACCTTCATCACCATCTCATTAAGGCAGGGAGGAAGTTATTAGTCACTATATATAACAGTGTAATTAGTCTTAGCACAGTCGAGGATGCTGGTTGTTGTAATAATTTCTATTTACAGCTTCCTCCATTTTCTGGCGCACAGTTTTTTTATAACTCCAGCCTTTGTGACTTTTTCCTTAGAACCCCCCCCCCACACACACACACACACACACACAGACACTCAGCCCTTTTCTTCACCTTCCTGCATACATTATTTTATCTAATGGTCTTCTTCTCCCCGTCCTATTGTTGCTCACACCCAGACCTTTGCCTTCCCGCTGCCATCGACTACATCTCGTCCGCTGCAGCAGCCAGTGCCCAGGCCACGGTGCTGGGTGGCTGGCAGGTTCTTGTACACGGCACGACTGTACGGGATGAAGCACAGGCCCAGCTGGAGGTGTCGGGCCAGGCGGCAGTAAGCAGCCAGTGCCAGGACCAGCAGAGGGGTGACCAGGAGGAAGCCCACCACTAGCAGAGCCACACAGCCTCCATCAGTCAGCAGGTCTGAGCAGTAGGGCGTAGTCCCATGAGGACGGACCTGTGGTGACAGGAGGAGAACGATAACATGTGGCAGCATCATGTCAAATAGGTAAGTTGTCATTTTTTGACCAGAGTAGCTTCACTGAGAGTAATGCAGTTTCAGGAATGCTCCACTTTGTTGTACACATTCACACCTTAAATCGGTGAGGTCTGCTGACAATATTATTTGTTGTTATTTATTTATTGTTGTGTGATCTTTTGTATCAGTTGGAGGTCAAAGGTCAGGGTCAGCTGCAGTACAACTGTACCCACAGCTGGTAAGGGTCCAGCTGTCCACTTCACATAATAACATTACATATTATCATCTGTTGCATGTTGGGCAATGTTAGGCTGCATGTGAAGTATCTTTGCAGTTGTATGAGTTGTGGTATAGGCTGAACAACAGTTTGTATTTTGACTTTATCTTTGCACCTATAGAACAGTGATGATTTAACGGTTTATGGGAAGTGCAGAGAACAACAGATAAGGACAGGAGATGACGTGCTCTATGTGGTATGTGTGTTTGACGTGATGACAGATACTAGTTGGTAGTCTGAAATATACCACACACACTGAATCCGTAGCCCCCCCTTACTAAGACAAAATAAAAATAAAACAGATTTAGAAACCTTCTGCACTTCATGCACATCTCCGAACATGTCAGAATAAGATGTATGTTAAAACGTGCACTTGTTGCTGAGCAGTGGGCAATGAGGTGGAGGGGGTCAGTGTTTGAGCGTGGGATAGTAATGGAGAGACTTGACTCATCCTTATCACCACATGAAGGATGAAGTGGACCTTTTGAGTGCATGAGGAAAGTGCAGGGAGTAAAAAGGTTTGCAAGACTGAGTGGGCTGAGCTCTTATGGGAGATGATTTGTCACAGTATTTTGCATATTCTCTATCTGGTGTCTTTAAAAAAAATTTTCATTTAGTAATGGGTTGTTTCCAGGTCTTGATAGTTGCATTCTTGTTACACAAGTACAGAAATATTGTGATACTGTCCGGATAAATGTAGAGTTACGACTGGCCAGAAAGAAATACCTGCTTCAGAGGGAAAACAAAACACTAAGGAAGGAGGGTTTAAACTGCAGTGAATGCTTTAAAAAGGAGGGTGCAGAGGAGTTTGGGGATAGTTTTTAACAGATAACACTCACAAGCATGCCTGTGTTTGTTTTACACATGGTGAGTCCTCGTGTGTGGCTCCAGATCTTAGCCAGGTCTCAAGTAGAAAGCACTTTATGAGACTGATTGTTTTTGCTTGTGAAATATTGTGTTGGTGTGTTTTGGGTGACTGCTACAAACAGAATCCCCCCCACATATCTTGAAAGTGTGCCGTCCGATCCTGGTCCTCCAGAGCCACTGTCCTGCTTGTTTTCCAACTACCCCTGCCCTACCCGCTGCTGATTACCTGGTTCAGGTGTGTTCAGCCAATCAGAAGCTCTAAATGCAGGGATGTTTGGAGAACCTGCAGGTCAGTGGCCCTCGAGGAAAGGATTGGACACCCCAGCTTAAATACTTAACCCACCGTTCTTTCTCTACTTTTTTTCTCACCTCTCTTTTTTTTTTTTTTTTCTTTTGATTTCTCCATCCTTACAGATCCTGGTTAATCCCTCTTTAAGCTGCTGTCACATGAGGGCTAATTAGAAGAGAGCAGGAGAACAGAGAGAACCCAGGTCTCTTTGGTAGTTTGCTGGGTTGTTGGTCGCCCACAGAAACGCTGTTGGTATGTACTGAAAGCTTTGAACTGTGATGACTTTCTGTTGTGAAGTTCTGTGATGGTGCTTATTAAGTCATACGTCTAAAAGTCTGTTGTGTTCTAAATATATATCAATGTTTTGATTATCCACATCTGTACTTAGCATTCTTTCATCCCCAACCAGCTACCAAACAGTCCTCAAAGTTTGGTGCTTCGACGTCTGACTCCCCAGAGTCAGGATCTCTTGCCCCTTCCAGATTGCCATCTCTTCAACATCTGGGAGAAGTTCCGAATTATCTGATTTTAAGCTCCTCAGCTCTGACGGAGCCAAACCCCACCCTCCTCCCCAGGCAGAACAGTTTTAAAGTTATGGATCAAAGTTATGAGATTAGGTCTTTTGGGTGTCGTAGAAAAATATATAGATGTAACCATCTCTTTATTGGTTTTACTGGTTTTCAACATCTGGAAACCCAAAGCTGGAAGGTGACATGCATCACCTTCACTACTAATCAAATAAAAACCTAATAATGATAAATACGTTTTAAAGTTCAGATGACATTTGACTCAGATGGTGGATTATTTGTGTAATAGTATTAGTCAAGGGTAAATTGTGCCCAGTTGCCACAGTGCACGACAACAACAAACGTGTGCACATGGAGTAGCACCACATGCTCACTTCATGATGCCCACAGAACAAATAGTGAGCCTAAACCAGGGACGGAAGTTGTGAACAAACAAACTACTGTTGAACACCTAACCAGCTGTAGGTTAGATGATGCTGTAGATAGAATCCCTCAGCGTGCATGCAGTGCTTACACTCTCATTCACCTCTGTCTCCCTCCTCTCCCCTTCTTACCGTAGAGTGGCAGAGGAAGCCAAACACCACCATGACGATGGCTGGTGTCAGGATGGTGCCGAACACTAGTCCGGCAAGGCAGGCATTGATTGCGGCAATAACCAGGTTCTGAGCAGTCACCAGCACCGAGCAGGCCCAGCAGTCCAGGGTCCCCCTGAGCTCCAGAGGAGCTTCGCTGCCACCGCTCTCAGCTGCAGAATAAGGAGGAGGTACGACCACACGTGAAGGTGTTTCTCTGCCTCCACCAATAGCAGTGGTGGAGGCCAGAGAGTTGGAGTGGTGGAATTGCTGTTGATGGTTGGTGTGATGATGGTGGTGATGAGGGGGCAGTTCTTCAGACAGGTCCAAGGTCTGGTGGTGGGCACCCTTCTCTAAAGTACCAGTCATACTCGTAGTGAACTGTGGGAAGAAAATAAAAGTATCAGTGATTTGTGGATGGAAATAGAAGTTTTATCAGGATCAGTGACGGAATTGATATTGCAGACGCTGTTTGTTGAAACTGATTAACATGTGAAAAGCAGATCTAAAGAGCAGCACAGTAGTTTGGTTGTGGTGGTTACACCTTTGAACCATTCACTGCTAAAGACCTAGTGATGTTGAGTTCACTTAGAGGTTAGATCTGTCAGGAATTTGGGAGTGTGTGACATGGTTTGTGTGATGATGGTTATCAGAGAGCTGATAACCAGGATAAAAGTGAAGGGGCGCAACTTATGTGGTTTGTTTATAGAGAGATGAAGACTGATTCAAGTTTGTGGGCGTTTTCTGCACGTGCTTGTGTTTTCATATGTTGTTGTCGTAGCATATCTTTAAAAAGTGGTAAAAATTTGGCCAATATAAAATTTTAGTTTCAAATAATGACATTAGCACTGGCTGTTCAATGCACTTTTTGAGCACGTGTCATCAAACTGTCTGACTTCATAGTCTAAATGGTGTCCATTTAGGGTCGGCTTTCTGCATCTTTTTCTGTTAGGACAGATTTTCAGTGGTACACACAGCTGCGTACAGGATATCCTCACTTCTCAGAGGTCAGGCAACAGTGATGCATCTCTAGTATAAACGTTCCTGCCGTTCCTGCCAAAAAAGCAGTGGAGAAATCCTAGTGGGGATGATGTATTCAAAGTTAAGATGTAAGTTGTGTGGACAACAGATTTTCATTTCATGTTTGTGTCAGTTAAAGTTGACAAGGGTCCCATTAACATCCTGCTTCATATGGCCAGTGTTTTTTTTTTTGTTTTTTTAAACTAACCACATGGTCGAGCCAGACATACAGGTACAGCATATACCCAGCATTAGTTCTTTAAGAAAGACTTCTCTTAGCTAAATGTGACTTAAGCTGAAATGGAATAAACACAAATTCTCACTCCTGTTTTAACACCCACTGGTTATCAGCAGTGACCATGGAAGACTTTATTTAGGACGTTGTCCTGGGTGCTTTAGCGTTGTTTATTTTTCTCGTGTGTCTCTTATTGTTGTCCCAAGTGTTTTTGTAAAGCTGGAAGGTCACACAGGAAGGACTGGCAGGAAAGTGTATGCGCACATGCATGCGTATGAGATGAGTAATTGTGCCTTTACTGAAAATACATTTAGATGCTCCACCCATTTTACTCACTGCTCTTGTTATTGTTTAAATAGCATTTCTTTGAATAACAGGTCATGTCATTGTTTGCCCCAAATTGAGGAACTCTAAATGAGGGAATATTGTGCAGTGAAGTTAATGTAGCTGCCACATGGTGGTGTGTGTGTGTGTATATATGGATTTTCAACTACTTTAATGAATGTACATTCCACCATGTATGCACAGTGCGGCTTTAGTTTCATGCTTGGATGCACTGGATGCATTTAAAACAACATTTTCCAACAATTTCAAGAAGATATTTGAAGCAGAGTGCTCATGGAACATGAGAAGAACAAACATTTCTTCTCACTTTGCTTCATACGTCTCCTTGAATTAGTTTTTGGAGCGTGACTAAATGCGATTGTAATTAATTCTGTGTTTCGTGTTGCTTTGTGTTGGATGTAAATAGGATAGTTTGGATATTTTTTGGTTTTCTTGTATAGATGAGTGGTTACATCATAATATAAAAAGGTTTTATCTTCTGAGTGATGCAGCTGCACTGGTACTCACATTGTGCTGTGGGGCCCGCTGGACCTCTTGCTGTTCGTCCTCCAGATTGTTGCTGCTTCTCTCACTTCTTCTCAACACTACTTGTGTTCAGTCAGTCTTCCAGGCACAAGTTCCCCACTCTCCCTTCAGCAAAGTCTGCTTTTTTTCCTCTGCCCCTTACCTCTTCTCTCTAGAAACACAGTTACTTTCCCCTGTGCCTTTGCATGAATTCTCAGATTTTGGAGGTTGCCTCCTGAAGCCTTATCTGCTGAGTGGTGGTATGTTGGTATATTGGCTTCCAGCAGTGTGTTTTCCTCCTGCTTCTTCTCTCCACTATCCAAAGAAGTCAGTAAAGCTGATTAAGTCCCAGAGTCTCTTTCTTTTTATACTGAAACATTAAATTTCTGTTATGTTGTTACGCAGTTGTTGAACAGAGTCACTACTTCCTCAGCTGCTGAAAACTACTCAACTCAGAATTACTGTGGTCTTTGTCTTATGTGTGTCAAACTTCTGTCTGCCCTCCTCTTTTAACCCCCCCCACTCCCCTCCATCTGATCGTGCCCACAGAGCTTTCTCTCCTTCCCTCCCCCCTCCTGCACTCCCTGCATCCATCCCACTTTCTCTCCACCCACAGGCTTATCAGCCCCCTGCCTTTCTCCAACAACTCCTCTTAGCACATGCATTCCACCTCTCATATCCAGGACATTTTTACCCCCTTTCACCCTGTCCCCGTTGCAGTGGGGGCTGGGTGTGGGGTCAGAGTGAGACCCTTTAGTTAAGTTGAGGTTCAGGAGAGCAGAAAATGGGGAAGGGCAGCAGAAGCAGTTTTGGCGTGTGTTAAGAGTGGTAGTACAGAGACACCATGATGTGTGACTCCTGCTTTACCAGCACACAGCCTTAGATGAGTGACTTTTAACACTGTTCTTGAATATTCTGCTCCCGGCTGCATTTTACTTTGGGTTTTTAAGCATTTTGAGCTCCTTGTTTGTGCATGAATGTTCATGTGATTTGATGGCACCGTTAGCTACTACTTATTCTATCGATGCCACATAGTGCTTCGTTTCACCCGCAGGCGCTGCTTTGCGTGCTTGTTCTGAAGAGAAAGAAGGGGAAGAGCATGATTTAGATCTCACCAGTTTACGCCCTCTTTCAAGCTGTATTCTGTAAAGTAATCTGAAATATAATCGTCATCGACATCTGAATACCCTCAACCCTGCCTATGTGAGCAGCAGGCGAAAGGCACAAAATGTTCAAATGAACTGAGAAGCGTAGTGGAACATATGCATTTGTTGCATGTATGTCGATCATAAAGTCAACAAAGAGTAAGAGGAGAAGATGTGGATGAGTCAGTGAGACATGAGAGATGTAATGCACAGGAACCTGTAGGAAGTTTAGTCCAAGTTTTGGGACAAACAAATGATTTTGTGATGACTTAATTTAAACTAGAAGACTGCAACGTTTATCTTCTTAAGCAACGGTGGAAAGAGTCTTAAATGACATGTCATTGGTTTGTGCAGATAAGGTAGTTGGATAGTAATTCCTGTAGGGATATGAGCTGTAAATTGGCACACAGTGTACTCAAATGGTTTTGCTTAAGGACATTTTCATTAGAAACAGCATTTCGTCCAGTTAAAGGACGTTGTCTTTAAACAATGTCAGCTTGCTGCTCCAGAAACCTCCTGTTGTTATGACTTGACTAAGCTGAGCTTTGAGGTTCAGTGACTGATTATTTGGTAGAGATTAGTAGATTAGGCCTCAGTAATGAAATATGCTCCAAAACCTTTAAATCCAAAGGTTTTTAAATGAGGCTTGTCCATCTGACCAGTCAGATAATTTCAATTATTTCCACTGAACTGGTTAATTCTGCAGCTTCTCGTTTATTGTAATTTCATAATGACTAATACCTGACGGGATGGTAGTGCATAAGGGAACGGGGAGATGGAGGGCTGGGCGGAGCAAGTCTCATACTATTTGTAGCTTTGCATATTGTAACTTTGTGTCCCAATAACTTATGTAAAGATTTTCACCCTTGATGAACTTTATAACGTGGTTTGGAAGCAGAGTCTTAAATTTTGGCCTTTTTTAGACGCTTTAGATGGTGAGTGATGACAGCTTCAGTTTTAGTAGGGGCTTTACAGTTGATCTGTGAAATACAGTGCTGTTTAAAAGTTGTTGTTTTTTGCATATTTGTCACAGAGATAATTCAGATCATTAAACAAATTCTAATATTACTCGAAGGTAAAGTAATTAGTAAATAGTAGTAAATACAAAATGCAGATTTTAAATGATGATTTTATTTATTAAGGGAAAAAATCTCCAAACCTGCCTGGTCCTATGTGGAGACCCTTAAATCATGAATGAACATTGTTTTGGAAAGCTGAGTAAAATTGTACTAAAAGAGCCACAGACCTGCTGAATCATGAAATCATTTAAATAGAAGCTGTCTGACAAAGTGAAGCACACAAAAGCAAACACCTTATGAACATAAAGGACAGACGAGAAACAACGTGATTGACGACGTGTATCAGTCTGGAAAAGGTTACAAAACACGACAGCGATTTAACCATAAGAAAGTGATGCAAAATTCACTGCTAACTAAAAAAACGCAAAGGCTCATCTCACATTTGCCAAAAAACCATCTGGATTAGAGTGTTGGACAAACGTTCTGTGGACCGATGAGACAAAAGTTGAACCTTTTGGAGTGTTACGTCCTTCATAATATGAACATAATACCAGTCAACAGTCAAACGTGTGGTAGATATTCTTCAGGACTTGGACGACTTGTCATAATTGATGGAACCATGAATTCTGCTGTCTACCAAAAAATCCTGACGGAGAATGTCGGGCCATCAATTCATGACCTCAAGCTGAAGCACACTTTAAACAGCAGGACAGTGATCTGAAACACACCAGTCAGTCCACCTCTGACTGGTTTACAACAAAATTAAGCTTTAGCAGTGTCCTAGTCAAATTTGACTGAGATGCTGTGGCTTGACCTTAAACAGGTTGTTCATGCTTGAAAATCCTCCAATGATTGAAGATTCAAGAGATTTAGTCGTCACATACAGTTACACCAGTACAGCCGGCAGTGAAAAGTATCACTGAGTCACTCTATCAGTGATGCATGAATATAAAAAAATAAAATAAAAAATTTGAGGTTGAAATATTTAGCAGATACTACTGAAAAACTTTTTATCAGCACTGTAAAGACACAAGATGTGGAGCCAAGCAAGAGACGTCACTCACTGCACAGTTTACGTTTATATACGTGCGCTATCGTAAGAGATGATAAGAATAAAAGCTTAGATCCCCTGGTATACAGGATTGGAAAAGGATGAAGTTAGAAGAACAAAGAGATGGAGGAAGACTGTAATCAGTTAAAAGATAAAAGATCAGAGCATACGCTCAATAATTAGTCTTGTCTAATCCTGATTTTCTACCCTTTTTCCTCTGCTTTGAGCTTGCAGTGTTTATTTATTCTAGTCCTTCTTTGGTTCCCATGCAGTATGTTTTTTTTACAGCCCCGTGTGTGTAGAAACTAAATGAAGATTATTTCTTCATTTCTCAATAAACTATATAGTATAGAATACTTTTCATTAAGATTGACAGTAATACGGGAAGGAATACACTGACATATTGGTGATAAATCATCATCCAAGTCTCTGACTTTGTGTTATGTCACTGCTCACAGTGTTCACATGGACTTTCCTTTGGGCAAAGCGTAGTTACTATGTAGTCTTTCATGTCAAGCTGTTCAAGAGCAGCATAAACAAACTTCAAAGTTTTATCTGTCATGATTGCGTTATATAGCGATCATTGGATTGTTGAATAGTTTTGTTTTTCAGCTCGCGTCATCACCTGACTGCAGCAGAGTGGACAGACGGGCGGACGGAGGTCGTGTTCCTGTGTGGTTTGAAGCAGGATTTCCTTCAGTCTGTCAAGTAATGCTCTGTCCCTCTGCTGGCCTCGTGGCCTTTAAGTTGACCTGAAGTTACTGTGACCTGCTAATGCTCTCTCTGTTTCTCTGAGAACACTGAGCGTACTTACACAGCCAGCCTCTGGTAATGGCCTCTTTCAAATACAGCAATACAAAATATACAAAGATACATCTGCGTTTATTTAACTTTTAATTTCAGCTCAAAGCTCAATCCTCGTGCAAAAACAGTTTTATTTTCATGTCTTTAATTTCTCTTTTTCTTTGTGAGGTTTGAGTTTTCAAAGTCAGATTCACCAGACTGTCTCAACTGCATAAACGTGTCATAAATCACTTGTTCCAGATTAATGCAAACCAGCTGTTCATGAGGAGCAGCGTGTTACTGAGATTTGATCATTCACATAATCGACTTCCCTAAAATAGCTGGTTGTCTGCTGTTAGTTTGTCTGTGGGAAGGTTTAATTCATAAAATGTCAGAGTAAAAGATTAAGAGTTTTTTAATCTTTCTTTGTTTTGTCAAATTAATAACACGTCTGCAAGTGTTGTCATCCGAGCACGGAGCAGGGATTTACTGTCATAGAGGTAAAGAAGAAACTGTTCAGCTGTTCAGGCTGCATGAAAACCTCAGGGCATATATGTGACAACATTAAAGTCAAGTGATGGTTTGGAGGTTTCACTGAGTTGGATGGTGGATGTGAGACCGGAGGTGGTCTTGATTGGAATCATTTATCGAATCTGGTCCTCCTGGTGAGAAAATGTAAATATGGTAATTATGCACAGCACGCAACGCCCCCTAATTTCACCTAAAGGCCCCCCTCTTGAAAGCCTTGCTCCCAGCGACCCCAACACCCCTCGAACGCCCCCTGCTGTGCAGTACTGCCCCCGTTGAGAAACACCGATCTAAAGCAAAAAGGGCTTGCGTATTATTCATGGAATGATCAGGTCAGATGTTGAACAGGGACCTGAATAAAAACTCTAAACAAAATATTAATTCAGCATTATGTTGTACAGGGTTGTTAAAAAAGAATGAGCCGAATTGAATTTGAATTGAATTTCATGAAGCTATATTTTATTAAGTACTTTCAAATGGTCAGTGACTCATTCTGTGAAGGTGCCTGAACAGTGAGGAACAGGGTTTAGAAATCAGTTCATTCTTTCTGAAAAATCCTGTATATTGTTTTAATTAAATCAGTTATCAGGTTTAAACTCAACACTGAATCAGATTAGGCAACAATTGAACAATAAAGTGCGTCATTATTATTATTATTATTATAAATAAGTCTTCATTCAACTGAACATAAGCAGTTATCTTTTTAACATTTTAAAGACATGACATCCTAATGTGTTCCCACTATTGGAAGTGTAGTGTAGTTGACAAAATTCAATGGTTGCAGTGCTATTTGAAATATGAATTGTGACAATGAAAATAAAATTGTTATAATACAGTGCATAATTATGTAAATGCTACTGTACAAAATGTCTGAAGGAACCACTGGGACTCGTTACATTGTCTAATCTGGCCTTCTCAAAAAAGGAATGTGGACACCCCTAATGTAAAAACAGAAATGAGATAAGATAATAACATGAGACTGTTTGATTTGCTTTAATAAAAGGACAAAATAGAAACCTATTCTATAGTAAAGTGAACTCTAAATGGCTTTTGCTGTGACTTGGCGCATTAAAGAAATACATTTACATGAAACTAACCTAACCTTCAAGGGGGTTTTATTTTGTTTCAATAAAATATGAATGTAAGTTTACAAACTAACATTTATATTCAATATTCAGATTAATTCACCTCCATATCAAGATTTTTTTACATATTCTGCCATGTGAGAAATAACATCACTTGTCAACAGTTTATCACTGAAAACAGAGGATTCATGGTTGAAGTGTAGCAGCAATACTCCTGAAAACACAGAGTCAAGTGCTAAAAAGTACTCATTGAATGATTTTCCTAACCGCTTGTCCTCGTAAGGGTCTAGAGACTAAAGAGACTAAAACTGCAAACCAAAAATGCTTCGCATTGGTTAAGGGTACTTTGCTGAAAAATTATTCCAAAGTGGGTATATGGCTGAAAAAAAGTTTTAAAAACACTGATCTAGACCGACATTTCTGTGCTTTATCATAAGATTGAGCATAAAAACACAGATACTGTAGAGTTCAGTACACAGTTTGCACTCTGGCACCTAACAGCTAACCATAAACATGAAGTAGATCTGATGGAAAAACAAGCATTAGTTCTCTACTTTCTGTGTATGAGGTTTTTTAGACTCCCTGTTGAATTATCAGTAAGGAAACTGAAGTCTGGGAAGTCTTATTACTGCTCCCTGCTATTTCCTGCTCTATCTGTGAAGTTTAGCTGCTTGAACGATCTCCTTCCTTAGTTTAAACTGAATGCTGATGTGTAAATGGAAACTTTTTTATCGACTCAGGCCTCACACTCCCACACATCTAACAATAGCAAGCTCAGGTTGAGGATGTGAATCAGAAAGCGGTGCCAAACATTTGTCACAGCCAATGAATATGACTTATTATTGTAGGAGTGGAGTATAAATATATGGAAGGTGGGATGTGACGCATTTGAGGGCAGTGAGTTGTTGTTGGCCTCATAGTACTAGTGAGCGGTGTGTGTGTCTGACCCTGATGTTACTGTACCAAAGGTTGAAGAAGTGTAGTGAGAGAGAATGACCCCTATGGCTCCCTGCTTGACAGTTCAGTGTTCAAATTTAATGTAGCTTATTTTAGTCCTCTACATTTTCAGTTTAGAAAATGCTATTTTAACAGCACATGGGATGACTGGGCAAGTGATTAAATAAAGTAGGACGTTATACATTTGACAACATGCAGTTGTTCCATATCTTATAGTATTTGGTTAGTCTTTCTTGTATGTATGAGAGATGCTGACACTAGGGAACCCTCTTATTTACTAATGTTAGTGGCAGATGACTCCAAGAAACTTAAGGTAAAATAAATTCAGACAAATCTTACTCACTACAGGATTTATCAAAAAGCGTTTATTAATAGTAATGTCACACAAATTCACAAGTGTTTAAGACATGTCTGGCTCAGTTTGGTGTGTCTGTGTGTCTGCAAATATGTCTGTGTGAATTCTCTAAACAGTGCAGTTATAAATAAATGACCACAAAGAGAAGGAAAAGGGTAAGGTAATATTGCAACAGGAAAAATATAATTTTCATTTTAAGAAGACAAACAGAAAAAAGGTTGTTCAAAGAACATTTAGCACCATCTATCCCGTTATCGTATTCAACAGATAATATCATAAAATCTCGTCTAAAAGCCCCCTACGTGATAAAAAAAAAACTTACCATTTCTCAAAACCCTTTGGAAAAGTTTTTCCTTAATAAGCATACAAACACAGCATTCCATTAGTCATCTTCTCTACATGAGCAGTGTGCCTATCATCTACAGGAAAGGTGGCGTTATATTCAAGATAAAGATATTATTTAATATATATCAGGGAAAAAAGGCAGGAGTCATGAGGCAAGCACCAGTAAAAACTCCACTCCTGCCACACACAAGCCCCACATTTCACTTCTTACAGAGCAATCAGTCGCCATAAAAAATAAAGAAAAGAAAAGTAAAAGTTAAATTGCAAACTTGTACATCCCTATTTAAAAAAGTGGAGAACATTGATATCCAATAAATAGAGAAAACATTTTAAATTAATGTACAATGGGGGAAAAGAAAAATCAGGAAGTACGAATCTGCATATCAGAACAAAACAATCAAAGGTACAACACACAAACACCAGATAACAATGATTTTCTTTAAAACGTTCATACAGAGATGGAAGAAATGACCAAAAAAACTAATGTGTGACAACTGAATATTAATCTCCAGAGGAAATAAAAGCATAATTCATAAAAACACAAGATTTACACCACATACAAGAATCTGAAAAACGAAATCCCCCCAAAACAACTAAAGTTGTAAAAACCCGTATGTTTTGAAGCATTCCGAACAATTGTATTTTTAAAAATTCTTAATGCTTTAGAAAAATGTTCATATCTCTATTATTAGTATTTTTCATTTTCTTTCTTTTCTAAATACAAGGCCAATGTGGTATATATCTAGGATGATCTAGTTTAGAAAAAAAACAATAAATTATCTTAAAAAAGACAGCACCCCACAAAAATTTCAAACAGCATGTACAAATTTCAGTATTCAATACAACAGAAAAGGTTCGTTCTGGTACTGACAAAAACGCCATTGAAGCCATTAACCACTCTCCAAGGTGTGTTTAATGGCAGCACCAACTGAACCCTGGTTCTTCTTGCCAGGGTTTCTGATTTAAAGCACCATCTGGGAGTAAACTGGTGTTAATTGGCGGCTTGGTTTTTTTGTTGTAAACAGTAATGATGAGTAAACTTATTCAACTGGCTGATCGGCAAGTATTAGCAGTAGTAGTAGCAAAAGTATTTTAAATATTGAAATCCAAATGAAACTATCGTTTGTCCTGGCTTGCAGGAGTTTTGGTTGTGGCTGAGATGAAGGGTGGGACCTCTGTCACCGGAAGGAAGACGAGGCCTGGTAAGATAAGAAAACCAGAGATACAAAGTACCATTGAAGAAATTTTGACTTATGGGAGTTATTTTTGTTTTAGGTTGGAAACGGAGCATGCTAACAAAGGTCTGACAAGGCAGGAAATGTTGGGCTAAAGAGGTAAGGCTGTGCTCACCAGGCTGAAGGAGTCATATGTGTTCATGAGCTCTTCAATGCGGTACTGCTCTAGCACCACTACGTTGGTCAGGTTGGGGCTACGCTGATGTGCGCAGTCCTCACAGTGAACCACATATGTCTTCCTGCTGTTGTTCTCACTTGTCACAAACAACAAATTGAACACCTCCACCTGTGACAGAGGATAAAACAGCTTTAAGGAAACATTCAAGGTGTAGTTTTAGAATGTCTGCGGTATCAAAAGGGTTTCTCACTGTATTACACTCCCCACTGTGTAATGGTGATAAACACCATCATTTTTACATTGAGTTTGGGGACAGAGTGCATCCCCCACAGATTTTAACCAACAAGGAATTTTCTACTTATTATTTGTACCTATTTGAATTCAGCTGTAAACAAAAACAAAACTCATAAAGCCTGTGAAGGAGGATTTAGTGTTGTATTAGCTGGCTGTACTTAGTTGACAGTTTATTAGGTACTAATACAGAATAATACAGCAGCCATGCAATGAACCTTTATGAAGATCATGTTCAGTAGTTGTTTTTAGAGGTACTAAATGAATCATATTAGTACAAAGGTACAGCTAGGTGTATTATTTTTTCCCCCCAAAACATCTTTGTAGACGGTAGACAGTGACTCACATCACACTCATTGCAGTAGTAGGCAGGCTCGTCCTTGACCCGACTCTGATAGGAAATCTTCTTGCCTTCAGCCACCAGTTGGTCGCGCAGAATCTGGATGTGCTTCATGGACTGCAGCAGGCAGTGTCTGGCACGTAAAGACACCAACATTAATATAAATGTGGGGGGGATATGTTCTGGGTATAGTCTCAATTACTAAAGTTAGATCCATAATTAATGGAATGATAAGTTTGACATTTGGCCTCTGTAGACCATCGCAATGGATTTTTAATGAGAGCAGATAAAGCTTTGTTGTGAAGATAAAAATCACTTCATTTTATTAGATTTGTTTAACTGCAATGTTATTAATGCTAATAAGCTAGCTAAAGCTAACATAAACAATCCAATGCTCAGGTTTAACAACAAGCAGCGCAGTGTAGGTTTATACAGCCAGGAGCTACGTTTGTTGTGTGCTGTGAACACAGATGTGTGTGCCGACGTATAGTAATGTAAAGACATTGCCCTACATTGGCAGCACTTGCTAACCCAGATCTAGCACCAAGTTTGTGTTGGTCAAATAGGGGGTATTCTTTAGACCTCATGTTGCAAAGTTCCAGTAAACATCTACTAAATGAACCACCTCCAAGTCTTTTATCTCCTTGATCAGTCATGGAGTAACAAGGGGACAGGCCACATCGGGCCAGGCAATGCTTGTAAACCATTTTTTCCATTATTTATGATCTTCTAAATGAGAGTATGTGTATGAAAATGTCTGTAATTCCTAATTGATTGATGTCACACTTTTGTCAAACCCCTTGAAAGTAGTTTGAGCTAGGTGCCTAAGAAACTGGTGAACAGTAACTCACTTGATCATCTTGTAAGTGTTTGGGTCGGTTATTTTGACAGTGCGGGCCACGTTCCAGGACACGTGAATCATGGGGACGATGGACTTGACCTTCTTTACTTCATTATACTCAAACCTCTCCAGGGCCAGCTGGTACTGGTAACCTGCACATACACAGGAAACAAAGTTGCAGAATAGACCAATCTTCAAACATGCTGTTTGCTCACTAGACGATGCAGTGCTTACCATTCAGGGGTCCCACGTTCCAGGCAATGTTGTTGCACCATCCCACGGCCTGAACCCAGTGAACGGTTCCAGCATTGATCCATACCAAGTCTCCAGGTCGCTGGATGAAGCGATACACAGGGATGTTGGCATTGTAGAGGTCCTCCAGCACGGGCCACCAGGACCCTGTCAGATAGTCCACTCCATGTCTGGACACATAAGATAAAAACGTTGTGTAAATGATCCATGATACGGACAGCCAACGTCAACTTGCATCCCTATAGATGTCTCTATCTACTCACTTTTCACAGAAGTCACTGATGGCCTGCCAGTAGTCCTCGTGGACACAAAACCATTCACAGTCTCCAGGACCAATGTTAATGTTAACTGAGCAAAAATTATTGTTCTCCTGGTGACCTGTTAAACAAGTGCAGGACATACTCAGTCATATGTAAAGATATTGCATTTTTATTGAGAACTTAGCAGATCTCAGTTCAAACTTGTCCCATACCTGGTGTCCGGCTTCCTGGAACCTTCATGTAGAGCTGGACAGAGTTCATGCCGAGAATTGTATGTCCAACATGGCTCAGCATGTTTCCACTAGATGCTACACGCATAAAAGCCGGCAGCTTCTGCAGTTCTTGTAGCTGGGCCTTCCACCTGAGCACAGACAGCAGGTTCAGAATCAGTCAAATGTAGCTTTCACAAATTTTTGTAAATTTGTTATGATCCTATGACGTGGGTGAGATTCATTATGAGTGGGCAAAGACTGTTACGGAGACACCATGCTTTGCTTCATGGGGTGCTATGGTTTTCAGAGTGATATGTTGAAGTGACTCACCTCTTGGGATCGGAGAGGTCGATGTTGGTGCCAAATTTAATGATCTTCCCTAACGGTTTCTGCTCACCACTAAAGAATAGGAAAAGTTAAATGAAATGAAAACAATAACAAAACAATAAGAGTGTTTTAAAAAGCGTTAAAATACTGGCTTTACCTGCTACTTTCTTTAGAACTGTCCTTGCTGAGAATATCAGAACTGTTGATTGGCTTCTTCTCCTTCTCGTCATCTTCTTCATCCTCCTCATCACTGCCTTTCTCCTCCTGAAAACACAGTTTGTCAGACGGATCCCACCAGACAATGCAAGCACATAAAGCCCTTAGACTAAAACAGTTTAGTATGCTGGCTTCAAGAGCACTTGAGTGTACCTGAAGCCAGCATCCATCTCTCCGGGTGGAGAAATGGCGGTAGCTCACATTGTTAAGAGTAGGAGAAAAGCATCACAATTAATGGTGGTACTAATGTGTAGTGTTCTGTACCTGCAGACTCTCTTGGAAACTGGAGGCCTGGTACTGGGCGTACTTTGCAATGGTGGTGTGGGAACGGCTGCTCTCACAGGGCCACGTCTGACCTGTCCCACTGGGGTCCCAGTTCTCATCAGCAGGCTGCTGTACTTGAGTCCTCACCTCCACTGCCTGATCTGCATTGGCTTCCACCAGTGACTTTGTTGAAAACAGACCCAGGTCTAAAAGTGAAAGTGACCATTACGAACATGCTTTTGAGGGAGTTACATCAAATGCAGTTTAATAGTTTAAGCTATTGCTAGATTCACTGTTTCTGGAGATCTTTACATGTAAATTAATGTAATGTGCTAACCAGATCGCTGGGAGTATGAACTTACTGAGTCGCAGAGATCCAGCCAGGCCTCTGATGACAGTAACAGGATTCTTGGGGTCTGTGCAGAACTGCAGCAGCACAGGGGAGAATGCATCCCTCTTACTCTCCAACTACAGAGAAGAACACTCATTTAAGGGACAGTTCTTGTCTTCATAGTCAGTCACCACTAGAGGGCAGCATGTGTGAATTTATTGATGCTGTATCTGTTGCTGTAAAGACTGTATTATTCAAACTGTAAAAGTGCACATTAAAAGTATTTCTGATTGAACTGTGTTAGCAGTTTCATTTGTTTAATCAATCCAAATAAATCTATTTGTAAATGAGGCCAGTGAAATAAGAGGTAGGAAATGTGGTGCTCATGGTAACTTACGTAGATACTGGGTGTGGGAGGATTGAGCTTCTCTCTAGGAATGGGTTCCTCTGAAGTCATGATTGGCTTGACAGAGAAGGCTGGAAGCAGGTAAGATTCTTTTAACTTCCCTTTGACTCTGGCTGCCCTGAAACAGAAAAAAGAACATGTTACAATGTTGTTACCCATGATTCATTTATTTGAATGAATCGCGGTAGTTTCCTGAATAAATCAATTAAACTTTAGCAGATCACTTACTTGCAGCTCCTGATGATTTCCCCGGCAGTGTTCTTGATGCTGATTTCCTCCAGTGGGATTCTTTTTTCCTCCACCTCAGAGGCAATGAATGTCTCCCTGTCCCCACTCTCTACTTTAATCAGGCGAATCTTCAGCTCCTTGGGTGGCCCGTCTGACAATGCCTTCAATTTCAAGAAGTCTGTGGAACCTAACGAAGATTCTGAACTTCTCTTGTGCTCAGAAGATCTTTCTCCAGAATTATTTGACGTCCATTCGGCATGCTCACCTTCACTGGTGGAGCTGGAACCACATGCTTCTTTGCGTTTCTTTTTATCTGTGTCACATTCATTGACATGTTTATCAGACTCATCCTTGCTTTGGAGGTTGAGATCACCAAGAATTCTGCGATCCTTCTTGTGGGTCTTGCCATCCTTGTGCCGTTTGTGGCTGGAGCTGGAATGGCTGGAAGATGAGGAGGAGGAAGAAGAAGAAAAGGCCATATCCTCTCTCTTGTCTCTATGCTTCTTCTTTTCTCTCCTGTCTTCATGCTTCTTGCTGCTGCTATGACTGTGCTTTCTCTTTCTCTCCCTCTCTCTATCCCCATGTTTGTCTTTATCTCTGTGTTCTTTTACTTTTTCAGGTTTGTGTCTTTCCTCCAGTTTCCTATGACTGCTGGGTTTATCGTGGGACTTCTTGTTCGGAAGCGCCTGGCGACTAAGGATGACCTCACAGCTCTTTCCCAATTCTGCCAGAGAAGACTCTGAGATTGTTATCAACCTTTCCTCCTCCTTGACCACCTTAATTGGCTTTATGGTAGGACTGCTTTCCTTTTTGATAGAGTTTATCATGTCCTCCGTTGTTTCCCCATCATCTCTCCAGTCATCTTCATCTTCATCCTCTATTTTCAGTTTCTCATCTTCCAACAGAGGAGAGGACTTTGAAAGTGGGGCAGCTGGACTGAATGGTGGATTGGTTGAATCTGACGTAGGAGAACCGCCTTGCTGCTGACGGCAGATATCAGGGCCTAGCGATAGTGAAGAGGAATATTTGACCCCAACTAGAGCTGATGGAGGGGGTCTCCCAAAAGGCCCACCTCTGTAAGCATACTTCTGGCTCTCTAGGACTGTGGCCAGGGACTTAAACATGCTGTTTACCCCTGTTTGGTGGAGGTGGGGTCTTATGGGTGGTGGAGAACATGATGGGGTCTCGGAGTCATTGTCATCCTCCTCCTCCTCCTCATCAGCCTCACTTTTAGTCTGCTCAGGGAGACCATAAAGTCTAGCCAGGTCACTGTGGCGGTAATTGGTGTTGGCCACCCCCATTCCCATATCCATTGACTGCTTAGGGAAAGCTTTAATGTAGTCCTCATCCTCCTCATTGACGGATGATGTCCGGCTGCAGGGAGATGCCAGAGAGCCTTGGCGACTAAGCACGGGAGGGCTAGCATGGGGGTTGGATCCAAACTCTTCCTGGTTGGGTTGTTGCTTCGTTGCTGGAATGAGGTCTGGAGCACACAGGTAGCCTTGGACAGGCTGAACACTAGGAGAAAAGTTGTCAAGGAAACCTGTGGACCCCGTCTTCTCGCTGTTACACATCTCCTCTTCCTTTTTGATAGACTCATCCAGCATGGCCATGATGTTAGCCAGACCATCAGGAAGCAGTGTTGACATCTCAGAGGGCTCCTCCTCAAACTGTGCAGTGTCAAAATTGGTGCCGCAGCTGCTGGTAGCTTTTTCCAAACCACTTCCTGTCACTTGCTTGGTGAGACTTCTCCCTGTGGAGGATAAAGGTGGTGGTGGAGGGTTTTCTCTGGGAAAAGCCTGATACAGTTTAGGGGGTTCTCTAAGTGTCAATGTGGGGAGAGAGAGTTGGCTGCTCTCTCTCTCCTTGGCTGAGTCTTTGGATTGATTGGGTGCAGCTTGCATTGCTGGGGGCTTGTTAGGGTATAACGGCTGGTTAATGCCTGAGGTATTGTGTGTTGATGGGGGACTGAATGTTGTTCCGCCCTTGTTGCTCCACATCTCCCTCTGCCTCTGCTTTTCTCTGGCATACTCAGTCTGAGGTGTAAGAGGAGGTGGCCGCAGCCTTTCTACAGGAGTAGTGGTGGTGGATGTCTGGCCCTGTGAACAGGGGAGTACGCCACCACGGCTTAGCCAGGGGAAGGGTGGTGAAGGCTGGGAAACTGGGGTTGGTGGGCCTGAAGCAAGCGCAGTAGCAGAAGAGAGGCAAGGAGGTGGGGGTGTTGAAGAGGCGTCGTCAGAGAACAGTTTTTCCAGATTTTCAGTAGCTGACTGTTCTTTGCCTTTTGTATTGTACAATTCCTCCTCCCTCTTCCGTTCAGTTCTCTTTTTCTGCTCCTCCTCTCGCCTCCTCTCCAGCTCCTTTAGTTTTTTCTTTTCCTCTTCTAGCCTCTCTAGTTCTCTTTTATGTCTCTCCTGCTCCTGCCTCTCTCCTCTCTTCTTCCTCTCCGCTTCTTGCTTCTCCCACTCTTTCCTCTTCCTTTCCTGCTCCTTCTTTTCCCATTCTCTCTTTTTCCTCTCCTCTTCCTGCCTCTCCCATTCTCTCTTTTTCCTCTCCTCTTCCTGCCTCTCCCATTCTCTCTTTTTCCTCTCCTCCTCCAGCTTCTTTGCTTCTCTCCTCTTTCTCTCTTGCTCCTGCTTTTCCCACTCTCTTCTTCTTCTTCTCTCCTCTTCCTGTCTCTCAAGTTCTCTATTTTTCCTCTCCTCTTTTTCAAGTTCTTTCCTCTTCCTCTCCTCATCCCGCTTTTGTCTCATGTCCCATTCTTTCTTCAGCCTCTCCTCTTCTCGGATTCTCCTCTCAAGCTCCTCTCTATCCCTCTTCCTCTTTTCCTCAGCTTGCATGTGTCCCTCTAGCTCAGCATCAAGCTTGTCTAGAGCCTCTTCAATGGACTGGGGTGCAGAGGTTGGAGCTGGTGGACGGAGCTGGGAATGAGAGTAGACCTGTGTTGAGGCAGATTCTAGATGATGATCCAGTCTAGAGGAAAGGGCTGGACTGCACGGCTGTGGGGCAGAGTTCACAGTGGAGGGAGGAGCAGGATGAGCAAGCGAACTTGAAATTCTCTCCCCTGCCCTCTGGAGCCCTGAGGAGAACAAAGATGATGAGGAAAATGGAGGATGTTGCTCAAGTTCAGAATGGGTGTAGTATGAATTCTTCTCCTTCGTGGGATAGGACTTTGCAGGTTCCCTTTGTTGTGGTTGGGGCAACCTCTGTTTATGAGGCTTGTTTGACATGGGGGCTTGGCCTCTCTGACTATCCAGCTGCAGGAGAGAATCTGGCTGTGCTTTGGGCCTAGTGACGGTGCGGGTGGAGGTTTGGCGTACTGGCTCTTGGCCTCTTGACCAGTTGTTCTTAAGGCTGTTCTCAGAACAGCCAACAGGGGGTGATCTGTTCACTGTGGAGACACCAGTTACACCACTAGAGCTGCTGCTGCTGCTGTTGTTGTTGCTGTAGGAGGGGCTGATTAAGCAGGAGGCCTGGGATATGTGAACATTGGGGGTAATGACAGGTGTTCTGGTGGAGATGGTTGGGGGAAGAGGACTGACATGTTGGTGATGTTGGGAGGGAATCCGACTGCCAACGACCTGATTGTGTCTCTGCTGTCGCTGAGGTAGCAGTCCTGGAGGCCTGTAGATGTCTGACTCCTGAGTAGACACATGCAGAACAAAGCATGTCAATGTTCATTCAGTTCATTTAGTGATTTTGACTGTTTAACAACTTCATCTGTGTTAACTAATGTAAGCTTGATATGTTCAGAATAAAGTCACCTCCTGTCTTGTGTCAAACGACTAACAACTGCAAAAGAATAGGCTAATGTAAAGTTGGTATTAATGAGCTGCTGCATGAATGACTCTTACCAGAGAGTGACTGCTGGGTTTGCTCTGGTATCTCCAGGTCTCGTGGGGCCCGCTTTGCTGTTGCTGAGGTACTGTGGTGCTGCTGCTGCTGACCGCAGGATGTGGAGGATGAGAGGGACCCTGGTGCCCCAGCCCTGGGTGAGGCTGGAAGTGGCTATAAGGCACACTGCTGTTGTTGTTGCTGCTGCTGGTGGTTGCCAGAGGATTTGCTGGTGATGACTGGGCATGTAGGTGTTGATTTTTGTCACCTCTGGTTAGGCTAGATGCCGCATGAGAGGTAGCTTGGCTGCCACCTTGGCCCCCAATGAGAGGGCCTCTCTGGTTCGAAGGACCATGAGGCTCCATGGATTGGCAGGGTGGAGCTAGCCCTAGTTTGGGGCTGGGGTAAGAGGAGTGAGGGGACTGATGGTTTACAGCCTGAGGTTTGAACGTGTCTTTCTTGAACTTAGGAGCACAATCACGCTTGTAGCTCCCTGGAGATGAGTTCGGTGGAGGAGAGAGGTGTGAATTGGAGGGGGAGGCAGGAGAGGACCTCTGGCTGTATTTAGCCATTCCTTGTTTGCTGGGTTCCTGTTAAACCATAGAGAAATATAGATGCTTAGAGTGATATGACACCAACAGGGTGTAATCATTGCTAAAACAAGGAAAAGGTTTCAGAGGAAAATTGGTGTTGTTTACCCACAGCAAACAATATAGTATGCAAGTATCTAATTAGTAATCTAATTGGCATCTAATCCAATCTGATCAATGGCTGCCTTTACACGCATTCAATTAACAAGGTTAATGAGCGAAACCATTTTTTGGGGTAATTAGGGAATGAGTTTACATGCACTAAAGAAACCTGGTTACTGGAAATATACATGTGTATACGTGTAGATTTCTCCTTTATCTTGGATTTATTTTGGAAGCATGGTTTACAGATTTTAACTATATAGAGACAGAGCTTTTCTGTCTCTATACAGTTTTTTATACGTTTAGTGGGAACTGACAGACAGTTTGCTTTGGGGCAAAGCAAACTGTCTGAATTATTAAAAAATGAAAACGTGTAAAGGAACTCATTTAGTCAGCTATGGGGCACTTTGTATTGGTTTCAGTTTTAGTTGAATTTTGGGTGGATTTTGAAAAAAGGCAGCTTCATGTAAAGAGCAAAGTCCCCTATCAACCGCTGGATCCAACTACCATATCTATATCTATCCAATGAAAGAATGTTTTCCTGCTGTTCAGACCTGTAACTCCTGGAACTGTGGTTTCTTGCGGTCAGATGTGTGGGGCTGCCAGGGAGTGTTGCTGTCCTTATGAAGGGGGTTCCAGAAGGCAGGTTTAGGAGGAAGGTGGTGAACTGGTGACTGCTGCTGAGACGACATAGCTTGGCCAGAGTAACGCTGCAGCCCAGGATGGGATATCTGCACAGGAAGTGAAACATTATAATATTTATCATTCTGACCAACAGCAATGTTGTGGAGACAAATTGCCATCTACTGTGGCTGGTTTATTATTAACAGAAAATGTTTTTAATACCTGCTCTGAACTCTTTTTCCTCTTACTGGGACTGGGACAGTCCTCGGCAGTGGGAGGTCTGGGTGACGAGTGCATGGATAGGGTAGGATTGTGCTGGATAACAGAGTGCTCTCCCAACGGAGGGCCTGGTCTCTTCAGCTGCCCCCCCTGCATCTTCCCTGGGTAGCCTCTCTGCTGTAAATGGAAAATTTAAAAGATTAGTGCTGAAGCAGATGAATACAATAACAAATATGATGATCCGTTAAAAAGCATTCATTTGCTGAAATATTCAACCAGAATTTAATGACTTTCATCTGAGTGGTTGCGGCTGAAATGACAACATGATAGGGACTGTTTAGTGTATATGGATGATGAAACATGAACAAAGCCAATTAGAGGGCTCCTACCTGGTGCACCTGAGCCCATATTTCATCTCCCAGCAATGGTGGACCCCGGGGAACATGTTGCTCCTGAGGACCCCCAAACTAAAGCCGAGACCAAAGACACCACAGGGTGTGAACAGGGTAATTTTTAATTTATGTAAAACTGTTGGTGCACAGGTTTGTAATGATGTCATCTATAACATTTTTTCTTTACCTTGAGCAGTTGATTGGGCCTGCCATGGGGAAGATGTGAGTTAGGGGGTGGTCCCCCACTGCCTGCATAACCTCCATTATGGAGACGGAGTGAGTGCTCATTGGTCAGAGGCACAGGATGTCCTTGAGGAGGGAGGTGGGGTTCATACAACTGGCCATATTGCTCCCATGCTCTGTGGGGAGGTGGAGGATGAAGGTGATGATGAGGATGTCTATGCTGCTCCCTCTGCAGGCCTGGTAACATTGACTGTGGGGGCTCAAGTTTCTCACCTCCTCTCATAGCCCTGGTGCAAATTAAAGTATAAAATGCAGGAGTTAATAACACAAAAACAAATCTGGTCATTTATTTTAAAATAACTACCCTTGATTTTCTAAACACAGGTTTGTTACTAATGCTTTTGTGAATGACTTACCCATTACTGAATAATTTGCTGGGATGGTTCAGTCCAACTAAAGGACCTGGAGGTAGATGGGAAAGGAGCTGGTGTTGGTTGATTCCAGGCGTACACCTGATGAGAAACAGATCCCACACACACACATAAACACACAGTCAGATAATATTTTTTAGCAGTTTCCACAGTAATTTGTGAGTTGTTGGGGTGTAACTTTCATTCAAACAACCCTTTAAAGATCTACTATAGGTAGAACATGTTGGATTTAATTCATCAAACAGGCTTGTCAGAGTCTGTATATTCGTTGTCATGGCTACAGACCTGGCAGGTGTTTGCCAAGTACGACTGCCCACGGGAGGCCATGGCCCGCGGTTGAGTCCGTCCGGAGGGAAGGAATCCCGTGTGCCATGCCCGCCAAACTGCTCTACTGCGTGATGCATCCAGCCTGTAGAAGTAAGTAATAAAGTCATCATTAAATCACAGACACGTCCACAAACATGCAGAAAAACACCTTTGGACTACAAGCATAATGAAAAGTTACATCCTAAAATATCAGTTGTTTCTGAAAATAGCTGAAAAACCTTTACAAATACAAGATATAATTACTCAATGTCATCACATGCTTTATTCTAGCACACGTGGTGAATTTGTGGCAGAGCTTTCAGTATCCAGAAAAACTCTGCAAGGGATAGACTCACTTTAAAAAAAAAAAAAAAATTACTAGTCAGCCCATTAAAATTATAGCCAAGGGTCTAACCAGACTCTGTAATGTAATTACTTTTAGACTGCTATGCCTGAGTGCATTGTGGTTAATCACAGTACTTACCAGTCTAGCTGTGTCTGTGAAGCCCTCCACTGCAGCACAGAGAGGGCTTCACTCCAACACGTGAGAGTATCTGTACTGTCAGTCTCCTGTTTTCAGCACCAAGAATCCAAAAGCCTATTGGCTGCAAAGAAAGGGAGAGAGAGAACAGGACAACCATTATGAGAATTAGTGAGACAGAGACACACTGAAAAGTCAATATGCAGTGAGCTCTCTTATATAGGCTAGTTGGAGGGTGTGTGAGGGGGAACATATACGGCAGAGAAGAGCAAGGCAAAGCCTCAAACTGTGAGTGCAAACTGGGTAAACGTCTTGCTCAATATTGATTTGATTGAAACTGAAACTTTAAAATCAATTTAACTCTGTGCTGATGACCTCTTTGTCTGTAGTTGACTGCTATGCTTTAGTCAGCCTGTAGGAGGAGCAAGTAAGACAGTCAGTACAGAACAGGATTATTACCAAGGCCCAGATGGCTCAGTGGGGAGCTCACCTATGAGGACAGACCTGGGGTTACTGTAATCCCTACCATGGGCCTCCTGATAACAAGAGACAGAACACAAGAGTGAGACGCCTTGGTCACATGCCAAGTGTGTGTGTGTGTGTGTGTGTGTGTGTGTGTGTGTGTGTGTGGTGCTGGAAGCAGTGCCAAGTTTGCAAGCTGCACGGTCATGTTAGGTCTGAGCTAGTTTAGTGCATATGAGCGAGAATAGTGTGCTCTTTTTTAAGTGGATGATTATGTGTGTGCTGAAGCACTCTGGAGGGTGTGTGTATGTGTGTATGAAGTGTGTGTGCATGTGCATGCCTGGTGGATACACTGTTTAATCTCATTACGGCAGGCGTGAGGGAGGGGCAGAGGGGGGCAGCAGCGACAGACGGTCTGAACAGGATGGAAGGATAGATTAAGGAGAAAAGATGGAGACGAGGGAAGGGATGGAGGGAGATGGAGAGTAGGAACTGTGCCATGAAAACGCCCACACACACACACACATTCATAAGATGGCATAAAGGAAAACAGTTGAGGGGAAAACATAAAAGAACCAGAGATAACTCCCTCCCCTGCCTGACACACACACACCACAAAAGACAGAAGGGGAGTCAAGATTCAAAGAAGTCCATGTTTCAAAGTGCCTTGGTTCAGAAAAGACAACAAAAGAGACACCTGACAAAACCTGAGAGGGCTGTGTTAACTTCTGCTGTTAAAAACTAGTGTAACAAACATTATTTGGACTAAAGATGTAACAAAAATCATAGTGTTTTCTCTGTAAAATAGAATAAAATGCTTTTTATCGTCACTGAAGCAGATCTTACACTGACATTGGCGTAATGACAAGTCACAAGTACGCTGATACTGAACATATGAATGACATTTTTACAGACGACATTTTTGTCATGTTAATGCTGAAGGCTGCCGACTATACTATCTATACTGCTAGAGTACAAGCGACTCTTGATGGAGACAGAGCTGGGTGGAGGTGGGGTACTGCTATGGGCAGGTATTATTAAAAATTAGCTAGTTGGATGATGTTTCAAGATGAAGATGGACTTAAAATAAACTCACAAACCTACAGCTAGTTTTTTAGAAGACACTTTCTTCAAGCAGTGGTACAGGTAAAAGTCTGCATCTTTCAACAAGACCATAGCCATAAACAAGGGGGGCTATATTGATCAATTATTTTTTTTTGGTTGTCAGAAATATTTGTACATTTTGAAATAGTTACCTGCACACATGTATTCCCCAGATCATTTTCAAACTAACATTTCCTTTGTACAACATTCAGGTTTATTAATGTTTTGGATTGACTGATGGCACTGTACTTATATTATAAATATTAATTAATATTAAAATTACAATTAATCCTCAAAAATACAACTTTCCTAATACAAGAAACATAATGATAACTCTTCTTGTAGTTAAGCTAGTGATAGTTCATGTGAAACGCATTACAAGAGTAACAAATATGCTCACACAGACTATGATTCATTTCTCTTGCTCAGCACAGCACTCTTCCACCAGTTTTTCTGATTTAGCTCTGGTCATACGCAGTCTTTCCACCCACCAGTTCCTCTTCTCTTCCTTTCTTCCTCCCACCAACTCTGGATCTCTCTACCTCTATTTAAAGTCCAGTACAGATATTTCAATTGCTGTACACTTTTAGCTCATCAGGAGGAGTGCTACACAATGACACACACCACCCTGTCTATCTCTCCCCTCCTGCCTCACAGAGATCATCATCCACCAGCCACTGCTGCTACGTGAAGATAGGCTGGTGTTAGCTGTCAGGACGGCCCTCAACACACTGCAAGACAACCTGATAGAAACACACTCTCATGCTGAGCATACCTTTTAGAGTAGCACCAACTTATTGATTCACAGTTGTGTTAAGTCTCAGCTGCAGCTGCCAATCATCAACCCTGAAAGACAGAGAAGACAAAAAACGTTCATGTCAAGCTGTCATTCTAAACAACATGAAGCCTCGCCAGACAGACAAAAAGACTTTTGGTCATAACTGTCATCAACCGAAAGCGTCAAAGCACATGATATAATTCATGACTAAGGGCGGTCTCTGCTTTTGGTATCAACCAGAAACCTTTCAGTTTTGCTGCTTTTCTTTTCTGACTTTCTAACCAGCAAATCGTCACTACCATCGCCCCTCCTGGTTTCCTGCCTTATGAGATGATGCCTGCTCTCTGAACACTGTGAAAAATCTCAGGGATAAATCAACAGGGAGGCCAACACAATGGGAGCGAGAGCTATTGTTCACTCACTCTCATCTCACACACAGACACAATGGTGAAAGTGACTGTGCAGCTTCACAGGCGAGCAGACACACAAACAAGAGTGATCTCACTCTAACAGGAAGAGCTGGGCAAGCGAAGTCAACTATCTTGTGAAAGTGCAGCACTGGGGAAACAAATGATAAAACACTGTGGGAACGGGAGAGAAAGTGTGACAGAATTAAAGGGTTTAAATGAAGACATACAAAGAGAACCTGAGTGAGAGACCCAGCTGTGACTTGAGTGCAAACGGGGACACAGTGATGTGGTTGTAATTACAACTTTTATAGAGGGCGTGTGTTTATGTCTGCAGTGACCAAACAGTCGTCTATTCCAGTTGCTCTCCGGGCTATCACGTTGCTCACAGCCTCTCCAGCAGCACAGTGTGAGAAACTCAGTATTCTGAAATCTGATAGTGTACACAGACAACAGACAGTGTTACAGAGCAGCTTGGCTTCTATTAGAAGATACCAAGGTGATGTAATGCGGTTGTACGAACTACGTGCTAGCGTTCAGCTAACAGCGAGGTGTGCATCTGTGACGATCATTGCGCATTTCATTTTTAAGGGAACCCCCGATGACTCAGCGCCCCAGATGAGGGCTTACCCCGAACCACTAACTCCAAACTCCGCCCTCCTGGGACACCGCTTACTGTCAAGTGACCGGGGGCGTGTTTCTACAACACTGCAGATGTGACAGCGGGAATTTCTTGGACTTTGTGATATCATTCTGCTTCCTGCACAGTGTGTGGCATTGGTTTGTTGTGCATTTCTATATGCGACAAACAGGATGTGACGATGTGTAGCTGGGGACCAAACCGCAAGTTCAAGAGAAACGATTAGGCAAACTGTACAAAGATCAACTGACTGATCACATTGATGCAAAATTCAGGTAGGTGTGTAAGACCTGACCAAACAAGAAAGTTCAAATTTGACTCATACAATTAAAATGTTGGGCTTCAATGGCTCTGAACTTTGCCAGTACGCAAACTGATTACTTTTCACTTTCAGGTTTAACTCATTTAAACCACAACCAGCTGCAGTGTTTCTCTGTACAGCTGAGGACATTAAGTCAGTTTGGTCAAGTGAATGATGTTTGCCACATACTACACAAACAATATTTATTTTTAAGTACAGATAAATACAGATACAATTCATTGTCATATGAAAAATTTCCCCACAGTACATCTTGTTCCACCTCCCAACAACAGCAGACATCAAAGAACTGTTCCTGTCAACAGCTTCGTTGTCAATACGCAGGTTAGATACTGTCCTAACACCAGCTATCAGCTGGGAGGCGGGGCAAAGCACAAAAAACTGTGCCAACCAAACCAAGAAGTTATATATGTCTGTGTGAACCATGAAGGCAGCAAACACACACATACACACGCGCACACACAGTGCAAAAAAACCCCTGAAACTCCCTCTCATTCTGATGGTTGATTTCTTTAAGAAATTTTCCAAATGGAATAATCAATAAAAGATGATTGCTTAGTTGACTTTTTGTGCAGCACAGTAACATTAATCAATAATGCCTAGTGAAAGAGCAATACGCAGATGGATAAGGCCATTTGCAGAGTGCTGGAGAGATCATATGAGCGATGACAGAGTTGAGGGGATAATGTCAGGCAGCTGGAGTGTGTTACTCTCCTAGCAAAGTCAGTGCTGCGCCTGTCTGATAAGAAATTACCAGGAAAGGCTGGGACAAGTGGCTGATAACAGAAAAATAGAGCGAGGAAAAAGCTTTGGTGAGTGAATTTCTGGCCGAGAGTGACGGAAAACCCAAGCATGGTCCGTCTCTCTCTCTCTTTCTGTCCTCCCTCGCCCTCTCTACTCCATTTGGCCATTACATAATCAGTCCCAGATAGAGATCATGTTCAGAAGGAAACATCATACATTTCTGTCTCTCTCTCTCACACACACACACACAGAGGAACAGCCAGCCCCTGCATCCACACCTTGTTGCCAGGCTCCTCGTGTGTGTGTGTGTTTGTACATACACACACACACGTTTATTTGTTTGTGCCTGTGATGCAAGCTAACTGCATCACGTCCACGTTCACACACAAACTCTCCCAAAAGCAGAAGGCTCTGTTCCTGCCAGCACTCAGTCAGTGTCGGTGTAGGTCAGCTAAGGACACAGCAACACTGTTCCTGAACACAAACACAGCAGCATCTGACTTCTTGATGGATCTTTATCTCCTTTTCAACATCACCACCCTCCATGCAGGGGACAGAGAGCCGACCTAACCCCAGAACACTCAGCAGCAGCGTGCAAGCTGGCTCCTGTTCGTCTTACCTGGTCTCCTCCCGGAGAGACCAGCACTCACTCACACCTGTACAGAGGGAGGAATATTCAAAATCTTCATATTTATCTTCTGCTCATTTTCAGTCCAGATTCAGTAGTATTTTGCAATAACAGCAACAAGCTTCAGTTTAGCAACAACCACTAGCTGGTCACCCTGTCACCACCTTTTCTACTGTTTTGTTTTATTCTTTAAAAAAAAAGCATGGAAAAGTTGATTTTCAGATCCCCAGTGACACCACGATGAGAAACTGTTCTAAATGTTCATGTGTTTGTGGAAAAAGAAACAGAACACAAAGGAGCAGGAGGGGGGCTGGTAGAAAAACATCAAAACATGAGGCCCCTTTTGCCTGCACTCACCAGCCTGACATCTGGGCTGTGACTGACAACGTACAACTGGGTTACTGTGGTGCATGTCTTTTCTCTCTAAGACACACACACACACACACACAGGCAGAGATCAGACACACATATGTCTATGACGTTAAAGTGAAGGGGAACAGAGCTCAGAGTGGAGAGGAAGCTGTCGTCACAACCACAGGAAGTAGGCCTCCCTTAGGGGTGCGTGTGTGTGTGGGAGAGAGAGGCCTTGGGGAGGGGTTTTAAGACTGAGGCTTCCTGCTGAACAGATATGAACTGTATGTGTTTTAGTGACTGAAAAAGTAGATTAAATGATTAAAGAGTCTAAAGATGTTTCACTCACGGCTCCTAAAATATACACTTCAGACACAGTTTTCTTGTGCGAGGGGCATGTGTGTCCAACACATGACTCACACAAGCCTCAATCACAAAAACAACAGAGTCAACTGATTTGTAGAGTCTATTTGAGGTGTTAGGTGAAAAGCCTTGTTTGTCTTCTTTTTGGCTTCTCGTAAAAGTGAGTGACAAACCCACGATGACTGTATGATTGTGAGCTGAATAACTCCTCCTCTCACCTCGTTTTCACAGAAACTGTGTTACAGAGGAAACATCAGTTTAGATTTCTCAACAGTTCTTTTGTGCCCGTTGCTGAGTCGAGGTGTGTGTGTGTGTGTGTGTTTGTGAGACAGAAAAAGACAATGACTCAGTTCTTGGCTCGTGGTTCTAAAGAGAAGAAAACAGCATGTAAATCCCAACAAACCGGATATCTGAGTACGTGGGTGTTTCATTAATAACCGACAACTTGATCATTGTCACTCTCGATTTCCACACTTCGGCAACCTTTTAAAAGCCCCCAAACTTTTCTTTCTGCTTCTCTGGGCGATTGTTGTCAATAACAAAAGGGAACATTTCTGCCTCTTTTCAGAGGAAAAACTGCCTCAAAAATCACAAGTGCAAAATCCCCCTCCCTCACGCTGCCGTCTCGCTCCAGGTGCTTCTATTCCACATCCAGGGCCAAGAGACAGACACAGACACACACAGACACACACACACGCCGACTAGCTCAGAAACGCACTAAACAAGACGAGAGACTCTGCTCCCCTGGTAACAGTTGTCAGGGTAACCGGCTGCGTCTTCACTAACAGTTATTAAACTAAGCTAGAGAGGCAGAGATAGACACAGAGAGGAATTCATAATAGGTCTGATGAGAGCTCTTTACTGGCCAACATGTTTACAGGACAAGCTGACCTCATTCACCATCCTCTTCCTCCCTGAACTCACAACACTGTGCCTCGTCAGCACGAATAACAGAAAACAACGTGAACGTAAATGCCTCTCAGTTAATTCCAGCATGTGTGCAGATGGACTGTGCACTGTTGTTCTTACAGTGGGTGTAATTACGCACCAGTCGATTTGACTGTATCAGAACAACTCTGACGCAGAGCGGCTTTGTTATGACGGTGCACTTTGTCCGTTTAGTCCCGAAGACTTTCAAGGCCTGTTTAAAATTCCTCAAATACCAGCGATGTTGATCTTTGAGCCTTTTTCTTTCCCCATTAATCTCCCGCTAGCTGAGTCATCATTTATTTTGCCAGCGTGGTTGAGGTGGGTAAAAGTAGTCACTGGAGGGGAGGCGAGGGGGGAAAAAGGAAGAGAGAGAGTTATTTCCAAAGTTGGAGAAAGTCTGTGTAATTTTGGGTGTGTGAGTCACATGCACAGTGTAGGTTCATACACCCCCTTTCATCGTGGCATCATCATCACTGGCAAACAGCCAGGGATAATAAAGAGGAACTGAGCTCATGAGGGGGGAAAACCTATTTCAAAACCACCCTCTTACTTCATAGCACAGCTCCATTCATGCAGAAGAAAGTATGAGACGACAACCTTCTTTGCTCTGATATCATTGTTTTAAATGCTGCCGTGTTTTACGTTGAGCTTATTTTGCTGCCGCTGTGAAAACAGTACGTTCACTCCTCGACTTCTAGACTGAATTAGTAAGATCTGCTTTTCTGTTTCTGTTTTTCTCTGGTCTAAACACACAGTAACAGCACCGAGAGCAAGAGCACAGCTCAGAATCACGCTGCACGGTTAAATTCAACACTTGCTTGATTGAGTTTTTGCTCTTCTTGGCTACAGCTGAACTAAAACTTTGATCCTGCAGTCTGGACAAACGTGGTGTGCTGAAATGTTTGCATACACCACAGGACACTACAGCTGCCCCCAGTGCTGCAGTACGGGGGGGGAAGCAAGTCAGGACAAAACCCAGTTGCAATGCAATAAGACCAGTTAGTGTTCACTCTAAATACTACAGTACTGACTATCAAATAAATGGTAGGAATTGGAATACCTACGTTTATGTCCCTTTAAATATTCAGTGTCTCTCCTAACATGAGTCGATGGGAAATTCCTCACTTGCTCTCCAACCAACACCACAGTCAGCACGTAGCAGAACTCGTGTCTTAACGCCTGACCTGTTGGGGTGTGTGGGGGGTGTTTGAGAAACTGACAGCAGGGCAGATGTTGCCCTTCACCTCCCTTGTTTCCTCACTCTCTCTCTCGTTTTGTGTTGCTCCCTGGTGGAGAAATGACACTTTTTACTGGAAAGGCTGCAACCGTGTGGTGTCAAATCTAATCACCCCACCCCCAACGACTTCCTTTTTTAGATTTGTTTTCTGTTACAGGCAACAAAAGCAGTCAAGAAATAAAACTTCCAAAATCTGAAGGACTGCCGCACAACCGAGACGCGCACACACGGTTTGTCATTTGTCAGTTTGATCACCGTTAACTGTTGCAATAGATGAGTAAGCACTTTCAACCAGCCTACTGACCGGTTTCCCATGCCAGCTAAACACAAATTAAAACTCTTAATTGGATCAAAGTAATCCTTTATTTGCTTACTGCAACCCCATCAAGCTTCATATGGTGAGTGGGGGTGGGATTGGGAAACTATCCTCTCACACACACACACACACACTCTTCTTCTGCTTACTCAACTTCTGTGACTCACTACTATTGTTGAGCTAGCACTCTTATTCCCACCGTCACCTCCCTCACTTTCTGCTGGTGTGTGTGTGTGTGTGTCACTTTAATATTCCTCCGTGTTCGTCATCGCTCATAGTAAAATGGGCGGCGATTGTTCATTCACACACACACGCATGCTCCTATTGAGATCACGGGACAAACGTGGGCGGAGGAGAGCTGAGGCAGCACACAGCCGGTCCAACACCGCGTGTGGAGCTTTAACTTTTTACAACCTCCGACATCAAACGGGGAAACAAAACGCGCGGCTGGTTTCCATGTCAATCGATGTGATTGATCCGCAGCAACCTTCAAAGGCTTTCTGCGACCCCATGCCTGCACACCTCGCTCTTCCTGACCCGGCCTCGTTTATTGTGGGCAATAAAAGAGACAAATAAGCCCCTCAGCCTGCTGCACATTCCCATCAGCTGCGTGACCATTGGAAGCCGGCGGATAACGTTTGGCGCATGTGAGCAGACAGACAACAATCACTTAGATTAAATACAAAACCTACTTTGCTCTCCATAAATTCAGGTCAAGCTGTCGGAAGGGCACGGATCAGCTGTGGGTGTTATCACCGCCACGGAGAACAGGGATCAGAGGAAAAGCTACAGAGGTGTGTTTGAAAGTTAAAAGTCACCTCGCCGGGACCTTCTCCACCAGACTCCTCTGTGGTTTTTAGAAGATGGCAACATCACGTTAACCCAACAGTAGCTACTATACCGTGTGGTCTGACTTAGTGCACTGACCAACCGTGAAACCCAGACCTTCCAGCCCCTTCCCCGTGATGCAAATCACTTCCTTTCAATCCTGCTCTTTGTGTGTAAGGACTGTGATGGGGGAGGCAGCTACCCATTCACTTTACACGGCTGCCGACCTCAGTGATCCTGCCTACCCCCACTCCCACACACACAATGGCGTGAGATCTCCTTACACAGGCAATTTTCTCTCCACGTCCTCTAGCTCGCCTTCTCCTTTCTAGCCATGAGATGATGCTGACTTTTCATGTCTCACTAAAGCAGCGTGAGTGTCACACAGCAGAGACACAGCACCGTCTTCATGGAAATGCCCCTAAAAGTTGGGTGATGTTTTGGTAACATTTGCCACAACCCCCCCCCCCCCCCCACCACCACCGATTCCCATCATAGCCACTTTACAGCAAACGCTGTGATCCACGTGCTCTGAATGATTAAACAGGTCCGGTAAAGATGATCAATCGTGGATCTGAGGAAACACTATTCGCCGAATCGAGAGGCGCACACGCGTGGGATCAAAGAGTCACCTGCGGCCGAGAAAAAGCACGGCGAAATTCCCCCACCTCATGGATCACAGGCGATCGGAGGTTCAACTTTAATCAATGACGATAATTCACTCACTGTCGTCCTGAACAGCAGCCGGTAATCATCACTGAGGAATAATCAATGGGACGTAAGAGACATAATAAACATCTACGGAAGCCGTAGATGTTTACGGTGTCGCTGCTGCAAGGCAGAACACATTCAACTTACTGAGCTGTTTCATGAACACTCACTTCCCTGATTACAACCAAAACAAAGGTCCACTGGACATTTAAACGCCGTCACAGCACTCACCGTTCATCCAAATGTTTCAGACGGATGCTCCAGAAATCAAACTATGTCCAACCTCGGATATGTAGGTCGCTCCTTTAGCTCCACTGTCGTTTCTGTGTAGTCCTTTCTATCGGCAGCTTTAAAGCTCCGAGTCTGCACAGAGTAGCCCAGTAATCCCTGTTAGTCTCTGTCGCTTCCTCTCGAAACACTCATGAAACCTGAGCCGACTGACGGCCGGAGATCATCTCAGATGTCCGCGACAGGCTCCTTCTTCTCTCTGTTCTGCCTTTTTTTTTTTTGAGTTTTTGTTTTATTCCGCCTGACGGCTCGCTCTGCTCTGCTCGGCTCTGCCTTCACTCACGCTCACACACGAGTCTTTAAAGGGACAGACGCACACAGTGACGTCACAGCAGCCGGAATTCCCTGATAGCTCAACCCGGCACCGAGTCCCGGTGCCGGACCTGCTCCTCCTGGGAGCTTTATTTACGCGTTTGTACCTTTTTTATTTTTAGTTCACTCCAGTTTTTTTTCAGTCTGACTCGTGACCGACTGTTGGACTCGGTGAACAGCCGGGAGCATGTTTCCGTGCGACCGTCTATTTTTGGACGAAGAAGAGTATTATCCCCTGACGCCATATTGCGCTGTGATACATCAGTGTTATGATTAGATCTAGTGGGTGATAATATGATCCAGATAAAGACTGTAAATGTTCTAAAATTACTTATATATATATATCTATCCAGGCTATTTGAATTATAGAAATTATACTAATAATGAAACTTAAATGAAGCAAGAAAATGTCAAATAGGACCAAGTTATATGAAAAGATAAAAATGTGTTTTATTTAAAAAATGTCCCTGGTATAGTTTAGAGTTTTTTACCTGCTGTAACCCGTAATTAGGTTCAAAGAGATGATATATAATTAATGACTTTATTAAAAACTAACATTAAGCTTCAGGGTTGGTGGGTTGTGAAAACACACTTTTCATACTAGTACCCTTATAAGACAGTTAACACGTTTGTCATCATTAATACATGTGGAATAACAAGCTTTGTTTCATGTCCTCAGACACCATAAATAGACTATGCAGAACAATCAGGTGAAAGGATTCTTCACAGTGGGTCTGGCTACCCAAAAGCTGGTCTCAAACAGCTAACTGAGCTGAAGAGCCTTAGAAAAGGACTTGTTGGTCATTAATAAAACTGAGTTTGACTCAGAAACAACCATTTATAAAAGGTGCACCATTAAAAAGCCACCATGAACATGGCTCCTATATAAATACAGGATTAGGAGGATACAGGAGGACGTATGTAAGTTTATTGATTAGACAACATCTATATATTCTACAATTTAGGGAGCTGTTGGATGCATGCCATATTTATCTAATATGTACAAGCTCAGCAGCTTATAAATAAAAATTATAAAACTAATACGTTTCTTTCTCCTGTCTTGTAGATGACATTAACATGTGGTATAATAATTAAAGAACCATTTAAAACTCAGAAGAGATCAAAACTATGAGTAACACATTTTAAATGATGTGGTGAGCATAAACACGTTAAAACTAAATCTGTTTCATAGTGTAGCTTTCTAAAAGCTCACTTTGCATGTCTTTGCATAGGTTGTCGCAGCGTGTGAATGAATGAGGTGGGCTGCATTTCTTCACACAGACTGAAGCAGGAGAAGGCTGCATATAGCTTGTATGCACTCTTCTTCTGAAACCAAGGCCCACTTAACCAGCGTGGCTCGGGACGGTCACCTGTTTCTCAAAAGGACATGAACCAAAACATGCATCCAGACTATATGACTAAGAAGAACTCCACAATCCATCCATGCTTTTAACCATTAGATACACTACTTATCCTTCTGTAGAGTGTCGTGTGGGGGCTGGAGTCAACTGGGCAAGAGGCGGTGTACACCCTGGACAGGTCAGCAGTCAGGGCTGACATATAGAGACACACAATCATTGACACCCTACAACCGGTCACACCTTACAGTGACAAATTAACCTGCAGTGTGTTTGGCTTGTTTGTGAGAAAACCGGAGTACCCAGAAGAAAGTCAGGCAGGCACAGTGAGAACACGCAAACTCCATGCAGAAAGAGCCCAGCTGGTCTGTACGCTTGAACCCTGATGCTGTGACGGTACAGCGCTAACCACTGCACCGCCTTTCCTCCACAATCACCCGACCTAAACCAAACTAAGGTGGTTTTGGATGAGTAGACCGCAGTGAAAAGCAGCCAAGGAGTGTTCAGCATATGTGGGAACTCCATCAGGAGTATGGGAAAAGCATTTTAGATGACTACTTCATACTTCCATACCTTTGATCTACAGTGTGGAAAATAACACAAGCAACGAAAATGTGTTGAATGAGAAGCGATGCTGCATATGTTACGTGCACAGAGCTCAGATAATCCTGTGTGAGGTAAGCCGGGCTTCAAAAAAACACAAAGTGGTGTCTAAGGCCGGAAACATTTGTTCCAGCTTTTCCTTGCCAAAGTAACCATCCTGTACTCTGTAACTCTGCCAAAGAGCCACGTTGGTACAACCAACAGTATGTGTCACACGCTCTCACACACACATACACACAGTGGGGTTATATTTAGAAAGCACAGCCACAGCAGGAGAACAGGAGGCAAAATTAGCTACCACAGGGAGGACGTGAGTGTGTCACGAATGATGCTGAGATCATGACATAAGGATACACACGACAGACTAGCTCAATAAAAGAAACAGAACATTCTGAAATCTCCCTCCGTTAGTCCCGCTGTCTCCTCTCTGTCATATCACCACAGACGGCTCACGTTTTCAAAAAAACTGAAGGCGTCGCTGCTTCTTCAGTATGAAGAGACAAGAGGGGTTTGTAAGTGCTACATTCAAACCCCTGGTGAAGTCAGTGCATGGCATGTGTGGTATGAACCACCACGGTGGATCTAGAGTCTATTGTCAAGTGACAAAGAAAGTTCAATAATGTGTGTTGTTAAAAAAAAAAGAGGGACGAGGCACAGTGGGGGGTTTGACAGTGGGAGGCAGTGTGTTTGTATATGAATGTTTTGTTGTTTGTTAAGGACTGTGTGGAATACAACAGATACAGTACATACAGTACAATAGAGTGTGTGAAACTGCAACAAATGCAAAAATGGAAACATTTCCAGCTGCATAAGAGTAAAAATAGGAAGTTAATGAGCAGGTGCTAAAGCCACAGCATTGCTCTCCAAATGGATGTAAGCTGTTGAAAAACTTTATTCAGTCCGCTAAAACTTGAGATGATACTCTGAAGTCCTGCACCTTTAATGTTTAATGTATAAGAATAATCTGTGTGTGTGTATATGACACATAAAATCAACTGAGAGACTTTTTATAACATCATCTGGAAGCCATTACATCCTGAACAGCTACAGTCCTTAATTATCCAACAGCTGTAAATGAGTGCATAGCGTTCGTAGGCTATTCTCATTTTTGTGTATGTTGTACAATCTATTTGAGCACGAAAACTGACAGTACCATTTTTGCAAATGCTGCTTAAGGTTGCTATTTTACCAAGATCATATAAAGTCATATTATATTGGTCCCAGTATGAAATTACACTGTTTCTTCCAAACTCAACTGTGTGAGTTTAACTGCTTTATGTGTGGCAATGTGTGTGTAATTGCACTGTAAAGAGTTTGGTGAGAGACCATTATTAATCCTGCACAGGAAGAGGATTGTTAACTGATGTGGGTACGCGTGGGAGTTATAGTGTACCCACACACACACTGTGACCCCCCCCGCCCCAAGCGCACAGAGCCACACACAGCTTCATCTGGCTGTATTCTACTGTATATACTGTAATAAGAGTCAGAGAATATCTAATGTACATGCAAGCTGAAGTCCATTACTTCCTCTCCCACAACAATGGAAGTCTATTATGGGGGTCCTATTATCAATTTCAAATACACACCGACAGAGAGAAACCGAAAAAAAAAAATTAAAACCCAGTTAAAATGTCCTTACAAGAACATTATTTAAACAAAATTTGGCCGCACAAGGAAACGAGGTCCAGACAGAGGCACAGTATTAGAAAAAAAGCAAGCATGTGAGCTGGTGTGTGTGCTCTGCAGTCGTAGGAGACTGTGTTCCTGGTACAGATGGTGCTTCTCAGCAGATATGTAGGATCATGAGTGGGACTGTGTGTGTGTGTGTGTGAGTGAGTGTGTGTGTGTTCATGTACATGTGGCACACCGTGAGTCAGCCTTTTGGGTACACTGAGAGACCGACAGACGTGATAATAATCACCTCCACGCACATACTCACACACAGTCACACTGCGAGGAGACAGACAGTATGGCTTAGCACACCCACATATAGCAGCCATGTAGCTGGCTGGACTGAGTTCTACGGCCCGGATAATTAAGGCCCTTATTCAAGGAGAGAGGGGCCAACAGGGAGCGCGGCTTTCCCTCTAGTTACTCAAACAACCAGCTAATCCTGACTGTAGCTGTATGATAAGATAAGCACCAGTCCTGCTTAATATCCTCACCATCCCAAAGATATACAGTACATATTAAAAACTAAACCCAACTTAAATGAGCTTAAAATGCTCAGATGGAAAACATCACATTTTCAGGAGGTTGTCTAATTGGTCAGTTTTCCTCTTAAAAGGTGAAACATGGACACCAACATCAGGTGTCCTTAGTGGGTATAAAATTAGCTTTGGTGCCGCAGGCTAACAATTTTGCATAGACTGTGTTGATGTTAAACTGAAAGCAAACACTCAGTAGCAGGAAAATGAGTTTGTAGCCATTCTAAATTTAGTCTGAGGCTCATCTAGAATAACATGGTCAGATTGGTTAAATTTAGGTTAAATACCATGTAAAATAACAATACTCCTTTAAACTACATTAGAGTACTGCTAACTGCTGTTGTAGAGTTGCAGTTCAATATCCTGAGCATGTTAGTTGTAATTTCTGGTCATATTATAATTAGAAATGTCATTGTTGATTAACCTGGGGATAATTTCATGACTGTTTGATCTGTAACGTGTCAGACAATCATAAATTATACTCATCACAGTTTCTGTTGCTTACAGTCATAAATAACTAGACTCATATGTAAGAAGCTTAAACCACTGAATTTTTGAAAAATATTATAACTTTTTCAGCACCAGATATTTACTGTCCTAACATGCTAGTCCAAACACGAGGATGATTCAGGCATTTATTCCTTTAGTGAGGAAAATGTCCTCTTCACAGCAAACACATGGTGCATTGATTGAACACTGGTTGCAGACAGAAAGAGCAAAAAAAGGACTTCTTTATATTCCTATGTAGCTTCGAAGAGCAAAGAGCTTAAAGTTTCAAACATGACACTTTAAAGTACACAGCTCTTTGAAGACTATACAAACATACACCTGAACATTTGATTTTGCTTTTCGAGAAATTGTAAAAAGGATTCACACTCACACTCATGATTTCACAACCCACAACCTTCTTCACTAATGAATCTGTGTGTGCGCATATTGTATTCCTTCTATTGTCTTACTCATTCTCTTGACACATTTCACCCTGCTCCTCCACCTGTGTAACCTCAATGCTGTGAAACACTGCTTGTGTGTGTGTGTGTGTGTGTGTGTGTGTGTGTGTGTGTGTGTGTGTGTGTGTGTGTGTGTGTGTGTGTGTGTGTTTGTGTGCGAGAGAGATTATGCATAACTTGTGAAACAGTAACTGATCTCTATATGAAAGTATTTGCCTGTTAATAAACACTAGCGTTCACATGAAGACAAAACAGCAGAGAAACACTTCAGAACAGCAGGAAGCAATGAAACTGTGTAAACAGAAAGGTAAAAGAGAGCCTTACCTGGTGATCATGGGCAGTGTAGTTGTCTATTTCAGCAGGCTCTCATGACATGTCCTGAAACCACAATATAAGAGAACAAAAGGTTAGTCGAACTGTGTCAACATCAGCAGCAGTGAGGAGCAGCACACAACTTCACTACTTTGTCACCATTAATACAATCAAATACACCAACAATAAGTCCATCAAAATTCACTTTAGCAATATATAATATTAGGGATGATGAAGACTGGGTCAAAGGTTCCAGTGTGAGTGGACGGTTTAACAGATCAGAGTACACAAGTGAACCATAAGTGGTCATTTATTCCCTTTACTTGTTCAATAATGCATGCTTGATGTTTGCCGACTGTTCTGTAGTGATGATGCTCTCAATGTCATTTGGTGTGCGGGTATGAAACCACAGTGTCTCTGTGTCAGCCAAAATGCACAGCAGGACCTGGACCAGTGTGTTCATCGTGTGCCGCCTGTTCAGTGATTCACAGTGTCAGTGCTTGGTCATATAACTGGGAACAGGTGGTACTCTGGTATACCTCTCCACCCCTTACACACTCACCTCCACACAGCACATGTGAAGTACTCAAACACCAAAGCAGGAATGGTTACACACACATGCACAAAATATGCCCTTTAAAGAAATGGTTGTGGTTGACACTATTCAACAACTAAATGTCAGCACCTCTGCACTTCCTCACCCTTCACTTCTCAGTATACCTTCATTTCACTCTTTCATACATCCTACAGCATCTATGTGACCTGCAACTTACATGCATGAAAACTCTTTGTCCGTTTTGCCTTTGTAAAGACTGCGCTGTCTGTACAGCTGGTCAGTGTCGGTGCTAAACGTTAGCATGATGAACGTGTCAGTAAACCCATAAGCCAAACCTCGCGCTCTTATTCATCCCGTATCTCCTTTCTCCTTCTTTGTTCTCTACCTCTCCTGTCCTCCTTTCAGCTGTTCTGATATTCTACCTACAGGGCTGCAACATAAAACACACCCACACTTGGCGGCTTCCATATGTTTTTCAGCTGAGCACGCACACACAGAGCTAATGCAGTACACCTACCCTGAGGCAGGTTATGCATGTGTGTCTGTGTGTCACAGTTGTGTCAATACAAGGCAAATATAGCTGGCTCAGCCTTTACTGATCTTGCAGCCTTGTGGTTAAAGCCCCCAACCTTTGCACTCAAGGTCAAAGGTCACACTCCTTAAAGAATACAGCTGGCCACACTGGAAAGGCGGAGCTGCTGTGTAGGTGAGTAGGAGAATGTGGGTGTATTTTGAGTAGGGAAACACTGAAGGCTGAATTGTTGCAGGGGTAAAATATATTCTTTTGTGACACACTGAATAAATGTCACAAGCTTTGACATAATCATTTGACCTTGATCAATATCAGAGCTGTGGGGAGAGAAGGAGGGGGAGGATTGTGAGCAAGATAAAAAGACAGTGAAAGAGTGAGCAGTTGAAGGGGGAGGGGGTGAGTATGAAAAATAATAAGAGAAAGACAATATTAAATAAAAAAGGGTAATGAAATATTATTTTATATTTGTACAGAAACAGACAAAGAGAAATGAAGACAGAGCACAAGGAGAGCAAATGTGAGAAATAATGAAAGGTGAAGTGAGATACAAAGATATAGAAAGTGGTGTTTATCTTTTCTGTAAAGGTTAACCAGTAGGGACATCTCCCTTTGACATTAACCAGCAGGGGCAGAGAGGAGGAGGGGTGGAGCTTAGTGAGGCGTTGAAATATGACCCTGAAAGCCCAGTTTGACTAGCAGATAGAGACAATGGCTTGTCACATGCCAAAAACACTACAGTTTGGTTTTCAAACCATCATCCATGTTTTTAAAGCTTTACCTTCAATAACACAAAGCAGAGAGTTGTCATGACAACAGTTGCATGGTTTACAGTAGAAACATGTTGTTCAAGTTACTAAGTAATAGGCACTTGCATGTATTTGACTGTGTGAGTTGCTGGATGATAGCTCACTGTGCTGCAGCAGATGTTGAGCAAGGTTTCATTTTGTGTCCCTGCAATTTTTCTTCTCCAAGATAAACCAAGGGGCTATACTTTTCATGTATCAGTCAGTATACAGTAATGTATTCCAAGTGTGTACAGGTACGTCAAAGGTGTGAAAAACAATATTCCTAATAAAGGTTACACGTCCTTCCAGTCCACACACACACACACACACACACACACACACACACACACACACACACACACACACACACACACACACACACAC
>JAUYWH010000010.1:12508295-12519038 GCA_034779795.1 Ctenopoma multispine
AGAGAGAGAGAGAGAGAGAGAGAGAGAGAGAGAGAGAGAGAGAGAGAGAGAGAGAGAAAGAAGGGGGAAGCAGCAATGGACAATGAAAAGAGAGAGGGAAACAAAGCATTTAACAGTGTTTAATTGAGTGAGATTGAAACAGTGGAGATCTGGGGGGCGAGGAAACAACTGTGAGCTGGGATGAGGAGACGCTGACGGATCGAGGTAGAGCGAGAGAGAAAGTGTGTCACAGAGTGCACTACAGGTCACCCGTGTTGTTGTAACCAGTACTGGAAGAGCCAGTGGTAGTAAGCAGAACAGCCTGCTACACTGGATCGGCAGCACAAACTGGGTTAACTGCGCACACAAACAATGTGTCTTCAAACACTTTACAGTAGGAACAGAAAGTGCCTGCGGCCACATATGCTGGATATAAACGTCAGCAGCATTTATAGGTTTCTCGGAGAGTACATTGACATCAGAAGGCTACATTTAAAAATATACTTTTTCTTTCAGCTTTTGCTCTTTTTTCCACACACACTTGAACACTGAAACAGTGTCCTCCTGAGTGGAGAAAAATGAGTGTGTGTGTGTGTGTGTGGCAGTAAAGTTCAAATGCCAGCTTAAAGTGGAACGCAGTCCTCTCTGTGACCACTTGTTATTAAGGCCAAAACATTCGATTACGTCTTATAGGTGTTGACACTGCAGTGAATCTATGTTTGTTTATTAGCACTACAGTCAAAATTGTCCTGGTTAGCTTGTAACCTTTCTGACCTGTAATTAGATCATCATTTTCTGCTCAGTGAGTTGTCCGATATCAGAAATATGTAAATGAGAATGCTCAGACTCAGTTGTATTAATATATGGTACAGTTGATCATAGAGAGCAGAGCGGGAGGGAGATAACATTTTAAGCAGCCAAAAGGACAAGAAAGGAGGAACTAAGTAAAAAAAGCTAACATGACGTTGAGATTGTTTCTTTTTTTCTAACTTTAAGTGTTTCCTCAATTATTTCCTTCATGCAGGAGCATCAGGGCCTCTCCTACCTCCTCCTCAACCCCTCATCCCTCCTTTCCCCTCTGGCACTTCCTCCTTGTTGTGACATCTCTCTTTCACGCCCTCTCTCCATCTCTGGATGAACTACAGACGGGCGAGGGGAAGGAAGCGGAGATAAAGGCAGAAAACTAGATTAATGGGCTGAATGGTGCGCAGAGAAGCAGAGGAACAGTGAGAAGGAGGAGGAGAGAAAGAGTGGAGTGAGAGAGGGAGGCTAAGCTTGAACAGGCGTTCCTTGTGCTACTGTGAATAATTTACTTTATTCCCCACACACTCTCTCTCTCTCCCTCTCTCTTAAAAGATATATTCCACATATCTTCAACTGGGGGAGTGTGAGCTGATTAATTGCCAATTAATGTTTAACGAGGTACAGCTGTGTTCAATTAACACTGGTTTAAGCACTGTTTCTTCCAACAACCCCTCCCTCTTTCTCTCCCTTCAAATATACCCTCTCTTTCCCCTTCTGCTCCTAATTCCTCACTGCAGCAAGTCTTAAGAGAGAGAGGCAGAGAGAAAAACTGAGTTTGATCGGCTGACCCTGTGTAGCTGACTGGACACAATAATATTTGATTGGTTATTGTGGGAAAAAAAAACTTTGCATGCTGAGGTTTTTGGTTGGTGATAAATTGATCCAATAGATACAATATTTCTGAATGCAAATGTGTGAGAAGGCGGCTGAAACATCTGGCCTGCACAGCTGCATGGCTGTTTTCCTTTCTACTTGAATAAATCTAAAACGTAATGGTAATCAGTTTCTGCACGTTGAACTTCTCTCCTGACACAAAGTTGGTTCAAGCTGTCGCCGTTTTGATGTGCAGGGCCGCACAGTCCCCTGCCTCTGGAAGCTACAACTGTTACTACCTATAAAATGCTCCTCTCTGAAGATGCAAACGTCACATGGATGTACACCTAAAAATCTGTGACGTTTTCCAAAACAAAATCCTTTGACACAAAACGGATATGTACGGTGCTGCACTATTCTAAGGTCAGAAAGGTTTTGCTACTTAATACAAAAGGTCAGATCTGCTTGGATTTTAGCCACAGAAGCAAATACTTACGACACTACTCAGTGTTTTGCTCAACGTTTAGCCATCGTTCATTCATTATAACTGGAACTAAGTTGAAGTGCCAGAGGTCAAATTTATAATTTATTCTGTGCAAAAAGAGGCTAAACATCAAATCATGCTAGACTGAAGGTTTCTAAGGGGGTAGTGCATAGTGCTCTAACACTTTGTGGAAACTCGATCAGTTAATCACAGATGCAGAATGTGCTAAACAAAAAACCCAAACTACTGGCAGAAGAGGGCTGTCTGTTAATGACTGAACATAAGGAGAAGTAGTTTCTCACAGCCCTCGGCAAGCATTTGGACTGATCTGATTCTCCCATCTGGAGAAGTTACTTACTTAGAGTAACCTTCTGATTATTTCCAGGATTCCAGAAAATGTCACAGATTCTCAATGATCTGATGTCTACCTCAATGTATGTTTGCTGCCTTGCAAAAAGACATGTTGATGGTTGACAGGGATTATGTGCCACACTGCTTCTTCACCTGGAACTGGAATAACCCACAGCCTCTACTGGTTTTCTGGAAAAGCCACAGTGATGTGAGTACATCAGAATGTCTTCCCCCCCCTGTTTAGTCTTTATGATAAACAAAGCTAAATAGCTGCTGACATTAGCCTGACGGGACAGATATGAGATAGTTTTAATCTAAAAAAAAGTGCACTTCCCAAAAAGGTAACTTATCCACTGTTTCTGGCATTAGTGTCTCTGTATTAATGAACTGACCAGTCCTCCCAGTTGTCCAGTGGATGTTGTGTTTTGACAACCAGCCTATTTATTCATAGCAAAACATGACTAATGGAACATTGGCAACATTTAAAAAGTTTGCATAAAATTCACTAGACAGCTGAGTGCATACATGGGGAGAGTTGAGAAAGAAAGAGAGGGTGGTCTGAACCTGCTGATATAAAGCAATCAACTATCAGGTTTTGTGGTTTGATGTAGTTGATGCCTAAAAGGTAGTGAGGTTCTAAAATGGCAAACTTTTTCTGCTGCCAACACAGGAAAGACTCGTGTGTAGCTCTTAAGACGTAACCCAGTGACACAGACTTCTTTCAGTTCCAAGCACACGCATTATGTACGCTCTCGTGCGATGGATTCAGCGTAGATTGCTGGCGAACTCACAGACACCAGCACATATGAATTCTCCAAAGATCTACAAGGCTCACAAGTTTGATACCTTCTTTTTTCCCTGCCTGTCATCGTTCTTTTTATTTATCCCACCTTATCTCTTCCTTCACTTCGTTTATCTGATTCCATACCTGAAACCCACCCCCACCCATTTCTCCGTCACAGTCTCTCTAAGAAAACCATCACTGGTCTCTGTTCAGATTTTTTTTGCACACTGTGGGGGTACCTTCTCTGTACCTTCACTACAGGAACAAGACTATCGTAATGATGAGCTTTTCAGGTTCTGAATACGAAACACACACACACGCAGTTTGATCATGTTATATGTAAATACAAGTATGACGGAGAGTGATGAGACAGACAAATAAGAAACAGTACTGAATCAGCCTGCTGAAGTGAAAGTGTGTGTGCAGACGTGACTGCTGGTGTCTACATACTGTACGTATGCTTCTGTCTGTCCCATTTTACCCCATTTTGGCTTTCATTAAAATTTGATACCTCCACCCATCTGTTCACAAAGGAGTGTGTGAGAGAAGAAGGGAGGAGCGGTGGGAGTGTGCAGGCTTGGCTATCACTCTTCTTCCCTACTTCTTCTTTATCTTCTCTCTTTCTTTGTCCTCTACCTCTGTGCCTGTCTCCCCCTCTCTCCACCGACATCTTCTCTTTGTCCTCTCCTCTAATCCCTCCTCCTCTCCCTCCTGCCTGTCTCTCCTCTCCTCGTCCTTTCATCTTCAGATACAGGCAGAATGGAGCTGAGCCTCCTCTGAAGACCCACCAGGTGTGTGGTGTGTCTAATTGTACACAAGTATGTGTAAGTGCAAAATGTGCTTTAAAGTCTTGTGCATGAGTCCTTTTTTTCTACTAAGTCACATTGTGCTTGTGTTGGTAGTTACCATGTGTGTGTTTTAGCTGTGTACTAAATGTATTTGTGCGAGTTGGAGATATCTTGTTTCCTCAGGGGAGTCCAGGCCCATTTCCACTGTCTGCTGTAGCCAACCAACTCAGCAGTGCATCGATAATCTATTAGAGAAGAAACAGTCTGCCACACACGTTTCTTACCTGCCATTGCTGAGCACACAATGGGTGTGTACTGAGTGTAATTTGGTACGCCAGATATTTCTTCTACCTGAAAAACAAACAGATATAAGCAATGATACACTCAAGCTGTACATACAACATTTATCTGTGCCACTGAGTAAAATATATATGTTGAATAGCCTTCTTCATCTATTGTATTACATCCCCCTGTGCAAACTAGTACGCACACTCGTACATCACTTGGGCAAAAGATCTAGACACTGAAAAAAATGACTTCCATGTGTCATTAATGAACATTTTGATTCAGAATTTGAGAGAGATACCTAACAATTACCTTTGATCCTCACTTTGGTCATACAGTGTACTTATCCCACACCTCAAAACTAGTAGAACTGACATCAGGGCAAAGCATGTCAGGCATCGTAATAGAAATATCTGAATCTGAGCGACTTTGTTGTTTCTAAACGTTCAAATCACCTCAAGGCAAAAAACATGCAACATGACGTTTAAACAAATATTTTACTACTCAGGGAAACACAGCATAAGGACTGATATTGATGTAAAAAAGTTACATTTGTTTTTAGCCTGTTTTTACATATGTTAGAAACTCAGACAGCAAGACACATTAATATCAACTACAAAGACAAAAAGACAATGTAGCATAAAATATGAAGAGACATTTCAAAAAAACACAAGACCTGATGTAATTCTTCATGTACATATGAAAATAAGGACACGCGCGCACACACACACACACACACACAGAACCCAATGTACTGGTCAACCTCACAAAGTGGTAGTGCTTACAACTGCCAGACAACACATACACCCACTGTCATATCTGCAGTGATCCAGACTAGACTAGACTAGACACACGCGCGCGCACGCACACACACACACACACACACACACACACACACACACACACACACACACACACACACACACACACACACACACACACGGAAATGCATAAATAAGATTCTAGCATGATGTAAGAAGGTGCAATATCAGACATCACCATAATTAAAGCTAAAGCCTGTTTATTGACCAGTTAAGTAGGACAGGAGGAGCTAAGCCTCAGAGATGCAGCTTGTTTACAATAACAGTCATACAACAACATGCTGCTGCAAACATATACTGACTGTATCCACATAAAAACACACCACCGGGTCTTCTGGTATATAAAGGTCATACACAGTACAGAAAGGTGGTGGAAATGTAGTAGAAGGCAGGTAAACATACAACAGAAAGACACTGAATGCAGTGAATTGCACATCATTCAAAATGATGATAGCAACACATTAAAAAAAACTGGAACAGAAGCAACAAAAGACAGGAAATGTTAAAACAGCAATGATACAATAGCTGGTAGAGGATCAGAAAACTAGATGTTTTGTCAACAGGTTAATATCATGGTAAAAAAATTTCATTTTAGCGAGACTGAATCTTTCAGAAGAAAGGATAGGGTAAAGACTAATCTGTGAAAAACAGCGTAGGCAACTCAAGATAGAAATTGCTCATATTTGGGGATTTCATCATTTGCAGAACATAAAATCATGAAAGAAATTTGAGAATCCACAGGCGTCTCTATCCAAGGAACCAAAAATAATCCACATAATCTACTGTGCAATAAAAAAAACAAAACAAAACAAAAAAAACATATACAAACAAAATCCACAGTTGTCTTCTCTGAGCTCAAACGTATTTAAGATGGAGGCAAAGTGGAAATCTTTACCGTGATGAGTAAAAACAGATATTCTTAGAAATAATGGACGCAGCCATCGCCTGGCTAAAGAAGAGAGGAACCATCAGGCTTGTTATCGGTAGACGGTGAAAAATAGAATCTGTGGTAGTATGGGGGTGCATGCATACAGTATATGGTATATATAACTTTCTGACACCTACAGACTATTGGTATTTTATCCCAAGGATTTGGAAATGAAAGCTTGAGAGTGTTGTTGTTTGTAGTAAAAAAACACTTTGTTTTATGACCAGAAATCAGTCATGCTTTCAAATATCTCAAATTCAAACTAAAGTGCAACAATTTCAGAGGAGCTCTTATAATCCGTCCAGTATTTTTAAACATTCCAATTACCATTTACCTTCTTTGATAATCCCTGAATTCCTGCCCCTCAGAATTCCTCCCTAGATTATCTCTTTGCTTGAACTACTCCAGGGCCAAAGAGAGGGGGAGGAAGAGAACAAGAAAGGTCAGGGGGAGATGAGGGCAGTCTTGATTTAAGTTGGAAGCCTGTGAATCTTGCTGGGCTTGCAGTTCCCTTGTGGACATGTTTTGTGCACGTCGAGGAATGCACTCGTTCCAGTTCTCTGTTGTGAACTCCCTCCTCCCTTCCCCCGTCTCCCTCCTTTCCTTCACCTTTTTTCCGGAGCAGAGGTCTGTAGGTAGAGACAGACAGCAGGGCTAACTCACAACAGCTCCCGTGATCTGTCTGACAACAGCCTGAGGGTCTACACATGGGCTCATATACAGACGCACATGCACACAGTCAACCGAAAGAGAGAAAACAAGACGGAGAGTAAAGAGGAGCGCCAGGACAGAGCCTTGAGGCGCTCCAACCTGGTGACAGAGCAGCAGAAGCTTTCCTCCTGCCCCTCAGCTGGTAAGCCCAGCTAACCACCGGTGGGAAGCTGCTCCACTCCTGTTTGCTAACTGCCTTTGTTTGGCAGAAAACAATGAGTAACCCCCCGCTCTCTAATTTACAGGGGAGTTGGCTCATTCCTGTGAGTGGAATGTACAGTGGGAGCAGCTTGCATTTCATGACAGGGTGGAGAGATCTGTGATGAGGGGGGTGGTTATCTGGCCAGAGTCGGGCTGTGTTGAGGGAAGGGTGAGCGAGTTTAGCAGCTATTTTTAGATAACATGTCATTTTAAACTCGTGGTCAGTTCCTGTACTGAGGAATGAAACACTGGTACAGATCTGTGGACTGTACTCACAAATCTACATTTGCTGTACTTCAGCAAAGACAGCCTTACCTAAGGCACACAAGGAAGTCCACAATCAAACAACAAGCAATGTAAACACAGAACAAGTTAAACCATAAAAAAAAAAAGAAAAAAAAAAAAGAAGAAGGTGAAGACAAATAAAGCCATGAAAGCTACGTCTGTGTGGAGAACAGCAAATGCCCAATAAACACACCTTAGATTGTGAAGGCAAATTGTAGAAACCACTGAAGCTTTCTAAAATGTACATAAAAGCATTAGCAAACATCTCCGTCTCCAAACCACCACCCAGTCAGTCTCACTGTCACCTTACCTACTCTGCAGTATATTGCGATAGCTGTGGAGATGCTAGGAGAAATACAGAACGGTGCAGGAGATATACAAAGAAAAGCAAAGCAACCCGGAATCAGTTCGTCTCAGTGAGTCAGTGCAAAGCCTGAAATGAAAGGGAATAATAAAAAAAAAAGAAGATCCAGAACATATGGCACATAGGGGCCTAGTTTCCTTCCCCTTCCCACATCACCTCTGTTTCCCCTCTTCTCATACACCTGGGACCATTACTCCTCATGGAATCAACACCCAACTAAAACTCTTTAATTAGTTCTCTCTCTTCCTCCTCCATCCATATGCTCTCATCTCTCCATCAACTTCTCGAGCAGTCGCGTTTCCAATCTGTTCCGTCTCTTTTGTCTCTGCTTTTAATGATGTCCAACCAACCTGGATTTGTCTCTGCAGCTTTTACTCTTGTGGAGTGGGTGTGGAGACATGAGGACGTTTGACTATTCTCAAGTTTTACTGCTTAACTAGTCATAATTGACTAAAAGGTGGGAGAGAGAGACACTACAATGCTGACAAAGTGGGTCTGAGTATAAAAATACTCACTGTGTGATTTAACGTGAATCTAGTCAGTACAGAAACTGACTTATTTGTGATACATGATGTTTAAACATCCTGACTTGAGCTCTGCAGCTGTGCTATGGAAATGTTATCTGGTCCTCTGTAGGTGCCACAGTGACTTTTGCATATAGATTAGTCATACGTGATGTGGACATGTAAAATTGCCAGCACGTCTAGGGAGAGAGTATGTGTGAAAGTGGTTGGTGACTTGGTTGGTGGCTGTCTGCTTGACTTTGATGTGTGCGACAAAAGGGATATGTCATCATCTTGCACCTTTATTTTAGGAGAGACATAGACAGGGCATGAAGGACTTTATTGCTTATTACTTAAATGACAGTCTCTTTAGTGCTATGAGGTGCACATCAAAGTTGAACACAAGGAAGGCACACTTGTTATGTACTGCATATGGAAACTTTCTGCTTAACTAGAAAACACAAAGATACACCTGAAACAGCTGTAACACTATTACTGCTGAGGATAATTACTTACGATGCTTATGATAGATGCTATTAACACACTAGACACCATGTAATTTATTATTCCTAATAAGGCCTCAGCTCACCTAGGTTCAGGCCATTATGAGGAGTTATATTTGTTTAATGACAGCTGTGGGGTTGTCCTTACTCATGGCTCAGTCGGTGACAGTGAAACAGTACAGACACAGAAAAGAGAGGGGCGAGAACAAAACATGACCAGTGACATAAATTAAGGCACACAAATGGCCCAAGAAGAGTAAATCCTGATGGAAGCAAATAAAAGAGGGTGAAGCTGTTCTGCGCTTGAGGTTTTTTGTTGTATTAAGAGTAAAACAAAATTTAATTCAGTGGGTGGAAGCAACTGAATGACACAAAAGCACTAAATCAAAAGGAAGGAAAATGAAACAACAGTGTTAAATTTGTCAGAGCGCGTGCTGCACAGTGCTTCTACGTTTGTGCGTGTGTGTGCAGGAGAATATGTGTGTTTGACACACACACACACACACGCACACACATGCACACACACACACAGGTACTGAAAAGGTACAATTCTGGGTCAGAGTATCAGAGAAAGCCAACATTATTCCACTGTGCAAATATAGATTTGCAAAGAGAGCGGGAGATAGTGATGTGTATGCGGTGTCATTCTGTTTTGTTAGCAGCAGACACAGGCTTACACTGACAAGGCATCACACCTTTATTTACGCATCAACCTTGTGGGAACTGGCAATGAGAGACAAGGTCATTATTGCACACGTGCACACAAACCAACCCTTTCACCACCTACAGAAAGACCACATGAACTGTTTTCTAGTATACTGTACTTTACCTCTGCCAGCCCATATAGGGTAGTGACTTAAATAAAGTGTATTACACTGTGCTGTGTGAATCATCAGAGCCCAGAAAGCACACAGACCTTGCTGCATCTGCAACACACACACACACACCCTAGTAAATGCTCCAAGATTAGCTGACTTAGCATGCCAAAAGAGAAAAGACTCAAGGTTTAGACAAAACAACGGGCCCTGTAACCGGGAGACACAGCACATACACACTAACAGAGTAAAACTTTACTTATGATCACGCACAATATGTTGACATACTGTATGCCCACAAGTCCAGAAACGTGCACACAGTTAGAGAAACACCCAGGAACAAAGAAAAGTTGTGAACACAAAGGAAGAAAACACACAAAAGGACAGCACAAGGACACACACGCGCGTTACTTTGCATCTGGCTTCTCTTAAGCCAAGAAACAAAAGAAGTAGTATGTGTAGTGAATGTGGCAGTGACTGTGTGTGTGTGTGTGTGTGAAGGGGGGGGGGATCTGTTCAGTGCTTTGATAGCTGTTAAATGAGGAGGTTCACTCATGATTTCAGACAGGAGAAAGAGAAGGGCCAGTCGCTGTCAGATACACAAATGCATCCACATGCAGCTGTTCAGCATCTGGAGACACACACACACACACACACACACACACACACACACAGAGCAGTACACGCAAACAAACATCTTAGTTACTTGGGCACTGAACAAGTATGTGATACTTTTCTTACCAGCAGTTCCATCTCAGTGGAAACCCAAGGTTGTGTGAGTTTGTGGCTAAGTGCGTTTGGCTCCTAGTGACTTGTGAGTCATCTGATGGGTTGCGGGTCTGACTGTGAGGTAAAAATAGCTCTGTGTGTCAAACCTGGTTGGAGAGTAATGACAAAAACGTTTGGATGCAAACAACTCCGTAAAGTTACTGTATAAACTCGGCTTAGTTGCCTGTGGTCACTCTGATGTATCTGCTGCGTAAGTGCATGTGAATGAGCCTCATGATGTCTAATCTTACATTTCCCCACTTTACCTGCAGTCCAGCCAAATCACGAAGAGTGAAAAGGGGATGGGACATGAGAGATCAAACAAGTGTGGGTGACTTGAGCATTTGATGTTAAATTTTGGAGCTGACCAAGAGAAAACTTCAAATGCTGCATAGAAGGCAAGAGATTCCCCCCCCACCCCCACCCCACACACACACACGCACACAAGAACAATCAGTCCACTACAGGTAAGTATGCCCTTAAGTCTGAGGATTGAGTCATGGCAACTGGACTTCTTTCTTCCAAGTAGAGACGTTTCGTTCTGCATCCACAGAAC
>JAUYWH010000010.1:12537617-12569596 GCA_034779795.1 Ctenopoma multispine
TGCTTGTGTCTCCTTGTAAGTCGCTTTGGATAAAAGCGTCTGCCAAATGAACTAAAGTAAAGTAAAGTAAAGTGTGTGTGTGTGTGTGTGTGTCAATTTGGATGGCAAATATACTGAAGCATTCAGAAGAAAGAAAAGGAGGAGGAGAATGTAGACAAAGCAGATGGTAAAAACACATGCCATCAACAAGCACAATGGCATGTCTTAAGTATGATTGTATGTTTTCATGAATGTGTATATACAGTGCTGTGAAAAAGTATTTGCCCATTTCATGTTTTTTAAATTTTTGCTTACTTACATGATTCAGATAATGAAACACACTTTAATATTACACAAAGATAACCAAAGTAAACATAGAGTGCCTTTATTAAAGGGAAAAAATGTCCAAACCTGCCTTGCCATCATTTAGAAACTGCATTTTGTATTATACCGGTTATCTTTGTGTATTATTAAAGTTTTTTGATCATCTGAATCATTTAAGTGCAACAAATATGCAAAAAAAGTCAGGAAGGGGGCAAATACTTGGTGGATTCAAAATTCATCACCAGCTATAAATGCATGTAAATAAAACTGAGAAGACTAGGTACTGACAAACCTCAGGTATGTGAGATTGAGTAGGGTCCTGTGAGATACTGGCATTACAAAGTATGTGTGTCTAGAAACAGTGCAGAGAAGGGTGAAAGTGAGGTCTACTGACGTGTGTCAGTGAGTGTTTGAGGACGGTGTGTGTGAAGATGAAAGATATCTGGTGTTATGTTAGGTGTATGCATGCCAAACTAAGAATATTCAATGCATAAAGCTCTACTGAAGTGCGTATGTGTGTGTGTGTGAGCGCGTGCGTGCGTGCGCGAGTGTGTGTGCTTGTGCCTTTGCTTGTCATTGAACCTATTTCCAATTAATATTGTAGCTGTGGAGACAACATCTCCCTTCTACAATATCATAAGACTCATCCACAAAAGACTGAATATTTTGAACATTTAAAAACCAACAGTTAACAAGGCTCATATTTAACACAACAGGGGCAAACTGAAAATATTTTGAAAAACTTCTAGCTAGTACCTTTCTCAAAATGTTCAAGGAGAGTGAGAATGAGAAAATAAAACAAACTGTTTAAACTAGCCAACAGTGAAGAGAAGGCCTCAAAACAAATTGGTCACAGTGACTCTGGTTCAAACAAGCATACTGTGTCACAGAGAGTGCAAATTTCCTTTCTAGTGGTTGCAATTAAAGTGGACTATGGTCACTTCAGGAGAAAAGGAGACAAAATCCTCCAAGTATGTTTTTGTTTCTGAAAAGAAGTAAGGAAGGTTATAAAGGAAACAGAACGAAAAATAACTACAGTGACTGGATCAGCATGATTAAAAAGAGAAAATCAAGGCATTCTGAGAAAGGAGTGAAACAATCAGAGGCACTCAACAAACATTGGGCTTAGACAACAGAACTATTTGGAATATGTTAGGAAAACCCCACTGGTGTCCAGGCATGAAGGTAACACAGTAAACCATTCAAAGAGTCTGGGTAAAAGGTCAAAGGTCATACCTGAGCAGGTAGATGCTTGTAGCCAGATGCACGAAGCTCACCTGCAAGACATATGTCAGATATGTAAACAATAGGTGTGATATGAATAAGTCCAATTAGTCTGCTGTGTGAAGTTTTGTAGACATACAGTACATGTGCTGACAAAGCTGACTTGAGATACAAACTTAGATTCAGTGTGAACTGACAATAAAGTGGAATCATATTGTATTGTAGTACTATAAATAAAGAACGGTAGGAAGTTAGTTGTACACTGGCCTGTCCTCTCTCGACTCTAATTAACAAGCAAAAAATAGAAAGTCAAGAAGCAAATCAAGTGATGACTTTGGCAGCTTTATATGAACTATTAAATAAAACAGCATTAAAACATTTGTTGTCCGTGTCCACCTTACCATAGCTGAGCACCGCCAACAGTAGTCTCCACTGCCAGACCTTGCAGTCCATGCTGACAGGCTGTGCTGGCAATCTAACATTTGACAGTTCTGCCTACAACGGGTCCAGTCGGACATTTCTCTTATGGATTCAGTCAGGTGCTGGTGGTTCTTCAAACACAGCCGAGCAATACTTCACCATGTTCCTCATTCTGCCTCTGTGAATGAGAAAGGCACACATTAAACGTTTTAGTAACACCTATAACCATGTAACTCAGATATGGAAGAAGGGTATGTGAGTGGTTTGTATTAGTACAACAATTTAACCACAAGCTGCATTTCTCCACTGCACTGTTAGAAATTAGCAACTGTGTCACCACCTAGAGGAGAAGACAAACTCTTACACACAGCAAACGTAGTTTTGTTCCCCAGTGTGCATGGGCTCCATGTGGTATCAGTTATTAATCAGTTATTTAATGTACTATACATTATATTACATTTTATGGTTTCCTCCTTCTCCATCCATCATACAGGAAAAATAAGTCGAGTTCAAATATTTGACATCTGAGATGTGGATGGAAAAAAAAACCAACTGTGCAAGAATACGGGAATAAACTAACTATACATGCAATGTACAACTTTGTATGACTAAATATACGAAAGTTCACAAAATAGTGTTCACAGTGACAGTGTGTGTGGTGTGCAGTAAACGGTGTTGTTTATGTGTCATGTTGTCATCTACACAAAAACTGATTTGTTTTTTTGTTCTATAGAGGCTTTATTGAGAGAAGGACATTACCAATACGTTCTCAATAAATAAATAAGAAGCTACCACCATGAACTAGCATGAATTGATATATCACAACAGAACTATACTGCATTTACCTGGCAGAGACGCTGCTGCGTCCCCTCTTTTAAAACCTTCCTTCCCAGTTATCTGGGCATTTTGTTCACATTTTATTTATTACATTGAATTAGCCACTGTCCCGTTATGTCCTAACAACTGACAAGTCAAATAATGCGGTTAATAAAAAAGTAATTTTTTTCTCTTTCGTCATATAGAAACAATACAGCTGTCTCACCACAGCCTGCAATTAATCTGAATTATTTGCAGCTGTGCCTCTGAGTAGCTCTTCGTGCTGCGGTGCATTGTGGGATACCGGTGCACAGAGAGCACACGCTCAAAACTTGCATTTGTCGAACCAAATCAGTCCTATGTCGCCACCCAGTGGCAAACTGTCTGCATTACTGCAGCCGGGAGAGGGGTGGAGACGGAAAAAAAAAATCCAAGGAAGAAAATTCAAACGCTCTTCCTGGAAATAGTAGAGAACCCGCCACAACTTCACCACATGACATTTCAGAAAGAAAATGCGACACTCCTTCCTCCAACAGCAGCGAGCCCGGATTTCATTCACAGAGCCGCTGCTCAAAGTCCCATAAAGCAGAATATCACGGCCGCCGACGCGACACATCTCCCCCCACTCTCTTTTTGTGCGTTTATTAAAACGTGTGACCGAGATCAACGCGAAGCGATTGCGACATCAGCAAGTCTACCTTCCCGTAAACTACTCGCTCTAAAAACATGACATCACCGACCTGAGTTTTTACCACGAACGAGCTGGAAACGAAAGAAACAGCTGCTAACGGAAACTTCTCGCTCGTATTCATGCAAAGTTACAGTGCAGTAGCAATTATATAACATAACCACATCGTCCTTTCAGGGGGGGGGGGACAGATTAATGTGGCCTTAAGTTGTGATGGAGATGCATATGGCTGTGATCGACCAAACGTTGACTTTCTAACACTTACAGTTGTCTGCAGTGATGCTCCAAATGGTCCTTCAGAGGATCGTAGCCTTTTTTTTTTGCGCCGTGATGTTGATCGCGTCCTTATTCCAGTGTGAGATTACTGTAGTTGAGCTTGTTTTCAATGGAGTCTGGTCGGTCCCCCCCCCCTCCTCTCGTTACAGTGAGGTAACACGCAGGCTGTACAGCTTCACATGTCTGCATACATGTGACTCGCAGATCACTGTGCATCATGTTTACCTTTTTTTTCGGTGCGATCCGAAATCCGCTGGGGAGGTGCCGCGGCGACTCCCCCGCTGCTAAAATAGTGTGATAGAAGATCTGCAAAGCGGTCCATCTCCTTTCCCCCAGCAAGCAATGACGCAGCCCACTAAAGACCCCCCCCCCCCAAAAAATAAAACAAACAAAAAAAACCCCCAAAACACTGAACATCCTTACGGGATTTAGGTGCAAACCTCGACACGGGGGGAGCACTGTACACGCAGAAAGATCACAGCCCGAGATGAGAAAATGTGGATGTGTTTCGCCCATGGGCAAGGCATGACGGATAGACTCATCACTGATCTCGCATCTCTGCACAGTCATATCGCCTTTCTAAATGATTGCATAGCTTTTTTTCCCCCCTCTTCTTCTTCTTCTTCCTCCCCTCAAGACCATCTGGTGAGAAATCGCCAGCTTCTGTAGCCTCTAAAGGAAACGTTGCAGTGAGCACGGATTCCCCCGATCATCACCCCCCCCCCCTCCTCACACACACACGCACACACACACGAAACAGCAACTAATATTCATTTCGTAGCGCGGAATGGTCCACCAGGCAGTCCTTAAAGAAATTGCGCAGTTTATATTCCATTGAAACGGAGACTCTGTCCTTCTGTCCCCGCTGAAAGCCTCTTTCCCTTCCTCCTCCTCCCTCCTTTCTCTCTCTCTCCTTCTCTCTTCCCTCATGCAGGTTTATTTTCGGTGGAAGACTCTTGGACAGTAACTGCCCCGCCTCCATAGTCATTGGCAAACATACTGTACAACTTGCCCAAATTCCATTATTAGCTAGTATTCAATGGAGAACAACTGGACCCCAGGTTTCTCCCCCCACCCCCCCTCTCGTCACTATTTGGTTGTAGAGTCAAGCTCTCAGTGGTGAGTAGACACTGCACAAAAGGGGCCAAGAGCCACTTGAGGAATCAGAAGTTGCTGAAGATGTCTGGTAATCTTGTCAGGTCCCTGTAGAACACGAGCACACTGGGAACTCAAACTGAAACAGGAGGCAAACACATCAAGGGTAATGGCTCCAAAACATATTGAGCTGGCTCCTGGGCGTCCACGAGGGTCCCAGCCTGCTAGTTGCTTTAGTTTGGGTAACACCATGTTCAACAGGAGACAGAACAGTGTTCTAAAGTGACTTTTCAATGAGGGGCGCTGCAGAACATATAGGTTCCACAGGTTCTTCACATGACAAAGTATGGATTTTATCATCCCGGACACAGGAATTTTAGAAGAGGCTGTTTATAAGTGGATGAACAGATGGAAGAAGTCGGCTTCCAGTGCCCTCAAGAAATGGATTTCTCAGCGGGCCGAGGATTCAGTAACACAGGAGCTCCACCTCTTACATAATAGTTTTAAAATGAAACTTTATATCACAGCGTTTTCATCAAGCATAACAGTTCATCAACTTTGGATTCTGTATTTGAGTCTGGAATTTACAAATCCAGTGTGTTATAAATGCACATCATACATGATCGAATACACACGTGTTTTACATTCTAGTTCATTTGAGATAAAGCTTTTATTTATAAAAACACCTCCCAACTCTGATATTTTTGTTACAGTCAGGCCGGAGAATAAGCCAATTTGAATTTGAATTCCACGTGTTGCTATGAGCACACCCCTCCATCTCCCACCCAACTAGAGACCACCAGTGTACACACAGACACACAGACACACACAGACACACACACACACACAGACCTGGGTCTGATAAAGAGGCTCTTAAACCCTGAGGAAGTCTGTGTTCGGTCTTTCAAGGGGGACAATCCCTACGTCTGAATACAACCTTGAACTCAGCACCCACCCCCCACCCCCCTCCGGTTCCCCTCTCTCATTACTGGACCATTCTTCCCCCCCCGGCTCACTTTCTGGGTCCTTCTCTTGTTTTTCTCTCCCTCCCTTTCAGGAGTTTGGGCTGAGTCTTTTCTAATGGGGAAATCCAGGCCTTCTCTCTCACAACTCTGACCGACTCCAAACGTCTTGCCTGCAAAGCTTCATTTGAATTCATTTGTTTGAATAGGTTCATTTCTCCTTCAGTTGCTCCCTCTTTCTGTCCTCTTTTTCAGCTTGGGGGGGAAAGTATATTAGCATAAAATAGCCTTTACCTCACCTTGATTAATTACATTGTTTGCATATGTGCCTGCGTGTGTGTGTTCTTACTGTGTGAACGTATGTGTGAGTACCAAACATATCATATACTTTCACTAAATTCAAACGTCTGTTGAATTGAAGATAGTCAATAGGTGCACAGAACTAGGAAGTCATGTATTCAGAGATTGGTAAAAATATTGCTAACCTATTTTGAAATTCACTGTATTCCAAAAACAAAGCTCTCATTTCCAGTGTTTTCTTAGCATAAATGTAACTGAAGTTTTAAAGTGTCATTCTGTTATGTTAAAACAAAATAAATACAATTTATTACAGAATACCAAAAATGAATATTGTTCATAGACATTTACTTACACACTCATTCATTTGATCCAGATGTTAGAAAGAAGGAAAGTCAGATCAATACCAAATAATGAATGACTCCAGTTATTGTTAAACCTGAGATGTGAATGTAAAACATTAGAGAAGTACCACAGTGCTCAGATAAAAAAAATATTTACTTTCATTTTCTCTGAAGATCATAAATAAGGACAACATGAAAAAACTGCATATACATTAATAAACAGCTAAAACATAACGATAAGTGGGTGTGAAGTGTCAGAATGCGTGAGTGCGTGTGAGTTAAGGCCTTTAGTTGTCGAGGCTCATGAGAAGAGCAGTCCCCCTCTTGATCCAGTGGTCTGGAGTCACTGATCCAGATTTGAGTTCTACAGCGACCACAAAAGATGCTCGGTCTCCCTTGCCTGAACGCACAGGGAAGTAGTAACACGGACACAGGTACATACCTATGGTCACACACAGACACACAGACACAGACGACACAGTGTTGAGACAGTGAAATGAGAGATCGATCAAATAAAATATAAGAAAATGTACGGAACAACGAGAAAACATTTGGAAACAGTGAGAAGGTGGCAGTAAACGTTTCCAACAACTCACTCTTGGCCATCTTCTTGCGGTTTTCCACTGGTTTGAAGTGGATGGTGGGGATGGGGCAGACCATCTGCATGGGTTCAGCCTCTACCAGACAGGAATTCTTCTTGTCCCAACCAGCCCCCTCCAAGTACAAACCTCGGACAAATACTCCATCCTTGAGGGTGGAGAGGCACAGAGAGCAAGGGATAAACAGAGAAACACGTCAGAAGGAAGAAGAGTAAAGTAAGAGCCATAAACGCTTACTTGAAGGTGACATTTAATTACAGCTTTGAATAGATGTTTATGATAGCTACGCCAATTAAGTAATGAACTGCAGGGGAAGAGAAGAAGGGAGAAGAGGGGGACAGAGAAGAGAAGAGCAAAAAGGAGATGAGAGGGGAAATTAAAACAAAACAGGAGTGGACAGAATGGAGAGGAGACTGGGAAGCAGTAGGAGAGAAAGGAGAGAGTAAGGGAACAGAAGAGACAAAACCTGCCAAAGGGACAAATAGTTGGGAGAAGAGGGGCTAGATGTTAGGGTGAGAAAAGGATGTAGGATGCAAGAGGGAATGATGAGGAGAGAAAGGAAATAGAGTGGTGTGAAAAAAATAATCAAACCGCTCCTGATTTTTCTTTTTTGTGTAAATCCTATTTCAAATCTTTATAACCAAACCTAACATAAGACAACATACAAAAACAAGTATTTAGTTCCTTAAGTTACAACATGTACATTAAATAAAACTATCAAACATCGCTGGTCAGGCTGGGAAGGGTTACAAAGCTATTTTATGTTAAATTTGATTTGACCAGTTGGATCTACAACAATGTGGCATGAGATGCAAAAAAAAAAAGAAATCAGGAGGAGGTCAAATGTCAAAAGCACCGTACACATATGGACAGAAAAAAGAGCTTAAAGAGGAGCACAGAAGACAGCAGGGGCTAAAAGTGTGCTTTGCTTTAACCCTCTGTCAACATGTGAACTGCAAAAGTGGGTAGAAAGCAAAAGCAGGTTTGTGGATTAGGTGAAAGGGGGAGGCACAAATAGTGCTGCTCTGAATGAAAATATGTTTTTAGGACAAAACCACACAGAGGGTAGAAGTGAAAAAAGGGATGGAAAGTGGTGAAGACACCTGAAAGCTAATGGTGGGGGTCTAATGGCAGATTTCAGTAAGTCTTAATGGAAACATAAGTGTGTGTGGAGGGAATCAGTCACCTTGGGGGGGTAAAGGAGGTTGCTGTCATCTACAGTGGACACTATAAACTCCCAGGACAGCGTATCCACTGAGATCTGCAAAAACACACACACAATGTTAACTGTTAGATGGACAAGATGTTGTTACTATCCAAAAGTCCATCAAGGATGTTTCCATTCACTGCAGCAGTGAGTCCCAATTAGAAGCTTATTAGTTGTTTTTTTTTAAACTAAACAGTACATCAGGTATGAATATGTATATGTTTTTTTTAACACAAACTCTCACGTTGTGCTGTCGAGCAGAGGACTGCAGCACTGCGGTGAGGAAGCTGTTGGGAAAGGTGAAGCCAGGAAGCCAGAACAAGATGGGGGGCTGGGCCGTCTCTGCCCAGTGTGCAAACTGATCAACTCGCTGGCAAAGATCCCTGGTCCATGCTGCCAGTGACTTCAGAGAGGGGTACGCCTAGTGGACAGAGAGAGTGACACAGACACAGACAGAGAGAGAGACGGCAAATCTACTGTAATTTCATGCTTCCAGCTGTTGGCAGACAGTCATAATGAGAAAGAAGTTCAGCAGGGTGCAGTAGCACTGAGCTTTGATGCCACGTAACTCTTACTAACACACATAAAAGCATGCAGGAGTGGTGCGGGACAGTTGTTACGGATTTGCACAACTACAGTGAACATAGCTATGTTAACATTTCTTCTATGAAATCTACTACATCCTCTGCTAAGGAACAAACATCATGTGAAGAGACCCATGCAAGACCCACAGACATTTACAATTTACCACAGCACAATCACAACTCTGCAACAATTAGTGGCAATTCATGCGCAAAAGTAAAAGACATCTAAAAAGACATTAAGTAATTTAAAATCATTCTTACATTCTTCACCAGTATTTCAGACTGCTTTAATAGGACAACTCAGCTTATGTCACTGACTGCCATTTAAGCACCTTTACACTAGCACCCTGAAGTTATTGATAACTTTAACAGGTCATTACGGCCTGGTAGTCTAGCTTTCTGTCTGGACTTCTGACCCCCTCTGAGCTGGTCCACATGAGGTGATGAGGCAGAGTCTTGTACTGCAGGCTAATCTTTTGAGTCAGTGGACCTTTGCTGTGTAGATCTGGCTCAGCAAACCTTGTTTTATTACTTTTCACATTTTACTTTTGTTGGAAGCTTGTCGCAACTTCATTTGTTTCATGAAAATATGTTCTATCTGTACATATGCTAGACTTTTGGTTGTGTCCATGATCGTACTAACCCCTATAAGCACAGCCTCAGCTGAAGGCCTCAAGAGCTACCAAGCTATAAAAGGTAGTTTTATTAACATAACGAAAGATCAACACATACACACCACATTTAGCGGACTAGGAGGATAAACCATTACATGCACGTATGCTATAAAGACCTTATACAAAACACAACAAACACTCACACAAAACACACAAACAGTCTTGTGAAGAAACCAGACACAAAATGATTGGAGACGGAGGGGCAGGCAGGCCAAAATTAAAGCCATGAGTCTGTGAGTTCAGAACTAATGACAGGCTGCCATGCCAAGGAGGGGCGGAGAAGAGAGGGATGCAGGGATGGAGGGAGAAAATGAGAAGGACAAGGAGTCTATGAGGGGCTGTTGTTCCTACTTGGACTACATGAGATCAGATTAGACATGAAGAGATAGAGAGAAAAAAGAGAGCAGAATGAAGGGAACACTAAACAGGAGATACACAAGCAATGAGATGCAGACAAAGGGAAACAAAAGAGACTGTGGGTAAATCAAGGTATGCAGAAAGGGAAACAGAACAAGACAGAGTGAAAGAGAAAAGAGGTGGTTGAGAGCCAAAAATAGAAAGAAAAAAAGGACAAAGACAGAGTTGTCTACTTCACAAGTGGTCAGTAAAATAGAGAAGCTCAGCTGGAGGCAGCAGCCCTAGTAGCTGTCCAATACTCCTATAAAAGGAAAGAGATACACACACACACACACACACACACACACACACACACACACACACACACACACAATCAGTACATCCAGCAGTAATAAGCCGCTGGCTACAGCACAATGAGCTCAGGATCTTTTTAGGAAAGTGGAGCAGGCCTTGGATGGTTTACTCTGCTTAATACACTATGATTAATCCACAGATGCTGGTTTTGTTCAGCCAACAAGGGCCAAGGTATGCTCCAGCAGCCACTCACAAATACACATGCGCACAAATACACACATGCATCTGCATACATGCATTCGCGCACAGCTTATAATGAGGACAGAATCCTACTCTTGAAGATAAACATGAAATGCCCCAAATGACCTCTGCTCAGTGGACACACACATTCCACTCACTCATATACTGCACTCACACAAAGACTCTCTCTCTCTCTCACACACACACACTTGTAGCCAGAATCTTTTCTAGCCTCTTGACCCAGGCTGACAGCACCCTGTGTTCTCTCCCCACTGTAAAGAGAGGTCCAGTGATAATGAAGCCAGAATAGAGTGTTCAGACAGAGTTACAGCTGGAGTACTGCCAGAGCCCCATTGGTGTGTGTGTGTGTGTGTCTGTGGTTGGACAGAGGAGAACAATAAGTGTGTGTCTGTGCAGTCTGTGCAGCCAGGCAGAGTGATGGATAAATACACCTTTAATAACAGACCAGTGAGTCACTACAGAGACAGGCCTGCAGCTGTCTGACTGGCTGAAGTTTGCAGAATAGTCTCAGATCACAAATCAGATTACAGATTACAGATCATTGCACAGGAGTCCAGCTCTGAATGGTTACTATTAAATGGCAGCACAGACACCTGTTGCTCTTGTTGTAGACAGAAGATCTTAGCTGCACATGAAGCCAGAACAACCACTGGAAAACATAGCGATCTGTAATGAAACATTATCTGTGACCTTCACATTGAAACGCTTTGTCAGTACTTGACTATACAACAGAGATCAGCAAAACCAATAAAGACTACATTTCACTGTTTATCTTGGATGTTGTCATGTCTTGCTATCATTTTTCAAATATATTTTTTTATTAATTTAATCCACGAAGGTAGAATATAGTGTTGCTTGTCTCTTCAGAAGTCTTCCCATTTCAGACTGGATCACACGTAGCGTATGTGTATGAACGTCATCCACTGTATACATTTTAAGGAGAACGGAGCAGATTTAATGCAAGGAGTGCAATATCTGTGTTATGCTTTAACACAATATCTGTGTTAAAGGTTTTTCAATAGCAACTGGACTACAAGTCCAGTTGCTATTGAAAAACCTTTTTTCGAGATAACCATGACCTGGATGACTGAGAACCTTCACAGATACATATATGTGTTAGTATATATTATGTAACATCAAAAGAGCATGTGCTGTGTAAGTGTATGGATTAATGTGTGTGATGTGTGTGTTTCCAGCACCTTCTCCCACAGAGGTGGTACTCGGCCATCATAGATGCAATTGAAGGTCTCCTCCAGATTAGATGACATCACCACTAAACCTTTGATCCCTTTCTCCAGCTCCACCAGGGACGAACTAACACACAAATATAATATAATACAAAGTTACAAACAAATATGTCATTTTCAGCCCACAGTTTCTCACAGTGGATATACCAGAATTACCACGCACTCTGCAGCATATGCATTTCATGAACCAACACAAGTGCTTTTATTTTGCTGGAGTTGTGGTCATCAGGACATTTGTATGAAGTAAAATCTTTTCCACTCCCTGTTGTTGCTTCACTTGTTGCTAATTTGCATTTTTTTATGCCAGTAAATCTTTGTGTAGCAGGTTTCTCTTTTTATATGATCAGGAAAAGAATAAGAACAACTCATTTTAGGTTCCTCTTATCCAATACCAAAAATATATATGTGCATCTATAGAGTATAAATGTACTATACATACTGTACCTGCTTTAACTTGTTTCCCATTCTGTCTCTTTTATCACTATTTAGAGTGGTATCCACTCTTGAGAAAGTGCTATTGTGTGTTAAGAGTATAACTGCTACTTACTGCTAATTATTCACTGATGACTAACTGCGTAAAAGAAATGTAGGCTATAAAAACATTTCTACCATGCTCTGTGTTCCTCTCTCTATCCTACATTATTTGCCATTTAGTTGATTCTTTACTTTCATCTATCAATCATTCTTTCATTGCACCATTTTTTTTACACTTCAAATGACATACATGATGGCGTCCAGCAGAGAGTTGTATCTGTGGATTTCTTGTAGTAGCACCACATTAAGGGGTGAAGGGTTGTCCTGGAGGAGGGACCTGGTGTGCTCGTAATCAACCAATGCTGGGATCTTCCCACGAACATCCGCCAACAGCTCTAACACCTGGAAGCACAGACAGAATGTTGATGCAGAGACACATCAACTTACAAAGCCAATGCATTAAGTACAAAAACCATTTGTAGAAAAGCTGGGATATTTTCCTGAAATGCAATAAAACATGTGTGATTTGTGAATTTACTTGAACCTTTATATATCTGACAAAAGTACAAAGAAAATCAGTGTTTTCATTGACCGACATAATTGAATTTCTTAAATACTGTACATACAACTACTCAGCAGTCCATGGACTCCAATTATTTTGGAACCATCCAGAATGGTGTTTTATAAACCTGCGTAGTGTGAAGTGTGTATTAGCGTTTTTTAATTACCAAAATACATTGCTAAGTTGGTCAGTAAAAACACTTACTTGTCCTGAACTGACAGGATGAAACCATAATAACAAATTTGTTGTAGATCTGCTGCTTATTACGTTGTCTGCCAGTGTTATGTAACCATATAGATGTCTGAGCACTGCTGGGAAACATCTGTCAAATACGGACACTGCCTTCAAGAACAGAGACTTTTTAAGCTAGAATTATTAATTGCTCTGAATACTGACATAGATATAAAACACATACGCTTGGAACTGATACCACATCCACTGCAAGACTACAGCTAAGACTAAAGAAATGCCAAATCACATACTGTATATACAGTGGTTAAAATAAAAGACCAGCATATGGTCACGATATTGTGCCCACCCCCAAAAAGGAGGAGGAAACCCAAACCACTGGGTAGAAGGATATGAGACGTACTTTTAACACTGAATTAAAAACACTGAATGTTTTTACCTGTAGGTTTTCTGATGGAGTACAATATGTGTATATCTAAAAGATAAGCTGGTCTTACTGACTAAACATAAAAACATTTGGGTAATTTCAGATCACAGCTTAGAGCCGTTACATCATGCAACAGAAAAGTATAATAATATACATTACTTTCTCTACAATGGACATGATACCTATTGTGTGGCCACGTATATTGCTCAGCTGAATTACATGTTTTGTTGTGTATATAAGTAGCGTATTTCTATCCATCTTTGGTCTACCCTTATCCTACGTTGCTTTGCCCTCACCTTTTCTTCTCTACTGGGCCTGGCCCCCACAGCAGCAGAGCTGGCGACCTGAGGTTGCAAGGAGAGCAGGGTATCGAACAGAGTTCTGGTCTCAGCTATCTGACTAGCGATGTCAGCATTAGGGTGCTGACCAAACAACTCAGGGTCCTCTGTTGGTGGAAGCATGCTGATATAGTCCTTGTATGAAGACTTAGGACCATCGCGAGGGATATAGTAAGAGGACAAGAGGGACAACCTGACAGAGAAAGAGGTAATAAAACACAAAACCAATAACTGATAAACAATCGTACAGCAAAGGAAAAAAATCAACTGTGTAGATATGAACTACACAGTTTGAATACATGACAATACTTATGAACATTAACACATACATACATTCTCCCATCTGTATATCCAGTAATAAAAATACAGAATGTTCTAGCACCAAAGCTATAATGTTATGAAAGACACTGCATCTTAATTTCTCTTGTTTCATTGATATTAACAAATATGTTGTAGTGGTAAACATCATTTAAGAGTTTGGAAACACTGTACAAGAATTACATTTCTCCCAGTTTTGTTACCGACCAATTCAATGACCTAACTTCCCAGCAGATAATTTTAACAATAGTTTTATTGGGGTCACCTGCAGAGGGTGGTAGTTTTCATTGTACTGTAGAACTCGCAAGCAAAAAATCTGGTTGTGCTCTCTGTTCATTCAAGTTGCTGCAATAAATATTTATTTAAAAGATGTTTCCCTTTAAGTTTTTAAACCTTATAGGAGGCGTGGACACATTATTAATTTGTGTTAAGTGTCATCATGTGTGTTGTATGTATTTCCGAGGCTATAATTATCTGAGTGTCCACTTGGTGGTGCTGGCACTCTATGACCTGCAGGAAGCTTCTACAACAAACTAAACTGGTCTCTGTTTCCTTAGTAAAGCTACAGACAGACAGACAGACAGACAGATAACTTTTGTTTAGTATCTCTTGGTTTCGAAGGTCACAATACTTAACACAATACAATACTTGGTATTTTGTATATGTGAGCATTACAGAGTCTTACTTGAAGAACGGCTGGCTGATGGCAGCATCGCAGAAGTAGTCATTAATGTATGTGGTTAGAAGACGTCTGTCCCAGTCATCTGTGACGTGACCTCCATAGTTGACCCCAGCGATAAGGTACTTCAGCGCATCCCAGGGAATCTCTTCATACTCATCCAGGTACAGACTCAGCAGATTCTCACTCACCTGTGGTAGCATCAAAAAGATGGTCTTATCAGACTTAACTTTGAAATGTAAAACAACAGGACAAGTAAAATGGATCTCCTGCAGAACACAGACAGAAACAGTAGAAAGAGAATGGAGAGAAAGACAATTAACAAGGGAATAAGTACGTTTCCATGTCGTGCATTTTAACTAGATTATCATTACCCATTAGTGTAATTGGCCTTTAATCTGATAGGGTATAAAATGGCCTTTCTATTCCACTAAAACCTATCCTTACGGTTTAGAGACAATGTCAGGCATTCATTAATTCCACTCATCCACCATTATCACAACCACATCTTGATCATGTTCACGGCATCATTCAGTAGTTTTCACCACCAATATCTTCACTGCACTGAACATCAGACTGTTCCTTCTAATAGCTGTCACTGTTATCAGATGAGACCCTGACCTCAAAATCAGAATCGTTGAAGCCATACACAATGTTCCAGCCCAGCTGTAGAAACTTTTTCCTCTCCAGTAGAATGCTGTGAAAAAAGCAGAGAGAAAAGAGCAACTTCCTGTAGAAGATGGGCTTTGAGCAGCGGTTGAACTGAGCTTCAGTGACCAGCTGGTATAGACGTTTCATGTTGGCTTTCACACCCTGGGGACAACAGGGGGCAGTGTTAACACTACAGAGGGTTTTACAGATAGGATGTTCACAACTTATCTTACTATAAAATACATGCAGGCAAATAAAAACTCGATATACGTGTATATACGTTTGCAGACCAGTATAATCTGGTGTGTGTGAGTACAGGCACCTTTGGTGGTTCAGTAGTCATCTTGATGCCTGCCTGCAGAATTGTGATGGGGAATTCAGGATGTGGTGAGGAGCTGAGCCACAGTCTGAAGTTTGAGTGAGGTTTCTGCACCTGTAGCTGCTCCACCAGCTTGTCCAGGTTTGGCATCCAGGACAGAGAGAGGTGGCAGTTGGCAAGGAACACCCAGTGACCTGGTCAGAGAATAAGAGGGTTTGAGATGAAGCTGATATAACTTGTTTATTTATAACAGCTGTATTTGTTTGTAGTGTTAAATGTGTCAAAAGGCCATGTCATCAACCATTCCATCCGATTAAACTGAAAGTGCAAGAGCCAAGGATACAAAGTAGCTGGCTGAGAAAAGACAACAGTGCTAAGCAACATAATTAATGTGAGGCTGAAGAGCAGGAAGAAAGACAGCTATTGGTGTTGTACCATTTTTGACACCCTCTTCAATCATGCTTTTGGCAATGGGAGCTTGTCCCTGCCCCAGAGAGAGAGCATGGAAGTGCTTGCTCATGCCAGAGTCCTCAGCCAGCTGCAACAGGGCTCCTGTTGGGTCCACCCCAGGAGACAGAACGAAGATCAGTGGAGTCCTGCAGGTGGATTCTTCCACAACCTAGGGAGACATGGCAGAGACAGCAGAGTCAGGAAGAAAAAGGGGAAAGAACGTGAGACTGGATCAGGTGTGACTTATCTGATAACACGTGGCATTCTGAGTTGCAATCTCATCAAATCACAGAAATGAGACGTATGAAACACTTGATTCATTCAAAGTCTCCAAAATAAAATAATACGCAAAACAGAAGAAGCAACAGAAATTAAATGGATAAAAGCTGACACTCACAGACTTCATGTTGAGAACAGGCGGCTCCACAAAGCAAGAGCCGAGGTTGTTCACAATGAAGGACGTGACACAGATGGAGACACGGTCCTGACGCAGAGAGCGCACTATCAACATCTTCTGTAGCTCATTACAGTTATTTTCCCAATCACCTACAAAAAAAGGGAAGGTAAAAGAGGTGTTAGAAACAAAGTGGTAATGTTTTTTGTCATATCCACACTAGACCAGATTTTGACAAATCCAAGACTTACTAATGAAAGGAAGCAAAGGAAATGCAAAGAAACATGCACACACAGAAATGCACAGATCCTCAGTTGTCAGAAATAGTAGTGGAGTATAATATACTGTGATGTACATAAACACAGTAGAACAATGTCTTCTTAATCAAAAGAAGACAATATTTAAAGGTGCTTGTGTCGTATTTTTAGCAAAAAGTGAGTCTGTCACTGCTCAACAGCATGAACAAGCTCCCTTTCTCAACATCAACACACCCTTCATCTCAGTAGAGCAATTCACTATTCCTGGTGAGAAGACTTCTTTTTCAGTAACAAAGAAAAAGAAAAACATTTACTAACACAGACCTGGTAGTGTGGCCCGCTCCGGCTCAGGACTGGTGAACCAGAGGTGCCAGTCTCGAGGATACTGCTCAAATGAAGCCATGATGCCATGGAAGTTAGGCAGCTTATCCAGCTCTGTGATGTTGTCCCAGCTAGAGTCTACCAGCCAACTGGAGCAGGGGTTGTCCATCTGGTCCTCCTTATCAAGTACCTACACACACTTCATCTATCAATCAGCATTCATGCTAACTTTCAATCAAAGAATCAAATCAAACCTGATAATAATAAATTCAATGGTGAAGATAGGTAGTTATGAAAAACCACAACAATGTTGGAAAAACACATTTTGAAGGAAACGGAACCATAACTTATACATAGCTCAACACACGACAAGGCAAAGACACAATGTTTGAGTGTGTCCTGCAGTTTCTTACGAGTCCTCCTCGGAGGAAGAAGCAGTACTCGTCCATGTTGAGTTTGCCAGCTACTTCCAGGATTTTGGCACACATCTGAAAACTGAAGAGCAGCTTGTGCACCTCAAACAGACCACGACATGTGTACCTGCAAAGGAAAACACACTGAGTCAGCTAGAGTCACTGCACATAGTGGTTGTTTCTGATTGATCTTCTCAGAAATGTAATTATTTGTTTTAATGAAAGGTGCGGTTGTTACAGATTTCTCAGTCCACAGTTAATCCTGAGGTATAATATACCTTACTTTCTGAAATCTCAGTGAACGTACAGTACACTGTATGTAACTGTACATAATGGTTGTTTTGCAGCTGCTACAAAAGGTTCACACTGACATGCTCTCTCTTGATGTATGATAACACACCTATAAGGTAAAATTACTATAATTGTGATCAAATGTTCTAATAAAAAACCCAGGCAACCTTTGGGGACAAAAAAGGTCTTTGCTTTATGTGTCCCTGCTTACCTATATACTGTGTATGTGTGGTAGTCATTGAGGTTGGTAATCCTTTCCTCCAGCTTTTGGCTGCGCTTACTTTTTTCCATGCTAAGGCTGAACAGGTTAATGTAGGCATCCAGTGAAAACTGGTACATGGGGTCAATGCGACCCATGTCGTTGAGGATGAAAAAGAGAACAGAGGCTCTCTGGGCACATGGCCGGTAAGCCTGTTGAGAGAAGAGTACTTTAAACCGTATACACATATACATGCACAAATTGACAGGGATAGCATATAATAATTAGGGCTAATTCATCACATGATCCCTACACCTGACCTCTCTAGCTGAGTCGATTTTTCTCTCGGTCTGTTCACTGCTCTCCAGCTGCTCTGAAACCTTAGTGGCTGTTACTTTGGATGTTTGCAGAGTGTTCACCAGTTGCACATCATCCAGCAGCGATCCAGTCGCCTCATTCAGCAGCCTGTAAAGTAACAATTTCTTTATATATAGATAAATCTAACAAAATACTGTTACTGTCTTGTAAGAATGAACAAAAAGATCTAAGACAGTATAGAGTACAAGCAGAAAACAGTAAGTTAAGTAGTCAATAATAATAATACATATTTAGTTTTGGAAATGTATTGTATTTAATTCACATTGAAAATTCAAAGACAATCAGCTTTAAAAGACACAAACATAGACTGTTGTAGTTTGCTGCCATGATAATTAACTCAGTTGTTGATCAATCATTACTCCTTCTTCCTTGACTATAATTATGGACATTATTTCTAAGTAGGCAAAAATCTAGCTGGTAGCATCATCAAAAGTAATATTAGAATTGGAAACTATTCATTTCTATACTAGAATTTTTTATTCTTTTAGGCCTTTAATAAATTGTCATTATTACACATGATAATCATACTACTACTGGTACATATGTTTGCTGTAGAATAGGAAATTGATAATATTTCAAACAAACAACCTGAGAATCTCGTCCTCCAGCTCCTGCAGACTTTTCTTGCCAGCAGCAATACTGATCACCAAAGAGTCCTTCTGTTCTTCTAGTTCTGGACGCTCTTTACGAACCACTATTCCCAGTAGCTGGGCTTCCAGGCCCTGATCACACACACAGTCCCATAGATAAACAATTTAAGGCAACATATATTTTTAATTTACAGAGCCATAAAATACAGAAAACATATGAATTCACAGACATACAGTAAACACACACACACACACACTCAGACCTGCTCCTTCACAGCGAAGTTGACTATGGTGGTCTTTGTAGAAGTCTCTGGAGTGTAGTGGGGGTTAGAGAGCTTGGTGGTGATGTAGAAACGAAATTCTGGATTGTACTCTACTTCTTTATCACCCAGCTTTAACAGCAGCCTGCCGCCTGAAAACGCACATAAAAAGGTTTGTACTGCAACTACAGATTTTCTTAAGAAAACTTCAAAGCAATGAAACAATCAGATCCCAGTCCTGTTCTTTTAATATGTGGATATCTGCCAATAATGAGTCAGATCCGATAATTAAACTTATCTGCAGTTAATGTTAATAAAATAGGTATGTGACACACTGAAAGCCATTAAGTTTTTAATATTGAATAATTAAAGTTTAAATGTGTGTGTCTGACCTATCCGCGTCAAGGACTTGTTGAGAACTGGGTTGAGAGAGGGGTCGAGCTCCTCCTGCACATTTTGCAGCAAAACAGGATTCCCAAACTGGATGGCATTCTCCAGCACCCGCAAGTAGTCTGGCATTTGAAAGTCTATGACTTTCAGACCCTGCACACAGACAGAGGCAGTGTAGATCATAGCTAAGACACAAGACAAGGCACATGAAGGATTCAACTTCAATGCAAAAACATTACTAAATAACTATAAAACTGCAATTTAATGTACAGTATTACAGCTTTTGTCAAATAAAGACGTCTATACACTGCGGTTACTTTGAACATAGGCAGCTTATATTGGGGGCAATAAATCTGAACAAAAACAGAAAGTGAAGGAACTGAGAGACCAGAATGCATCCAGTAATACTAGCCTGTATTTATCAAGTGTCTAAGAATCTCTCCGAGGAATCATGTTCAAAGTTGATTTAGGACAAAAAAAAACAACTCCTACCTCAGAGTAGGACATAAAGGTTACTCACGAAGCTGCCAACTCTTACTTTAAGTCAGGAGTAGGGATACTCCCAGGACAGCGTGTGTTGTCCCTGTTTACCAACTCATAGCCAAAAAATGTGGTATTTGTTAAACTCTAAATCTATGTTGTGTGGTGGAGAAATGAATTAATCTGTGCATTATCTGTAGCACTTTAAGAGCAATCAAAGTCTGACAAAAGCCCTCAGCTCCTCCTGACTCCACATGTCAACAATGACAACAACTTGCTCCCAGTGGGTCAGGTAAGCACCTTGCATGGCGGCTCCACCCTCAGAGAAGCAATGTAAGGTGCTTTGAGTACCGATAAGGTTGAAGTTATACAAATGCAAATCATTTACCACTTGCGTGACAGACACAAATCAGTCACACTTATCCTGTTCATATGTGAAGTTGCAATGACCGTGGCTTATGCACACAGCCTTTGTTCTTCTTCTTGATAGAAGAAGAAGAACAGACAGAAGAACTTTCAATGAGCTTTGTGACACTGTTAGAAACATCCTCCCCCTACAGACTCTGAGCTCATCCCATTGTCTGAACACCATCTCCTGGCAACTCCTAATCACTTAGACACCTCTAGAGCTCTCCCACATGTTGATGGAGAGTGATTTTGTGAGTGTTGGTAAATTGCTCTTAATTCTACTAAAAGCAGGACCACATTGTGTCACTTTGAGAATTACTAGTAAATGCTGATCCTGGTTAGAAAAAAAGAAAGAGGAGCGAAGTGGCACTGTGGAAGAAACAATTAATGAAATATCTAATGTAATTCTCCAACAGTAAAAACTTACACTTTCCATCTCCATATTCTTGATCCACTTCAGAGCTTGGCCTTGAGGGTCCACCATCAGTGGCCATCTTAAGAGAGGGGAAACAAAATATCAACTTTTGTTGGATTACAGCTAATTGTTGTTAGTAAAAGCCTCTAATGACGATTTGACTACATGTACTGACCGGTTTCCACGGGTGACGATAACACCGTTCTCAGTAGAGAATGCGTCAGAAGGCAGGCCCTGAATGTTCCACTCCCTCACTGACGTAGGTTTGGACAGAAAAACTGAAAAACTGAACCCCGGAGTGCACGGGATGTGCAAGTCCCTAACCTGGGGACACGGCAAACATGTCCAAAGGAGAAAAAAAGAGTAAAATAAATGAGTGGGGTTTGTTACAAACTGAAATTGATTCAGTTTAATACTATATGCGGACGTAATTAGCTAGTAACAGTGCAGGTCATTTTATGAAACCAGGATATACTGTAATTTGTTTTGTGGGGTGTATGCGTGTGTCTGTGTCTCACCGCCTTCATCCAGACGGCAAGCAGCTCATCTCTATAGTTGGAAAGGAAGGGTCCCATGTAGGACAGGAAAGACGCTGCAAGCAAACAGTCTCCTACAAGGTATCCCATGTTCTCTTCAAGGCCCTGAACCATAAATACATTCAAAGTATAGAGATTATTATTATTATGTTATTGTATTATCTATTTTTTATGATCCATTTGTTTCTAATTATCAATAAACACAAAGCTTAAGTAGATAAAGAGGTATTATTTTTGGTGTGTGTGTTTGTGTGTGTGCGTGGAGATAGCCTACAGCAACTCTCTCCTCCCAGCGGACCCTTTCTCCAGCAAGTCCAGTCACCAGTTTGTCAGCTCGGTCCAGTTTTACCTCCATCTCGTCTGATTTCTTTCTCAAACTCTCCTTCATGGCCAGTTTCTCAGCGTGCTGCTTTTTCAGCTCGTCCAGCTTCTCCGCCACCTGCTCACAAACAAAAATTATATTAATTATATTGTTCATATGTAGATTTGACTTGACAATAATGCTTCAGTTAAAATGTGTTTAGAAAGGTTAAGTTTGCATAGGTATTAGTATCTAAACATTCACCAAGCTGGATGCTACAAATACTTAACTACCACCATCCCCTATACCAGGTGTGTTCTTGAGCAAGACACTCAGTGGATAAAAGCGTCTGCCAAGCAAAGTAAAGTAACTCTATACCTCTCGTAATTTGTTCTGGGCCGCAGCCAGTGCAGCTTGTTTCTCTGCTAGCTGGGACATAGCAGCATTCAGTTGGGCGCGCTTTGGCTCCACCACCCTGTAGATACGTCCATAAACCTGAGAGAAGAGTGTGCACATCAATGCATTTAGCTTCCTTCTACTGCTCATATATTCATTTAGCAGATTTGTTTTTTAGTTGTTGTGCTTTTTTTGGCACCTGCTCCCTGCTGCTGCTATGTAGTAGTACTAGTAATGCACTTAATTCATACAGCTCATTGTGGACATTGTGGAGCAACATAGTCTGTGTGCTCTGGGTTTACATTGACCACATCTGTAATAGTGTGTGTGAGTGTGTGTGATCATGAGACTGCCTTACCTCCATGGCTCTGACCCACATGCAGAGGGACTTGGCAGCCAGTGACACTTTGCCGATAATCTCTGGCTGGAAGTCTGCCTGTTTGCAGTACTGACCAATCTTCTTCAACACTCGGTCTGATATATTGTCCTTGTCAAAGTTGACTAATGTCTTGATGAAGTTGGCCTCACCTGTTGGAGACATTTCAAGGTCACATAGGTCTGAAAACCATATGGAATAGACAACATCTGCAACCTCCTTTCCAATTATATATTTTAATATATACGTATATAATCTGTACGCAATGAGTACATGTTTTCATAAAGTACAAAACAGCATGTTTTATGTCTTTTTTAGAGCACTTCAGATTTTTTCTTTGACAAATTCCCCCTTCATCCATTCCTAAATTCTGCACCACTTTTTCTCACCCAGCTGTCTCTTTGCCTCTGCCCACGTGGGCTCTTTGCCTTGAAGGGTCATGACAGCCTGCATCACTGTCTCCACCAGTGCAGGGGGCCGTCCATATGACTTAATCTCTGTCATGTCTTTCTTATTCAGAGACTCCAGAGCCTAAAAGCAAAAAGAGGAAGAAACGTAGAATGTATAGATGGCATGCTGAAATGAAATTCAAATTTACACAGACACTTAAATGACATTAGTACAAAAGAGAGCGGTCAAATGTACGGAAGTTACTCATCAAATGAATGAGAAAATCAATCAAACCTATGTGATAGTGAACACAGGACAGAGATCTACCTTCATGGCCTCTTCCAGTGCTGGCAGGGCCTCATCCAGATCTCTCTGTGCATTATCAGCCATGGCTTTACACTGCAACTCCTCAGCCCCAATTTTCTCACTGTTAGCAGTCACCCCCTCAACACAAACATAAGCCAACACGTTACCAACTATTACACACCCACATACTAAAAAAAACAAACACTCGTTTCACCCTTTTCTGAGACAACAGGATGTTAAGGTCAAGTGGATGTGCACCATAGAAATGTCTTATATTTGTAATTTGTGTGTATGTAAACATGATTGTAGTAGTTACCTTCTGCTGCTTGTCAGCCTCTATCTTCTGCTGCACAATGACAGACAGGTACTCGTCACACTGTTTCTGGAACTCGGCCACCTGCTTCTTAGCCTCCTCGAGCTCTACAGACATGGCCTCCACCTTCTCCCGTGTGTCACTGATCTTAAAAAGGCCATTTCGCAGCTTGGTCACCTGCTCCCCCAGCTCACTGCGTTTCTCTGCTATGAGCCTGGACGAACACATGGACAAATGTAAATGCAATCTGGTGACCGATGAGGTGATTCTAACAGAGAACTGACTAGACACACAGAGATATGTAACCACAGAAAAGGTTTCATTTGTTAGACAGATGGGAATGTAAATTTTCTATGCAAGAATGGATTAGGAATAGTTATTTTCCTGCTTTTTCTCATTTGGCTCTATTCTCATGAATACAGTCCAACACACAAAGATAGTATATTTTTAATTGTTATTAATTTTTAACCCTCAAACTCACATGAAGCCTTAGTAGGTGGTGTGAAAACAGAAGATAAGAGAAGTCATAATAAGCAAAGTGAAAGTTTCAATGAGCCTACTTCTTGTATCCAGACACAAGTTCCAAGTAGTTTGTGGGTGTCACATAATTATGTCTCTTCAGCTCCAGCTTCATCCTTTGGGAAACCTCTGCTACGGACTGGTGTGTGGTCACAAAGATACTGGCAACTTTTGTCTGGATCTGAAGTTATATAGCATATGTAAAATTGTTGATCTGACACTCAAGCTTTAGGATTCAACTATAGAAACAAAATAATTCACTATTTATTCACTGATGTGGGGATTGATATGTGATAGGATAGTCATGCTCAGTGATTCCAAACATTCCATCTTCTCTCCTCTTTTCCATTTAAAGGCTGATACCACAATCAGCTAATCTTACAGATGTTGGCAAAGTATATTCATGTGTAAGCATGCATCACACTGGGTACCAGTGTGAAATCTCACAAGTGAAAATGTGTGTTTGTGTGTGCATGTGTGTGTGCCTCACCCCCTCCAAGGATCCCAGCTCCAATCCATCTAAGTACCTCTCAGCTACCTCCAGCAGAGCATCTTTGGGCCACTCACAGAACCAATCAATGGTAGTGCAGTTGACAAGTGCTGGGTACTGGAGGATGCGGTTCCTGTTGGTAAACAGCTATTTATAATATTTGATTGTAATTTGATAAGCAGTCTCATTTTAGTTCTGTAGTCTGAGTGTCTGTAAACTAAAACAGGTACACTTGGCAGACAACTGAAGAAATAATGAGGCCACCCTGGATTTGCCTCACTCATTCATACTAATGTTGTTTTTGCAGATATGCACCTGTTCGGATGTGTAGATGCTACTGGCCAGTCACAGGCAAGATGACACAAAAGATCTTAATAGACTCATTTTAAAAGAACCTTATACAATACTGTATACTAGAATATGACCAAGACAGTAAAAGTCAGTGAATTTAACTGGTTAATTGGTGTAGCAATGCTTGCTAAGCGCTGGCCCTGTGATTCAGATCCTGCCTCACCACAAGACAGCAGCTAGTGGCTAGAGTGCCAGGATGCCTCATCACACAGAGAGCGGTGATTAGCTCTGGGTGATGCCAGCCCAATTAGTGATACTATGTACGACCAATACCCTGTGCCACTTATTACAACCTGACCATTAGCGCTTGAAAACATGTTATTGTGAAAAGAAAAAAAAAAGACGAGAATGAATACCAGAAAATGTGTGTCCATCTATGTGCATACTACATCTGTATGTGTGTTTACAGCTGGTCCTCTGTGTCTCAGCAGCCACACAGTTAATTACAGCAAGTCTCAGGTCCTCGCTTCCAAAACTCCCAGGATAGTTGACCTCATTTTCTCAAGACCAAGTGTCAATCAGGAATTAACAAACTTATGGCGAGGCATGACTCAATGTCCCCAGTGTAACTTTGGAGAGCTGCTGAGAAATACTGTAGGGATTAGTTGCTCTGTGGAAGACCACCAGTATGTGGTAAAGTTTTTTTTTATTTACAACTACATCAACAAGATGCTGAGACAGATTCTCTACACTGCCTTGTGTATTTCAGCCTGCATAGAAAAATAAAGTGCAGCAATATAACCATTAATATAATGGTATGTCTAATCTATACAGAAATACAAACTACTGTATGCTTGACACTGCAAACTAAAATCTGTGATTTGTCAAAAAAAAATTGATAAATTTTGATTTTTCGAAAGAAAAATAAGACGGCGAGAGTGGCGTAGCAGGTAGGGCAGTTGGCAGTTGTCTATGAACCCCAAGGTTAAAGTACACTTCCCAGTCCCTCCCCAATTCATGACCACATGTTTATTGAATTTCCCCAAGGCGATCGATAAAGCATATATTAAAAAAAATAATAATAAAAGAACAATCAAATACTATCATCCTGGATTATTTCAAAATTAGACGGTTGCTTGGTAACAGGTGATGGAATCATAATGGGATAAAAATGGAGGATCCACCAAAGGCTCAGTCTGTGCAGGATGAGTTATGGCTTGTCAATTTCTGCCAAACTTTGTGAAAGAATTGTTAATTGGTTCAAATTACGATGCGATATTTCTCAGTGTGTAAAGGCCAAAAGTACTTTTGAGCCCTTGGACGGCATTGCGCCAAAAACCATCATGCTTCTGTGATGAATATAGTCCTGGGCTCAGGAGGACTTCGTTGCCACTGAACACACATTCTGTTGCTGCATCCAGAAATGCAACCTGAAGCTCTATTACAGGAGGAGGAGGCCACACTTCAGTTCTGTGCAGAAATGCTGTTGAGTTGTGTGGGCCTGAGCTCATGTCAGATAGGTGGAAACACAGGGGAAATGTGTTTTGTGGTTAGATGCGTCCATGTTTCAACTTGAATTTTACAGAGACATATGCTGCCAACAAGGCAACGTATTTTCCTGGGAAGTCAGTGGACACTTCATCAGGGGCAGTGTCAGAGCTCATGCTGGAAAGGCTACAATAGGGGAGGCTTTGTAGACACATTGTGCATGTGTTTCATTGGCCTGTCTGGATTTTACATCTGTCTCCTACTGAAAATATATGGCTTATCATCAGAGGAAAATCAGACAATGATGACCACAGACTGTTGAGTAGCTGAAGTCTTATCCAGCAAGAAATATTTCACTGCAACAGTAAGTATTACCAAACGATTGAATAGTATAATTGAAAGTAAATATGACTCTATCATAACTTTTTTTGAGTGTTTCAGTAATCACACTGTACATTTTTTATATCCCCAAAGTACAGCTTGTCAGGTAAAAACACTGAAAATATTTTCTTTTAAATCATAGATTTAAGTTTTTTATTACATTACAACAATGCGCAAGGTGAGAAGGTGAGAAGATTTTTCATCCATATTATTTTCTCACTCCATATTAATCATTGTTCACATTCCTCCATCCTTGAATCTTAAATAAAAACCTGCTAAAGAAAAGCTGCTGGGGACTTTTCACCCTATATTACAAATGTGATTTATTCTGTGCTACTTTAACCAAATGTGTCACACGTGTGTTTAAACCAGAGCAAAAAGCTCCTTTCTTTGAGAGGAGAGAAGAGAAGGAGCGGGCAGAGACATATAGTTAACCTAGATATATTATGGAACACAGTGTGGTGCAGAAAACAGTATGAGAATCTACCTGAAGGGTTCTCCCACTGGGCTCATGCACAGTACTATGTGCAGGTTGTTCCTGACTCGCTCTATCAGGTAGCTGAACAAGGAGTCAGGAGTCTCCACGACCTTGTCTTTCCTGGCAGAGTCTGACAGAGCATTGCATATCTATGGTAGACCAGCGGTAGAGGCAGAGTACATGTTATAAGAACTGCATTGGGGTTTTAACTGATGCTCTATTAAATGCACAGAATCCCACAGTGTCATACATTATACGTCATTTATAAAAGAAATTCAAAATAAGAGTGTGGGTCAGCCACTCCACTCTGATCAGATCACTCTAAACAGAACCTTGTGTAAGAATAATTAATTAATAATTATATCATTATTAAGAGCAAGAATTTGAGCAACTGATAACAAATTGTGTATTTAGATATTTTGACAAGTAGCAAAATGTGTTGAAATAATTAAATCAGTCTTACCTTTAGACATAATTCATATTTACAGCTTAAATATTGACACGATACAGAGAACACCAAATAACATGTATATCTGTGTTTTGATGGAAGCAACACATTCTAAGATGTTTACACCAAAACTATACAGTTACTGAGTACAACTGTATATTAATGTCTTTATTACCTTGAGGATAAAACTGAGTCCTTTAAAACCACCAGTTGTCCACCAGTTCCCTGGTGGCTTATGCAAACACACATGAAAACAGATAAAATAGAAAAATCACACAGACCTCAACAAACTCATCCTGTTTGTAGAGGTTAGGCACCTCTCCAGAGCTCAGGATGTTATTGATGTCCTCTAGGAACGATTTGTCTGTGATCTGGGTGTCACTGAACAGGAAGACTGTGGGCTTGTTGTCCACACCAGTCAAGCGATACAGCTTCTTTATGTCTGCAAGCAAGGACAGAAATAATCGATTCAGATGTAGCTGACTGAAGAAGGAATGAGACGAACTGACTTTACAAAAACTCGAAGTTCAAATTAAACTCAACCTTGTCCTGCCCTGCTTTACATTGAAGATTAAGGACATATGGTAATCTTTGACCTTTCCTTCCCAAACAACACAGTTTCCAGAGAGGAAAGAATATCTCTACATGTAATAATTAGTTTACATAGATAGTGTGTTTTTCTCACCTTCTCTAAATTCCTGTTTGCGGTACTGCTTGGTAACTTCCACCTGGAACAACTGGTACTCACAGATGGAGGCAGCTATTTTACACAGGCTCTGTCTACCAGAGCCCCCAACACCAACTAGCAACATGTTGCCTCTGAGCTGACTGATGACACGTACTATACGGGTTACTGTGGAGAGAAGACAAAAATATATTTCTCATATCAGAAACTTTATGACTCTGTGCAATCTGTTCAAATATTGACAAAGAGATTAATGGAGCTTCAGTATGCCTGGAAGTCCCTGCAGATGTACAAACCAGCAATACAAACAGAGCAACAATGGATCAAACTTGATCCATGTTGTTCTACACTAATGCACCTATAGATTTGCAGTGGTGTGTGGTAAAGTGGCACACTGAAAGCAATGTGCAGAGAGAACAGCCTGGCTCTGGCAGGCAGGGTAGCTTTTAGCTGCACCTCATGCTGTGTTTTTCTAAAGAGTTTCAGACCGGGTCTAAATCATAGAACTGGCCAGTAGTGAACACAGTAAAGACACATCAGAGTGCAGCAAATGAGGACCTCTTATATTGATTGTGATAATAAATTGAATTGACTGAACAGAAAGTGGTGGGTGGAACTGATGGTTGATGTATCAGGGAAATTGTTTGTCCTGTGCGTCCACTAAAACATGTGTCAGGGTGTGTTTGGATGTGCATGTTTTGGGACGTACTGTGCTCAACTGCATCTCGGAAGAGCACCAGGCTCATTGGAACTACACCCGGTGTCAGGTTGTAGTCTTCAAGATGGGTCTCCATAAACGTCTTAAGACTCTTGGTGTCCAGTAGGTCCTCATACACACGAGACTCACTCAGGAAATCACCTAACAAACACACACGCAGAGTGAAACAAACACGTGTAAACACATTCATATCTTTTTGAGTAGTCCCTGATCAGTTTCATAATGCTTAAACCACAGTCCATTATCAATTCACTGTCTCATCTATGAGTGTATTTTTACACAAAATGACACTGACATGGCTGCATGTGTATGTGTGTACAGCAAGTAAGGTACCAAAGACTGGTGGTTGTTTGTTGGGGCAGATGCTGTGGAATGTGAGGTCAAAAAGCGAGCCCAGCTTCTCGCCCATCAAAGTAACAAATGCCTCCTTGTCATTGTGATCTACAAGACGGTCTGAGAAAACCCTAAAATCAACAACAAAACATAGACAACAAATATTACCTGGAGTATATACAACAAAAGCATGTGTATGTATTGACTAAAGATAAGTGTATGAGTACTTTGTCGCATAATAATGATGCATGATTTAGTAAAAACCTGTGTTTACCTGAAGCACTCATGAATCCACAGTCTAGTGATGTTGTTTTTGCTATCGTGGAAGTCCGGGTGAGCTCTTAGCAAACCCTGAAACACCTTAGTTGGTTGGATAGATGAAGACCAGAAAGATTTATACAGCTTTTAGTGTTTAGTGCCATGATGACCTAATTAATAGCATTTAGTAATTTAACATGTTAACACAGGGGTGTCCAGACTTTTTTAACGAGGGCCAGATTTGATAATGTCAGACATTTTTTACAGTAGGATTTACATCCCTCACAATTATCATTTTAGATGGAATTGTAATTAAGCCTAAGCCTCACAGGAGTGAAAAAATAAAAAAATACAAACAAACAATTGTCCGCCCTTGGCTCTGTGTTGGTGGGCAGTTGGTGAATGCATGTATGTGTCTGTCACGGCAGGGATGCGAACCCGGTACTCTGATGTTAGAGCACAAATCCTTACATCTGAGCTAACGGAGATGGTTTGCAATTTGCGAAATGTCTATATTTAAGAAGTGCATATGTTATTTATGTGGTGAGCTGGTCAGGGCCGAGATGCCAGCATCAATGTATTTGTTCTAGTCAGTCCCGGGCCATAAATAATACATCTTACAACCAAAGCTGTGGGCCGTATAAAATCTGATCGTGAGCCAAGACATGTCTGTGTTAACATATCGTAAGTACTGTATATGTATAAGGGCTGTGGCATATGGATTTCTAACTCATGTCGAGTATATGTGTTCTTGTGTACCTTGGAGATATCTCTGAGGTTGAAGAGGTAGTGTATTTTGGCTGGAGTGGGAAGAAAACGAGCTGCAACTGCAAAATAGAGTTCCAGAGTGGCCTGAGTCAGAATCTGTCCAATTGGTTTCAGCGCTTCCATAAATCCCTGTAGTTTTTGGCAGATCATTGTACTGTAGATCTGCCTGATTTGGGACTCCTACAAGAGACAAGTAAAGAGAGGAACAACAAATGAATGTTGAAAATGTGATCTGGAGATGAAGTGAACATTGTGTGGAAACAGGTGTATAATGTCAAAATGCGATCTAAAAGTGTCAAATAAAACAAACAAACAAAAGGATAGGACAAGGCGGAGGACATGAGATCATTTACATTAGGAAAGGTCATATTGATGAGGCTGAATCGACTTTGTAGGCGGCCAGAGATCTGAGTCCTCCCTCCACCAGGGGGCCCCATAGATACCAGCAAGAACATGTCCTAGTAAGGCAGACGGGCACACACATTAAGTATGGCTTTAATAATTATGAGCAGACATTAAGAAGCAGACAAATCATAATGCTTTACCCTCCCCCCACACCCTCGTCCGAGTGTCCTTTCTCACCTTAACAAATTTTACCGTCTGTTTCTGGCGGTCATACCAGAAGCCGTAGTCGATCCAGAGGCGCAGCAATTCCAGCGGTGGCTGAGAGCCAAAAAGGTCATGGGCTGGCATGTTGAGGTCATCCAGAAAGCACAGCAGGCGCTTCCCACCTGCTGGTACAAACACACCTTTGGTTCTCTTTTCTAATCGGCTCTCCACGATGGCCTGGATGTTGTTAGAGGTGGTCTGGACAGTGGTGGAGAAGACACAGGGAGAAACAAAAACAAAAAACAAATATACTTATTTCACTGCTTGGGAAGGTTTGGTGATAATGTTGATAGATGTGAAGGAGGGGGGGTGATGAGGGCCTCCATCACGCCTGGATTTCTAACGGCCCTTCATCAGAACTGTCCACCATTACCGTAGCTCAGCCTAATTGCAGTGCCTTGGAGTAACACACCATTTTTACTCTAATAGTAAAGTCGAGATGGAGGCCATTAAGAGCAACTACATGGTTGGATGGAGGCAGATGTCTCTCTCTGGCTCTCTCACTCACACACACACACATCTGTCCACCCTTCACTTCTATGTGACTACATCTGTGAGTAGGATTGTATTGGTATTGGTAGCATGTGTCTGTTCTGAATTTTGTACATACTCCATGACAGTTGTGTGTGTAGTGGACATACATAACATACAATACATAAATCAACAGTGTAGGATTTGTATTCAATCTTTCTATTAAATGAGAAATCCAAAGGTTGTGCTTAACTATAATGTTAAGCACAGAGAAAACACAAGAAAGCAGAAATAAGGAGATACAAATAAGATATTTAAGGTCTCCCTGTTACAAAAATACACTCATATTTTATTATCTATTAAATAAATGTAAACTCATTCGTTACAATAATCATAAAGTGAACATTTGAAAAAAAAACTAAAGAACAAAATATCTTTCCTTGATATAATACTTTAATTTCTTAAAGCAAACTGTCTATTATAAAAAATAGATATGGACATACAGTACAGGCCAAAAGTTTGGACACATTCAATTCATTCAATGTGTTTTCTTTATTTTCATGACCATTTACA
>JAUYWH010000010.1:12569762-12635074 GCA_034779795.1 Ctenopoma multispine
AGAGGTGTTTAGCACTTGTTGGTCCCTTTGCCTTCACTCTGCGGTCCAGCTCACCCCAAAACACATTGAATGAGAAGAGTCCAAACTTTTGGCCTGTACTATCCATTGAACATGCAAAGGCACCAACCTGCGAAGACATGTTTATAGTGAGGGCAGTCCATTTGCTGTCCAAACCCTGTAGGACACTCTGGGCCACTGAGGTTTTACCAGTTCCCACTGGCCCTGTGAGAAGTATTGGGTACTGATTCAGCACCAGAGCATTAACCAGGAAGTTGTAGCGAACTGTGTCCACAGTAGGAACCATAATCTTATAGAATGGAGCACTGCAGAAGAGAGTAGTGGCAGAGTTAGTACTGTAGTTGCAGGCAGGTTTTATCATACACAACTTTAGAAGTAAAGTCACTGAACTGACAAAGAGTGAAATGAATAAAACATCCACATATTCACACTTAGCTTATGTTTACAGTTGATTGTCAGGTACATATAGTGAGAGCATGTAGTTATTTACCTGGCATTGTAGCGCCAGCCCTTTGGCAATTTTTCTTCAAATGAAGTCCAGTTTCTGGTTTTAGTGTTAACAAAGTACTCATAAACTGTGTCCTGAAAGAGTGAATGTCAAACATTCAGATTTATTTAATTTGCTGATGGAAAATGGAGATGTACAGTATTATGCCTGGGGTTAATTTAAAGTGTACATCAATCCAGTCAAATCTTTATATCCTAAATCCATGTACAAATCATAATGACGTACTGAAATGGTTTGTGTAATAACTGTAAACAGTAAAACAGGTTACTTTGTTTGTCTTAGGGTTTGTCTTTGCTTTTATCTAGTCAAAGCTATACAAGCTAAACTGCTCTGAAGGAAGTACAGTACATCCCTACAGTACTTTTTTTGCCAGACATAGTTGAGTCATAGCAGCTTCAACATATAGTATGGTACATTTAACACTGGTTAAGAAAGCATTCTAGTGAATAGAGATCACTGTTTAACTGAATTCATCACAGGTGTATAAAATTATGTTTCAAAGAGGACCTTGATGGGGAAAGTGCCCTCCATCTCTCTTAGGAAGTTGTCAATCTTCTTGCGCCCATCCTCGTCAACAGAGGCACAAATTGACCAGATAAGGCTGAAGACGAACCAGAGCTCCACCATTCTAGCCAAGTTTTCTGTGTCTGAAGAATTAACCTGGAGAAAGGGAAAGAAAGTTACAGTACTGTAACGCCCACATAAATTACAATTTACATTAAGGGTTTCAGAGATGCACTTGTCATACCCCATTGCTGGATGTGGCCAAAGAGTCATAGAGGCGGCAGAGGGAGGTTACTCCATTAAGCTCAGTGATAGAGATCAGTTCCTTACAGTTGTTCTTCTTAAAGTTTATTGTGCTTTCTATATATTTCTCAAACAAACCCTTTAAATGGTCCACTTCAGCCTGAGAAAACATTTAAGAGAACAGAAGAGAGAAAGGGTGCCAGGAAATAACTAAATAAATAGTCATTATTCATGAATATTTTCTTATGCTCCTTTAATAAATGTTCAATAAGTGTTAAGAACTGACATAGAATTGCACTGTACCTTGTGTCGCCTGTCCAGCCAGGACTGAACGAAAGGCTTCCATCCCAGATCAGTGTAGTCATTATAGACCATCCCACAGCGAGACACTGTAGCTGGAGAGGCCATTGCCAGGTTCTCCACTTCAAACAGCAGGGACACCTATGCCAAAAGTATTTGTGCCAGTGTGGGAGAAGAGGCGCAGTTTGGGATGTGTTTATGCAGATTAGGTGGTATAGTGCAATTTTGGTGCTCATTTAGGCCAAAATAATGTTTGTGATAAAAGCTTCTCAGACACCGTTTTAGGGTGCAGTTTTTGTGCCCTCGCTTGTACACACATATGGGGACTGCTCCAAAATCAATAAACACCTTTAAGTTATGAAGTAACTCGTTGCTTTACAGTTAAAATACATATAAAAAAAGACCAACAATATCATAGTTATGATTTTAATCCTGTGGCCTAGAGTTCTGCAGAAACCTCATTACAGCTGTTGTGTGTGAGTACTGAGCTGCACACAGCAACAGTTTTTGGGCAGTTGGTTAAACACTGATATTGGATATAGCTCAGATATGAAATACTGTCAGGATGCACAATGACATGAGGTAATAAACTGACTGCACAGTAAAATTGCAGATATTCCAGCAGTGGCTGCACCAATATATATCAGCTGCATGTTTCTGACAACATATGTACGGGAATTTACATTAATGATTGTAATGCTGTGTATTTTCCTGTTGTTTATAGAGATAAACTTTTCTCTCTCACTTGTACTTTTAAAGGAGATTAGAGGAAATTATGTGACTGACAACTGACTCTCACCATAACTCTGATTGCTCATAAAGTGTTATTCCCAGTAATAATGTAATGCGCCTGTCTTTCACATTGGTCCTGGCTTTAGTGGCACATAATGCCAATGCCAGTGATCATGAAAAATGCAAAAAGCCCACAGTGCCTATGTAAAGATCATTTAGACTTGTGTTTTGACAGTGCCTGGTTTGTGGACGATCATTTCAAACACACAGTAAAGATAATTAACTTAAAACAATGACTTTGTGTCTACAGAGCACAGTTGCGTTTTCCAGCCGTTTAATAGTTTGTAAGTTCTGTTCTCACCTGTTCAGGCATGGAGATTCTCTCTCCATTGATGAGAGTGAGCACCTTGTTGTCATCCATAACGGAGTTCATACTTTCTATCCACAGTGTGTCAACAGGCCCATCAAACACAATCCACTTCTCATCTGGTTTCTCATCTACATAAAGGAGAGAAGATGCAGTACCTGATTATATATACACTACTTAACATTTTAGTAGGCTTAATTTAATTTCATTGAAATGTGTTGAACTTTGAAAATTATAATAAAAATATGTACCGTCAGCCTTTGGATTTTTGATACCACGTGTTTTGCTTTTTACTTTAAAAGCAACTAAGATTGTTTAGAAATGTGGCTTGTGCATGAATGACTGCTGAGAGTACAAAATGGGAAGAACTATCAGTATGTGTGATATAAGCAATGTGTGTAAAGTGACGTAATGTAGAAATGTGTGTCTTCAGTGTCAGCACCTGCACAGGCTGATCTCATGAGGCAAGATAGTACCCCGTCACTCCACTCATTGGTGGAGAGATCGTTTTCTCCATAGAGCTCTCCTAGACTCATTGCCTTGGGGTTCAGTGGATACTCCTGTTAAGCCACAAAAACATGAAAGAGAAGATAATAAAAAAAATTGTCTTATAATGTAAGACCACAGTTTTTCAACTGCACAGTTCCAAATGATGAGAACACATGAGAACAGTACAGGCAGCCTTACAGAGAACATGTGACTTTTTTCACTGACTGAATATTTTTTATTTTGTTTTAATATGGTCTAAATCTGATACAGCACATATATTAACTCGACGTTAGTTTATTGACAACTTGACAATTGGATTTACATTTTTTGTGTTGTAGTTGTAGTGTATAAAAACCCACATATACCATAGTTATTAAAGTTTTGCTTTACAAGTTATAAATTGTAGTTACTGTTTACTTTGTTAGTAGTTTTCACTTTGGTATACTAACTCTTTAAGATACAGTACGCATTCTTGTATGAGATTGCTGGAGCGGTACAATTACATGTGCTGGTAAAGGCACTTTACAAGCAGAATCATCTTGTAAAAATAACCTTATCTCCACAGTATGTAGGTGACAGTATAAAAATTGACAAAACGCAGGAATAGGCTTGTTTTCCTAATAAAAGAGTTGTATAGTGTATAATTTTACTGGATCCTTCCAGAGAAATCCTAAAAGTTGGGAAGGAGGTTTAATCATTACCCTCATGTAGTTTATATGTGTTTTTAAATGTTTCTCTGTGTTAATATACAGGGACATGAAAATGGGACAAAATGTCACATGTATCTCAGTAAAGACAGTAGAAAGGAACAGAGACAGATAATGAGACTCTGTGAGTGGTGAGGCTGTCATGAGGAGAGACACCAGAAATATAAATGTAAAGAGTACTGAGGAAGAAGAGAGAGCAAGGTGTAAAAATAGAGACACATACATACAAAGAATGCAAGATGAAAAATAACTAAAGACAGCAAGAGAAGAAAAAAGCATGACAATGATTCTAACTGGCTGTTTCACTGGATGAGTAAACTAGTCTTACTTTCAAAACCAAGTAGTGCCTAAAGAAAGTTGTACACATATCAAGAAGCAAACATTACGTAAAACGACAAAACAATAAAATTACTGCTCATTATATTCCCCTTAATTTCAGGATTTGCTTGAGATTCCAAAATAAACATTGTTTCCGTCTTGACTAGTTAATTACAGAGAGATGTTATTAGAATTTAAAAACAAACTCTTAATATTACAATAATATAATATATTATATAATATAATATAATACATGTATAATTTACTCCAGAGGCATGTCAGTCAGATTGTGTAAATCTGAATCTCTGGAATAGACCCATAGACAAGCATTTCATTAAAGCAGCAGTACTAGGTAATTAAATCCATTCTTTTCTATCCATACCCACCTGAACCAGCTGAAAGCCAGGCACCTGCTTATGGTGCAGGGCAGTGAGAGCACTCTGCAAGGTTCTCCAAGTGACACTCTTAGCGCTCCCTGTCTTGCCTACCAGCATGGAGGAGTGTCGAGAATTTTTGGTTTCATAAAGTTGGATGACTTTGGTCATAATAAAAGGAGTCACCTGCAGACCGCTCTGACGAAGCTCTACCTCTATGGCTTCCCTTAACTGTAACAAAATGACAAAAAAAGACAAGAGATTGTCGGTGAGATATATTGTAAAACACGTAAATACAGTGCTGAATGTGTTTGGTGCCCTGATGTCAGTCTGGGATTATACGACGAGAAGCTAAAATTCAAAGAAGTCACAGGTTCTCCAAGATGCTTGAAGCAATCTACCTACATGAATAAAAGTTTACTGACAAAGTTTACTTTACTGGCACACACACAAATGCATACAGGCATAATCACTGAGAATAATCAGCAGTCACAGACAGAAGAGAGAGGGCCAAGTAACCATATAATGCGCTAATGCTTAAAATGGGCATGAAAAGCACGACACTACACAGGACACTTCATTCTTCTTCATTTTCTTCCAAACTAATGCAGATGATTCTATATTTTCACCCAGACAGGAATAAAAAAAATTAATCTGATGAATTTTTGTACCATGTACTGTATGTGTGGTAATAATAGTATCGGTTTATCAGCGGCCTTCATAAACAAACATGCAATTAAATTGTTAAAGCCATTCAACCATAAACAACCAGCCATACAGTATACGTGTATGCCAACACCCCGTTCTCCACCATAGTTACAAACACAGCTATATAGAAAGACAAACTAATAAGTTACACAGCATGAGTAATGACATCAGTGGTATGTAAATACTGCTAACCTTGATGAGCACTCCAGACTGAAGAGCAGTTTATATATAATTACATGCCACAAATAAAAATAACAGAAGCTGACAGTTCTCATGCAACTTCCTATTGCATCTACCTGCTCATATAAGATTAACCTTATTGGTATTTGTCAGACAAAATAGGATTACTGTCATGCAGTGAGAACACAAATGCTTGAGCTTGGCTTTTTGCCCTAGCTCAACTTACCTTGCCATAGTCTATAACAGGTGTGTCCACAGCGGGGAACAAGTCCTGAATGATGCCATTGAACAGTGGTAAATCAGTAGAGGCCAGTTTTGCAATGTTCATATCCTTCATAGCCATTAACAGGACCTGAGGACGGAGACACAAGAATGGAGTCAATCATACCAGTTTAGGATAGTTCTTGAATCATACTTTATTTAGGAACCATTGTTAGTTAACAAATATAGGTGCTAGTGGTGCCTGTTAGATGGCAGCCAGCTACAGAAGTTTCTATCTTTGGTTTTGTTACGTTTTTGTTGGATCTTGTTGGTCAGTTCACATGTGTTTTTATGAGGCAACCACCTTATGACGATGTCTGATTTGATTTTTGATGTAACTTTTATTCTACTGCTGTGGCTCTAATACAATGTTACCTTACCTTTATAAACAAGTCCCCAAACCCTTGACCACTGTGTGAGAGAGAGTGAGGCAAAGGGAGAGAGAGAGAGAGAGAGAGAGAGAGACCTACTTCTTCATCAGCAACATTGGGACAAGAACGACGCTTTTTCCCAGCGTAGCGAAGCAAGGATGTGAGAGCACGCAGGCCAAAATCATAGTGGTCCTGTTTAGACAGCTGCTGTACTGCCAGGGAATACAGGGTGAACACCTTCTTAGCCAGGAGCTAATTAAGAGAAATAGGATAAGAGAGAGACCAAGGTGAATTAGAATAACAGGAGAACATAATAAGAAGAAAGGAGGAAAGAGTGAAAAGGGGAAATGTCAGGGATTAGTTAATCCATATGATGCAGGGCAATGTGTCAGTGACGTATTCCACTGAACATCCTTTCATCACTTATTATTCCCTGCCTCAGTGGATGCATCTGAAATCATAAATATGTTCTACAGTACAGTCAGCTTCAATGGCAGCCTAAACAAATTGACCCTCCTTCTTCTTTCTTATGTGCAACTGTGCATGTTACTTTCATCTGTCTGTTTTGTAGTCTTGATGCTGCACAGAGACCAAGTTGTTATATAATTAATTGATTTAAATAGTTTGAACATTACTACACACACACACACACACACACACGCACACACGCACACACGCACACACACACACACACACACACACACACACACACATAAAAACAAACAAATAAAGATGGGATAAACAGGATTTGATTTAGAACTTCTTAATCCATCACTCCATCCCCAATGACTGTCTGAGCTCATTATATGAAAGAGGCTTAATCAAGGATGTGAAAATTCACCACAGTATTCTTCAGAAATCAGTGTGTATTCATTAAATTGATACAACCACTATGCAAAGCCTTGTTACTGAGAAGTGACAGAGCTGAAGTGAGGTTTCCTTATAGTTACAGAGAGAGCTGAATGCTCATTTTCCGGAATCCTTTGCAAATTAACAACCAGCAGACAAATCCTGGCAATAGAATGCTGCTGTTACCCTATGCTAAACATAATAACCAAGACACTTGTGTTTGTCAAACAACAACAAAGGAACCCATGTGCTACAAATAAACAGAACATGATCATCATCAAATTTGAAATGCAGATCCCAGCTTTTTATAGAGCAGCAAACAGCAACCTTGGTGGTGCCCCATTTTCGAGGTGACAACTATTTATTGCCTCTAGCAGAAAACGTCTGAGAACACACAAAGCTGAATTTCTTGAGAGGTAGTACCTTACAGTTGTTGAATCCCTCTCCAAACAGTATGATCTCAGCAATTAGTGTAGAGTCTGGAACTACCATGGAGATTGGTCTAAACATGGACTTGAGGTTGTCTGGAAGCTCAGTACGACCAGCGTAACCTAGGGAAAAATACATATGAAGAGAAAACAAAAGACAGGAGATTCACTGATATTTAACACATAAAAGACACACTTAAATAAAATACTGCGTATGAAGTTACATATTACGGTTGACCTACCGGGATTCATTGTGATAAAGATGCCGCATGACCAGACCAGTCTTATGTGCTGTCCATCAAAAAGGAACTTGGACTGCCCAGCTGAGAGAGCAGACAGGATGGAGAGAATCTGTTGGGCGACTACTGACAACACCTCAATGTTGATTCGGTTGAACTCATCAAAGCACCCCCACGCTCCTGTCTGTTCAGGGTAGATGCAAGAAATGACATACAAATTTGAAAGTTCATGTGAACAATGAAACAAGCAATGAAAACAATTCTATTCCAATGAAAAGCTTTGTGAAGTTTAAGTTTTATATTAGGTTATTAGAAAATCATCTGCCATCAGCAGATAGAACAATAAACAGTAAGAAACTTACCGCTTGCTAAATCAGAACAAGGATTTCAATAAAAAGTTTTTGTTTGTGTGTGTCTCAATAACTAAACTGTAAAGATTTCTACCTCTAACGTCATCAGTCCTGTTCCTGGACATACAGAAAAACATATCCAGTCTCTTAAAACTATGTCAACTACTGGCATTACCATTTTTTATTATCATCATCATCATCATCATCATTCACATTACCATGACCCTGTCCTCCGTACCTGTGCCAGACCAGAGTACATGCGTCCCATGGATTTGTAGTCTAGGCCTTCAGAGCAGTTGACTACAATGACGTACATGCCTAGGGCTTTGCCTAAGTCCTTTACTGTCTCTGTTTTCCCAGTGCCAGCTGGGCCTTTAGGAGAGCCCCCTCGATGTAGATGTAGTGCTGTGGTCAGAGTCATGTAACACCTGAACAGTCAAACAGTGTCAATGAAGAAAACCAATCTGAGCTGTTTTATACATAATGTGTATAAAAATGTAAAATACAGAAATACTAGCAGGCTAATGGTAGCTTCTGTTTGCTTTAGTACAATTTACTTCACATTTAATTACACAAAATACTAATGACAGAACAAATCTGTCTGCAGCCTCCAGAACAAGGTTGTTATTTTGACGTTCTGATGCATTTATTAACTGGTACACATATAGACTAAATGATTATTTTGACCTGTCAGTAAGTGGAGTAATGACGAGTCGTCCAGAGTTGCCCAAGTACTCGTAGCCATAGTGGAAACATGTGTTGGTCTGTCGGATAATGCAATCATTCACGTCCTGTTAGGAGAACAAGCAAAGAAGAAAACTGAGTAACGATAAACTGAGTGGAGAACAGTGAGAAATACTGATAATATAATAATAATAGTAACTGTTCAGCTACAAGTGTTTCATGTGTATAATGTGTATGTAAGTGTCCTTTTAACTGGCACAGGCAGCAGAAAGTTATCTGTTCCCATCCAGTTTCATGAAATATGAAACATTACTACAAAGAAACTACACTAAACCTTCGCTGAAATTTGTGGTTAAAAAGGTTTTAAGTTCATAAGTCCTTTCTTCTACACTCTGTCTCCCTTTCCTCTGTACTATAGTATGCCCTAGGTGCGTCTCTCAGAGCATACCTTCTCCCAGTACAGTCGTAACTGGGAGAGCCACTCAAAGGCATTGACATCATGGCAGCCTGCTTTTGCCAGCTTGTCAATTACATCCCGAGCATGAACTTCCACTGTGACCAGGGCTACAATCTTTAGACGTAGAACTTTGGGCAGGTTACCACGGATTATCTCAGAATAGCATTGAAGCATGGAGACCTGAGAAACAGAGGAAATTAGGGGCAAAAGTTCAAGGTTACGTATATTAGCAGTCTGTTATTTCTTAACATCATTATTCCAGCTACCTATGTTGATAAAAAGGCTCAGTCACTGATTTAAACAGAAAACATTGTACTGATTAAAAAACACTCAGTCAAACCTGTTTCTTCTTCATGGACTTTAGGGCAGACTTGTCATCTCTGTCCTTGCTGATAACGAGAGCTTTAGTGACATCAGTGGTCCACTGGATCTGACTGGCTGTGATCAGCATCTATAACCACAAGAGTCCAATGACATGACAATGAGGTGTGGTAATTTTAAGTTTGCCAGGATGAAAAAAAAGAAAAATGGTTGGAATTATTATGTACAGCACATTCTTAACAGGAAGAAAAGAGCAACCCAAAGAGATATCTGATATTACTAACTGAAAGATAAATCCATTTACATGGCTCTAAAAATCTGTTTTTATGACCATGAGAGACGTTAAGTCACTGCATCAGTGTCAGTGAAGATGAAAAAGCACTAAAGAGGGAAAAGCCAAAGAAACATGTACCTGTCCTGGCCAGTCCTTGACCCATTTGTCTCTCTGTCCGGCCATCTTCCTCAAAGCTACAAGGCAGCTGTTCAGACATTCCTTCAGTGTAATACGCATAGTCTTCTCGACATCACACAGCCAAACCTATATGCACACAAAACAAGACAATCACATACAATCATTCTCCACTATGACTCTCTTTATCGTATGCATTATCACCAGCATTATCATGACTTCATGAGTTAAAGTCCATTGTCATCATCATCATCGCTGTACCTCCACAGGTCTATCCACTTGCACTGACTGGATGAACTCAACATACTCTCCATCAGCAGAAGACATCCCGACGGCATCTGTTTTATTTCCCACCTATGAAATCATAATCAGAAACATTTCATTAATCCCTGAGGAAATTATGAGGTCTCACTTGGTCTGTGGCAGTAAGACAGTTAAATGAAGAAGAAATAACAAAAATATAAAAAAATTACCAATTACTCTATATTACAATTGAAATAAAACAACAATACCATATTCTGTTATAATATGACAGCAGGCTATATATGTAACCAGTGTAATGATTGTCCTTTCAGATGGAGGAGTTGTACAGCGAGATGGCCACAGGGAGGAAAGACATACATGTATGTACTGATCCGTTCAAATCTGCATACACATAATCCTTGTAAACTTTTTTTTCAACTGGGATAAATAAATACACAAATGTTGCCTAATAATTGTAAAAAAAACCAGTACTACATATGGTTAAAAAACAAAATACTCATTACTCAGCGCAGGTCTCACTCTAAAAACGTGTTTCCACAGATGAGGTTTTCTTGAGTCATGGCTAGTGTACCAGTGGAGGCTTACAGCATCATTGCATTGTTATATAACACTTTGCCTACAGTGACATAAATAAACATCATAGGAACATGTCAGCTGTATCTAGCTGTAAGTAAAGTAGCCTTAAATTACTCTTCCCCAGAAGACGCGTAGCGTATGTGTGCCTTTGATTAGGTAATTTCTGTGCCTTTTGAATGCGCAGGCTCTTGATGTTGTCAAAACACTTCTTCAGGTGTGGTTGCAGGGCTTCTGGGTTCTGTGACTGCCCCAGGATCTCCAGCACGTCATCATTGGACAGGAAGTAGAATCTTGGGAATAGCTGCCTCTTTGTTTCCAGATACATGTCCAACGCCTTCTGGATCTCCTCCAGCTGGGCACTCATCTCTGACAGCTTCTCTGGCAAGCCTGAAAGACAGAGAGGGGGGTGAGCAGTTTCTTTGTGTTTCTTAACGCACAAGCCTATTTTAACCTATGTGTCATGATATTGTCACTACAAATGTCAAATAGACAATAGTGCGTCTGATGAAATATGAGACACATATTAATCATCATCCGTATACATATCGTCTCAATATAAAACTGACACATTTTAACACAGAATCAGTTAAATTAGAAAAAACAGAAAAGAATGACCAAGGACCAAATATTTCTTAAGATAAGCAAGTGCATGAGCCATCTTGTCAAGTTTGTATATTTTTTTAAGCTGCTCATGTGATCAATCTCACTGTTAAAATAATACTACAGCCTCTATGCCACAGTTACATTCATTAGACTTTGTAAATGTAAAGGTCTGTATTATTGGTTGAATTAAATGTGTTCTACAACATGCATAATCATATTTTACAACATGCAGTAAAACTCAGTGCGTATGTACTATGTTTTGGGCATATCTTACTCCCTCAGGTTTGCTCTTGTTAAAGTTATTCCTATTTCTGTGTACGAAGCTATTAGTTACATTTATTGGTCGCAAAATTCTACACTATAACAATTGTAAATCACAAAATTAGTATGTTTAAACTAGTGCTGGGCAGCGATTAATCGCACTGTTAAGGGCAAAACTTAAAAATGAATTCAAAAGTAGTTTATTATTTATTTATAAAATCTATCACGTCAACCACCTGAAAAACATTTTTGAAACACAGTTGTTAATTTGACTGCTGTCATTAAAGCAAACACATAAACATCATGATTCCTTCAAGTGTTTGTGTCAGTGTCTGTTGTTTGTGTGAACTGCTGCATCAACGATGTGTATTAAGTGACATGTCAGATTCCAAGTTCTCCGGGGATAGGAAATTCAGCTTTGCAGAGGTTACAAATAACTGTGGTTCTACCAGGCCTAGTTTAAACTTAAAGGAAGCTGTGTTTTTTTATTATATGTATTGTATTATTACACATTACACCGATATTACTGTCTTGTGTACCACATGACTATTTTGGTCTAATCATGACCAAAATATTAGCAATAAAAGAAACAAACCGTGGATTTGGAGAATCGTTGTACCACTACAAAATTCCCATGAATAGGTAACAAAGTCATACCAGGGTGGTGCGTTCCCTGTAAAGCATTGTTGTCTTTATGAAGTCGTTTCATGATGACTTTCCAACTAGAACTAATATCTTCAAACTTTTTGCACTCCTGAGGCAGCTGCTCCCTGATGTCTTTTCCTTGAAAAATGTTCTAGAGGGAATAAAAACAAAGACAAATGGAGAATGGCAGGGAAAAAACAGGGTACAGTTGTGAAAAGAGATTAATTGTATGATGATGACATACTTTTTGTATCCCCTTGGGAAAATTGTTATAAGAGACCAAACGAATAAAGGTATGACAAAACCCATTCGAAACAGGACAAAAATCACAAAACCAGAGAGCTGTGAAGGACATTAACAAAAATCATCAGCAGGTCTGCTTTTAAATTAAATGATACTGTAATCACCACATGGACCTTTCAGTCAGAAATCCTTTTTTGGAATGGATACTGCCAGCAATGTTGCAACTAAATTTTATAACAATGAAAAGCACCCACATAAAATCAAAAGAGATTTTCATATTCTGGGCTAAATAGGCTCAAAGTATCAATTAATTATCATCATCATAATCTACTTAAATTAAGAACAACCACAATAAATAAATACTGTACCCACCTCCAGATAAATCCACTGACGCTGCACGGTGAGGATCATTTCAATGACTTCCAGCACCTGGGACAGCCGGCGTTCCCAGCAATCCACCTCCTGCTCAAACGCTTTCACAAATCGAGAAGCCTTCATTGTGGACAGAATAACCTGGTTGTCCTCCAGGGCCTGGAAAACATCCTCTGTACCTCTGAGAGAAACATAGAAAAAGACTTAAACATGACAGTTGATGATAGTGTAAAACACTAATGGAAAAATTGCTGATTACAGTTCTTGTTTGACCTCAGGCACACAGTATATACCAGCAGTCACCTAAATTTCTTTTCAGTAAACAACTGTTTATTGCTTGGCTCTCTTTCTGTGCACTTCCCCCCTCTGTCAAATTAGTTTACGCTGGTAATTACTGACCCAGGAGTCTGACTCAACACATTTCTATATGAAGCAGATGGACTTGGCATTTCTGCTTTCATCAGGCAGGCTGTCACTTGCTAAACACAATTCTGATCACTCATCACTGATGGCGAACACACTTGCTCTCTAATAAGGGTGCTCACAGACAACAGACAAATCCAACAGACACAATTCTGCACCATATTTGCTCCCTGCTATACAGCCCTTGTCACCAGGTGTAGCCTCTGCTGAACCTGAACCTTCCATTAAACCTGTCTCACCTCAACCGGTAATGGCCTTCATCTTTGTAAGGTGCAATGTCAAGGAATGTTTCCTCCCATGTCTTTATAATGCTCTCCAAACCCTTAAAAATAAAAACACAAAGAGTAATGTTAACAGACAGTAGACAACACTGAGAATCCAAAACCATCTATTTTTGAATTCTACTGTCTACTTGTATTATACTTTATTTAAAAAAGAAAAGTTGAATTGGTAATTTCTAAAAGGCACAAATAGACAATACAACAGAGAAACCATTTTCTGAAACCTTGTAGACTATTTCCTCCTTCACTTACACTGTGTCTGGAATGTTGTTATATTGTGATTGTTGATACTGATATGTTGACTGCGAGAGCAAACTGGATTAAAGCTGTTGTTTTAATTTGCATAAATATGGTCCACAAATTGCACAACGTAATTTATTTTGTGTACTGATGTATTTGGTAAGAAAGAGGTGATGGGGCTAGGGGTAGGATGATGTTAACATTGGTTGGGACGCAAACACAGCTGCTCTATGATCTCGCTGTGCTGTATGTCTTAACCTGCAATTCCTGTGTGAAATAATGGTTGCTATAAATTGGCTGGATAAGACAAAATAAGGCCCCTTGAGAGTGACAAAAGGACTGAACCTGTTCTATGGAGAGTTCCTTGCTGGCGGCCCCAGAGATATCACAGATTGTGTCAGCAAACTTGTCAAGGCTCAGAGACATCATCTTCTCCAGGGTGAAGTCGGCACTGGTATGATCAAAAGAGCACTGCAGGTCTTTACAAATCTGCTTCCAGTGTCTGTAAAAAAATAGATTGAGAGTATTATTAGTCTTACAGCTTCCTGGGCACTGTTACCAAATGAGTACAATTAATTTTCTATTAGTCATTAGCAAACAGATGTGGTAAGACATTGAACCTTTGAGGTCAATGGTAAAGTTGGCTGTTTTTGACAACTTTTGATTTTACCTTTATATTTCACGTTACACCTATGCACACAATAAGACAAAGTTACTGCTGAGTTTGTTTTTTTTCCAACTCAGATCAGGTGTGACAATAGGCATGTTTCTTTTTCACTTGTGTCACTCAATGAAACAGCTTCTGTCCAGAATGACGCAAAGGGCCAAAAGGAAAAGGCATCACCAGATGCGTCCTGATTTGCACAATTTAACACACGTAAACTGTTTATCATGGCGCTGGTTTTATCAACATCATTCAAAAAACTAGTCTGAAAGTTAAGAAAACATGCTTACATGCTAAAACAGGGCCTTAAAAACAACCTACCATTTTAATAACATGAATAACATGAAGGACATAATAGGACAAGGACAAGATATTTATGGAACACTTATCTGGGCATGACAGATGTATCACTGCACCCTGAGCCTGTACAGGAGCAGCATGAGCACATGGACTGACATAACTGACAGCTGGCATTGACGAGAAAGGAATGGAGGTTGAAAACGGTGGGGAGCAGCTCTCATTTAAGACCTAGGTAAAAGTACCATGTTTCTCTTTTATGACCCTCACCATGACATCCAGGATGCATTTTTCCCCCCTGTGTATTTATTTTTTTTATGGACTATTCAGTGAGGAAAGAAAGGTTAGTTCTCCACAGAGAGCAGGGAAAGGGGACACACCAGAGTGTGGCAGTAAAACAGAAAGTTTATACAGGAAGGTTTTATCTGCTGGGTCTGCTGGATGCCAATCATTAGGATCTGCCTAGGATAAAATAAATTGATACTTTGGTGTCAGTGAGTACCTGTCTCTCATGGCTGGATTCCTCATGTCAGCAATGAGAGGCATGATCCGCTTGAACTGGTTGATTTTGTTTTTAGAGAAATCTACTATCTCCCACTCCTTGTCCTGCAATCAGAAAGAGTTTTCACTACTGTGGATTATAAAAGTGATATTAGACTGACATTAGCAACAGGTTTTGTGCATCCTGGGGCAGTAAAAGCCGTAAATTTAGATGTCATGTGACTGCTGTAAATACTGAGTTCCTTAGGAGTTTGCTGACTCTATATCCATTATAAATGCATAAATAGTAAATATACTTACACATCTTTCTACAAAGATAACTGAAACACATAACTTAGCTAAACCATGACTATTCCAAAACACCAAGGAAGCCAAATGTGACTATGGCAGAACTGACCTTAAGTTCTCTCTGAAGCTTGTGGAGTTTTTTGAACATGTCTTGTGCTATGCTCTCCATATCCTCTGTCTGCAGCGTAGCAAACTGACCAGTCTTCCATTTGTTCCAATTGGCATTCCACTCTTGTGTGATCTCCCAGACTTCCTGCAGATGGTCTATGTCCTGTATAAAACAGACAGACACAAACATCAATACAAACAAAAGCTCAGTCAATGCTACTTTCCTATAAGGATAGTATTTATAAATAAAGCTATTCTTTCATTTTATTGTTACATCCTGAGTTGGGATTCAGCCTATGATGTTATATTACATGAAAGCCCCTCTCGCTCATTTTCCAATTACGACACACATACTACCAAATGTTTGTAAAATTCACATATGCTGGACAAGTTTATCAAAACACACAATTTAAGATTATACAATAATTTTAACTGCTTATTATACTGGACTGTATATAAGATCATTGAAGTATATATGAACAGTGAGCTGTGTGCTGCATCAGACCTTCTCCAGCTCCCGGATGATTTTTGAGGGTGGTTGATCTAGTTTGAAAAAGCCCAGCCCATGAAGGATGGCGCTCTCTTCCTGTTTCATTGTTTCCAGCTGGGTGCGATGCTCCGCTATTTGTTTTAAAGCCAACTCAGTGCTCAGTGCACTGTCAAAGGGACCTGGATATGCAGATGTGAAAAATTTTATACTTTCATAAATAATCATAGAAATACACTCATGTTCATATTCACACACACAAAAGCACATGAAAAAAGGGAACACATGAAAAAGTATTTGTCACTTTTTTGTGGAAAGGAAACTGTCAGGAAATATGTTTTTGGAGGGAAAAAAGTGAAAAAGTAATTGCTAAATAATGAATGAACTGTGATTAACCACATTTTTTTAGAAAGTTGAGTTCAACTTAATTTGCAGCACACAGGCCTGATGTTAAATCAAGAAATCACTTAAATAGAAGCTGTCAGACAAAGTGAAGCATGACAAAAAATCTCCAAAAGCAATACATCATGCTGTGATCCAAAGAAATTCAAGAGCAGATTAGAAACAAAGTCACTAACATGTATCAGTCAAGAAACGGTTACAAAGACATTTGTAAAGCTTTGGGACTCCAGCGAAAACATTGAGAGTCACAAATGGAGAAAACCTGAAACAGTGGTGAACCTTACTCCAAGAGCACAGAGACAACTCATTCAGGAGGTCATAAAAGAATCCAGAACAGTTAAGAAACAGTTAAAAGAAACTGGGAAACAGTGGCGTCATGGGTGAGACAAGGTGAAAGCAACTGATGGCCAAAGATGTGTTTGGACAAATAGTGGCATTTAGTTTGCAGGAAAACAAAGCCCAGAGGTTATAACCTGTGCTGCTGAACTCCTGAACAGCGGCCTGGATCTTTTTCTTGAACTCCTCAGAGGAGAGGAGGAAGTTGTTCTTAAACTTCTCCTTGTGCTTCTGTAGCATGATGTCACTGTCAATCAACACCTGCTGGAACCACACCCACTCGCCATTCAACACCTCATGCATGTCCTGCACCTGTGGGTTGTAGGATTTTGATTATGATAAAGACATTATTTATGTGTAGATATATATATATATATATATATGTGTGTGTAAGTGTTTGTATGTTATTACGTGAGGTACTTACAGCCTGTTCCAGTGGGACCTCATATTTGTCGAGGATTCCAAACTGTTCGTGGATGAAAGGAATCTGAGCTTCTGTCTTGGCCAAATTGCTCTGCAGAGTCTCCAGGAGTTTCAAGCTATCACCAAGATCAGCCAGTGTCTGGGGGGGTTGTCTAAGCCTAAACACACACATAAAAATATATATAATAAAAAGTACACCCAAAAAAAAAAGTATACAAAACATGCAGTATATAACAATAACCAGAATGACAGTATATATATATTTATATATATATATTTACTGTACATTATCTTACATGTTTACAGGGGTAAACATTTGTCTCTTTCCTTTCCCATCTCGTCTTACTATTATCTTCACATTTTTTATTGAATGGACAGATCTGGAGTCAACTACTAGTCTGTGTTTAACACAGTGAACTGACCTCTAGTCCTACAACTGCAGCAGATGTTGGTGATACGGGCTGTGAGCATCACTGGTAATCACAGTAATTAAGGTGGTTATGGTGTGGGCTGGATACCCCATTGTTCATGAAGCTTAGCATGTCACAAAATTATTATTATATGTATTACTATATAAGCAACGGACAGTGCACAAGAGAGGTGAAGTATGCAGGCAGGTGGAGTGGGTAGAGACCAGTGCTAGGGGTGATGTGTGACAGAAGGATGGCTGCAAGAGTGAAAGGGAGGATTTTACACAGCGGTATTGAGACCTGCTATGATGTATGGTTTGGAGACGGTGCCACTAACAAAGAGTTGAAGGTGGCAGAGCTGAAGATGTTAAGGATGGAAATGAGCACATCAGAGGGACAGCTCATGTTGAGCAGTTTGGAGACAAAGTTACAGAGGCAAGGTTGACATGGTTTGGACATGTGCAGAGGAGTGATAGTGAATATATTGGAAAAAAGATGCTGAGTATGGAGCTGCCAGGTAGGCGGAAAAGACGAAGACCTCAGAGGAGGCTCATGGATGTACTGAAGGAGGACATGCAGACGATTGGTGTGACAGAGCAGGATATTAGGGACAGGGTGATATGGAGGCAGACTCCTAAAGAGAGCAGCCTGAAGAAGAAGAAGACGGAGAGGAAGACTGTATATTACAGTTTCATAACTGATGCCTTTTTCTTCTCAGTGAAATAATTTTTTTAGTAATTATTATTTTCTTTTAACAAAAATGAGTCGACTAAAGTCATACTACAGTATGTTTTAGTCCATAGTGTCCGGGTGTTAAACCGCTCTCTCTTCTCACTGCCTGCAGTCTCTAGTGTCTGCAATATAAGCAAATAAAAATATTGCCCAAAATAAGAGCCTGTTATTTGATTCCACACCTTTCAGCATTATCGTGCAGTAAGTCATGAAGTCCTTTTAGGCGGGTGCTGGCCATGTGTTTGAGCAGCTGAGTGAACTTGGTTTGCCACTCACTGCAGTGCTGCACCAAGGAAGACTTGAGTGGTGAACAGTCCACCATGACAAATTGGATGTTTAAAACAGTCTCTTCCTGTTGGACACTGTTGGCCTTTTCTGTGTACCTGCAGGTGAACAAAAGAACACACATGACATAAGAGTGCAGAAGAGGGAGATTAATGCATCAGTATGCTACAAAACCGTTTAAAGATGTCTTATGACAAACTGGGGAGAGGGACATGTATAAAACGAAAACACTTCAGGTTTGAAAGGGCATTTTTAAACAGGCATCAGTGAAAGTTTGACATTTTGCTATTTTAAAAAAGTAGTATCCAAAGGTTCATAGACACTTCCAAAATGTTTAGAAATGAGCTTCTTTGTATAGTACCTGTGTATATCAGCATCAAATGAAGTGACGGGTGAGTTTAGTCTCTGGTAGCGTTGCATAAAAGAGTCCTTGTCAATATGCCAGATGTTCTTATATTTGTCCCAAGTCTTCAGATAGGCCTGAAGTTTGCTGGCATTGGCTGTCATCCCTTTGGAAACCGCAGCCTGAATCCTTCTTATCTCTTCATCTTGTCCTGAAGGATCAAAGAGGACCAGAGTGACAATTGAGACGAAGGCAGAAGCACAGTATGTCTAAGTCACTGTACGTATATATACGAATGCTATGTAATCACTGTCTGTAATTAACAAAGTTGTTATTCTTGCTGGACCAGTCTTTAACTGTGCTCCAGACTTGTACCAACCATGTACCTTTAGAATCTGTACATAAGACTGAGCAAAGTGATTGAAAAACACGTTAATTATAATTAAACAATTTAAATAATTTAACATACATTTGCTGAGATCCCAGAAACAACAGTTCTTATATATACAAAGATATTCTTTCTCAAAAAATCTTGATTCCCCAAAAGTAAATATGAAACATTATTCAAAAATACTTCCAACCTATGTTAATATGTATTGAATTTTCCTCTGACTGTTTCCAGGTAAGAAGTTCAGGGAGCCGCTTAAATTCTGAGATTGTATTGATAATCTGAGGCAAAACGTTCACCATCTCAGCGAGCTTTCCGAGTGTTGGGGAGAACTCCACCTGTAAAAGCAGGTATTAGGTTAAAGTCAGTGCCTGTATTGTGTTTGTTAATGTGTTGTGTGACACATCAAATTGCCAGCTGATAAATTGTGCATTGAACTGATCTGCTTAGAGTACCTGCATGTGAGTGAGTGTGTTAAGATTGAAGAGGGTTTGATGATACCTTTGTTGTTTCAGGAGTTGCCTGGCGTAGTGTTACGAGGATTCTGAACAAGGGATTGGGCGATGTCTTACCGTCGCCGTTAATAGCCCTGGATAGCATCTTCATGGAGCATTTGATGTTGTTCTTAAAAGCTTCCTCTACTATGTGGTCCACCTTCTTTGTGTAGGTCACCCAGTGCTCCTGGACCTTGCATACCATCATAAAAATGAACACACATGACAAGGGAGAGCAAATTTGAGCTGTGTTTGTTATGAAATTACCATTACAAATTCCAGACATTTTAATTTGATTTAAATGACATGAGAATCTTGTTTTTTTTACCAGTTTAATTACTAGTTAAATAACTTGTATGATCAGTATTACGACAGTTGCGAATAAAGAATAATGCTTCTTTATTTTCTAAAATTTGAATTATATAAATGTCCCAGAGTAAATTACTAAAGTGCAGGAAGATTTCTGATGGAGTGAATGACAAAAAAACAGAACAGACCTCATGTCCATCAGCAGAGAAGGTGTTATAGATGCTGGTCATTGTATCAACAATCCCCTGGTGTGCTGAACGTAGTATTTGGAGTTGGCTCTGCTGGTGAGCCTGCTGGTCATTCTCAAACTCCAGATTCCTAAAAATAACAACCAACCAAACAACAACAACCAAAACAAAACCAACGTGCATGAGTTGGATACATAACCGATGTGTTGCAGAAACTGTCAAGAAGTGGAGAAACTTGGACGTCCTCACTAAGTTGTTAGTAATGCGTTAACAGTAGCCTGTTAAAATACCTGCTGTTTTTTTTTTACCTCTACATCTGAACTGAGAGACATGACATTTCAAATAATGACAACAAGGAAGAAAGTCACATCTCTACTGAGCACGGCTATAAAAATGTATAAAAATGAACAATTACATAAGAGAAGTTAAGTTTTAAAATCCAATGAAAGACTTGGAGGAGAAAAAGAAAAAGAAGGAATTTTTTATGAATTTCTTTATGAATGTTATATGAAGTGGCTTATTCATTCATCACATATGTCTGATTACCTGTACACAGTCTTTCCATCCAGTCTAATTAGCAATGTTTCACTGATCTGGCGACAGAGGTTTGAGATGGATAAATTGGAGACTTTGTAACTATCAACAATCAACTGCACCTGGAGAGTAAAAAGGGTGAGAAAGAGGTTCAGTACGCTGCTGTTCTGTAAAAATGATACTGCCTAAATCTCAAAAGTCAGTAAGAAGAGAAGTTATTCAGTAACAATGAAACCACACAAGTAAGTGATGACGTGTGTGTTATAACCTTGTCAACATGCTGAAGACAGTCACGGATGAAGACGTTAGAAGTTCCTCTAGTTAACCACAGGAGCTTGTTCAGCCCTGGCTGAATCTTCTTATCAATCAAATGAATTCGCTCCCGAAACAGACCCAACTCATTGGGAGACAGCATTCCAATGATCCTGAAGACACGTCAGAAGGACGTAATAAAGTATCAAGGATTATTTATTGTGTTTTATTTAATAGGTAAGTTTATATAACAGTAGAACAGGCAGGGCACTAGAAGAATAATATATGACTAAATAATATGCGACTAAATGTGCTTTTATTCTAAATCCCTGTCTTATATTACAAACTAAAGGAAGCAAACATTTTGATGCTAGATTGAAAAATGTTTTAAATCCCAGCCCAGGCACCTAGCCCATCCCCCATACCAGGTGTGTCCTTGAGCAAGACACTCATCACTAGCTCCTTGTAAGTTGTTTTGGATGAAAGCGTCTGCAAAGTAAAGTCAAGATGTAGGTTTGTCTCTCCTACATTACAGTTCTAAGCAAGAGTCTTTGTTTTTGTGCTACTGCAAACAGCAGAAACTATTACTTTGGAAGGTGCGCTGTGAATAGAACACATGTCAGTGTGAAAAAAGGATTCTCTACAAACTCTCTACCACAAAAACATGTCAGGGAATTGCACAAGTGATATTAATTACCCACTGTCATTACAATGAAGTGCTGTAATGTACACAGACACCCACACAGCAGCTTTATATAACTGCTGCCTAGCTTATACAACAACATGTTAATATAATTTAATCTGTACCAAGTACACAGGGAAGTTAAATCAGGGCAACCTCCAAAAACTAATTATAATGTTTTTGACATAACCATGCATCAGATCTCTGATATCAGAAATCATTGTTTAATGTCATATTCATGTTTGTTTTCATCCATGTGTGACAGACCTGTTATAGTCTCTGATCAGCAGCAGCACTCTCTCTCTCAGGCCTCTGAGGTCTTCCCTGTCCTGGTAAATCTCAGACACAGCTTGGGGGATTTCAAACTTCAGTCGATCCCAATAGTGGACCTCAGAGAACAGGTTCAACAGGTTGCTGGACAAAAAAAGAACAAAAACACAAGATGAATAATAAGGACATGTATGTGTCATATAGATGTTTGCATATGTCTTTGTGCTAGATTTTCTATCTGAATATACTATGTTAAGAGAAAGCCGTATTTTTGTATATAATAGATGGTAAGTGTATTTGTCTCTCCAGTGTGACCATGGAACTGTTGTTTACATACATGTGATGGGTTTATGGGTATACAGCTACAGTGCTGTGAAAAGGTATTTGCGCCTAAGATGATTTAATTTTTTTGCGTATTTGTCACCATTAAATGATTCAGATCTTAAAACAAATTTTAATATTACACGAAGATAACACAAGTAAATACAAAATTCAGTTTCTAAATGATGATTTGATTTATTAAGGGAAATAAAGCTTTCCAAACCTGTCTGGCCCTATGTGAAAAAGTAATTGCCCACTGAACCTAATAACTGGATGTACACCCTTGACGGCAACAACCACTTATTTATCTGAATTATTCAAGTGTGAGAATATGCAAAAAAAATAAATAAATCAGTAACTAGTTTTTTACAGTACTTATCAATGTGAATGTTTGTGTCTACTGTGTAACCCACTTGTCAAAGTTGATGATCAGCCTGCCTGTCTTGGCTTTGCAGCGCACCATGAGAGGCTGCTCCAGTCTCTTCAGGTACTGCTCGTCCAAGTTCTGGCTCCACATGCTGAAGCTGTTCCTCACTATCTCATCCAAAACCTGGACAACCTGGTTATACATGAGAACCAGCTGCTTGCGGCTGTATGACTCATGCATGAAGGGGGCCTGAAGCGCCTGGAAATACAGGAAAGGGGACAAAAGAGGAAATAGTCAAGGAAGGGAAGCAAAGCTTTTTACTTTGTACACTAGTAGTATAACTGGTGTGTGCCAAAAGGAATACATGTAAATGATATATATATATATAATGGATTCACCTCCATGGGTTTGTCTAAGCGATGTCTGAGGGCCCTCGCCCAGTGTGCCTGTCCTGCTATACGAGGCATATGGTCAGGAGAATCTTTTGTCCTCTGATTCAGTTCCTTGTTGACCATTTTGACCTCTCTGTTAAACATGTTGTACACTTCCTCCGTCTTCTTTTCTGTGATGCGTTTAATGGACTAGGATTGAAAAGATGTAATGCAAAGGAATAAGTAGATAAGTTGCATGGTGATAAGAGAAGATAAGAAGACAGGTGAAATGAAGAAGCAGAAAAGAAAACAGAGAATCCGAGTTTGAGAGTGAGTCTGAGAATCAAGACAAACTTAGGGGCTGTTGAAGACTTCTCAATACAACACACAGGTCTTTTTCCTCTTGGTGCATTTATGTGATGAGGCAAGGAAGGAAAATTTACTTTGGCTCAGCTATAACAAACGGCACCCAAACCACCGGCATCCAGTAATGAACTTATATGGCTACAGTATATGTACTGTAAAGGTTTAATAAATCTATGAGATTTGAACATTAACGTAATCGACACCATGGCAAATATGCTTTATAAAGCCTTGCTACAGATGTAATGTAATAAAAAACTGTATGAAATGAAAAGTAATCTTTTTGTTAAGTGAAAAATAACATCAAGTTTTCTATTTCTTGTGGAACAGTTAAAATATAACTGTTTAATGTTTCTTTAAATATCTAAAATTCATTCAGATTAAGCCACTGTAAAACATGAATTAATGGTCCAAACCTGCCGTACCTGTTCATGACAGGTATAACACATCTGGACCACTCATCACAGGTACGGCAAATCTGGAACACTCATAAATTTCACTTGTATCTAAGAATAAATCACATCAAATTCACTAAAATTATTTGCACTTGGCAGTTCAGAACAAGTCTTTTCATAGGAGCAATTCTTGCATGAGGCCCAAGGTGTTTAAAATACATGTTTAGTAAATGGAGTAAAAGCAAAGCTGGATGATATACTGAAATTCATTTGATCAACTCATTTTTGAAAATAATGTAAGTTGTCACCCTGGAGACACCTACATGTGCGAGCTTTTGCAGTCAATGAGCTTGAGTAATGGTGGCTACAGCAGCTGAACAGTGAAATGATGATATGTGATACAGACATCACAAAACTTTAGGGAGTGTCTCATATTTTGACAGCAGCTCTCTGACAGCCACAAATGATATACAATATCCTGGAAATTCTTCTCCTCTCTTTGTATTTTAAGTGGTCCAATCACTTATCTTCGCAATCATGTCCAGCTCTAACTTAAATCTACTCTGTGTGTGTGTGTGTGTGTGAAGCAGACACCTCTCTAGTAGACATAGGCCTAAAAATGTCCAGAAGCCGAACTCCTTCCTCCACAGTGTTCACCGTCTTAAACACAGAACGGATCAGGTTTTGCATCATCATTTCCAGATCTTTTATCAAAGCTTGGAACCTGTGTATCCACACAAGCAGGAAAGTAAACATACATACACACTTACCAAAACACATTTTTTTCATTTGTTAAAGAGGAATAGACATACTTGTTGAATTCACTGCACCATGTACTGTTCTTGACATCAAGGATGCACTTGCCAACAGTGAACAGGATTTGTAAGCCATGGTGAAAGTTTGTCTCTATCTCCAGGAGGGACCGGGTGAACTCTGGTCCTTGGCAACCAGTGAAGCATGGCAGGGCCCTCTGCTGACCATCTTCCCACCGGGCAAACTGGTACTGGCAGTCACATACCTGAGAGCAGGCAAAAGAAAATAATGTAATACATATTGCATTGACACGAGGAAAAGGATATTACTAGACAACTGATTGTGCAGTGATCGATGTGCAGAAGATGCTGAAATATATGGGGATAGAGAATGGAGTAAAAAACAACAAAAGCTAACACTTATATAATGTATTTGACTGGGATCTATTCCAACACAATGAGAGCACTTATCACATTCAATTTGACACATCCTATCGTGGTCCTAACCCACTCCAGTTATTCACGTCAAACAATAAATAGTCTGAATTTTATTTATTTTTTTTTCATAGTTCAACACAGCATTTGTCATGACACAATGCTTTTGGTAAGAAGTTGTAATGGAGGTGTTCAATAAAAAAAACTGTAACTTAAGAATCACTGTTTTGCACCTTGACATAATTAAAGTGTCATAAACAATGAGTGAGAAGTTAACACAAAGTAAATAGCTTTAATAACTTTACAGTAGCTGAAGGTTCACATAATGAAAGCAGAAATAACTGGATAATGTCAATCTTACACTAGCCTTAAATTGTTTTTATAGTATGCAATGCAATAAAAACTGTCAGCACGAATGTTATACAATGCTGGTTGCAAAGGGTATAAAAATAATTGTTAATTGCAACAGCCTTTAGTTATTGAACTCACCATAACACATAAGGTGCATTTCCACCAGAAAATGTCTGGCAGTTTATATTACCAGGAACTAAAGTCATGTTTGCATTTCCACATTAGTTCTAAAGCAAATCATAATGATTAGCCCAATGAAATAGTATGTTTTTAAATCAATATTTAACAATATGTAAAATGTATATGCATATATATGTAATGTACAGCTTAATTTCACAGAGTTGTAGTATAGTGATGTGTTTCTGTAAGTGCCCAGAAGCAGTTCTCACGTGTGAGTGAGGGAAACATCCTCACCTCAAGCAGGTCTTTGAATCTCTGAATGTTAGAATCAATCAGGACAAAAAAGCTGCTTTGGTCCAGTACCCAACCTTTTGAAGAATACCTGGAGAGAGAAGCGGAACAGGAGAGAGAAAAGGACGAGAAAGGGAAGAGGAGATAAAGAGTCAGAAAGGGAATGTTACACTGACATCTTTGATCCATTCCTGAGGACCAAAATCCTCCACATCCCTCATGTTGACTTGGATCAATTTTGTTTATCATTTTACAGTTTAATAATAACAAACTTTTCTTCAGTTCCGTCTCATCAATTAATCCCATTTTCAACCTAAACTCTTTTCTTTTAGTCAATGATTTTAAGGGTCTGTACATTTATGCAAAAACTACAATCACCAGAAAGAAATTTTGACTTTGACTTAACTAAACACCAACATTCAATTTTAAGCTAAAGCCACATGAAAGCTGATATTTGACTTTTGACAGTTTAAGGTTTGTGATTTTTAAGTCACTAAGAATGCCCTGATAACAGTGTGAAGTGTCCCTACAGAGGGGAGAATTTGCCTACTTGTGGTGAATCTGTGATGCATGCATGTATATTTCTTTCCACAACAGGCAGCACTGGATACAGTCGTTGAGAATTTTCTTGCTGGACAACACATATCCCCCAAAGATCCTTTCCAGAGAGAAGCTTTGGAGGCACATATGGATGACCATACTACTCACCTGCAACACATCAGAAAATACGTAGAGAGTTACAGACATTTATATGTATATGCTCAAATGATTAGGTACAATCACATTAACACAATACAAACATAACTACACTCTAAATTCCTCTTAGCAGCTTACAAATATGCACACACTGAACATGTCAGTTTCCTGCAAAAAAGGAGAAAGAAAAAAAGAAGATACAGCTTTTTTGAAATCTATAGAGCCTGGGAGGTGGATCCATAAATATCCTTCTAAATAATTTAATGTTTTTTTTTCATTCTCAGCACAACAACCAGACAAAGTTACATGTATCTTAAATGTATTTGGAGGAGGCAAAACATATTTGACTTTTTTGTAATACAGTGTATTATAAAACCAAAAATATAACATATGAATGATATCTATCACTATACCATGGTTACAAAAGTAGTTTTCATCCATTAAGGTTGTTTTAAGGTTATTTTCTCTCTCAACACTCACCTTAAGTATTAGCTGGAACATCTCAGTCAAAGGTTCTTACCTTGCAGCCTTTCGTGATTGCAAAATAATATTAAAAGATGACATTAAGGGTCTTATGCTCGCCAGTACTCTATATTGAGCACTATTCCAGGGTTGCTTGTGTTGTCAGATCACAGCAGCCATATGTACAAACACAAAATAATTAAGCCCAATGCTTTGTCTAAGCCAGTGATGTTTTAAATAGAGATGTTCGATATTGGCTTTTTTACTGATATCCGATATATTGATATCCTCTGACTCTTAATTTCTGATACCGATAGAAACCGATACCAATATATGCGGGGTAATGACGCGCTTTGATGATCTCATCAAAGTGCGCGCCAATAGACGTCTAGTTCAAGTTTGGCTCAGAAATGTAGAAGTCACAGGATATATTGCAGTGTGGCAAGGTGTGCCAAACAAACACAAATATCTCAAAAACTATACTTCGGATTTGTCATAGAAAAGAAGCTGAAGAGTTTGATGTATAATATGTGCATGGTTTGTAAACGTTGTGTCATTAAAATAGTAAAAACTGATACCGATAACTTCCAATATTACATTTTAGTGTCAATAACTTTTGATGTCAGACATCCCTAGTTTTAAATATAAAATATATAAGACAGAAGGAGTGTGTGAGAGAGAGTGAGAGAGAGAGTAAGATGAGGAAAATAACAAAATGAAGGCATGCATAAAAACAAAAAAAAAGAAATGCAAACAATGGTAGATCAGAACATAACTATTTTAGGCTCTGTCTATGCTGATGGCAGTTGAAATGAAAGGGTTATGAAAATAATGATGCAGTCTTTTATTCAGTGCGTTCATTCGCAGGGTATTTTTAACTCTTGATATGTGATGTATGAGCACCCTGGATGAGTGAAGTGGGCTTCAGTTGTGATGATGCCTTATCAGAACAAGACACAAAGCTAATTCAGCTGGTTGCTGACTACTAGTAAACATCTGTGAAGATTTTCAGGTCGTTCAGGTCATGGTTATCCCAAGGGTGTTGTTCGGTGGCAACTGGACTTTGTTTGTTAAACCTCTTATCTGAAAGGCGTCATCAGTTCTGACTAGTTTGGGGTGACAGGCATTAAGCTGTTGTGGAGTCATTAAGTCATTAACACTTTGATGATCACCTGTGGGTTGTTGTTCCACCTGACATTTGTGTGTGTCATTAGGACCACCTTAAACAATGTTTTAATGACTGCGACTGTGTACAACTCTGTACATTCTTCACTTCATTGAATATTTGTACATATGGGAGACTAAACAACAGCTTCACAAATACAACACAGGTGAGGGTACTGATAAGTTCCTCACTGTTTTGAAGACAGCAATGTCCACGTTCTGGACAGAGAAGACTGGTGGTTTGAAAGACACCTGAATGAAGCCATACATGTTGAGAAGGACTTACCTTCTCTCAACAGAGGTGGTGGACTAAGGCATAACCTATCATCGACTTACAATGCAATTCTTTCTCACTCCCCAAATGGTTACTCAGTTGTTCACACTTTGTGTCACACAAAAATGCCAGGTGACCGTCAAAGAGTTACTTACTTAATGGCTCCACAGAGTTTATCCACAGAACTGATGAAGCCTTACATACTGAGAGGTGAAACATCTTCAAGATCAACTGGTGTAAATTAGTAAAAATGTCATCTATGTATGTTATATATGTTAAAGTTGCGAATTGCAGAATGTCTGTGTAAATACAGTATAAAAAATGGTGCATGTACTTGAGTAAAAGAAGTACAGACAGAGCGAATGAGGAGAAATGATGTTTGCATGCACTAACCTACATTACTTTTTTCAATCAAATTGCATACCTTGTGGAAAAGACCAGTGATCTTCTCACTAGTGTTGTAGTAATTGGATTTTACCCAGATGATACGAATGAGACTAACAATGTGTTGCATTTTAGGAGCTACTTGGTTAGGTTTCAGCTGGGAAAACTCTTCACAAGGCTCCTTCAGTATAGACAAGAAGAACAGGTTTGATTGGGCTTGCAGGGAGTAATCCTAGGGAACACACACACACACAAAATATGACATGTCTTATTATTATTATTAATAATTTGCTACAGATTATAGCTAAGATTTCACGCTACCATGTTACATCTCTCTAGACAAAAAGCTAGCACAGATGTAATAATTTTATAATCTTTAATCAACTGGGTGACATAAATTCTACTTTGCTGTACTTGTGTTGATCATTTTAGACTTGAGACATGTATACTTCTAGTACCTGTATATCCTTGGCCAGTCTGGAGAAACGCTGCTCATACAGAGACTTAGACAACTGCAGGATCTTCTGGATGTGCCTGACCCCTGGGTTTTGCAGCTGCTGGCTGATGTTAAACAGCTTGTTGGAGCGAGTCTTCCAGAAGTCTATCTCCTGCAGTGGACCACAGCTGTCTCTCATCATCATTGTGTCTTGTGCATTCAGTAGCTCCTTGATCTGATCTGTCCAGTTGATGACAACAGCTAAAAAATGGAAGAACAGTGAGAACAGACACTGGAAAAAACATGACAGGAAAGACAAAGAGTTAGAACAAGAGAAGAACAGAAGAAAGGAGAGAGTAACAATTTGATGGACAAACTAATGATTAAAAAATAATGAGAGAAAAATAATAATAATAAAAAAAGGTGAAATAAGAGAAGAATTTAAAAAAAACAACAAAGTTAGACTGATGCGGGCAAAAGATTGCCTGAAGGGTCTGAGACAGAAAGTCAGTGTTACAATTTTGCTGTAGACTAGAAGTCTGTGAGTGTGACCTTTTATACAGACTCCACAGAGACTGATGGAAAAGGAAAGGCAACACCGCTGCCCAAATATACAGAAATCCACAGGCTTACTCTCCATTCTCTGCACCAACTTCTTGTCACTGCTGGCCTCCAAAGGGCTGAATTGTAGGGCTTCCATTGGGATGTAAAGAATGGTTTTGCCCACCTTCTTATATACATCGTCTGTTAAAAAATAAAATAATATATTATACTGTCTGTGAATATTCCTAATCATCCAGATCATGGTTATCCCAAAAAAGCTATTCAGTTGCCACTGAATAACCTTTTTTGGGATATATAACACTGCATAAAATATTTTATATACAGATTTCAACATACAACACAATTTGAAGCTGGTTCATTGATTGCTTGACTGATGTAGACCTGTGTTTTTTGGAATACATTATACTACTACTACCAGTCTGAAGCCATATAATTATTAAAAAATACATTTGTCCTTAATTTACATCAATCCACTCCAAACAGAGAGCAAATGTCCAACATTTTAAAGTCACTTTCCTCAGAACCATCTGCCCACTCAGCACCACAGATGGTATTGGTATTTTCTAGCCTAGAAAGGAAAATTCTGTTGTTGTTTTTATTTATGGATTTATTTAACTCTGCTGCCTACTGAAGCTATAAAAGCTTACAGTCAAGCTGGAAATCTTAGAGTCAAACTCCAGACCTTCCCTGAACAAGTCTACCAAGTTCACATATGGGATTGTATTACTTTCAATGGCTGTCTATAGGGAATGCAGTTCACTACAACATTTGAAAATAAGTATGAACAAACATAGGGAGCAACATTCTGACTCACAACAACTGCTTCAGTTTCCACTGTTTAACATAGCACAATTTGTAGAAATAAAAGCATTTCGATTATGGGAGAGAGACAACGAGGGACTTCAAAAATGTCTCAAAGGCAATTTGCAAAAACTGACAGTGTAGACTGCTCTTAATGATTTAATGTTGTACTGTATAGAGGAGTCTCCAGAGTCTTACTGTCAAACCACAGTAAGGAAGGCAGAGACAGCCCCTTTTGAGTCAAGGCATTTTTTGAAACCATTGTTGTCTGTTAATGTTTTCTCTCTTTTTCTCTTTGGTACCCACCTGTAAGGGCAGCCAGGTAGCAGTGCATGTTATTGGTATATTTGTCCTTGATGCTCTTCTCACTGAAGGTGTTGAGGGCAATTGGAGGTGCATGCAAACAGGTCATGTCATGAAGCAGTCTCTGGGTGGGGCTGCCTCGCACTGTGCCAAACTGTACAACCGTATCAAACGTCTCTGCTGTGATAATGGCTCCTGGCAGGCGGCTAAAATAGGAAAGCTGCTCTACCACCTGTCGCTATAAAAGAAACATTTTTTGGGTGTAGTTGGTGAAGAGAGACAGAAAAAGTAATGCAGAGAGGGAATACAATTTACAAAATCAAACAAAGGAAGAAGAAAGCCCTCCTGTTTGTCAGGGATGGTGGACAAAGATGTTTAAGTAGAGATAAAGGTATAAAAAACAGTTGAAAACTATGTTTTACCCATAAGGGCATGGTGTACTCCACCCGCAGCCCCATGCTTGTGTCCTTGTAGACCACCATGACTGTGATGGAGGTGTCCACAATAAACTGATCCACAGCCTTCTCATTCTCCTCCGTCCACAACTCTTCTGTTACACCAGTAATACTCACACAACGGATGAACAACTTTCAGTGAATAGAGAAAAGAGGAATGAGGGAAAGAATTAAAGACTATTATTTACTGGGATGATGTTTGTTTATATTCTTGAGCATAATTTCCACCAGTGAAGTGGCTTTACCAGGCGAATGGTCTTAGAGTATTCCTCTTCCATGTCTTTCAACGCTTCCACCACAGAGCTTGCTTCTTTCTCTGTGGTTACTAAAGTAGCTAGTCAGAAACAGACAAACACACACAAGATAGTGTGATGGCTAACTGTCAGTGTTTTTGCCTTCAACTAATTTAGTCATATTTGTAGTTTCCTGAGCACGTACCACTTGTTATTAAATTATTTAATATTTAAATTATTAAATCGACCTTAGTTAAAGTAACTAAAGTTAAGTCAAGTTAACATTGCAGGAAACGTAAAAACTGACTCTTGATTATTAGGGACTACTTAACGTGTAACGTTAGCGTTAGCAAAGCGCTTGCTAGCAAACTTTCAGCAACCAACCCAATATGACTCTACTTACTCTCAGGTAATAAGTCCATCCGTTATGTCTTCGCGAGCCTAAAAATGATTTCTTCTTAGCTTTTACTGCTTGTACCGACTAAAACCCCTAGGAAAAGTCATTCCTTGCCGTAGCTACGTACATTTTCCTAAATATGTTCCTTTACCCAAACCTGTGCCTGAGTGTACGTATCTCCATGGAAACGTTTGGTTGCCTGGGCAACCCGGTGTGGAGAAGAGGGCTGTGACGCAAGCTCGCTCACGAGCGTGATAGGTACGTCATGTAGGCCTCGGTCACGAAGGAGTAGTGGACTTGTAGTGGTGGATGGAAAATTATTATTAACCAAAATAATGGTCCGCTTACGAGCGAGAATCGAGTGCTGCACTGGATTTTACGATGTTGGTTTAATAGTTAGATTCAGACTGTCACTGTCGATGCAGAGATGAAGAAAGATATGCTGAGTGATGAAATTGCACGTTACTTTGCTTAATAGGCTTACAATAAACATAATACAAGAGATGATGTCTCTCAGGCCTCTTTGCAATATCGGTCCTGAGTCGCCACCCAGTGGTACAATAACTAAAGTGCTGCAGGGACAGGCTGGAACGAAACGTGTGGAGAAAAATATAACACTATCATATGCTGATTTATAGCCCAGTGAGAACTGATGGAAATCCAACATTTTATCATTTGCATTATCACAAAATCATCCTTCAATTTCAATTGGAGGAAACAGAAACAAACATAGTTGTTCTACCTTTCCCTTCTAGCTGCAGGCTGATCCTCAAATATTTTAGTAATAGACAAAGAGGAATGGTCCACTTTAATCTGAGCAGACAGACCATAATTGTATTCAGCTGAAACAAACTGTGTTAAATCTCTCTCTCCCGGATGACTCTTTTTGTCTTTCTTCTCCCTTTATTCCTCCTTATGCAGGTACATTTTTGGCCTTCGACTTCAAATGCGCCGTCTCCAAAGTCATCCAAAGATGTACACCTTGACCAGATCCTTAGTTCAAGAGTGAAGAAGGTGGTAATTGATACCTAAGTGTTACTTAATGAATCAAATTTTTCAAGATAATCTTGTCAGGTCTGGGGCTGGAGCATGGTGGTAAAATTGGGTTGGTTCATAAATTAAAGTGCAAAACAGAGCTTTTAGGGATGCCTGAGGATAATGTCACGGCAGGCAGCTGCTAACAAACTGCAAATTGACTTAACTTCAATTGTAAATCATTCAGTAGGAGACAGAAATAATTATTTCTATTCCACTGGAAAAAAAACATGACAACACCTCTGCAGAAAATCAAGGTTTCAGGGACGAGCTAAAAAATGTAATGAAAGCTATACTGTAGCTATATAGCTATATAACATTACTGTTCACAATGCTGACTGACTCCAGCAGGTTGCCAGTAAAGTTTAATTTCAATTCATTTGTTTAAATAGGTTAAATAGGTTTCTCCTTTAGTCTCTCGCTCCTTTTCTGCTTGGGAAAAATGCATATTAGCATTAAATATTATGTCCCTCACACTGATTAAATGCATTGTCTGATTGTGTGTCTCTTACTGCACAAAGGTCTTCATATCCAAGTCTGTCAAATCTAGAGTGGATGTGATATTCAGCAAATGACAACAGATTATTGGGAATATTTAAAATGTACTTTTTCACATCTAATGTTATTCGCCTGGTCAACGGCTGCCATATAGTGTAAAAATGATGGTTTGATAGTAGAATAGAAGTATGAAGGTATGCTAACACAAAACTGGACTAAAGCCCCAATGACCTACATTTTAGATGCAAACAAATGCATACACGAGTGGTCTAGATGGATGAAAGTGCCTATGCATGCAATACAGGCATAATGAGAAATACAGCAAAGCCTTGTGAGGAAAGCAGATACAAAGTGGCTTGAGACTGAAAACCTGGCAGGCCAAAATTAAGGTAATGATTCTGTGAGCTCAGAACTAATGACAGGCTGCCATGCTGAGGAGGAGCGGAAAAGAGAAGGATGCAAGGATGGAGAGATAAATAAGCAGGACAGGGAGTCTATGAGGAGCTGTTCTTTGGACCAGTTGAGGCAGAAGATATACAGCATCACTTAGTAAAATGAGAAAAGATGAAAGGATAGATGAGAGCCTCAAATAAGAGGACATTTTATAAAGGGACAGATAAAGAGAAAGAGAGAGAGAGAAGTGTAATTTACAAGTGGTGAGTAGAACGGACGAGCTCAGCTGGAGACAGCTGCCCTAATAGCTGTCCAATATTGCAATATAAGGACATAGATTGTGTACACACACACACACAACACACACACACACACACACACACACACACACACACACACACAGTACAGCCAGCAGTAATAAGCAGCTAGCTACAGCACAATGAGCTCAGGGTCTTTTTAGGAAAGTGGAGCAGGCCTTGGATGGTTTATTTTGCTTATTACACTACGATTAATCCACAAATGCTGGTTTTGTTCAGCCACCGAAGGCCAAGAGGTGTGCTCTACCTGATGAACAGCCACTCACAAATATATAAACATGCACAAACATTCACACTCATCTGCATGCATGCACAGCTCACGATGAGGACAGAATCAGACAGTTAAATATGAACATGAAATGCCCTGAATGACCCCTGCTCAGTGGATGAGCACACACACACACACACACACACACACACACACCAGAATCTTTACTAGCCTCTTGACCCAGCCTGACAGAACCCTGTGTACTCTCTGCACTGTAAAGAGAGGTCCAATGATAACGAAGCCAGGATTTTACAGCTGGAACTCTGCCAGAGCCAGATCTCTGTGTGCGAGAGAGTGTGTAGCACATATATACAGGTATCATATTTGAAAAAGTCCTTTCCAAACTGGATGACATCAAAATTAGGCCTATGATCACTTTCTCCAGTTCTGGGACAAACTACAGTAACACGACTCAGTTTCATTCAGAAAGTTGCAGAAGAAACGGCACATATGGTTACCATGGTAAGTTGGAAGTTCTTCTTCCCATATTAGGCGTTTCTCTACATTTCCTGGTTTATTGATATTGTTTATTTTTATTTATATAAGCAGGCCTGTGAATATCCCACCATTTTTTCAGATTTCTTACCTCACGCCACAGCATGTGGCACACACACAACCAAGAACAATCTTCATTATAGAGTTTACACTTACTAAATACCATACATACAGTTTCAAGAAAAACTAAGTTAACTACTTGCAATTTCTTCATTTTTTTGGCATAAATTAGTCAAGAAATGTGAACTGATCCTCACCAAACTCACAAATATCAACAAAGTAAATATTTCAGTCATGATCGTCCACACATTAAACATGCAGAGTGATGGTAGAAAAAATAAGTGGACTTCCAATATCACTAAATGCCAACTGGAGACACGTGAGCAAATCTGGAGCCCAAACAATGAAAGAAGAGTGGAGGTGTGGTTAAGAGCTACCTTGACTTATAAAAACATTTTTTTAAACAAACATCATTGTTCACTATACTATTCACAAGCAGCAATAGCTGATGCCTCACAAAAAAAAGAGATCTCACAAGACTGACGATGAAGATCAAGCTTGAAGGAGCTGACAGAGTGATCTCAGAGAGTTTAGCTACTCATTAGTCCACAGTTAGACATTTTGTCTATAAATGGAGATGATTTGGTACTGTGACTGCTCTCCATAGAAGTGGGCACCCAGCCAAGATCACTCCAAAAACACAACACAGAATGTTTAACGAGGTGAAAAAGACACCTAAAACAGCTAAAGACCTGAAGGAGCCACTGGAGCTGGTTAACATCCATGTTCATGAGTCAGCCATACACAAAACATTGAACGAGGATGGCATCCATGGCAGAACATCAGGGAGGAAGCTATTGTTCTCAAAAAAGGCGTTGTAGCATGACTGAAGTTTGCCAAAGACGACCTTGACTCTCTAGAACTCTAATAGGCAAATGTCTTATGATGGTAGGATTGACTTCAGAGACACAAAATCCACCAGTCAGAGCCCAAACTTAAACCCAGTGGAGATGATTAGATGATTGTGTTTGTAGATATTTGTGACTTTGGTGTAGATCAAATCACATATCATGAGCAATTGATGCAGAAAACCAGGAAATTGAAAATAGTTACAGTCCGATATTTGTCACAGTCTCTTCAGTACCCATCACACAAAAATTCAGGCTTTAGCACACAAAGGATAGTAAGTCCCTCACAGAACACCATGCACATGCCAATTCAGTCATTTGGAGACACACACTTGTTGCAGATAAAAAGAGCAACTAAAAGAAGGTTGTATGAACCTGTGTGCAGTATGTATTATGCTCTTCAGGTAAAAAAAAAAAAAACTCTTCTGGCAATTCCAGCAGCACAAAGCTTCTCCTGGGTGAACAGAGCAAGTTAGCAGCAAAAAAAAATCTTTGCTTGGGTGACTGAGAATCTTGAATTTTATTCTGTATTTTTTTTCTTTAAAAAGACAGAATGGAGTAAAATTGAAATGTTTAAAATAATGACATGGAAGACAAATTAATAAGCAGTTGCTATGGTTGCATCCAAATATTGTGTTGTGCATTATAAGGTATTTTTTGCGTTTTAGCAGCAAAATTATTCATATGGTTCACACCTTAATCATGTCACGACAGCTAGATAAAGTGGCCACATACAATCCTGAGGACTTTAATTTATCGGGCATTTTGTAAATACGAAATTGCATTTATCTGCTCCACCACCAGCATACCCCAACCTTAAATCTTTTGAAAGTGGCTGGTTAGAAATGAAGCGAGTGGACACGGGTGCCTATGTGCATTCATGTAAGTGATTACATGAAAAAAAGCAAGTGTTCCTGTCAGTGTTCATCAGGGTGCCACTGTGTCTATATTTACCAGGCTGCAATAACCTAATTCTCCATGTGGTGGTGCTGGAACACTGCACCAATCAGGAGTTTCAGCAGGGAATTGAAGTGGCCTATCAGCTGAGTGCAGCCGCAGTGCGCTTCCTCAGACAAAAAAAACAAAAACGTTTTGCATTTAGTCAGTGTTTCAGTCAGTGGATGCATTGTGTATGGATTTGGACACAAATACATACTTTAATTTATTAGGTAAGTAAAGCAGTGTGCATTTTAAATAGAGTACCTTTATATAATGCAGTGTATTGTAGCAAACATTGGTTTCACAATTTTTGCAGGTGACTACTACAACTGTGCTCATATTTACTACATACAAGAAGTGATCAGGTCACGTCCAAGTCTTCTGTGTCATGACCTTCATTGTTGACCCTTGCAATGATGCACATACTTAGGAAATCACCACATTCTCATCCAGGTAGACACCCCGACGATTCTCACTTACCTATGGGGTCATCAAAAAGATCATCTTAGGACAGCACACTGAGGGCAAGTGAAACGATTCTTCTGCAGAGAGCAGACAGCATCAGTAAACACTGGATGAAGAGAAAGACATTATACCAAAGACCATTAGTAGGGTTCAGTCACACGGATTTGAATTAGATTATTATTATCCATTAGTGTAATTGGCCTTTACTCTGACAGTGTATCAATGGCCTTGCTTCTTGACTTACGCGTGTTTGTGGTTTAACGCAGATTACTGACAAAGGAAATATCAGCCATGCATTAATTTAAATCAGTCACCACCGCATCAAGATCATCTTCATTGCATCTTTGAGTGGCTTTCACCAGCATTTTCACTGGACTGATGGCAGTCAGTCTGTTGGACGTTATGCCAGTGGCTGTCAGCGTTGAACAATTTCCTGTAAGCACCATTAAAGCCATAGACAATGTTCCAGTCCAGCTATAGGAAGAGTTTCTTTTCCAGCAGGTTGCTGTGAGAAGAAGGGAAAAGGTCATGCACTGTCATCTTCTTCATTGTCCTCACACCAAAGGTCAGTGGGGGGGGGCAGTGTTAACACCATGGGTTAAACCTAAAACATTTCCATCCTGACTGTCAAGTAATAAAACTACATAAAAAGGAACCTGACTAAACAAATAAGACATATAATTATACTTATTCAATCATTTACAAAGAAAATGATCCAATCTTACATATTCGTGTGTGACAAAATCAAGTGAATCGCTATAATTCAGTATGATATCAGTGAAGCTCATGGGGAAATCAGTGGTTAGGTGCCTTAATCAATAGGACAACAGTGAGTTTACAGTCCACCGGCTGACTGTCAGGCAGATTGTCCACATTCAACATAATTGTTACCCTACTAAGAGCAAGGTGTGTGACAATAGACTGGGAAATAACAAGAAACCCACAGATAACTTTCAAATTTCATGAGTCCACCATCAGGAGAACATTAAGCAGCAATGGTGAGCATAGCTTGCAGAGCTGCAAGAAGCAAGTCCCTACTCTCCAAAAAGAACAGCTGAGTGTACACTTTCCCCACGGTCAAGTGGATAAACCAGAAAGCTATCGATGGCACACTCTGTGGACGGATGAGGCCTTGTTATGTTTGCAGATGACCAAACACTCCATTCCAGCATAAGAACCTTATCCTATCTGTAAAAGAAAGAATGGGTAAAGGAGAATTACGCATTTTCAGATCATATTTATACAGAAGTAGAAACAATTTAAACGGGTTCACAAACTTTTGAGAACCACTGTATGTTTAGGACTATACACATCTAACTATAACGTTGACAGTTGATATCCCCAGGCAAAGAAGTGCTGTTTGAGTCTGAGATTTGACTGCAGCTTTTGCACCTTTCCAGTGGCTGATGCATCAACTTGTCCAACTCAGACATTCAGGAGACACATGTCACATTCTTCTGTGTGACATGAGGTGCTTTAACTTAAGTAGGTGCTGGCATTGACTTTATCAAAGTTTATAGAGATACCTAATGAATCAATCAAACACATAATGCACAGTTCATTACAGACTGTAAAGGTCTACGGAGAGCCAGTGTCAGGACTTGGTTTTTGAAAGTAAAGTAAACAAAGTTTGTTTTTTTAGTTTAGTTTTGAAGTTATATTTGTATGTTGTTTTACAGCAGAAGCGTATTTTAAAGGTAGAGGGACAATTCATCTGTGGGATGAAGTAGGCAGTTGGTTGTATCCCACTTGCACCCAGCTTGTTATGACTGTTATGCATCTAAAGCAAAGCAGTTGGGGGACATAGGAGACTAAAAATGAATCAAATGAAATACAATAAAAATCGACTTTTACAAACAAACAAATGACTTGATGTATAACGGTGACATTTCTGTAGTTATAGAGAGGCGTGTCTGTAAAGCAACAAACCAAAGAAACTGACAGTCAGGCCTCCATTGGTATAATAAATAGCTGCAAATCATGCTGATGAGCATGAGAGAGCAGGGAAACAGTGGGTCGATATAGGGAGTGAAAGATTCATCTGAATAGACCAAATCAATCAAATATTTATTTATTTATTGTGCACTATGACAAGCACAAATGACACTGGAGTCTAAAAGACACACTAAGAAAAACACTGCTAAGCAGCCGAACAAATTAGAGAAAGGACGAGGAGGTAGAAAGACAGAGCAAAGATGGTATTCTACCATTTCAACATCCTTTTCTGTCACACAGATGGAGATGGAGACCTGTGTCTGGTCCAAAGTGAGGGGGCCTCAGACAGCTCCAGTGGGGTCCACCCCAGGAGACAGAAAAAGGATCAGTAGGGTACTGAGCTGGAATCCTCCACAACGTAGGACAAGTAGTCAGAGATGGTAGAGTTAGCAAAGAAAGAGAAAAAGAAAGTGAGAATCAATGAGCCAACATAGTGTGACTGACTTGACACCTGATGGGAATGTGAGTGAGCTACAATCTTATAGAACTGCACAAATGAGACGCATGAAACATTTGTTTAATGTAACACTGATACAGTTCTTAGCTTCATGTCGACAACAGATTATTACTGCAGCATTGTGGCACTGCCTCAGTCTCTTGTGGCCATTTTAGCCATCAGAGTCAATCAAACAGGGTCTTACGGTGGAGTGTGTGTGGGTGGGAAGGCTGAGCCAGAAAGCCAGACAGAGACAGACAGAGAAAGATAGACAGCTACATGCACAGAGAAGAAGAATAAGACAGAAGACGCAACAGGGACTGATGGGATAACAGCTGACACTCACAGATTGCTGAGTGGCAGAGAGCGGGCGGCTCCACAAAGCAAGCCAAGGTTGTTAACAAGAAGGAGGTCATAAACAAGGAGATGACGGAGAAGGAGGACTATCAACACATTCAGAGACTCACTACAGCTTCAGTCTCATCTGAAAGTATTGAATTGAGTTGTTTTTACTCTGCACTGAGGATATTTAGGTTTAAGATGGAATGATGGCTATAAAATGAAAATCTGATGATACGTACACTTCGATACATCAAACAACATAGAGGGTAGAACTATTTGTATAAGATGACCCACATTTCCAGTGATCAAAAGTATTGGAACAGATAGTTTTAAATAAATTAAAGTCACTAAAACTTTACACCTGTGATCCAATGACATCCCCATTTCTTCTTTTGTTTTTTTGAGCGATGGTTGCTCTTCCCAATAGGTTTTAATGAGTATTCTGTAAATCCATCTATCCATTATCTTAACCACTTTTCCTGTTAGGGATCGCAGGTGCTTCAGCTTCACAGGTGAGCTTGCAAAGTTTGAATAACGAGCAGGTCTTTTCTTCTCCCCCCGCTTTGAACTTTCCATCAAATTGGTAGATGTTGAACTTCTGGTCTCACCAGTCCATAAAACTTCTGTGGCTCATTTCTGTACTTTCTTGCAAAAAACCACTTGGTTTTCTGGTGATGAGGAGTACGTATCTAGTGGTGTGACCTCTGTAATTCTGCTGATGAAGTTTTCTTTGAATGGTGGATTGTGATCCTCATTCATCCATGGTCTGTTGAACTTGCCGATGATGTCAGTGACTGCTGTTTTTTCTTGTGTTGTTGTTTTGCTTGACTGAGCCAAATTTGGGTTATTCGTCACAAAATGTGCCATCTTCAGTGTTGTTGTTGTTTAATCTATGGAAGTATTATTTCATAGGTTAAACATTTCAACATTTTCATATGTTAATTTTATGCTTTTTATAAAAGAATGCTACACTGGACTTTTTGTCAAAAGTCGCTAAGTTAATACAAGTCATGATTCATGGTCCTACATCATTAACTGAGCTGGATAAACACTACACTCTACTCCAAGCTGAGGGGAGAAGAAATCTTGGCAGCAGCAAAGTCCTCCTGTGATCACATTAATATTGAGCTCCACTTTGTCAAATCTAATTCCCACTGATGGAATAAAGCAATGGGAGTGAGTGACAGATATCCACAAACCCACACACTCACTTCTCTGTTCACTTGCACATCCATGAATAGATCCTCAGTTGTCAGAAAAAGCAGAAAAGAGGTATTCATCATCACCAGGGTATAGTATATACACATGGCAGGGTACTGTTTTCTCAATCAAATACAAAAAGCATATAGCTGTTCTCAGTTGTCAGTGTCATACTAAAACCTTGAAGGTCTTATGTATAGATTGGGAAAAGCATGATGAAGACAAACACAAGCTACATTTTAAACACTGATACGCCAAGCCTCACTCATCTTCATTCTTAATAGTGGTAAGAAGATTCTCAGCTCAGTACTAAAACAATAAAAGCCCTCCAACAACATATACAAACCTGATGGCAAAGCAAGTGGGTGGAAAAGTGTGGGAAAGGTTTATTATGCTGTCTCGGCTAATTTCTACAACAGACCTATTTTGAAAATGAAGTGAACACATGGAGCCCGTCTTTGAGGGGAAAGCATAATTTCTACACACGTCCACATTTGAAATCACAGTGGAAGGTCATTTGGGGTATAAAGTGAGTGCCAAGCCTTTGAAAAAAAAAAAAAAAACCTGTCCTCCTGGATTATATAATATATAATAGAATGAAAACACAATGTTTGTGTGGGGTCTGTGTTTTCTTACAAGCCCTCCTTGGAGGAAGAAACTGGAATCATCTATGTTGGGTTGGCACCAGTCTAGAAGCAAACATAGACTGCATGTTCTATATATATGTTCTGTGTTTGCAAGATCAAATGCTACAAGTTACGCTCTGCAGCTCTAAGATTATATGTAAAATGTGGGATTACATTTACACACGCTGAGCCCTGTTCACCACAATATTAAAACCAGCATGTAGATTTACGATTGTGGTGGTGTATGTAATAAATAATGTAAAATCTTCAGGACTATATTAAGGGTAACAGAGACTGCTGTTTCTATTGGTACCTGAGGAAATTTGAAGCTATTATAAGATACTCTTTTTTAGACTAATTTACTGCAGACCAAGGCAGGAACTACATCACAAAATTGAATAATTTGGTATTAGGCCTCACACTCTAACTGCCAGCACATACGCTGGGACTAATTGGACATATACAGAGAAGTTCTTCTACACGTAGTCAGTGTACATGCAGTGGATGATGAACACTGCCCAGGTGTTCATCATCAATCATGTGTGTACAACATCATCCAGGAGAGTGTGCCAAAGCTTTTGCTGTAATTTCACAAACAAGCTGACTTAGAACAAAGTCAGAGCTACTGTAGAAGTTTGATCCCAGCAGAGAGCTTAGCAGGAGCCGAGTGAAGGGAAAGAAAGAAAGGTAGTGAAGCAGAGGAAAGGCGCAAAGGAGGAGCAGCTAATAGACTGACGGATCTAGAAATAAAACATTTATAGGGTAAAATAAGGTTCCTTAAGTCCATCTGTCAGCATTGCTGTGGTGGAAATTAGTCTCTGCTCTTGTCTACTCTCCACCACCACAGTGCACTTCTACAATACCCAGGTCTGTTACTAAGTAGTCACTCTGTGTGTCTGTGTTCTTAGACAGTACACTGTGTAACACTTTTATTTTGTGTGTCTATATTTCCTCCTGCGTTAACGCATTTCCTGTCTGGATAACAATTCACAAGTGAAATGATGTTACAGTTTTATAGTGTGAGTTTGTGAAATATATCTGTGTTGAACAGTATGAATAAAAAGACAGTGGCACGCTGTAACAGAGCACCATGTCTGTAGTCTGGAGACTTATATATGTCTTACAAATATATTATCAAATGCTTGCTGATCTTCCCCAGTTTTCCCTTCCTCTTTGTCTCTGTCTTTAGTCTTTTATATCATTTTTCTTCTGACCTCAGCACTTCTTTTCCTCTTCCATCACTCCCTTCTTCCTCATCTTTTCTTTTATCTCAATCTTCTTCCTCCTATTATAGCTCCTTGCCATGCCTCATCTTCTGTCCTCTTTCCTTTAAAATGTCTATTCTTCCATCCTACTTCCTTACCTGATTTCTCTTCATTCCACCTACTGCTTTCATGCTCACCACTCTGCACAGCCCCTCATTTGTTAATCCCCTCATCATGTTTCGCTGTCCTCCTACTACCCAGTAAAGCCTCACCTCCCCATATTATCAACCTTAGTCTCCTCCTCTTTCTCTACAAACATCAGATTAACACAACTCACGCCGATGGACAAAAAAGATTACATACATTTAACACTGGTTAGAAAAAATAATTAGAAAAATTTGTTTGAATACTGAAATAATATATTTTATTGGATTTAGAGTTATTTATTTATTTTGACAAAATAAAAAAAAATCCACATCTACAGGTTGATTTCTGGCTTATTTTGGGTAAACTTGCTCTTTAAATGAACTTTGTTGTGTCTTATGAGAGGCGTACAGTAGTGATACTTGCCACAATGGATGAATGGATAGATGGACAAAGAAACAGAGAGGATTATTGATTGTAAGCAAGTCAGGAGAGACAGACGACTCAGCCATTAGACAAATACGTCACTCTGAAACGCTGCAGTCGCAATCTATAACTGCCACAACTCAATTGTGCCTAAATGTCACGCTGTGGCTACATTGTGAACTGGCAGCTGAATGAAGTGAGGGCAATGAAGCAGAGCAAAGACCTAGAAAGAGAAAGAGAGACAGAATGAAAGGTCAGAAAGACCAAATAGGAAGAAACTGTCTGAATGGTACACACTGGGACGAAATTGTCCAGAGAGAAGAAAGCAGGGAGAGGACAGGTCCTGTGGAGGATGAGAACAACAGCGACCTAAAGATCGGGATGGGAAAATAGTGAGGTGACTTACTCACTCATTGTTTTTTTTATCTGAAGCTCTCACACTCCCTTTTTGATAGAACGTATATCTTAGCAGCCACCTCTCCCACACGATATGTTCAGAACCGCAGCTACACAACCAACTTTTTTTCCCTAAACAGTAAAGTACTGAGAACTCAAAAAGCCATAAGGCCACGCAACACTAACTTATAATATCTAATCTTCAGGGATAATAAAGTGTAACATAACACATTTTCATGTGTTATTCAATTTGTGAAATCTTTAAACAAACTTACAAAAGCTTTACTTTGCTTGAGCTCTTGTACATATCATTACTAAAAATAAACTGCTAAAAGAAACGGCGCTACAGACTAGAGGAGAGGACACTAAATGCCAGACAGACCATATACACACATGAAAAACAGTTGAGTTTAGAAAGCAAGGCGAACTGAAGCCACAGAAGTTTTAGAAAACAGGAAGGATATATTAACTCCACAAAAAAGTTCTTTGTAGCTTTGCCTGACTTTCCACTACTGATGTCTTATCTGATACCCTGTCAAAAGGAGTCCCATCAAAAATCAAAAGCTTTCCTCAGATATGACCATAATGCACTTCATTGCCTGATAGCAGTTCAAGACCATCTGGTTTCCATTACAGTATAAAGCCCTGAACATGGGCTCGCATCTCATGTTAGGCAACATGCTTTCAATACACTGATTACTTTCCTCAACCTGTTAATGTTTGAGGCTAAATTGCTTTAAAGAGACATAGTGGAACCAGGCCTACAGTTGCAAATGGATGTCAGGTAGATATTACATGAAGGGAGCTCCAGGATTTTCAGCCCCGTGCTCAAAACACTCTGTGAAAACTCCCAGTTGGTTCAAGTTTTCTCTTTGTTGCTCCCCAATCCATCATACAGGGTACAAAAAAAAAACGACTCTAGGGTTGTTACATAAAATATGAAGAAAATTCCATTCGGTAGCACCTTAAAATGCAAAGTGAATTTGGTGACAAGAACACAACAAGCTTTTGTCTATAAACTACACACACAGTCAGGTAACAGCAGCAGTGCAGTTCTTTGTCTTCCATATGTGCAAATCAAATCTAACATGTAAGAGAGAACAACAGTAATGTCTAGACTTGTCTGATGAATATTAATTCAGGTCTTTTCATCTATGCATTTCTGATCCACTTCAGAGCATGGCCTTGAGGGTCCACCATCAGCCGCCCTCCTGAAAAAGCAGAGAGCTACACACTATAACACACAACAGCAAGACAAAACGACAAACATATATGAGGGCAGAGAATGACCAAAGAAATGTGTAAATTAAAAGTTCTTCAAAATAAAAGCTTCACATATTTTGTTCACTTCCTCATTTCTGTAAGCTTCTTCTGTGTTCTGTGAGTCAGAACGATGGAGTATTAGTCAATATTTCAGTGAGTCCCATGCTAAACGTTGGGAGGTTGTACCTCTTCTTAACATGAGTTAAGTCTAGTTGTTGAGAAGAAAGGCGAGAGGATCAAAGTTCCCTAGTGTACACCAGCGAAAGCTTTGTTTGCTTAATTTCAAATTGTGTTTGCTTCATTGTGGGTATTGGGCTACAGTTAATCTCAGTCAATAAACCTTTAATAACAGCTTGTAATGGACTTGGTGTTGACTGTTGAGGATGTGCAGGAAAGCTGCAAAGGTGAACCCTGACGAACGTAAAGACAGAACAGACAGAGACAGAGGCACAGTCGGAGTAAACAGTTTTCTAGTTTTTTCCTGTTGTGTGACCTTGTTTGTGATCTCCCCAAATCAACCTACTGCTTTATATGCCACCCCCCCCCCCCCCAACAGCTCTACTGTTACAGGACTGTGATCACCTAGAGGAAATTTTATCTGTGTGAGTCAGAGGGGAGGCATTACACTCGTACGCTAGCAAACTTCATTATCCTTCACAGCACTTGAGAAAATTATTTTCCACAAATCACGTCTCTTTTTTTGTAAGCAGCATCTAATTAAAAAAAAAAAAAGGAACTTAAGAGGATGTTGTTGTAAATGTGACATGACAATGAATTTTCACCTGCTGTAATCCTGTTAGAAAAACCAAATAAATGAATATATACCACGAAATAAAAATAATTGTAGTTGCAATCTACAGGCTAGGAAAAGCAAAGAAGGATTTAAATAAAGTGTTGGCTGCCAAATACATTTACGTGGGGGGTATATAAAGGATGTTACAGATTTGGGACCATTAGGAGGTCAACACATTAAAAATGCACTGGTGCCCAAATGTTTCTTTGTCTTTGCAAATGTGACAGATGGGTATTCTACTGAAAATTGGCACTTTGATAAAGTCCATGAAAAGCACACACTGTTTATTTTGCAGTCAACACAATCACACAAATATTCCAAAGCTCAACTTGACCTGCAGCTCTCAAACCTTTTCCTTTATCAAACAAATTGCTTTTCATTTGTGCTGCTCGGGTTAAGAGAAGTTCAAACCTAATTTTAGCTCATCATTCGGCTGACATTTTTCTTTCTAATCCTACAGAGATAACTGAATCAATTCAACAAATTGGCCATAATATGCAAATGGAGATGGCAAAAAAATAAATAGCCCAGGTTGAAAATACTACCAAGATAAAAGAAAACAGTTCTACCTTTGCTTACTGATTCTCCCTATGAACAGTGTGACTGTACACAATCTGTATTTGTCACGTTTTTACTCTGCTCATTTTTTGGGCACTTTAGTTCTCCCATTTGCTCTGTGTTTCTTTGCCACACTCCCAATCTCCTCTCTGTCAAGCCCAAATGGCTTTGTCTCACTGCATTCCTCCTTTCATTTTCCTTCCCTTATTCATCCCTTCATCCTGCGCTGCAGCTGTCTCTCTCACAGCTGGCTCTTGGCCTCCACCCAGGTGGGCTCTTTGCCCTGAAGGATCATGATGGCCTGCATTACTGTCTCCAGTAGTGCTGGGGGACAGCCATGGCACTTGATCTCTGTCATGTTCATTTTATTCAGAGACTCCAGAGCAGATGAGAAAGGTCAGAAAATAGATGGATAGATGTACACAGCATCTCTTGCTAAGCCACATTTTAGTTGCTAGACCTTTGAGAAGACCCAGACTGACTCAGTCCTGAGGACTCTGCAAGCCAATCAGAGAACACCAGGGTCCCATTTGTGAGATGCGTCACGTCCGTTGGGGCCTTAGATGTGAGGTGCTTTACATTATATGACTGTAATTTGTTACTGGGCAGATGTAACATTAGATCTTAATCTTCATTCTTACTGAGGTGTAACATTAGCAGTTGTCTACTAATTGCTGTTAATACTGGGTCATAATATTGATGTTGAGCCTTCTCTGATTGACTTGACACCTTTGGTCGCCAGAACTGAGGTTTGCAGTTGGACCCTCTTGAGACATATACAGACTTGGCCTAAAACACTGCATTACTTGTCTTTTCATCCAAAGTTGGAAATTACAGATATTTTTAGAGCTGATTTAAGTGAGTATTAAAGGGTGAAATATAAAAACTATGTGTTGTGCTTATTAATGATGGACAAGTGCCAAGTTTGACTAGACCAAGCACTAGAACTACACATATTTAAATCACAAGACTAAGAGCTCAGTGCTCACATGGATACAGTACATCAATACGCTGTTGATTAGTATAATGATCACCATGGTATAAGCTAACAGTTCCTTATTAGTGCCAGGTTATGCTGAGGCTGAACTAAAGTCATTAGTTTTACTGATATTTAGCCATAAACCTAAATACAAGGAGCAGCAGTTGAGGGCACTCATTCTTTGGATCTATACTGGTGTTGGATACTGTAACGTGTCAGGGAATCATTAATTCCCTGGGTGATCATAAATATAAAAATGCTAAATTTTACCACAATCCATTTTCACTTTTTTAATGTGACACAGCACATTATACTCATAACAATGCTACAATTTGCAACCATACAGTACCTGTCTTTAATATAATGTTGTATAAAAAGCAAAGCTTTGTTTCTTTTACCACAAAGGTCGTGGGCTGAACCCAATGTCCACCTGTATGCGCTAGATAAATTGTAGGACTGCCAAAGGTGGCAGTGAAAAGAAAATGTGTTTCAGTTGCAACATGAAAAAGATTTAGTGTTAGAACTCATATGGCAGGTACAATCCAAAGCTCACCTTCTTGTCATCTGCTGTACTGTGCTGTATTTACCAGTTGTAATGCTGCTTGTTCACTTACTCTCATCGCACTGCATGTCTCTGCCAGTAACCTGAATGGACTCCCTGTGGACACCAACACATACAAAATCAGATGAGTGACAGGGTGATTTTAACAAAGACAGGTGTTTAGTGAATTAAATAGAGTCAGACAGAGCCATTTATCCACAGAATAAGATTAGTTAGAAGTCAGTCAGGTGGCAACTGTGAAGTGACTGGAGAGGGAATTTATACTCCAAAAAGGTGAAGAGACTTTTAGAAGAGATTTTCTGTGATTTGTCAGCGTTCTTTATTCAAACTCTCCAGAGTTTGACAAAAGGTCATCACATTATCTACAAATGATGATTAACACCCACTCTACAATTGACCTGCTAATCTACATACTTTATCCTGTTCTGGTTAAATCCTAGTCTGATATAGCTAAAAAGGCGAGATGCATAACAGACCAAGGTTAAGTTCTTGAAAGGCTAAGATCATCCTTAAACACATTCTACGTACTATATCTTCTTAAAATTGCTTCTTGTTTCCAAAAAGCAGCAAATTCACTGAAAATTATTATCACTCTAAAAGGTATGTTAAAGTATTGTAATGGACACACACAGAAACTATGTAGGAATCATTCTGCCTGTCCTCACTGGCCATGTATCATCCCTGCCCAGCACAACTTAAATGGAGGAGAGAACTATTGATGATGTAGTCTTCTTTTGAAAAATGACATCCTAATTGAATAATGACAAGAATCCTTAATCAGGACGCCACCTAGACGCCTTCCACTGGAGGTGTGCCAGGCACGTCCAACTGGGAGGGGAACATGCTAGAGAGATTATATACCTTATCTTGCCAGGGAAAGCCCTGGGATCCTCCAGGGAGGAGCTAGCTGAGGTGGCTGGGAAGAGGGACATGTGCGTGACATTAATGAACCAGCTACAGTCTGTTTACCCAGATCTAAAGTTCTCTCATAAACATGGCATATCTTGTTTGTTTAATCTTCACAAAACAGAAAGAACTCCTCTCCTTAAAATCACAAATTGACATATTTGTAATTTACATCCAAGAAAGATGAAAAACAATCATTACAAAATAATAAAATGTGATACACCAAAAATCTGACAATACTATTGGCAAATCATTATTATAATGTAATACATTTTGTTATTACAGAACAGTCTAAACAGCCTCACTCATTAATTATTTTGCCTCTGCTGAATAAAAAGGTGCATCTTCGATTTTTTTCTTAAGTTGTCACATGATCATAAAACTGTAATACATTTCTTTAACTTCAACTCTTTGTTTTAGGCAAGGCCGCCCGCCTCTAACACTACATGCTGCAGGATACCCTGTGACAAAGTGAAATGAGCCTGGTTACTACTAAATACATAGCACCATGTAATACTGTGTTGACTGATGTAAATAAAAATGTAAATCAGTGTTTGTACAAATGCTTTCAAAGATAAACTTAGTGAAAAGCAAAGCCCAGGAAACGACGTAACTGAGGCAAATCAGGTGATCACAGCCCATCCTTATTTAATGAACATGTTTGCACAAGCTTTTTTTTTTGCAAATAAAACTGTTATTGACCATTACTCGGAAAGCTGCTGCTCTCTGACCACCAAAGCTAAATCAAGCATTGTGGAAAACGGCTACAAAACCCTAATTTTAAATGAGGTCTGGTCGAGAGGCTTGCAAATGCAATTAAAGTCAGGTCATGTTTAATGGGCACGAAAATGAAAGCCTCCTGATGTGCAAAGCTGAAAAAAGCTCCCTGCTCCTGTTCAGCCATGTTCAGGCTACTGCCTTCATTCCAGACAGCAATTCTCTCCTATCTATGTCCCATTCAAAGGCTGCCGCACTCGCTAGCCTCGAGGCTCTGATGAGCCAGATGCATTTCATAGGGCTTTTTCATAGGTGTCATCATGTCAGGAAAAGAATGGGGAGAATCTAGTTTTAGTGAGATAGGAAATACCCACCTCTAAAACCACTCACAGAACCAGTCAGAGATGGGGCAGTTGTCCAGCACTGGGTACTGTAGGAGGTGGTTCCTTTCATTTAAGATGTAACAACTTCCATTTTAGCTCTGTCATCACTCTGTTAAGTAGTACATGCATGGACTGGCCGGGTGTCTCCTTCCATGATAATGTACTTCTGGAAGTTCGTCAGTCAGACCTGCTGCAGTTCCTTAGATGTCATAAAATAACTACACTTATGCGAAATGAACTCATTTAAAAGCACTACCAGTAAATAAGGTAAAGCAAAGTCTCCCTGAGACCTAGCGTGTGAGTCAGTGAGTTTAGCTGGTTAATTGGTATAGCAGTGCTCACCGAGCTCTGGCAGTGTGATATGGATCCTGCTAGCAGCTCGTGGTTAGAGGGCCAGGACGCCTCGTCACCCAGAGAATGGTGATTAGCTCTGGGTAATGGTGCCTGCCAGCCCAATTAGTGGCATTATGTGTGACCACTACCCTGTGCCACTAATTACAGCTCGGCAGTATGTGTGTGTGTGTGTCAGAAAAAGAATCAGAAAAAGACAGAGGGAAAAAGGTGTTTTGTGAGAAAGAATGGGTGCGCGCTGACTTTACTGCACGTGTGTGATTGCGACACCAGAAAGAGAGGGCATTAAAGAATGAAAAAATGCATATGCGCTTCTGTGTGTGCATACAGCTGACCCTCTCTGCTGCAGCATCCACCCTGTCATTTCCAATTACAGAGAGCCTCAGGTCTTTGCTACAGCATCGCCCAGATTACTAGACCTCATTTGCTCAACACCAAGCGTCAATCAGCCATTAACACACTGATTCATGGTAAGGCTCGACCCACTGTCCTCTATGTGGTATTGAGGAGCTGCTGAGAGGCACTGCAGAGAATAATTACATGTATCTGAGGGATGTATTTCAATTTAATATATTTTTAAAACCATTAAAGATGGATTATCATCGTGAAGTCAGGGAACAAAATGCACACGAGCATGATCACAAACAGAAATGCTGAAAATACCTAAACATGTACGAAAGGCAAAACAGAGGGAGCCATGGTGAAGCATGGTTGTTTGCTTTGAGCAGATTTTTTATTTTTTTTTTACAAGATCATAAAAGTGTATTCGAAATATACGATACCTGCACGTGATCCCTTGTTGTTAAGGCTAAAGGGAAGCTGAAGAGTGCCATTAAGCTCTGAGGCTCTTCAGCCTATGTGCCAGCGTGATTCATACCGTGCTCCTTTTCACAAACCTCTGTATCGACAGCTTAGAGGTTGGTGTGCGCGCACAGTGAGTACCTAGCCAAACACATTAGCAGATGAAATTTTCTGCTCTAATTATGGTTGCACAAGCAGAGCTATTCATCTGTGTTAATGTACTCATTGAGGACTATAGGTCAGAACAGTGTGAAACAAGAGAGAACAGGATTGTCAAAGAGGAGAGGAGATGATAAGAGAGGAGAGCAGAAAAAAAGGGAGCTAGGGAAATATTGTGTACCAGCTGATATGGGACACCGTGTGCTGCAAGAGACAATGTCAGAATGTACCTGAAGGGCTCTCCCACTGGGATCATACAGAGCACTATGTAAGTTGTTCCTGACACGCTCTATCAGGTCGCTGAACAAGGAGTGAGGAGTCTCCACCAACATGTCTTCCCCTGCATATCTGACAGAACACTGCATACCTATAGGTAGACAGATGACTGAGTTGTTCTGCGTTGTGTGAATCAAAAATGAACACATTTTCAACACTGGCTACACTTCGGCAGCCTGTCGCGGCCTTCAATCGGCCAATAAGTTAATCTGATTCCAGCTCTCGGAGTGATCAGTGCAGTTGGTACTGATGGAGATAACGGCAGAAAAATGCAGCGTCTGCAGTGTATAAAACTAAGCTATAAAACATTCACACTAATAACCAGTTCACCACATCAAGGTGAGTCATGTCTGTCTCTGACTATTCATTTTTAGCACTTAGCACAGCTTAATGCTTTGATACAAAGACGGGAAATCAGTTACTGTTAAACGGAGGCTGTGTGAAACTGTCTGAACAGAAAGTTTAGACAGCAGCAGCCTCTACAGTTTTGACGGATCGTCTGAAGAGAAATGTCTCAAGTTATAACAATTAGTTATTCTTCTACAGTATTTGTGTATTTGGTCCCTGGTTTTCATCATTCTGTTCATTCAGACATGAAACTGAACACAATAATAATATTGTCGCTGTCAAGAGCCAACCCCACTGTTGTGATTTTTACAACTGTAAGAATGAACAATTTCTGTGTTTGTTCACATGGAAAGGACTTGTAGAGTCAAACAGTCCATCTAAATCAATATAAACCACATATAGACACATAAAATCAGGCTTAAGGCTTAAAGACTCCAGTATAATAAAGACAAATACTAAGACAGAAAGTTAAAGAGCCTGGCTACAGATTTGCTCAGAACACTTGTTTTACTTCCTAAAGAAGAAAGTTAGTTGCGGATTGCATAAAATATTATGCAAGTATGTTAACGAAGAAGACAAGAAAGACAAAACTGCTTCTTGACTCCTAAAGGAAGGGATGAAAAAAAAAAATAGCTGGCTGAGAAGGATGAGAGGAACTAACTGTACAAAGGCAGAGGTAATTCATCAAAATGGTAATTAAGGTAATTAAGTCAGGAGCCAAACTTCTTTATTCTGTTTTTCAAATAACTGAATCATTGAGGAAGTCATTAACTACAGTACAAATTGTGTCCATTGTCTATTTAGCAGGTCTTTCATGGATCTTTCAGACTGGAGAAGAAAAAAAAACTCTTTTTCTGGGCTTTGGACTAGTCAGCCTGCACCTTGAATCAGATGGGAAAATCTGAATACTATTCTCTCTTACTGCTGCTACACTACTATAGTGCTTTGCTTTAGATACTCCAACTGCTCGAGCAGAGCTTGTCACTGACAATAGTACAAGAGTTTGGTTGTGAGAGGTAGTTCTCTGCTGAAGACGAGTTTGAAAGTGTAGCCATTTGCTGCTGCTGCACAGGATGAGTGTGCTCACTCAACCATTCCTAAATAAATAAAAGCGGAAGGAAAACAGAAAGGTTGATTACCTTAAAGACAATAATAAATAAGAATTACCTTTGCCTTCACATTCAAAATGTCATTTTTGTTGATATCGAAGTCTTAAACTAAGATGCAGATAGAAGGGAGCTACTTTCAGCAGGGGACCAAATACGAGATGACAGCAAATAACTGTGACAAATGGTGTCTGTGTAAATTGTTCCATTTAGTGGAGATCAGCAACATAAGGGCAGCAGTCTGAGACAATTAATATTTAATGTTCCGATAGTCACAGAAATCTAATTTGCTGCAGTTACTGTATGTGCAAAGCCAACTTCTCCTCCACAATCTTGCGACACAACAGTCTCTAACCCTTCTGCCGTCTTGCGAATTCAATAACTTCATTCATCTTTGAGAGAACAGCTGCGGTGTATACAGTAGCATAAAGAATGTGTGAAAGGACTCCTGTACCAGAAGACTGATGGAAGCTATAGGAGCCCCTGGTTTGATCTAATCTTGTTTCATTTCCGCCTTTGGGTCCAGTTTTACTTGTTTTAATTTCTGTGAGGATAGGGTGATTTCCTCAGTGGAAGACATCAGATTCTGTGCAACACTGATGTAGTAGTGTATATGTGGGATCTCACCTAGTCTGAACTGCCCATCTCACTATCGGAGCTTATTCGTACCCCTTGCGCATGTACAATACAATAATCAGGTTCTTACCAACATCCTAGATGCTAGAAAATCATTATTTCGCATGTGACAATTTGCTAGACTGTGTTTATGGAGTTTTGATTAACTGTCAAATCTCCTAACTTTTCCGTAATCAGTTGTGATTAGCATTGTCATCAGCCTTTCATTCAGGTTTCTTATTTTTTTTTTTTTAGCAGAGTGCCTTCGATGTTAATGGAAATCCATTCACACCTACACAAACCCACAATGCCCACAGTCACGTGCAAGCAAAATGTACGACAACACAAAAGTGCTGTACACAAAAGGCATCAGTGGAGTGTTGATCCATGTTGTTTCTATAGTAATGCACTGCCATTGATTTGCAGTGGCGTGTTGTAAAGTGGCACATTGACAGCAGTGTGCAGAGAACACAGCCTGTTGCTGACAGGCCTTCTGTCTTTCAGCTACAGGGTAGCTTTTAGCTTCACCTCATGCTGGGTTTTTCAAAGGAGCTTCAATCTGGGCCTGAATCATAGAACTGACCAACAGTGAACACAGCAAAGATGCATCAGAGTGCAGCAGATGAGGACCTCTTATATTGATTGTGGTAATGTACTGAATTGACTGGACTGAATTTGATGGGTGGAACTGATGCTGTGGGTTGATGTATCAGGGGAATTGTGTGCAGTGTGTGTCCATTTGAATGTGCACACAGGTGCATGTGTTCTCAGATGAGCAAGCGTGTCTCAAAAAACACCGGGCTCACAGGCATTTTCACAGTCCGCCAGTTGGGTTTTCATAAACTTCTAAAGACCTTTAATTTCCAGTAGGTCTTCAAATGCAAGAGTCCCACTCAGGATATCACATCACACACATACCCACCTGAGCGCGCACACACACACACACACACACACACACACACTCATAAAAACGCATCCATATCTCCTGCTGTATTCATCAATCTGTCAGTTAAGATATTACAATCGATCAGAGTCTATCCTCTAATCCGTCATCTTATCTGTGAGACCGTCTTCACGCTGTAACATCGCTGTGTGTTCAGTAATAAATGCAGAGATTGGCATGTTGGCTGGGGCTGTGGTAAGTGAGCTCCCAGCTTCTCCTCCAACAAATCAAAAAAGGTCTCAATGTCACTGTGGTCTACAAGCCAAAAACAAGAATCATCCTGGTACACACAGCAACAGTGCCTGTATGGTCTGAATGATATTCATCTGTTGTACATTTCATCTACACTTTCCATCTAAACTAACTAGGAAAAATCCTACGGCCATTTTTCTTCTTAACTTTATTTTCAGATCGGTACAATATGTCAGCCATGACCTAAGGTATCATGATTTCATGTTGTCGTAAATGTGATATCTTAGCAGTTCTTTTTGGCACAAATGTCCACTTGGACTCAAGGTTGAACTCACTTGTTGTGTGTAGCGCAGTGTGAGTTTAGTTTTGAAAACCAAAAATTACTTACTAATGAAAGTAAAGCTAAGAAATCATTGTAAGCTCAAAACATCCTCTTTAAGTGTATATTGAATACTAATAGCCATGTTCAATTCTTAATGTTACATATTTAAATTCTGATGCTATATTCATTCATCCATCTATCGATTTCCCTAACCGCTTGTTCTCTTGTTGCGGGAGAAATGGAGACAGGGTACACACCAGACAGGTCACAGAGGCAGACAAACCTTCACGCTCACATTTACAACTATTGGCAATTGAGAGTCACCATTTAAGCTAACATGCATGTTTTTGCAGGGTAAAAGTGAGAAAACCTTCAACCAAACACGGGAAGAACATACAACCTCCACACAGAAAGGCACCCGGCTGGATCGTGGACTCTTCTGGCACTGAGCGACAGTGCTAACCACCACACCACTATGCCGGCCATGCTGTATTCAGTTTAATTATATATCAGAATAAACCTCTTGAAATGCACCATCCTGCTTCAAGGACGTAGCTAGACAGCTTTGTGATGTTGCAAAGAGCAGCTGAAGCTAAACATATGATTCAATCTCAGTGGCTGGACTTAATTCCAAACTGCGCGTAGCATGGTAATGTATATCAACTGTGACACTGCTGCATAAGAAACACTTTTGGATTTAAATCTTGTGCCTTACTTTCAACACCAGCAAAAATCTTTCCCACCTACACAGAGAAACAAACCTGACATCTGGGCAATCATGGTGAACACTTGGCATTTCAATTAGAGAATGGGATGTTCTTTTCTGTTGCAAGCCTGTTACTGATTTGAGCTGATAAAGTGGACCTATTTATTTATTTTTTTTAAAGATGTTGCCAAGTGCAGTTTATTTGCACAACATTAACACTTAATTGGAATAACAACAATGATAATAATAATAATAATAATAAAAGGAGAGAAAGCAGATGCAATCATCATTCAGCTGAGATTAAATTTCTCAGGACAAACAATAAAGTGAAAAACTACTACTATCACAGACAACTATAGTTAAATGACAATCACAAATAACAAAAATCCATAAAACCTACTACAGAAATGAGACTTGCTTAGCATTAGATGGTTTGAGATCTTAATAAATCAGAGTAACACACTTGGAAGGAAAACATTTCCAACATTTCCACTTGTAAACAATCTGACATTTACAAAGCCCGATGATTATCGTCAGTCTAGCTGTAAACAAGGAGCTACATTCATCTATACTGTTTCTATGAGAAGAACATTCATTTCAATATTTTAAGCAAAAATATTATGATGAAACACAATTATTACATTAATACTTATGTCTATATTTAGTGATGATAGCGTGATGTGCTTATTTGTGCTTTATGCTCTTCATGTTACATTTTTTTATTGGCTGGCACTAAAATTAATTAAAAAAAACAGATCAATATGAATATATACAATGCTCTGCCTCTTTATTAACATTGACATGACAGTGTAAGCTTTAATTAAAATGTAATAACTTTGCGATGGATTTTAGTTGCGTTGTTAGATTTACCTAAAAGATTTTCCATAAAAATGTGAATGCAGGTCTGATGTATTTTCTACATATTGATCAAGAATTCTGCTATCAATAAAGATCCTGCTCATATCAGCTGGGTGTTGTGGCAGTGCTAGGAAATATGTATAATCTGTGCTTAAAGAGTGGATAATACCTAGGAGATGACAAGAAAAGATATAGGGGACTGCAGTGCTCAGAAAGTGTAAAGATTTTCAATTATTGAAGTGATAATATCACATCTAGAGGGACAAGCAGGTGAAAGGAGGAGTGAGACAACTCGACAGAGTGAGCAAAACTAAACTAAAACATTTCATATGAATAGTAAAGTACAGAATGAATTAGTTGGTTATTAGTTGGTTTAAAGACTACTGTATGTGCTTAAGCTAATAAGACACACACAACTGTAACCTTTCATGTCTTTATTCACTGCAGGTGAAAAAAACTACATGAACTTCTGGATTTAATAACTAGACAAACCTCATTCGGCAGCTATGACCTCCAACAAGCATTGCCTGTACAGCTGAGGCTCACACCGGGGCAATATTTAGGAGGAATTTTAGCTCATTCTTCCTCACAGAGCCGCCCCGCCTCAGACATATTTTTGGGGAGTTTGATGTGAACACTTGAGGTCATTTCACAGCCTCTCTATTGGGAGAAGGTCTGGGCTCTGACCGGCTGGCTCCAAAAGGCAGATTTTCTTGGGTTGAAGTTGGTACTACTTTTTGAAACTTTGATGTTCAGGGTCATTGTCCTACTGAATCAGCCAAGTTTTACTGAGCTTCAACTGGTGGGCTTCATTGAGCATTATGTGTTGTGCCTTTGAAGTCATCAGCAGGATGCCCACTTCTAGGTAAAGTAGCCACACAGCTGTATGTATGGACACCACTTTTAAACAGTTTGTCTAACTTCAGGTGGATCAATATCTATACTGAGCTTCATATATACAGTATATTGTACAAACCGGTAATGCTGAATGTCAGATTTTTTAGGTGTTGACATCACAGACTTCTTATTACATTTTGTAATATACATTGCAAATGTCAGAATAATGTACTGAGTAGAACAAACACAATGATTTGTGTTTTTTTTAGATAAAATAGGTTGCGTTGGTTTATTGTTTGTTCTTGTTTTAAGACAAATATATGCAGAAATGCAGAATTACATTAGGCTTCCCTTACTTTATTCATGCTACTCTAAACCCTGTCCAGGATGAAGGTTCACTATATGTCTGACTTGATGTTGACCACTGGATCTAAGAGGTTCTAGCTGTGTTATATAGTCACTATGTCTGGAGAAGTGAAGCCCGTCTGTCATCTACGGCATGGAAAAATGCACAAACATAGCTTTCTTTTCCACTCACTGTCTGGTTTAAGTATTTGCAGCTCAGGTTTAGAGTTTCTAAACATAACACAGCATAAGGCAATATTTGCTAATTTGCTTTACAGTGTAATAGAAGTTACCAAATGAAATGTTGCTGCTTTTAGCTCTTCAAGATCTTTTGCAAAAACAACAAAATAAAATAAATAATAAGCTAAAATAAAATATAAGCTAATTATGCAAAACAACACAACACGGCGAATAAGAAGACATAATGATGGATTTTGAAGAGTTAAAAGCAGAGATATGTCTTGTGACTTTTAGTTTAATGAGGTAAATTGCCAATTGCTTCCTCATCCTGCAGCAGCAGTGAACAGTTTTGAGAAGTTCAAACCTAAAAATAAATGAGCTAAGCCAAGCAAGAAACAGCGTATTTACAAGTCAGGGCAGACTTGAGTTCAAAAATAATTTTGAAAAATACTGTGATTACTGAAATGGTATAATTTTCCTAGCAATTTTTGTTGAAGTTCAGGGTGGCAAAAACATCCAGATAATTTTGTTTGGACAAAGTGGATTGAGATTTCGCTTTCAAGATTGCTATAACCAGCTGTATTTCCATTTTCTTAAAGGCATCTGAGCTTCTTAAACACACCGTAGTATTTATGTGTACAACTGATCAGCTGATACTTTGGATATACGGTACAGTACCTACAGTTCCCCGCGGCTGATGCATCTCGGCTGGGGTTTGAAGTACTACGCTGTAACAGTATATCATGTGGCATTTACAGTAGGTGGTCATGGTAGTCTGGTAGATTTGCTGGATTTGAGAAGAAGACAAATATGTTATATATCTTGTGAAGGATACAGCCATGTCCACTTCACATATTCAAGAGCCAGGGCAAGTCTATAATTATTTCCTGAATGCAATAAGGGATCAAATGTATTATCTTCCTTTGTGAGAGCAGAATAAGCAGGCCGGAGAGAAGAAGAGTAGAGAGACAGAGAGGAGAAGATGTAAGGGTTGAAAACCAGGACTGAGAGAGGAGAGAACTGGGGACAAATGGTGGAGGTAAGATGCACCAGGGAAGTTTGAAAGGAGCACAACAACAGAGATGAAAGACTGGCAGAAATTTGACAAAGACTGAAAAGAGACAAGAGGTGAGCTGGAGAATGAACAATGACTGCAGAGAGCGAGGAAAGCACGAAAAAGCAAAATAAAACAAAAAAAAAAAGAAGAGAGATTGAGGAAAGCAGAAAAAATGAGATGGGGGAAACATTTGCAGGCAGCCTTTCAGTCAATCATAATCTCCTGGGTGTTGGATATGAGAGAGAGAGAGAGAGAGAGAGAGAGAGTGCAATTTTGCAGTGGTTATCATTATCATCACAGCCATAATCATAATCAGGGTAATTCCAGTGTGGCGAGATGGAAAGGCGGATGGCAAAGGGTGATGGAGGAGGATAAAATGTCAGAGAGGAGGAACAAGGACATTACTGGGAGTAACCATGGTGAAATGCACAGGAGCGGTGATACAGTATGGCAATGAGAGTAAAATAGGGACAAGGAGTGCAGAAAATAAAGAGATCGCTAAAATGAACATGAGCCTCTTTTAATTAAATCAGACAGTCACAATTACTAAGTTTAAAAAGCCTGTGTACTGTGTTGTGTTGAATAATGTTCGCTTTTAGGACACAACAGAGGAACGGCAACATAATGAAAGAATAATATAATAGAGATCTCTGTTTGGCAGAGAAAGAGGTCTGAAACCTTTTTAAAAAAAAAATTACACTCTGGTAGCAACCCAATTATGTATGTGAAACTGTGTTTCTCTGCTGTTTAGATACCACTACGACTACTACTAGGAAAAATAATCGTAGCTATAATTCTGATTACCATATTAACAGATGCTTAACATAAATGTGAAAAAACAACACATTTTATGTTTGTATATTTCAAAACATCCATCAGTGTGACTGAATGCTTGAAACAAATACTTTATTAAAGTGTACTGCTGTATAAGAAAAGTAATGAATTAATAGTATTACCTACTGTAGTATAATAGTCACTGACGATGGGGAACATGATTAACAGAAAGCTACTGTTTATTGTATAAACACATACAATAAATTACAATTGTTAGTCTAGTTGTAACATCTTTGACATCTAAGACCATAGATCTAAAACACATACTGTGTCTTTCATTACAAACAGCTTTTGTGTGCAATTTGTCCTCCACAATGAAAATAAATGCAATTTAGGACATAATTAAGCAGTAATTATAGCAGTGACATAAAAGTGGCATAAAAGTGATAATGTCTTGATGTAATTCTACATACACCTACCTACATACAGACCTAATTTCCCCCACTAACAAATATACTCCATCACTTTGACAAAGGTAAGGCCTGCTTCTGGTGGTCCAGTAGCCGCAGACTGGCTGGGAGCCAAAGTGGTCGAGTGCCGTCATGTTGAGGTCATCCAGGAAGCACAGCACGTGTTTCCCGCCTGCTGGCACAAACACATCTTTAGCTCTCTTCTCTATTTGGCTCACCATGATGGCCTGCATGTTGTTAGATGTGGTCAAGACAGTGCGGGACAAGGAAGAGAGAGGCGGAGAGAATCAGAGAGAAACAGATAGTTACAGCGTTTTCCATTTTGTTCCAAAGGCGGTTTTCCTTTCATCGTTTTAACTATCACTGAATTAACTAGTGAAACAAGCCCCTCCATAGAGTTATACAACACTGGACGGATACTAGGTGTAACTGCTGCATAAAAGACCTCGCTATGAAAAACACATACTATTTGGTAAATGTACATTGGAAAGGTAGTATTAGGTAGTATATTATTATAATAATAATAATATTCAATATCAAATAGATACCTGTTGACTTGAGCTGTGACATCATTTTGTCAAAGGATGTATATACACGTTTACCATTAGCAGTATATTGGAAACTAAGATTATACTACTGATGATTCTTTAAGAGGTTTACTGATGACTAGTACAAAGTGTCCTGCTGATTCCAGTAAAGGTGCATGAGAATGAAGGGGTTTGTGCACACACAGGACTCTAAGGAACTAAGACATCATCATACCATACAGTATATGGTATCTTATTATATGTATATGCATGAAGCACGACAAACATTTTGCACATCATTGTGTTTGTAATTCACTAAATGTTTAATAATTCGCCAGTAAAATTCAGTAACAGCAGCACATAAATTTAAATTGAAACTAAATAACATTTAAAGAGTCAAGAACAGTATTTAGTGCCCAAAAGATTAAATAGTGTAATTTCACTTAAATGTCACAAGCTGAAAGTAATTCACTTCAAAACTATAGTAAATATACATTTTTTGCAATGGCCCTAGGGCAAATTCTGTAAAAGAAAGCAATCAACACCATACTGTGACACTAAATTCTCTATCCTAAATAATACTAGCCAGAGTTCCTGAAAAATATTCATTTACAGAGACAAATAGGGGCTTTGGAGCTAGGTATTAAAATAGGTGTGAGTAAAAGAGTGAGGGAAGAGGAGATAGATTGATACAGGCAAAATGATTCAAGCCAGGTGAAATGCATCAAATTGGAGAAGATAAGGGGAGAATAAGAGAAATTGAGCTATTAAAAGAGGTGCATGACTCTGAGGAAAAAAAGACTGAAGGAAGAAAGGGAGTGTGAAGCACTCACAGAGACTAGAGAGAGGAAGATGAATACACGTGCAGATAAACAGCAGGAAGGAACGTGGATGTAGGATAGAAAGTTGGAAAAGGCAGAGAGAAAGAGAGGGAGAGAGAGAGAGAGAGCAGGTGTAAGATTCATGGAGAGCACTTGTCCCGAAATATATATAAATCCGTGGCAGGAAATTAGACAGATGCAGAAGAGAGAGGAGGGAAAAATGGCAGGATAGAATGACTCTTTCTCAGAGCAGTTGCCTGGTAAAGTTTGGTGGTAATGGTGATTGATGTGGAAGAGAAGGGCAGGGTGGGTGGGGGGGGGGGCAATGCAGTGTGGGTTGTGGTGACGGATGGTGATGATGGCGATGGTGGTAAAGGTGTGTGTGTGTGTGGGGGGGTGATGAGTGCCTCCATCATCCCTGGCTCTCTAATAGCCCTTCATCAGAGCTGTCCAGCACTGACGTGACTCAGCCTAATTGCGGCGCCTTGGAGCAACGCGTCACTTTTACTGTAATTGTAGTGAAGCCGAGATGGAGGCTATTCAGAGCCGCCACATCGAGGCAGAAGCTCGCTCTCGCTCGCACGCACACACACACACAAACACACACCATCTGTATTCATTCACCTTCGTGGGGCTGCATCTCATGCAGTGAGTGAGGACGGCTTGTCCAAAGTTATATTTATCTGACAGGTATGTGCATCCTCTGAACATGTGGGTGAATATATTTATGCATGGATGTGTACATGTACTGTATATAAATATTCTTATGCATTGTCTACTTTTTAGTTTACTCCGGCAATTTAAGACTGAACAAACAATTTACTAATACTGAACACTTCAAAGGTACTCCAGAATAGCACAGAGGGATGAGGAGCTTAAGCTAAAACAGCTATCATGCCTCTGTCCTTTTACTGGACTAACTCCATCCATCCATCCATCCATCATCAACCCCTTATCCGAGGTCTGGTCGCGGGGGCAGCAGCCTAAGCAGGGAAGCCCAGACATCCCTCTCCCCGGCCTACTTACTGGACTAACTTTGCTTTTATAATTTAGCACTGAACCTCTATACAATGCTGTTGAGGGATCCACAGAAAATACTTAAAATAAAAGAAATTGAAGCAAAATAAACCAAGACGTTACTTACATTTAGTCTGGATATGAATAAATTCCCAGTGGCAATGGACCCTCCATCTCCCACAATGCTGTGGTAAATGTCTTTCAACCCTCATTTCCCAAGGTTGTAACACTGGCTACATTTGTAATGGCAACTACCACATTTTCCAAATCATCCTGATGATGTCATTATGGTTTAGAGTGCTCCCTATAGAGTCCTAAAAAAATTCTACAAAAAAAAAAAGTAGCAATACAAGTCTAACTTAACCTCAATCATCACCGTAGTTTGCTCCTTGAAGGTGAACTGTAGACTAATGTGAACAAAGAAACACCATGTTTACATTGAGTCCTCACTAAGTACATGCTTCCTCAAGATTAAAGAACAATATTTTCATTATATGAACCACTCATGCTTTTACGTGAATCCTGGTGGGCTTGTTTTACTCTGCCTTTGTTGGCACCTTTACACATTTGTTGGCACGCTACCGCCATCAACTGTCGATCAGTGGAATAACATGAATAGCATAACATTCACGCACCATTGTGTGGTCGTCACGCGCCATACAAAGACAGGCACATTCTAATAAGGCAAGTTGTTAGTACGTTGTTGGATACACAGGCAGACACACAGCGGTGAAGACGTGCCGACAATGAGGTCAGTATGTCGTCCTCACAGCAGCAGATCTTAACCCAACATCAGAGCCTTAAGCAGGAAGTTGTCCGCCGTGACAAGATACATTACAGTTCAATCACAATTCTATTAAATGGAGCAGGGGATGTAGAGAAACAGATGTGCTGTAGATACTTGTGATTAGATGTCATCATATCGTATGTACATGTTCCATTTCAATTTAGGGAACTCAACGAGGAGCAACTGTTGCTTGCAGGTTTCTGAAAGTGACATTTTGTACACTGTTTAGGCAAAACAGTCTCTGATAAGTCATCACTAAAGTAAGTAAACTGACAGAGGGGGAAACGGATGAAAGGATGAGCGGAAAGCGGGATGAGATGAGACAGGGAGGATAAGAGGGGAGGGATGAAAGCATGACAGCAGACAGAAAGACGGAAGAGATAAGGCATGAAGGGTAAGCATAGAGAGAGACAGATGAAAGGATGAGGGGGTAGCAGGGATGACAGGATGAAGTGAGAGGAATGGAAGGTGGAATGAGAAAAAAGGAAATGATAACGGGGGGAAGTGACAGGAGCGAGGGGAGAGTGATGCATGTGAAGATAAGAGGGGGAATGGGTAAACCTGGGTGCAGGGGACTCCAATCTGCACAACCCTGTCAGACAGAAAATATCTGAACAAGTACAGATAGTCAAATCAATCTGACATAACAGATAAAAAGTAGACAAGAGGAAAAATAATGCAGTGACCAAAAAGTCAGTGTTTAGTTAAAATTATACTATAGCAGCATTTGGAAGTGATTTCACATACAGTACACATGTGCAGGCTGTGAAGGCTAGGTTGGTGACTGTGGGTGAGCAAATCTGGCATCGGGCGTCTGGCAGGTTGTATACACTGCAGCGTCAGGTGCACATACACACAGACTCACATATACGCGTACTCTACCTTAGGTCAGTTACACAAGGCCAGACGGTTGCTCACCTGGCAGCACAGCGCCGGCCCTTTGGCAGCTTAACTTCAAAAGAACTCCACATTTTGTTCTTAGCGTCCACATATAGCAGGTAAAACTGCATCCTGAAAGTGTTCACAATGAAAGAGTTCAGTGTTAAAAAAAAACAGACAAAAAGTTGAGACATTGTTGGTGCCTGCCAAAAGAGGGATTTCAGTTTGCTGGACAAATAGCCAAGAGCAAAGTTATATACTATTCTCAGCCTGTGGTGTGTTTACAGCTGCTATCTGATGTTGTTCTTCAATGGCAGCAGCAAGAAACTTCAAAACACCAACCGCTGTTTCTTCTATAGCTCCCAATTAAAGGAGGGCAACCACAGACATTCATAAACAATAAATCCCAGAACACCACCAAAATGTGTACTAATGTTTGTGCAAGACAGAAGCAACATTGTGCTAGTAGTGTTGGCAGACATAGCAGGCAGTCCTGTACAAAGTGTGATACATGAATAAGCAGATGGCCCACTAATACAGGCAATACCTGTGATGATAAAGTTACAGTGGCTTGCAAAAGTATCCGGCCCCTTGAACTTTTCCACATTTTGTCACATTACAGCCACAAACATGAATCAA
>JAUYWH010000010.1:12635174-12648538 GCA_034779795.1 Ctenopoma multispine
GTACACCACTTTGTATTGGTCTTTCACGTGGAATTCCAATAGAATTGATTCATGTTTGTGGCTGTAATGTGAAAAAAATGTGTAAAAGTTCAAGGGGGCCAAATACTTTCGCAAGCCACTGTATATTTAGCAGCTACGGTATATCTGCCCATCATGTTCAGTTTTGTGATCTGTTACCTGCAGCAAGTCCATTCGCCATAGTTTTTTTGCAATACTTACAGACAATGAATCCCACATTCCTGAAATCACTCTAAATGTGGAGGCCATTTTTTGGCTCTTGTTGTTGCACATTTAAAGTATGCAGACTTGCTCATACCTTCTGCCTGTGTCAACCACTAAAGAGTTCTCTCCAAGTTTTCAACTCGAGAAAAGACGGTGATATGAGAGTGACAACAATAACACTTTATGGTGAATTAAAACATTTGACGTTCGGGTTATTTGCACTTCACAGACAGTAACAAGGGGAAATCATTCACCATGGCTCAAAAGATAAAGTAATGGGGTTGAGTTGGATAGAGTCAATCTCTACATATTATGTCCCTGATTGAGTTACATGAAATGTCATCTGAGTAGCAGACAGAGATGACACTATAGAGGCTCAGTGGTGGAGATCAAATTAAAGTTCAGGTTTCTGAATATTTCTCAAATGAGAGATGAACTGACGGAGAGGTGGGAGCAAGGGTACAGAGAGAAAACGATTATTATTATTAATATACTGAAATTAATCAGTATTTTCATACCTCAACCTCCATTTCTGGAATAGTTGGGAATTGTTCTAAAAGGCAATAAAAACTAAAATATGTGATTTGTTAATTTGTTTGAACCTAATATTTATTAAAAAGATTTGTGAATATAAGCAAATCAAAAGTTTTAGGCCTATAAAACACCTTTTGTATGATACTTTTTCATTATTTAGAAACAAAGTATGATCCTTTTGCTATTGTCCGATTCTGTTCTTCACAATACATTAACATGTAGGGGACAGACCTGCACACACTCACACTGTGTCTGTGAAGCCGTGCTTTGTGTGGCCTGGCATGGTCCGGGAAATCACTCTGCCTTCATGGCAGCCCACTGTCCCGTTTAGGCTGTGATATTTCTCTCTAATCTCTTGGACTGTCTTCAGGTATCTAGGGAAGGCATTTCATCACTCCGTCTATAAACCAGAAGACATGGTGATATTAGATGTACTCCTCATGTTAACTGTAGTTTAATTCAGTGGTTCCTAAAGATTTTTGGATGATTAAAAAGTAAGTACAGTTGATGAATGAGTTGTTGCCAGTTCTACCAGATGCCTTTTTGTGTGAGCAAAAGTTAATGAGAAAATGTTAACCAACATTTCCATAAGTCCAATTTGTGAATCCAAACTTTTTAGTTTTCTTGTCCCTTGAATCAACTCCTCAGACATATCATCTGACCCTTCAGAGTGGCCTGACCTACAGTTTGGATGTCATTCATTTGTTCATCTAGGACCATGCAGTGCTAAAAGCGTTAACCTGCAGTCTCTGCGCAGGAGAAAAGAATTAATTTAACTTGAGGACCATGTCTACCTCATATAAACAAGCAAGCACAGTATCACTCCCACACAAAAGAGGAGAGCAGCTTTTTATCAACACAGCTGGGAAACCGAGATCACTTTCAAAGGAACTACAGACATATTAGTAATGTGTGGTTAACACGGAATGGATTTGTGTTTTAAACAAGGAGTGCTCGCTCATGGATAAATTGTTATTGTATCGAGAAAAGAGTGGCTTACAGCCAGTAAGTTTGTAAGGCGAGCTAAGTTTGATTTAATACTCCCTCTCCGTCATTTAATCATATAAAACACACAAACATGGTGGTGATTTGTTGGCTGTCACTTCATTCCATTTCAGATGTGAATGAGACTGTCAGCTAAATGGATCAAGCCACTTGGATGTTCCGGCTCCTTCTCAGTTTTAAGCTATTAATCTTCCCCTGTCTTTTTGCTTTTGCCTCGTTGGATTTACAAGACAGAAACCAAAACAGTGACACTTTGTTTCCTATGGTAAACCTCTAGTTGATTTCCATTAAAAAAATAAAATAAAAATTAGTCACTGACAATAACAAACACATAGTCTCCTTCACATCTGGATCCTTAGTTAAACTTGATTTCTAAAACAGCTATAAGCTAAAACATGATCTACATGCTAGCATCCAATGTCTACCAACACACCCCCTCACCCCCCAATTAGTTCATTTATTTGACTTCTTGCTTATTTGTCAGTCCTCTCACACCAGCACTGCCAGTTTGTTCCACTGCAATCCAACAACAAAGACAAGTCACAGTAACTTTCAAATGTGAATGAACCAAATCAACAATCGGAAGAGGCAGACAGACACAGGAGGAGGAGGAAATGCAAACACACGTTTGACAAGTAAAACTGTCACAAGCCTTCTGGGATTGAGCCTTTTGGCAAATAAAGGTAGGTGGAAGAGATAAACAAGTCGAGCTGAACAGAGAGGCAGTCAAGCGCTCAAGCAGGCTTACACAATCACACAGTCATGCGCATATAGTTGTATCCGCCTATGTGTCCGCTGACGCACCTGCACGCGTGTTCGCATAAGGACAGATGCAAAAACAAAGCAGATGGTACACTAAGGAGACCAAACTACATCACAAACCCTAACAGAGTTAGAGCTGATTGAGAAAAAATTGAGGTAAATGACAGGCCCACGAATGCCGGCGTACATACACAAACACGCATGCACACATACATACAGAAGTGCCAGCAGGTGATAGCATGATTGATTTATAGATAGATTGGCGGTTGTGTCTCAGCTGTTAGAAACATCTTATCTCCATCTACTGAGTGGACTGCAATGCGCAAACACAGCTGGGAGCAGGCAGAGGGGAACAGGTGATCAGAGCCAGAACAGTGCAGAGATAAATATCGAGTCACTGTGATAAGAGGTGGAAGGCACGAAAGGCAATGAATTTGAAGGAAGAGAAAGCGGCAGAGCAATTAGAGGTGGGGAAATGGAACAGAGGAAAGTCGGGAGGAAATAAGGGGTGTTAAGGGAATGAATACGATGAATGGATGCAGTGAAAATGAATGCCTTTATGTGAATGTGTCTACGCCTGCTCGTAGCCACAGAGTTAGTGTCCTGGTAGAGTATTTGAACGTGCAATATAACCAGAAGGCCGTCGTCGCTGTAGGCACAGGATACTGTGCTACTGTGTTTCTATATGAAAACATTCACCCACGTAAAGGTAGCATGTGTAAAGATACTTGTAGGTCCTTTAGATTTTTCTTTATGACCTAAACCGGGGTCAAATTGTGAAAAGTGCTAAAACTAGATACAGTAAAAAGAATCCAACTAAACAAGTAAACTGTTGATGGGCAGCAATGTAGGAAAGTAGCTGCTTTTCAAAAAGAACTAGAAACTTTCTTTCTGTGGTTCCTTGTGAGCTCCCACACTAATACACACTTTGCTCTGGATCTTTGTTGGTTGGCAGCTCATGGTGAGGGTGACCGTGCTGTTGAATATTCTCCAATTGTACTAAATCTACTAAGTCTGATAATTCTACAAACCTGTTCTACAAACCAACTTATTGAACTGATAACTTTTTTTTTACCTGCTGTATTTCCCCAAAAAGTGGGTATGGTGACTCTATAACTAGTGTTCACTTTGCTATCACTAGCTCCATTATAGGGATTCAGGGAAATGAGAACTTGCATTATAGCATCAGAGCAGTCATCAATGTTAGTCAAGTTAATTTGAATCTGAGTTTATTTCTGAGTCAGAAAGCAAATACAAGACCGGTCCTATCCTTCTGCTAACAGCTTAGGTGGTGATAGAGTCACGACGCCTACTTTTCAAAAAAACTGAAGCGATTCTTTAAGATTAGTAATCTCATAGGATCAAATCGGATCATGTTGTAGGTCATATTTATGCAGAAATATTAACTGTCAAGCACCACTCTATCCATCCGGTACATTCACAGGCTAATAGTGGAGTTAGCAGCAGTGACAGAGAAAACTAGTTATTCCAATTTGCGAAAAACACATCATTGCTCTCTATCACTTACATTATCCCATGTAGTGTTGAGGACATGATTGTCTTTTTGCTTTCTTATTCTTCTCAAGATGCTTGCTGAGTCTGGCAGCATTTCTGGAGAGCTCTGATCTAAGTAGCTAACCCCCCTCTCCACTCGCACAAAGGGGTGAGTTGATGGTTGATGCTACACTGGCAAAAGTTTCCAAATCTCAAACAAAGCTTTGTTGTTCTTATTCACATCCATTTGTGTACCAGAGAAGTAAAATAAAATGTGTTTAGGTGTGACAATATTGAATCCATCAGATGTGTGATAATAAAACACGTAATACAAAGCTAGAACTGCACTGTTCACAGTATGTGGACGTCTTCAGAGGTTTTGCAGAAACATTTTAAACATATCAGGATGGATGGCTGGGATGACAAAACAGATCTGAGGTATTATTTTAGTAAGCAATTATTCTGACACTAAAACTAAACATGTGTTTTTGTGACTAGACCTAATGAAGCTGTTTTTGTGTTTAAATAATTTATTATTGTAACCGTGATGACAAATGTCTGGCACAGGATAAAGACTTGGGCCCAACTACCCAACTTCTGACTTGATGACAAACTGCTAACATCCATGTAGAGGGATGATAACATTTAAAGCAGGTGGTGCTTATTTATTTTATTTTTTTAATCAGGCATTCATCCTGCTTAGTTCAGCTTTGGGAAATCTGCTCCGATCTCTCTGTTCTCTCTTGTTTTAGTTTGTTTGGTAGAGATTCTTTGAGGTGCTATCAGATGGCTTTGCTGCAGCCCACACTTTGTACCTTGCTGCTGTTGATGGTGTTTTCGAACTCTGACGCACAGTATGTGTGTGTTCTCACTGTGTTTGCTCAAAGGCACATGAAACAAGAGCAAGGCACAAAAACAAACTGTTTATTCTCAGTGGGCTCATGCATTTATGAGTGAGTGTGCATCTGTATATGAACGCGTGAATGTGTCAGTGAATATTTGGCTAAAGGAAAATATGTGTTTGGGAGTGGACAAATATTGTGTGCCAGCTTTAGGCTGGTTGAGGAGCCTTGGGAAAGGCCTTGCGGGGGGAACTCTGGGAGGGAGGTCTAAATGAAAGAAAATGGAAATGAGAGAAGTGTTCAAGGGCATAAAAGGAGTGTCTGGGATGATGAGAATGAGAATGGGGGAAGAAAGGATGTGGAGAACAAGCGAAAGAATCATAGTAAGAGCAGAGGATGACGTGAGAAGGGAGATTTGGCCCTCCTCTGTGGGTCCTTGTATCTTGAGTGAGCAGCACTGGCCCTCAGCAGACCACAGAGAGACAGAGGGGTGGATGGGAAGGAAACACAAGAGGCAGCAGATGAAAAATTTCTTTGGCCGGCTGGCTGGATGTCAGGCACCTGCCTCTGACTCACCAACCTCCCGCGACTCTCCCGCTCTCTGTCCAGTGGGGAGGAATGAGTTTGAGCTGTAGGAGAGGCTGTTAAGAAAGAAAAGACTCAGGAGAAAGCAATGGGGTTTCCAGGTAATGATGTGTGAGGGCTAAACAGAGACACGGTTTTAGAAAGACAGAGAGCAGGAGGGGGTAGATAGCTCTGATGGGCAACAGGACATTGCTGTATCAGAGATGTCTCCCCTCCGCACACACTCAACGTGATTGTCGGATGGTGGTGGTGTGTATGTGTCCAAAGTACTGCAGATACTTCACTTCCAATTTCAGTCGACATGCCACTTTTATTTCAATCTACCTCTCTGTGCCTCTTTCCACCTTTCCCTAAGAGCTCCTAGATGTTTCTCTCTCAAATGTCACTCCATGTTCCCCGCAGCATTATTCGCTATAAACAAGTATGAACACATCTCTATCTGAAGTCTGGTTTCCTCTCCAACACGATGGAGCGCTGACCCCTTTCTCTTTCCCTTCGGGTCAAGACTTTTGTGCTGTGGTTATCCTCATCACGCAGAAAGAGCAGTGTCTATTCATTTATCAGGAGAAGGGCGCGTAGATGTAAATAGAGCAGTGTCAGCATTTTTTCTTTTCATTTGCAAATGTGTTTCCTCACTGGGAAAAAAGTGAGAACTCCGTTAATGCTAGTTTTTATAATGTTAATGTTAATGTTTGACATTAAAGCAGTATTAATAGATTTTTTTGTCCACTTGTGAGCAGGACAAAACTTAAAGGACAACTTCCCCACTTCATATATATGTACTGTACCAAACTAGAATCATAGTAAGGATGCTAAAAACCAGTGAAGTCTCTTTAAAACTCTTTAAAACGGACATAATGTATTGTCATCTCACAGGAAACTTGTTAGAAGTCGGTTGCTTGTTAACACATCCAGCAGATGTGGAGCAGCGGCAACATTCCCCAACTTGGGAAGTAGGGAAATATACAAGTAGGAGCAGAAAACAGCTGCCTGACGCAGCTAACTGTATCACAATGATGTAGCTGAGCAGCTCGTATTACTGTGTGCATTGCTCATAGTGAAGGTTGAATGTGCCATTATAAAAAATATATATATATATCTCTGAACCAGTTTATTTCATTTCTCACAAGTGGGCTCTAAGCTGGCCTGTAGTGGCTACCACTGTAGCACAGGCATTTCACACGTACACATATCAGCAGGAACCTATTGAAAATCCCATCATCTCCAAGCCTGTTCAGCAGATGTAGAGCCGTCTACAAAAAAAAGCATAAAATTTCTGTTTTTTTTGTGTAGCAATGCGACTATTGAATGTTAATCGCACACAGTGTAAAAACCACATTATAGCTACAATATTATGTGCTGGATCAAATCAATCAATTTTCACAGCAGCTTTACTGGGACAGCCTACAAGCCTGACAAAGAGATTCTGCTGCACCAGGAGACCCACATTTCTGTTAGGACCCTTTCTACTCTGATTCTGGGGAAGAGATGATAATGGTAATGATAATAAAAGCGCAGTGGTTTTAGTGCCAAAAACAAACTGTTACTATGGTGTGAATAGTCGAACAAAGAAAATGAGCTTCTGCAGATGATAATTTTAGATGCACTGATTATACAGTGAAAGGCTGTGGCTAATGTGTGCAATTTTATCCTTGTGTGGATTTTACAATCATTTTCACTACTATTATTTGCTTTTTAAAATAAGATATGAGCTAAGTCTATAAATATAAATGGGCGCTACCACTGAAGTAAACGTTTGCTCGGTTAGACAACGTTACACAACAGTGCTGTGTGTTTCTAGTGTCTGTACCTGGTCAAAGCTGATGACATGAGGGAAGAAAGCACTCCTGTCACACTGGTTGGTGAAGAGGTATTTTCCTCCATTCAGTCGAGCTCTCCAAGACTTGCTGTCATGGAGTTTGGAGGATGCTTCCATTGTCCCACAGGGGACCTCACGAATCAGTAAAAAAAGGTGGGAGGGCAGATATAAAATTCTAATAGTCTAGAAACAGATGATGAGGAAACTGTAATTGTGGACATAATGACACAAATGCTCATTACTGACACATCATAGAACAAATGTCTTTATCAGCTATCAAGGTTTGCATGACAAAAAAATTAAATGTTTTATCATTATAATTCCACAACAGCTTTTCAATGAACATCTGTTCCATTTTATCAGACAGTGGCAGGGGTTGTGCATCCTCCACTTGGGGGGTGGGTGGGGGGGGGGTAAGAAAAAAAATGAGGGCACAATAACTATAGGCACAAAAGCAGTGCAAACTGAGAGAGGAAAAAAAAAGTCAAAGGTGTTGCAACATTTACACAAATGCTTGTTATGATCTGATCATGTCACTGATAACTGGCTTGTTTGTTAGCTACCAGGGTTTGAATGACAAAAAATATAATGTGCTATAATTTAACAGCAGTTCTCTGAGGAACATCTGCTCTGCTTTGTCTGGAAGTTTCACTGAGTGATGCTCATTAGCGACAAAACATGGGTTTATGGTTTAAAAAAAGTTGCAGTAGAATATAAGGCATCAAGACAGAGGGAAAAAAAACTATTAAAGGTTCAGCCAGATTTACAATAACACATTGTCTCTTTCAGATCATATTTCTGATTACTTGCTTGGCAGTCTGCTACTAAAGTTCAAATGAAAAAAAAAAAAGACAATCCAGGAACAGATGTTTTACTTTATTGTCGTCTGCTCCTGTTAGATGTCTTTTATATCTGTGGTTATTGCAGTAGATAATATTGTAAGCAATAGCAGACAAATTATGTGATGACAATTGTAAAAGAATGGAAATGTTACCAGCTTCTAATTTCATTTCTTTAATCACTTAACAGGTGAGTTTCAAAAATGTTTTGATGCTCAATGTAGAATTTCTGAGGCGTCCTCAGTTTCTAGCTCTGTCAAGTGAAATCCTAGAAAAACGAGAAAGGCTTGTTATGATACTGCAGGTACCCGTACTTTTAACAAGTAGTTTCAGCATGTGTCTCATGTTCCCAGAAGTAAAGAGAAAATGCAGAACAAAATGACCGCTCTGAGGATGCAGTGCCTTTCAAACACTGCATTTATGTGAGTGTTTGGGCAGGTGTATGTTTGTGTGGGTGCACGTGTGCACGCATGCACATGTGGGTGGGACAGATTCGGGAATAGAAGGTATCTAAGCAGAGACAGAGGCAGGAGAGAGGAAGAGAGAGAGACAGATAATGAGAACCAGGGGGAGGTGATGCTGGCATGGGGAGAGGAAGATAGAGACCAGAAATAGACATGCAAAGAGCAAGGTGTTGAGTCAGAAAATGAAAGAGGAGAAGAGGAGGAGGAGGAAGAGGAGGAAGGAGGGGAAAGACAGAGTGAAGCAGGGAGAAAGTGATAGGAGGAGTGAAGCTGCATAAGAAAGATGGAAAGATAGAGAAAGAAAGAAGGGGAGAAAACATGAAATGAAAAAAGAGAGATGCAGAGTGGGAAATAAAACAAGGAAGAGAGAAAATGGGAATGAAATGTTGGAGAATGAAAGGGAGGAAGAGTTACTAAGAGCAAGATGTAAGGAGTGAGAAAGAGAGAGAGAGAAGGAGAAAGAGACACAAATAGACATGTGAGGTTGAGTCACACTGGGAACCTAGAACAAGCTGAAAGCATACAGAATTACAGAAGAAACCACAGGGAACAACACACACACACACACACCTAATGTCTTTGCATGTGTGATGTAGCGATGCACTTCTCAAGTCTAGAGTGAGGAAGCAGGGGCATATAAAAGGTTCAAAGATAAAAGAAAGGAATGCGAAGAGACACAGATGGAAGCAGAGGTTAAGAAGGTGAAACACAACATGCTTAGAGAGATGAGCACTTAGCTTGGTATGCATACCAGATGTACACACACACACACACACACACACACACACACACACACACACACACACACACACACACTTAATCTTTCCTTTCTTATTTCTCCCCACCTACCCTTGTTCTGAACCCAACACCCTATTTATAACAGCATCTGGTGTTGGTACAAGAGTGACAGAGAGAAGGCCATGGAGGGATGTAGAGAGTTAAACCACAGTGTGTATGTGTGTGTGCGCGTGCGCGTGTGTGTGTGTGTGTGTGTGTGTGTGTGTGGTGTCTTAAGGGAACATCAGTTAGTGCCAGCAGCCAGCTGGGGTGATATCAAACATCAGTCTGACACACCATCACAAAAAATACTGTCCCTAGAAAGCATCAGTAAGCAGCTGAAATTAGTATGGGCCTCTCTGTCATGCACTCACAAGTGCGAGGGTGTGTGTGTGTGTGTGTGAGAGAGTAACAAATACCAGTTGATACAGTAATGGATGTGTGACAGAGAGAAGAGGAATTTACAAACTACAATACATGCACTTGTTTATTTGTGTGTGTCTGTATAAACTGTGCATATGACTATACGTATACAATATCTCTGGGGTGCATTTAAAACACTGCAAGGCGTAACCATCATGCAGCCGGGTGTAACTATGTGTGACTTGATTGTCTCTGAGCCCACAGAGACAAAGCATCCAGATAAAGCCGGATCATACTACTGAAAAAACATGTATGGGAATATAAGGAGGGTGGGTGGGGGATAAATGAGATATGGAAAACAGGCAAAGATACAAAAGTCAGAAAAACAGTCACAGAGTACTGCATTAGTAGTGTTTTTGGGTAGATTTTAAGCTAAACTAAAATGACTGCATTGTGGGTGTGGGTATGCCTCCACCCACCTGTCAGGTTGTAGTTTACACGCATGTCTGTTCAGACTCTAACGACTTTATGCACCAAGTTTGTGACAGATGCAGTGAAATCCCTTCCAGGTGTTTCTGAGATGTAGCATTGATGAGAACGGAACAAATGTGAGGTCACAGTGACCTTGACCTTTGACCTGGCCCTGGTGAAGCAGCCTCTGTGAAAGCATAACAACGGTTATGTGCTTATAGTCCCCTTTATAGTCCTACAATGTTAGGACGGTCACCCTAAACACCAGACATTCAAGAAGTTTCACTTAGTCCACTGAGATTTTATTCAGTAATTGTAATCATCAAAATAATCATAGAACTCGAATGATACAACCCCTACATGCTCCATGTGATGAGGGTGTAGTATGAAGCCTGCGCATTTAGGCCTTGAGCAGTGCATTTTCACCTTACTGTGCCTGTAACACCACCTTGCGCATTTCATGACACTCTGAGTGAGTTTAGTCACTCACTGTACGTCAGGGTGTGCCACTTTCTCATTTGTCTCGCTCACTTTCTTAGACTCCATGTCAACAAGATGATTCACACTGGTGCTTTAATCCTCCTCATTTAGTCCACCCGATCCGTTTAAAACACTCACAAATACTCAGACACACATGGTGCTAGACTCCCTTGAAGCGTAAAGGGTGGTAGAAAGCAAAGGAGCTCTTAAAACTGATTAGAGGGGGGAGGCCCACCGTACTGTAGATGATGAGATACACTCAATTACACAGGATAGGGTTCTACTGTGCCCAAGGGAGCCATGCTAAACCAGTAGAAGGAGAAAATCATGAGTGAGAGGAGATCTGTAATATCTGTAGGATATGGGTGTGGAAAGCGTCCGTGTTTGAATGTGAGACGAGCATCGGAGTTGACAGATACATCTGGATGTTTGGCAGTCTGTGTATGATGTGCGCCGGGTGAGCTGCAACCCTCCAGAGGCGGCGGCTGCGATCATATGTTGTTGACGCATCCAGATAGTTGTGATAAATGCTCCAACACATCTGTGTCAAAGCGAAGGGTGATAATGTGTAATTTCTTGGAAGGGCCCCTCAGGGATGGATGTTGTGATATTCATAGTAAATGAGAAATGGATGGACAGTGTGAGAGGGAAAGAAAGAGACAGAGGATGATGGGGAATTGGGAATAAAGGAAGATAAAAACAAATAGAGACTATTAATCAAACAGACAGACACTTTTGTTCAACAGAAAGTTCTGCATGCATGTATCAAAGCAGATACAGATCAAACACTGAATGCATATATTATATTTTAATAATATGTATCCTCTGATATTGTGTTCCGCTGTTTATGTGGCATCCTGTTGACCTTGTTTCATTAATTATCCAAGAAATGTTTACACAAAATAAATTGTTAAATAAATTGAATACAGGGTTTTACAGGAAAAGCTGAACTGAGATTTAAAAAAAAAAAATGTTAGCATGTTAGCATAAACATCTTTACTAATATATGTGTATACATATCCTATGTTCTCTTTCTGCCTTCTTTAGTTTCAGTAAGTGATAAAAAAAAAGCATCAGAGCTCAATTAAAGCTTGTAAATGATATTTCTGTACACTCTGGACAGTCTATCTCTGAGACAAAACAACCATTCTTGCCCACATGCACACCTACAGACAATATAGAGTCAGCAATTAACCTGTCTGCATGTCTTTGGGCTGCGGGAGAAAACCCACGCAGACACAAGGGGAGCATGCAAACTCAACACAGAAAAGCCACGGGCAGCCTGCAAGTTCAAACCTGTGACCTTCAAGCTGAGAGGCGCTAACCACTCCATCACTGTGCTGCTTCTCACAGGAAGCTAACCAGAACTAAAAGTACCGAACTTTGCATTTCATATGTAATAAGACCTTTAATGAGCTCCATTTGTGCTCGATTTGTAAATGTTGATTACACATAAAATTTTGATTTGATGATATGAAGCATTTCTGCTCAAAAATCTGTGAGCATCAAAAAAAAAAAGCTGACTTTTCCTTTCTTCTTCTTTTTAGTAAGATAATTAATTAGTTTCAACCACGCTGATGGAAATGCTCCTGGTTGGTATTTTATGTTTTTTGATTCATGTAAAAAAAAAAAAAAAGTTGCATAAAAGCCACTTGACAACTGAGTGAAAGCACTGAAGCAGCAAGACAGAGAGAATGTGACGTAAAATAACACACATACAAAAGTGGCACACAGCAGGTAAATAGAACAGGTTTCTATACACACTTTCCAAAAGGATCCCAGGTGGTAAGTTTATTCTCTAGCCCTGGGAGCCAGTCTGTTTAAAATCTATTACAGCTTTTGTCCTGTGGAGACCCACCAGCAATAGGCCCACAACCTATTTCTGGTTCCAGTCTGAGTGGAAGAAAGAGGTCAGATCCCAGTGAAGCTGACAAGATAGGTCACACATTGAACTTGTTGTTTTTCCCTCAAGCAGAAATCCTGACTTTTTTGGTTGCTGTGATAATGAGTTGGTTACACACTACACTTTATAATGCCTTGTATATTAGTATACTTTTAACATTCTCTGATGTAGAAACCAGATCCAATCACCGACTGCACAAATTCACACATTTGCTTTTTCTCAAACTGGGGGACATTCTTGAGGTCATGCCTTGAGAACGAAAGAAGCTGAAAGAGGTGAGGCTGAAACACAATTTAACAAACTATTTATTTTCGTGGTGTCTTTTGTGATGCTACATGCACTAAAGACCGACACAAAAGAAACACAAAACAAGTGAACAAAGGAATGGTACAGATGCTGACTGAGGTACAGAGCGACTGCAGAGACAGACAGGCAGCTGCCTGACAGTGAGCCACACAAACAGACAGGAGGAGCTGAACCACGCTGCAGGAGGGGTTCAGCCGCCCCCCGAGCCTCCACATGGAGAAGAGGAAGACGTCTCCAGTAGCATACTCTGATCGAGGTGGAAATGAGTAACCAGTGGAGCCTGTCAGAGCAGATGGCTGAGAATCCATTAGCTAATAGTGGAGGAGCCTCCCAGCCAAACTAATGACGCCCTCATTACTACGCTGCATGCGCCCCCGCCCAGCCAATGGTCTCTGGCTGGGCCTTTGTCTAGGCTGCAATGCATCTACACACACACACACACACACACACACACACACACACACACACACACACACACACACACACACACACACACAC
>JAUYWH010000010.1:12648638-12698349 GCA_034779795.1 Ctenopoma multispine
ACACACACACACACACACACACACACACACACACACACACACACACACACACACACACACACACACACACACGATATAGATACATATACACTAGAAACATACATCTGCACAAAACTCTGTGTCCTATTACACACTCCAAGGAGTGCATGAGCACAGGCATACACAGCAGTAACGTGATGTGTGCCTGCAGAGAGAGAGAGAGAGAGAGAGAGAGAGAAAAAGCAACAACTGTGCGGACTGAGAGACTATCCCATCCATCTATCCATCCTTCTGCACACATGACTGCCACTTCAATATATGCCATCTGCTTTTCATTGCGCGGAGAGATGAGGAACGAGGCAGAGATGAAAAAAAGCAATATCACAGCTGCATAAATAATTTGGCCTGTGTGTGCTCTGCATGTGATAATGCACAACTATTCCTTTATCTATCTGTTGTCACCTGTGTTTATATACACTCTCGGCACATGCTTATGGGGATGCAGACATGCAGCGGACGCAGTGACGGCCGTGGTGTCTAAACACTGTGTAACCCCTGTGAAAACTCCACACGTGAGATAAGAGATGTTTATGTGTGTTTTAGTGCTACAATGAGCATTAAGAGGAGCTGGCAGTTCTTACGACAGCCTCTGGGTGAATAAGATGAACTTTGTTTCATTCGCCTTATTGAGTGGAGAGCTTAGCCTCCTCCCACTCAGAAAACAGTCCACTTTCTTAGTACACTTAGTATTTTGCAATCAAAGAGGAAAAAAGAACCGCAAAGAACACAACACAACACCGGTTCTCTTTGCTGACCTAGGTCAACTTACCTTGCCACAGTCTATAAGGGGTGATTCCATAGCACGGAGCAAGTCCTGCGTGATCTCACTGAACAGTGGCAGGTCAGTAGGTCAGCTCAGCAATGTAAAAGCCCTTCATAGGCAGGATCTGCAGACAGAGAGAAAGGGAGTCAAACATTATTTGTCCTGCCATTGTTTGACTCGACGTATTTATGAGACCAGGACACTGGTTAGTGCAGCCTCTGTTGAAGATGCTGGTTCACCTATATTTGCATTCGGCAGTGCAGACAGACAGGGCACCAGAGATGGGATGACAGCACAGCTTGAGTTCACATTCCGTCTAATGCAGTCACAGCAACTGTCTGCTATTCCCATGCAAGTTTGTCTTAGACCACTCAGCCATCAGGGCAACCCCACAGAGAGAAAGCTGACAGCAGCTTGCATGACTAATAGTACTTTGAAATGCAAGCTAATTGGCTTTTAAACAATGGTGACATTTTGGGGTAAGAATTGAGCCAACCATTATGTGCTATTAAAACGACTGGCTTTTACTGCCCCCAAAAAACCTGAAGAAAAAAGACGTTTGTGATCAGGTACAAATTGAGGAGATCTTTTCAAGTTTGCTGTTTTAAGTTTTATCCCCCTCTTTGATACATTTTTGATCACAGCCAGATCCCCTGTAGGCCGTTAGACACACATTTTCCTGGTGTCAAGCCTTCATCGTCAGTCACTGCAGTCAGTGCACACAATTGTACGTGTGTGTATGTTAGAGTGTGTGTGTGTGTGTGTGTGTGTGTGTTTGTGTGTGTGTGTGGAGGCGGGCCACTTTCCTAACAGGGCCTGAAAGACAAGCAGAAGCAGAGAGCAAGGACTGTAATCCTGTTGTAGAGAATCTGACTGAGATGAGAATTCGAGGTCAGGTACGGGGTGAGTAGAGATGTACCCTGCATTCTGCTGGTGCCAATTGCTTGCGAGACCTTTCCTCAGTCTGTGAGATAGTGGCATGTAATCTAAATGACAGGGTTAGTTTGAGCCTAGAGCCAAATTAAATGGTGGGTATGGAGAACAGCTGACAAACAGTCTTGATGTTTTTGGTATGTCTGGAAGATTTTTCCTTCACATCAGGTCAGCTGTCACCACTAGCTAACTTGTATGGTATGGAAATACATCACCGCCACTATTTAAACTGACTGACAAGCTTTGGAACAACATGGGGATCAGACATTTTGTGGATGAGGAAATAAGAGGTTCTTAAGGCTGTGCTCCAAGCCATCTGGTCCTTGTGTAACTGGAGGAAAAGCTGTGTCCTCTGCAGTAGGTTGAGTGCATTCTCAGTAGCTACTGGGCTTTGGCATGGCTGTGTCTGGTTACCAGTTCTATTTGTGACTATAATGCACAGCACTGGCTTGTAGTGTCCAGCTTGTGGCCTCAGCGCTGAAACTCTGCTCCGTGCTTATGATGCTGGATTCGTCAGGCTGTGACCACCAAATGTGACGTGCGTGAAATTAACTCTACAAATCTCAGGGATTTGCTTACTTATTAGATGGATGAAGCATGAGATCAGTGTTTTGAATTACCTGCAGTCGTGCACATGTTGCACTCACACACACGCTGCTGTGGCGAAGGAGGAGCTGAGCCCGAATGTGAAACTCTCAATCTATCGGTCTCTTAACATCTGGCACCAGAATCTGGGTAGTGACCAAAAGAATAAGATCATGGATAAAAGCAGCTGCAATTTGTTTTCGGTACAGGATGTCTGGACGTACCCTTCAGGCTAAAACATTACCAGCATAAATTCTCAAACACAGAACGTCTGAACTATGCAAAGGGAACTCCAACTTGATTATGCTGTTGTTGCATTTCTCAGTGGTGCAGCCAAAACATTTAGCATGATCTATGCCGTCAGCTTTAGTTTCAAACTTTACAGTGAGGTGTCATATACGAGGCACGAACAAGATAAATCTGCCTCTCAGATGTGTTTTCCCTGTTTAGGTTTACTTTGCTCTTCTGTTCACTGCTTCACATCTGTTGACATGTATCGTGTTGTATTACCCTCTTGAGGACAAAAGGTAATTCAGACAACCAGAAAGAAGCTGAACCTGTCTAGAGACCGCATCGAATATGAATTCCTGCTAGATTACCTTGTAAGGTCACTGATGTGTTTCTCACGATTGAGAAAAAAAACAAGCTTAATCTATTTATTATATTACTCCAACTGGATTTCCTGGATTGTTTCTCATTGTCTCACCAGTGTGCACAGACTCCTGTGCTGTTGTGGATCTTCATCCTTCCTCCAGATGATTCATTTTTTCAGGGAAAGTTCAGTCACAACCGTGCCACGCGTTTGTGATGCACGAAAAGATTCAGCTTTACATAATCGCTGTACCAGTGTTTTCCATACATTGATTTATGTGTGGTGACCAGACACAACATCAGTGTGGATTCAATTTTTTTCTTACTATTTAAAATAGGTACAATTGTATTTGATTGCAGAGCTGAGTGCAGCATGCAGCATTGATTCGCTCATCCCCTCAATGACCTGCTCGCTCTCCTTTTCTCACAAAATTGACAATGCACCTGTCTTTCCTCCCCTCCTCTCAACGTGAATGAAATGTGATCCTGTACGGGGGGAAGAAGGATTATTGCTGGCGCAGACAAGAAGGCAGGCTGAATCAATGCGGGAGACCCAGTTCTTCAAATAAGTTATTAACAAGCATAATGAGTGATAAGACTTGACATTGAGGGTTAGCGGATGTGGGGAAGCTTAGTATAGGACTGTGTACGGCTCTCAATTTAGTCCTTTAGTGTCCAAATTGTACAATATAGGAATATTATATTAGAGTATTTTCTGTAGGCAAAAGCCTAGAACATAGATGTGGTAGAGACAGTACAGTTGTTGTTACTGGTGACAACACTGTTACCAGATTATTAAAGGCTGACCTCCAACACTGTGCTCTTACATTATAGACGAGTATGATGACAGTATTAAATTGTTTTACTTTCACTGCATAACTAGAGTTTCTAAACAACATGTATTACCCTTAAGCATACTGATAAATGTTGTAATGTGCCTCTAGCAGATGTTCAAACATGCTGCCCCCCAGAGACCGACCCCTTCATCGGGAGCACCGAGGAGGGAGCACAGTTTTCTTCCAGCATAGCCGAGCAAGGAGGTCAGGTCGTGCAGGCCAACGTTATCCCTGTGCTGTTTAGACAGCAACCACACTGCCAGTGAGGAAAGGGTGAACACCCTCTTAGCCAGAGGCTGAGGAGTAGAGACAGACAGACATGGGAGGTCGTCAGAGAGAGAAGACACGTACAGGAGATGAGAAACGAAGAAGTAAACATAGCCATAAAATTAGAAGCAGAAAAAACAAAGTAGAAGTATGGAAAGAGAAGGGTGAATTATACAAGCCGGTCGGCTTTGGGTGCAATCTGCGGGGCAAAGCGAAGATGAGCCGGGGTGACTGAAAAGAGCAGTGTGTCAGTAAAGCATGTCATGAAACATAAATCCATCACTTCCCATTCCCTGCCTCAGTGGACTTCAAAGACAGGTCTCAAATCACTGATCCATTCAACCACACTGCCAGCTTGCATTGCACCGTGAATAGTATAATGTGCGTGTGACGTGTGAGTCTGTTTACGCAGTGGGTGGATACTCACTCAGGATGCATGTACGTGCTCTAAGTACAATATACTATTCCTTGCACACACATGTAGTGTATTGCACTGAATTTAAATGCATCATTATGTTTCACAATAACTTGGAATAACAGTACTGAAATACATTATTTAAAGAGTGGTACAAACTTAAGACACGTTCAGGAAAGTACTGCTAACGGTTAACGCTGACGTTCGATGCCATAGATTGCCATTAAACTATCATTAGATATTTTGTCTAAACTCTTTATTTAAGTTTGTACCTGAGGGAGCAGTTGCAGCGCATGACAGTGAAAAAAAACCCAACTTTCCCTCACACATATTTCAATCAGTATTCAGGACTCCTGGGCTACTATGTCAGTTTGTTCTCATCAGACCTCCACCACACAGCTCGTAAGACACAGCAATGCGCACAGACACAGAATACACGAACACAGACGCACACATACACAGCACGGCTGTCATAGTAGGCAGCGCAGATGATGGGCTTGTGGGAGGCAAATCCACCTCCGTTCTGTTCTTGTCTCAAAGAATAGTAAGAGAACTCCCAAACCAGGCCAAGGCACGCTGAAGTAGGCCAGTCCTGGGAGCAACGTCTCCTGCAGTGACAGGTAGGATTTATTTTTCCACCAACATGGGTAAAATCCTGCTCCTGTCAGCACCTGGCAACTAGTCAACAGTGTGGATGTCTATTAAAAATGGGAATACGCATTAGCAAATTGTAGTGACTCTGGATTAAACAGCATTATTACTCATTTTTGAATCTTTGAGTTTATAGCTGAGGTTAATTTTAGGAAAAAGTTTACCTTTAGGTAAATAGCAGGTTTGAGGATTAACATTTTGGCCAACAGGAGATGGATTGGTAGCTTTTTTGGAAGCGCTCATAAAATAATCAAGCTCACACACCACAGCATTCAGCTAACATCGGGTATTGAGTGGCTCTGTTGTTTCAGTCTTAATCTGTTGTTGTTTGCACTGCTGCTTGGTTAACACTCCTAATTCTCTATCTGGCACATAATTACAACTCCCAACAGGATGCAGCATGGCAAGACTGGTGCCACGCTAGCATTCAACCTAACGTGTTTGTATGACTGTGTCTGTGTGTGCATGCGATTGCTGTACTGCGAGTAATAGAGATGCTGGTGTTTTGCTGAAGTTTTTGCAAAACTTCGGGGAAGAAACGATGCTGAGTATGTTTTGCGTGTTATTGTTGGATTTTATTGAAGTCTCCAGGGAGCAAAAGATGAGTTCATGTTCAGGTGTGAGACGGAATTAGGATCTTTAACACATGCTGATTTGGAAATACACATACTAGCATCACCTTTTCTCATTACTATGCAGTGAGCACACACAGAGTAGGAAGAGCTCACAGGTGAAGCCTGCTGCAGCTCAGGTCCCAGAAAATCATGTGGATGTGGTAATTATCACATATGCGTAGGCACACAGATGCACCAAACACCACGCTGACACAGACCACAGATCAGTGCTTACTCCTTAAAGCAGCTGAGAATCAGTAGGAACACAGACGAGATAAACACCCAGTCAATCTAAATAGTGGAGAGCGACAGTTACTGCTCAAAATCACTTTAATGACTTATGTTGGGAAAGTGACAATGCAGAAACGCGTCGGTTAAAACACTGTCAGAGGTCTATTTTAAAAAGTATGTGGATCTATAAAAAAAAGAAAAGTCTTTAAGTCTGTAACTTTGACATAAAAAAGGCAAGCATGGTATTTCTAATTGAATCCATCAGATTGATTTGATGATATTGCATCTCTATCAGTGTGGAAGAACTCAGTCTCATCTGCTGATTGCCAGAGCTCTTCACATAAAAGAAGCGGGGATATTTCATTAAGGCTGTGATAATTCAACAAGATATACTTTAGAAATCAGCGCGTATTCAGAACTGTGTACGGGGTAAAAATAGCACCCAGACAGAATTCATTAAACTGCTACTTGCTCTATAAGACAAGGCCTTGTTACTGAGAAGTGACACAGACATACAGTAACTGGAGCGAGGTTTCCTTACGTGGCGTAACGCAATCTTTCTGTGTTTGTGAACAAATGATAACTCCATACTCTGTCACTGGCCAACAACCAGCAGACCAATCCTGGCTACACAAGTCTATACTCTCCAAGCACTGTGCCAGCAGAATGAATGAGAAGCCAAATCAGGGTTTTGTTGCACACAATCACCATAGCACCACATCTGTGTTTGTCCAACAACTTAAAATAGAACAACAGTTGTTTCAGAAAGCTTTTACCACACGAACATAACACAAGTCAGCGGAAAATCTTTCATATTATCCTGCATTTTAAACCACTTTGGAGAATATGAATATTATGCTGCTTTGTGTTCTGATGTTACATTTATACTTCTGTACAGTCAGATGTCCAGAGCTTGAAGTGAACTTGTTTTCATGTTGGCTGGTAGTAAAGACCCAGGTTTCACTTTGTCCAGGACATTTTTTAAAAATGCCATTTGATGTCAAGCCACGTGGAAGTCCATACCTGGTCATCCATTTTTACTTACTAGATTTTATTTATGTTCACAGTTTACAAAAATAACAAGTTACAAATATGCTGATGCTTAACATATCAATGAAATGTGCACAGGCAAAGTATTTATGTTCACCAAAATATCCAATCTACAACACCCTTTATCGAGTGTCTTTTTTCTTCTACAATTATATCAAATAATACATTTAGCCACAGCGTGACCATTTTGCCACAAAAACATATTTGGGGTTGCAGCTTAGTTGCATAGGAACACAAGTTTCAGGAGACCGCATGGGTTACAGGTGTAGAGGGAAGGGGAGGCCTTAAAGGCACAGGACCTCAAACAAGTTGTTTGTTTGTTTGTTTCAAAGACAAGAAACTGTTTCATAGAGATATTTGAACATATATTTTCTATTCTGGAAGTTTAACTAAGGTTAAATTAAATTTTAAACTTAAATAAGATTAAACAAATGACAAAATAATAAAAAAAACAGCACACAAATGCATTATATGTTCAACAGAATCTGAACACACACGAGAGCATCCCAGCCATATGTGTATCTTTTTCTCTCACTCACAATCATAATATAATTTACTTCCCAATCTAAATATAATTACTTGTCATTTAACAATAACAATTACTTGTTTCCTATAAGACTAGATTTACTTATACTGTAACACCAGTGCAATGACTGATTTACTTAGTAACACATAGTTCTTTGCTCACACCTCTGATGACACTGACAGTGATGATGCTAGTTTTTGTCTGCTCAGAAGTAAATAGTTAATTATACATGATAATAATCACAGTGCAAAAATCTCCTTGATCCCCAAAATGGGCGACTGATGAATGCACAACTCTGCAACACTGCAACACAACCTGATACCGTGCATTTATCTGGCAAACTGTACTGACACACACAAGTAAGATCAATGAATTCAGTGATTTGCGACAAAGTGATGAAGTGATGAAGTATGTGCTGCTTGTTGTACTGACGCTGTTCTCTCTCAGTAAATAGAGGAAGAGGAATGACAAGCTGTCCAGAGCTGGCAGAGTTAATTACAGCCATATGCATTATGAAGCGTGTGCTATTTCTGTTTTAATTTGTTGCACTTGGCTTTTATTAAAACAATTTAAAATAATATTTAGATTTTTTTTATTGCTGATTTTCCACTTAAGATTTTTGAAGGTAGTGTATATGTTCAAAGTATTTACTGCAGTTCATTTACTCTAAAGTTATGTTTAAAAAAACATATTTTGCGTAATTTCAGACTTTACCAACATCTGATGAGAAGATAATGGACACTGTGAAATGTGTGTGTGTTTTTTTTATGTGTGTGTGTGTGTGTGTGTGTGTGTGTGTGGGCATGAGTGTGTGAGTGAGAAGAATGTGGAATACTGAGATTGATTTTCAAGTCTTTTAAAGTATTTATTATCCACAATGCACTGCAAATTTCATTGTACAAGGTGCAATGACAATAAAGGTGAATTGAATTCTTCTATCAGGAATGGTCTTTGTGGAACAGACAGCAGCCAAGAAAACACTTTCTGTGTTTCTAGTTGTTCTAATGTAAAAAATGAGAAACAAACATAGCATTGCTGAGAATTTAATCCAATGGCCTGTTAGGGGAGGGGGTGTCCTTGCTGTGTCTGTGTGTGTCTGCTTTATTTTTCAGGTAACAGTAGGCGGACCGTGATTTGGGTGAGCAGGAGGACGTGGGGCCAGTGCTCCTGAGCAACCATAAAAACCACTGCACCCAGCCTGCTGCTGCTGCTTTTGCCTGCCACATTAGTTTTGTGTTTTGGTTCTTCTGTTCAAAAAACCCTGACACCAAATCTGCCATCATCCACTCACACATTCACTGATCTACTGATTGACACACCTCATCTCTTGTAATCTTGCTTTTCAAACATTTTTCTATTCAGTTCTTTGAGTAAAAGTCTTGTTTTAAAATGCGAGCTTGGTGTCTCTCCCACTTATTTGCCGGTCATGACACTGTACAATACGACTGAAGTAGACGTAGTAATGTTTTTTAGTAATGTTTTAGAGGGAAAACTGGGCAGGATTTGAAAACAGTCATCTGTAAAGTGCTGTGTGCAGATGAAAACACTCCAGTAAGGCGGGTTCTGTCCTGAAAAACAGATGTATCCACTGTTGTAGTACATTTAGTTTTTTATGAAAAGAAAAGAAAGAAAACTCAGTGAGACATACTGACCCCTCTCTAAACACACAACACGACAGTCCTGAGCAGGACGGTGTAAAATCCTTCCTGACAACCTGAGCTGCTGAGCACGAAAAGTAAAAATGTTGTTGTCTTACATGGAAACCCATCATAACAACACAAAACCAGTTTAAAAGCATAACACGACCCCTTTAAAAAAAGAAGATATTATCTGTTATCTGCATGTTTTTTTGGGGGGTGGGGGTGGGGGGCCTCTTCCCAAATCACAAGCTCATCTCTTGCTGCCATTATATAGGCCAGCGACGTAATGAGTGTCGGTGGGAAGCGAGAAATGCTGATGACACGGGGAACAAATGTGAATCAGAGAGAGGGTGTTAGTGCTCGGTATTCTTCTTAAGTGTTTCTTTCACTGCCACAAACTGTTGAATGTCTAAAAGCTATTCATCTGCACGCTCTTGTTCTATCACGCCATTGATTTCGGCTTTTAAATTTCATTAAATAGCAGCAGTGGAAACTCACACGGAGATGTTTTAAGATTCATTTCCTCTGCATGGCTTATAGCTGTCATCCCATTGAACAAACTTCTAAATGAACATTAACAACCACTTTCAGCTAAAGAGGTATCAATTTTAGGAGTCTCTTCCCCAGTTCCTCCTTTTTCTTCCTGGTCTCCATACATATTTGTCATCTCATTTCTTTTATTTTCCTCCCTGGCTGCATACATTTTCCCAATAAACTCAAGAGAATACGCTCCCACTCAGAGAGGTGTGGACGTCATTGCACCCTGCCTTGGGCGGTTTCTTAATCACGGTCCAAACATAAACCTCCTCTGTGCTACAGATTCCACATGCAGGATTTAGAGAAGGATGCACCAAATGCCCTTTGATTAGCATAAACACACAGAGAAGAAAGAAGTGTCTCAGAACTGTTAGTTCTCAGCTAGGCGTGAGCTGGAGAGTTGGACAAAATCATTGAGAAAAGTACAACCAGGTGTACGGCAAGAAAAGGATGTGAAATACTGAAAATCAATGCTATTTGTCGTTGTTATCAATCATCAAATAAAATTCTGTTTCTGTTGCTTTTAAATGCACCTTATCTGACCTTCAGTGACACTAATATAAAAGCACGTCACTGCACCAGCTTCAATCAAAGATGACATTAAAAACATGTTTCTTTCCCGTCCGTGCTGCAACTCATTCGTCTCTTTGTCCTGTCAGCTACAAGCAAACAAAATAAAACGGTGCTCATATTCCCCCCATCATAACTGCTTTAGCTGTGTTCATTACCTCCAGTGTCATCATGCTTGCACTTTATCTTCATAACGCTGCCCTTATCAGCGTCATCATTGATGCATATGCATTCACTCGCATCTTTGTCTTGTAAGTTCCGGCTTTCAGCGGATAAAGTGCAGTTGATTTGAACTTACTGATCCATCCCTGCCTCCTCCTTATGATCACACACACACACCTTAAATCCATCTTCAAATGGCTGATGGTTTAAAAAAAAAAATGTATGCAGGTGTTAATGTCTTGAGATTTATCATCCAGGTGCTTTGTTGATAAGCACGACGTGGGTGGATGTGGGTTAAACAAGGGTCACATCTGGCCCAGAGGATCTTCTGTAAATCCGTCCGTGTCAGTGCATCAGAGGTCCTTTTTCTGAGATACTTGATTAAGTCTTAATAAATAGCATCCATGAGGTGAATGTTATGTACTTATGGAAAGTCACAGTTCTCCCTGCTGATGTAGTATCACGAGCCAGCTCATCCTGAACACCTGATTCATCATCATGTAAAACGATGAAATGGGGCTAGATCAGCAGCTCTGCTTCTCTGACACACTCAATAAATGTAGCCTTCAGGTGGAAAATCAGATAAATCCTGGCATATAAGATTTTTAAACCCTGTTATAAAAAAAGAGTCATTTACTACTGGGTTGAGTATGAAAAGATTATTATTTTTAAACTGAGTAATAAAATGTCAAGGTGATGATTTCATAATATTAGACAGGTTTGTATATGGTGTGTGTTTTAAAAATGGATGAAAGACTTCAGAGGAATCAAGCCACGGTGGTTTTCCAAGCAAAGGTAATGTTATCAAAGTCTTATCTCGTGATAAGAGCAGCTGCTCCCTGATGTCCTTTCCTATAATGTTCTGGAAGGATGAAGAAGAAAGGGAGAAGAAATGACTGAGATAGGGTAGTGGAAATAATGACAGAAAGAAAAGGAAAAGCAAATTATTAAAGGATGGCAGGAGAAAAATGGAGGTAAGAGAACTAAAACCAGATGGCTGTCACAGAGATAAGACCAGAAAACTGACTTCAGTGTCTGCTGGTGTTACACAAAACACAAGACAAGCACACATGGAGTTCCTGAAAAACCATTGTCCTGTTGATGCATCAGAACTGGAGTGAAAAAAAATGTGCGTCAGGACAGTGCTGGGGCCAACAGTACGTTCAGGGAATTAACTCTGTCTGTGTGATTATTTCACTTACCTGCAACAATCCTCACACTAATAGACTAACACTTCCTCTGTTATATATACACAGTCTTAAAACAGTATTCACCAAGGCTTTGTGCTTACCAGCACTGCTGTGATAGTGGTGAAGATAGTCACTTTCAGGCTAAATGTAATCAGCTATTAATGAGCACTGTTTAAATACACACTTTTAATAACAACTTGCCAATGCAAAGTCAGATTCTTCAGCCCTCTGCATGTTTCACAATCTGCAGATTCATAGTGTAACACTGACCTTTCCTTTAGCAAAATACAACACAGTTTCCCTTAGTAATGCAAGTTCCCACAGCAAGTACTGTAACAGACTTTCAAAACTTCAGATCCAGTAAGCAGCCAGGATCTCCCAGGATCAGTTTAAGGAGGTTTATTGAATAATTTATAATGGATCAGAAGACAGGAAACATAAAAAGGTTTCCTCATCAACTAAAGTTCATCAGACATCTCCTCTCATAATTCTTCAAAACACAATTATCAGAGGTTTTCATTTACAGAAAAACAGACAGATCCAAATCCACAAATATCCACAGCTTTGATTCAAGAGACAGAACAGAAATCCTAAGCAGGCACAACGAGACACAGAGACTTACAGTGCAGAGGGAAATAGCAGCACCACCACCATGTTGTTGGTCTTTTGTAGCAACAGCAAAATACAATCAACACATACACTTTATAATTAAGAAGACGTCTAGTGGCTGCAGTGAATATTACATGGTGACCAATACTAATACCTTCATAGTTGCCAGGAGTAGGTTGGACTGGGTGGCTGGCACAAAAAAAAACAACACAGAGCTTTCACCCAGGAGACAAGAGTTCAAGTCCAGTTGAACTGTTTTCAGTTTTGTTGTAACCACTAACTTGACAAACCGTGACCAGTCCAAACATCACGTGACAGATATGTGAAGATAAGGAAGCAGGCATTTTACATAAAACATTTATTTAGTGCCTGACCTTGGCCAAGATGTCTTCATAATCACAAGCAAATCGGCCATAATTCACTCACATGATGATTAAGTCATGCGGCGAACATCACGTGACATTAAGAAAGCTGTAAACATAAATTTTTTTACTAAGCGTGTTTAGTTAGTGCCTAAACTAAAGCTACTGGTCTCCTGAGTTTGCAAAAACTTACAGAGTGCTGTTAAAAGAAGAGGTGATGCAACACAGTGTAAACATGCTGCTTTTCCAGCTTCTTCAAAAATAGTGGCAAACTCCGAATGAGCACACACTAAATTTATTTTAACATCTGATATGTTCTCTTTACACTATTTCCAATCAAATGTAGGTTTTCCACATGATTTGTGAATCATTGTATTCTGCTCTGCTGAAACTAACAGTAGTAGTAGTAGCAGCAGCAGCGCTTCCTGTGTTGTAGTGAGCAAGAGACAAAGAGAACGAGAGACAGACACATTCATGGGGGCATGCTCAGATGACCTCAAGCCTGCTGCCATAGCTTCAGGCGGGGGCTCTCAGCACCCCCACGAGCACAACGGCTTCTCGCTGGTTTGGCCACAGCGCTTACATTGAATGTCATGGCACTCGTGTTTCTGTGTGTAATTGGTTCACAATTCACAGTTTGATTCTTAGACAGAAAATTAACAAACATAACAAAAAAAACTGTTATGGCTCAAAGACATCACTGTTGCCAAGCGTTACATTTACATCGTCATTGGGCGATGTTCACAGGCAGACCGACTTCCAGCAAGTGTGGAGAGCATGACTGAGCGATGAGCCACTGCTTGTTGATTGACAAGGATCAACAGGACATCCCAGAAATGCAAACAACAGAACAATTGTGAAAGAGAGGTAATGCAGTGTAGCCACAGACGGGCGATTCAGCCCAGTGGTTTGTAAAGCAATGTTTCTCTTTGATGTCTAGAGAAATTAAGCCTGTTACTGATTATGAACCGAGTGCAATATATCTGTCTGTTAACAGTAGAAAAAATGATTTCAAAATGAATACCCTGCAGGAACAGTCTCAAGTCTACTCTAAAGGAATATTTCAGATGGAATACAGAATATGTGTATGCATATGCAAATAGAGCCTTAAACACACACACACACACACATCTTACTACATGGAGGTTTCAGAGGAATATCCATTATATAAACATTACCATGGCCCCAAGTAGAACTCGTAGGCTCACATCCAGTATAGCTTTCTGATCCATTTTTAGGTGACTTTCAGCAAGCATGGTACACATACTCACAGTATACAGTATGCTTTGAAACCAAGACTTGACAAAATAATATAAAATATATATATGCACACCTCCTACCACCTAAACACATAACGTACACAACACCTCTTTCTGCACAGTCTAAGAGCACATCCTAACAAAGAGGTCTGTGAGATGCTGGGAGAGGGAATATGGGCTTTAAAAACAGGAGGGGAGGAGGCGGCGCCCTCACACACAGAGAGAAACACACACGAATAAGAAGAGAGGAAAAAGGGAATAGAGTGATGTAGCAGAGGTCCTCCCCCCCCCCCACCCCTCGCTTGGCGTGCCTGGAAACCATGGCAGCAGTGGCTCACGCTACTGCAGCCGTCACCATGCCAACAGTGGTGGCAGCTTTGGTGGGGACCAGACTTGGTGGGTGACACCTGACGAATGCACACGCTCACATATGCACACGCACGTTAGACTTACGATGGTCGTGAGGACACTTATCGACATAATGCACTCCCTACCCCCTTCCCCAACATGAACCTAATTACAAACCTAACCCAAAAACCAAGTGTGAACCCTCCGATCGGACTGCCCTAAATGCCCTCATGATGATGGTATTAAACAGTAAAAATAGTCCACATAACTACAGAAAGATGTACACATCCTCTCTTGCATCAGGTAAATTAAACATGTGACTTACTTTCATAGTAGATGCACCAGCAAGAAGCCACTGAAAGGAAAAGGAAACAAAGAAGAACATGCAGGTGAGCTTCACACAGACAGGTAAAAATACTTGCTGAGATGCACATAAGGGCAAGTACATGAGAGTACACACACACACACACACACACACACACACACACACACACACACACACACACACACAGAAAGGCAACCTTTCTTTTATACCTCTTCTACTGTTCTGAGACTGCATGCTTGACTCTATCTAATTAGGGAGCCTGTCTGAGTCTCACTGTCTGTGCGGGGGAACACACCCATGCATACACACACGCACACACACACTCCCAGACACATCTTCATCTTTTTCACAACACAAATCACACAACATCTAGTGCACACAGATGACAAGAGCACTCTATCACTCTGCACTGCATGTGCACGCACACACGCGCACGCACGGACAAAGACTCACACACAACCGCTACCCACATATTAATAACCAGGTCTCCAATGTCAATTTGAGCTCTCAAGGACTGTGGGTGCTGAAAGAGGCAGAGGCCACACAGAGAGAAAGAGAGAGAAAGAGAGCAGAGACAGTGAGAGAGACAGTGAGAGAGAGAGAGAGAGAGAGAGAGAGAGAGAGAGAGAGAGAGAGAGGAAAGAGTAATGGGGTAATGCATTCAGGTTCTTATTCATGCTGATTCTCCCACTGGGTGCACAGACTCATTTACCTAAACAATACATTTCAGACAGGGCAAAGAGGACGCAGAGGTACAGTCGGGGGAGTATGTATGTGTATGTGTGAGGGTGAGTGATAGCCTGCTATCGCCCTTTGTGTTCTCTAAAATGTGTGTGAATTTTGTGTGTGAGGAAAAAAAGTTCTGCATGCAGTATGTATGAATGTTAGGCTAAAAGAAAAGATAGTGGTTAGCGACTCAAAGGGCTGTTTGTAGCCGAGATTTGCTGTGGTATTGAACACCTTCTGTTTACTGCAGAATTAGGCATGAAAAGGCACAGAAAAGGAAAAAGAGCAAGGTGAAAGAAAGAAAAGGCCCTTGAGTGAGCTGGAGGTTGAGAAATGTGGTACTTGACCTCCAGTGTGTGTGTGTGCCTAGTATGAAGGGAGGATACTGAACTCTACCTTTTTTCTGTTTCTACCTTCATCAGGTCTGCCCGTGTTCATCCAGGCTCCTACACTGAAGACACGTGTGTGATCTACTGAGAAAAAACTGCGTGATTGACAAAAGGTCGGTAGGACAGTCGCCTACAAAACCCAGAGTTTGAAAATTTCCAAGGGGATTGATTAATCATCAATTATTATTATTATTATTAATATTGAGTACTTCCTGGGTGCGCAGAAACCGGAAAGCAGATCATCCTGGGGGCATAACGCACAAATACGTATGTACACACCCTCTCTGGCACTGAGTAAATTACACATATAGCTTACTTTTAGAGTAGATCCAGGCAAAAGTTTCCATTCAATTATGTATATTTATTTTCAGTCTAAAATGCTGGGTTACAACTGTGCATTTATGTTATGTTTATGTAGGCACAAAGGCAGATCAGATGCAAAATAAACACGATTTTAGTTTAGATTTAGAAGTTTAATCAAAATGTTGCTTCATTAACATGACATCATGTACGTTACTCATACTGTCCTCGTTTCTACAATAGAATCCGAAATCACTGGGTGAAAGATGTGTTTTGTTGACCCATCAAACCGTAGAGTGGGCAGTCTCACAGGAACTACTTATCAAAACACTGCTCCATACTCTCCACAGGTTAGCCTACATTTTGCCAAAAATCAGACGAAAGACTAAATGATGACTAAATTAACAAGATGGGACTCTCTGTTTTTGGCAACTGTTCCAAATTAAATACCTGACAACGTGCTTGTTTATTGACATTTTAGTGAAGCCTCACTTGTTGATCTAGCTAATAGGAAGTTTATAACCTGCTTGACTCCCTTGCCTTGTTGGACTGGGCTACTGGGTCAATTTCTGAAGTACAAACGAAAGTCCGGCCCAATAGAAACGATGGCCAAGACTCCAAAACATGAGACTCCCACTGCGTGAGAGTCAATTTCTCCTTTAACTATGTTGGCCCTGAGAACCCAACGCATGGCAACTTAAGAAAGCACACGCAACAAAACATCTTCCCCAACGTGACATTTAACATAAAAAAAAACACTACAAGTACAGAAAGCCGTGTGTTTGGTTCTGCCTTCTTTAGTTGCAGCATTTTCTTCTAAATGCTGCAGGTGTGTTGTCATCGTAGGGAAATGTATTTGTGTTTTGTCTATTTGCATTTGTTTTCTTAGGGCCAGGGCCACTATATTTAACACCATGCGCACATGGAGCAACATTATGCTTATACACCCTGACACACAGCATGTTCTGACTCCGTACACTTTGCGAACATTTGCTCTGACCTTAGGTGTATGCCTGAAAACACAACCACTAACCCAGCTTGGCGCTCACACAGTAACTCACACACAGATAAAAGATTTGTGGTAATGAGATGCCGACTCAATGCAGTGACTCACTACATCTACTGTACACAATAAAAGTGATGATCCGTGACCCACATTACGAGCACGTTAATCCATCTACCCACATTAACGCTAAAGTTCTAACAATGTATAATAATCGAGTTATTATATAGGCTGACATACACACATGCCCTAATGACTATGCGCACAATCAAATACAACTCCACACAAGAACACAAAGGCGGGCATAATTACAGCTCAAACCACAAACCTATTGACCCAGAACCTTCACCGCACAGGAGGTTAGCTTGATCTGTCCTGCTTTAAAACCGCACACGCACAAAAGACCACATGTTTGGTAATGCACTTATTGATCCTGATACTTAAGCACACCGGCCAAGGTTTAGCCTGCTGACTAGTTACAATGGTTTCATGGCTGAATTCCACCAAGAGGCAAAGCAAAGGGGAGATGGAGATCCCACATGCACACATGCAGATGTCAGATGAGTCATTAGTGCCATGGTGTTCAGCCCCGTCATGTGTGTCTGTGTGTGTTTTCAATCACACAGAAATGTTGGAAGTGTTTCACATAAGCATTGCGACATTATGTGGCGACCGTCTCCCGTTGATGAGAATGTCTGTAATTCACTGAGGCAAACGTTTCTGTGGCTGCAGCATTTCTCTGGCTTCATTTGACTTTTGCTGGCTTTTAGATTTTTAAAGCGTAATGATATTTGTTTGAGGTTCCTTGCCCTTTGTGTATTTGTTACTTTAGAAAAATTGTTGTGTGTGTTTGAGTTTGTATTTGCGTGTGTGGCGCCTGCCTGAGGGCATGTTTGCACAGCATGGTGTGCTGATCCAGTGTAGGGTTTTTTTGTGGTGTGAGGAACAGGTGAGAGATGAGAGAAGGGAGTCGACAAGCCCTCCCTTGCAGACACACTCAACTGAATCTCATCCTGATGCACACAAACCTGCACACCAACTGCACGGGAGGAAAAACAAGGTAGTGCAAATATATTTTAAAAAATGTTATTCTAACACAAGAGAAAATAAAATATTGCTGTGCAGAACATTCACTAGAGCATAATACACAATCCCACAATTGTTTAAAGGTCTCCGTTTTCCAAAGATGCCAGTCTGGCCCAAGTTAAAAATCACAGAAATATGCAGCAGATAATTGGGACCATATCCCCACAGCACACTGTTTATATGAGCCAATGTTTTTGCGCATTATGTCTCCAAGGGTTCTGAGCATGCGTGACAGCATCAAGAACATATGAGAAAGTATGTTCCACTGGATGTGTATATATATATCCTGCTGCCAATAAGTCAATATGTGTACACGTATCTTCGGGCGATTAAGCAGATTACGCAGGTAGCTTATGTGTATGTATGTGTTTTGATAGGTTTGTGTTTTGGGGTGGGTAACTGTTATCACCACATGTAGGTGTGTACCAACGTCTCTAAAAAACCATGTACAACCGCAGGCCTGTTTTCGACTAAGGTTTTTTTCTTGCAGATTATACACACAAAAATCTCTCTCTCCCTCACATACACACGCTCTTTTTTCTGTCAATCACTCATTTGTGTAAGGTCAAACAAATACAAGAAACAACTGCTTGGATGATTTTTTTTTTTTTGAGCTTCTAAAGATGCTGTTTTCGATTAAAGCCGCTACGGACTTACAGTGTGATCAACTGATTACTGACGAATCTCAGCCATTAGGAGCAGTGTTTTGGAAGCATGCACCTATTTATTCTGACATATTCTGACACATGTTCTAACTATTAGAGTATTTCAGATGTTTAATTTGTTCATCAAAGTTGGGAAAGTATTTGCACCCCTCAAGTTTTGCTTTGCATGATGACAGGTTTGTTTCCATCTGTCTTACTTCAAATATTACAAAGGCGAATAAGATGCCTATCTTTAGGGCTTTTTTTTCCCTTTTTTCAATCAGCTTTGTATATTTCCTCTTGTTTTGCTCAAAAGCTGGCAGAAATCTTGTTTTGGGAGGCTTTTTTACATCTTTCATCACAGTTGTTGAATCTGTGTTGGCATAATTTGCAAGTGCAAAAGACAATGTGCTTCCAACTCCCTGACAATTTGGGACTTTTTCTTTTTTTTTTATCGTGATCCTGGTGGGCTGAGCCACAGGGGGATACTGTCAGGTTTTGTTTACACGGACTCAAAGATAGAGCAGGCACCCAGAGTAACCTTTAAAGGTTTTATTAAAACAATAAGTCTTGTATTAACAGGAGAATAAACAGAGAGCTGGAGCGGGAAGCGGGGACAGAAAAAGGGGTGCCCTCTATAACAACATTCAGAATCCACATACACAAACTCAGAGTAAGGACCAGAATCCTGAACAAAGTGACCTCAGGCATATCTACCCTGAGTCAGCGATGATTCATTTACTGATTCTTTCTCTTTACTTTTGGAATATTTTCCATCCATGATTAATATCTCAAGAGATTTTTATTTTTTATTTTTTTTTAGAATTGATTGATTTGTTTCACATTCTGATTTTACTCATGCTACCATTCCCCTCCTCATAGTTTCACCCTCTCTCCGCCTCCACAATTGTGTTTACTGTGGGCTAGTGGCTGATTGTAGCCTTCCCTCATATGCCCAATCAGTGGCACTGGCTTGGGCTGCTAATTGAATTGGACTGGAGGTCTAATTCTAATGTGCAGCAGATGGCTTGGGCATTCCTGCATTCAACCAGCCGCGGGCCACCACTCTGCTCCACACTGTTCTGCCCAGGGTAATGTAAACCACCACGGAGAAAGGGTAAGGAAGAGAGACAGAAAGAGAGTGAGAGACCCTTCACTCAGTCACCTTGAGGTTCCACACACAAATGTACCAACTCTGTTTTTCTTTCCTCAGCTGCACTAACAGAGTTGACTGCAGTCGACATATTGAGCCATAGACATCACATCACGGCTTCATATAGCCTCCTGTTAATACAGACATGCACAGAGATAACATGTGCAGCCAGTCATGTGTCACACAAACTGCATAAACAGGCATCTACAAATACACAGCAAAAATCTAACCCTCTCTGTCACGCTTCAGTGGATTAAACCATCACTGGGTGGCAGTGTTGAGCTGCACTGGGTGCTCGGACCTGGTGATGCTAGTGAACAAGGTTCCACTGAAGACATAATAAAGACACAAATCAATGGCCATAATTTGGAAAGAGACACAGCCTGGGTTAGAGTTATAATTTCCCGGGTTTCTGGAGCTGCATCGGAGAGTAAACACTGTAAGCACTAAATCACAACAGACAGAGCGGGAAGGGAAGGGGGAACAGAGGGAGGTAAGAGAGGAAGAGGAAAGAATAGAGCGATATAAGGCAGAGGTGGAGAAATGAAGAAAGCAAGAAGCGGATAAAATCAAAGCTGCTAATGTAATAACAGCACAGCACAGAGATGGGGAACATTGCTTCTCACAATGGCTACTATCACCAGCTATGAAGTGCATCAGGGACGAGGCATCAGGGAGCATGCGTGTGTGTGTGTGTGTGTGTGTGTGTGCACAAGCAAACACAGCGCACTTTATGCTTGTGCAGGGCTGAGCTTACTGTTTTGAGATGGCTCCCCAGAGTGCAGCCTGAGTGCTATGAGGAAGATTATGAGTAAGATAGAAAGCACACATGAATTTGGGCTTTGTTGTGCGGCAAGATAATAAAAGATGGAACTCTTTGTCAGAGCGGGTAAGTGTATGTTTTGGGAGTATATGACTGACAACACAAAACAGCCATTTGGGCTGTGGGCGTAACAGTAGCTCTTTGTACAAAGATCTTAGATTTGTAAGCAAGTGTGTTTATACATTTTTGCCCCAATGTATTAGCACAAGCGGTTATTTACATGCATCTGTATGGATGTTCTGTGTCTTTGCACATCAGAGATAAATGGCTGAGACTATGAGTGGTAATTGCAGGTGATTTGGTTTGTGCGCAGTGCATCCTGCCTTTCTCCTATTATAGACAGAATGAGGCAATGCAGTTTCAATGTAGCTAATTATAGACAGACACAGTTTGAAGCCTAAAACCAGTACATGAATAATTGGAACAGCAAGTCACTGCAGTATATTCTCGTGCAATGTATTGTGAGACTTTGCTTTTCAACCTCCTGCGTTTAAGTTTCAGCATTTACAGTCTGCCATTAGTACAGTAACACAGTGACCCATTATGCAATTGTATCAATACAGCCGGAGTCACGTATACTACCACTGGACCCAGTCTTTTGTGACATAGGCCAGTCTATTGTTGTGTAACAAAAGAAAAGTCTGTGCTTCATGCAATTAACCATAATAATCTTACAGGATAAGGAGTCATGTTAGTGGCAGGGCTACAGGTGGTTTTAATGTCAGCTGGTCAGGTCAGTCCACCACCTTTCCCAAAACTTAACCCAGGTCAGCTCATTTTGCTGAAAAATTGTTCCCATGGAACAGTTGGAACATGAGAAATGTGCTATAAAAACGTTTTCAATAATTTTTCATCCGGATGATTAGAAGAGCTGGAGGATTTTGGAAAAACCTTCATAACAAATGTTGTTAAATGACCCTCTGGGTGCTTCAAACAAAGCCACATACAGTATACTGTATACTTTAAGAGAAACAGATGTTTAGTTCTGAAATGTGAATGAAGCATAAACTGTCTCAGAAGCATAAACTGTCTCAACAACTATTGGAGGGACTGCCATGAAATTTGGCACAGACATTCATATTTCCCAGAAGCTGAATTATCAAAAAAAAAAAAAAAAAGATTTTCATTTTCATCTATTGCCATGATCAGGTCAAATACGCGTACAAGTAATAACTTGTCAAATACAGCTGCGGTGTTAATTAGCAAGATGCCTGCACACAAAACTAAGATGTAGAACACGATGAACTTTATAAATACTACTCAGAAATACTTTCTCTAAGATATGGACTACAATAGATCCCTGCAATATTAGTGATATGTTTTGCTTTTAGGTTTCTGTTGAGTCTGGCGCATTGAGTGACACTCAATTACCTGCTCTGTGATGGCGTAGTTACTGTGGGGTACACACCCCATCTTGATAGTATTGTATTGCCAGGTAACCTATGAGTTCCACACTTGTCTGCTGATTCGATTTTATACTCACAGACACACACACACACACACACACACACAGTGCAGCCTCTACTCCTCAGCACAGAAATGAGCAGTGATGTCTTTTTCCCCTCGGTAATCACAACCGGTTACTACGCACGCACACACAGTTATATCTTTGGTCTGTGTGTGTCTGTCGGCATGCAGTGATAATGTCTCAGTGTGTGTCGTACTCACATTGTCCATAGTATCATCATTAATCATTTCTCCTCCACCCAGACATGGCCATCAGTTATTGAGAGGTGCAATAATTTGGAATTGATTTAGTCCCCCCCACACACACAGAGCCTGGCTCAAAATATAAAATGCTCCTTTGGCAAGACAGAAGAATGAAAGCTAATCATAAAGGACTGTCAGCGTCTGAAGCTCTATAATTCTGCAAATAGCTGTGAGAGGTGTCTCTTTCCTCCTCTTGCCTTTTCCCTTATTGTCTATTTCTGTCTGTTTCTTTTTGTCGATAGAACAACTGAGACGCAAGACTGTAGGAAAATTGTTCCTGTTGTCTGCGCTTACTTGTTTGTGAGTCAGTTTGGGAGAAGAGGAGGAGGAAGAAGAGAGAGGCAACCTGATGGACGGAATCTCTCTCCTCCTACGCGAAACCCCTCGTGTTAACAAGGATACAAATTTAGGAGAGAGAGAGAGCGTGAGAGAGACTTTCACAGAAACCTTGAGAGATAGTTAGAAAGAGACAATAAGAGACAGAGTGACAGAGCTCCGAGCTGAGGAGCAGAACCTCTATAAACAGGAACAGATTGATATACAGAAAGGCCCTTTTTAAAAGATATGTCAAGCATACTGCTGATTGTGTACATTACAACAGGGATTTTGCATATTTGTCACACGTAAATGATGAAGATCATCAGACACATTATTATAACACAAAGATATAAGATTCTATCGTGTTTTCTATTTTTTGTATGTTTCCACTCTTTGTTCTGTACTGAGCTGTGGTAACACACTAATTTCCCCGCTGTGGGATCAATAAAGTCTTATCTTTTCTTAACCTAAGCAAATACAAAATGTAGTTTATAAATGATGACTCCATTTATAAGTTGGTGGCAACAACTGTAGACAAATGGCAATGAGTCTCTCGCTGTCAAGGAATTTTGACAACACTCTTCTTTGCAGAATTATTTTAATCAATGGAGGATTTTCGGGGCGTGAACGACCTGTTTAAGGTAGTGCCACAACAGACAGGGCTTTATTCCTAATTCCAGTAAATCTGAACATGTTTATGTAAGAACCCTCCCTGATGTTGGTGTTGCCCACATTCACACTGCTAATTTACTGTTGCTGCCGTTTGCTTTAAACGCAAATTCAGCACTTTCTCCGTGTGTTTCAAATTATGATACTTTCAACAACAACAACAACACTCACCTCCGCATTACACGACTGACTTATTGTGAACCGCCAGGAGGAAATGTTGAGTTTGACTTACAGCAGCTTAAGTGTGTAAGAACACATCACTGAATTAAAATTAAATTAATTATTTCTGTTATACAAACACAAGTTTTAAGCTGCTACAATTAAAATACCAGCTTTTAATAGAGAAATGATGTCTGTCTATGATCATTCTCTTCTTTGGCTCTACTGTGTATCTCTCTCCCTTTCTTGCCAACCTTTTTCTTTATAGTCATCACGCTCTTGTCTCCAGCTTTGCTCTGTGTAAATGTGTGCGTATGTGTGTGTGTGTTTGTGTGTGTGTGTGTGGCAGCGGTTTGGCGGGGGCTGAAAAGCAGGTGGGCGAGAGGAGTTGAAGTGACACCTGGTAACAGGCTGACAGTCCCAAGGAGAGATTCGCCACTTTCATCCCTGACATGTCTCAACCTCCTCTCGTCACCATCATGAACTTTTAGACACACGCAGTCTGACAAACACGCACACACATACACATACTGTATGGTGTAATGCTCAGACACACACACGCACACCAAAAAATAGCATGCATATAGAGTACATGCTGACGCAGGTGACAGGATACAGCAGCGTGTCCCTGAAGGTAACAGATAATATCACTTAAAGAATTTTCTATGCCCCAAGATTCATCATTATATCAGACTAGGGCTGTGCCATATCATAATGTCTACAATATACTGTGAGGATTCCTCGAGAATGTGTCTTCTGTCTTTCATGTATGTATTTATATATGTATATAGTAAGCTGCTACTAATGACAACAAAATGTCAGAAAGCCATACCAACAAAAAGGTGGAAAAGCGAATACAATTTGTTTCACTACCTTGAGCACAAAAACCACCAATGGGAGGAGGAGATCATGGAAGATGTTCAACAGCAGTAACAAACTCCTGTAATTCAGAAGGGTTTTGATTGCCAGTGATTATTCCTTCGACAAGAAGGAAACACTGAAACTGACGGAGGGGGTGGCGCTCAGCCAACAACGTGATGCCAATCAATCATTAAGAGACATTTCGTAAAGTAAATATTTTAGCTACTTCATTTGGTTTAGTTAAGCATTTGGTGATCATTTGGTAAATCAAGACTTCAACCTGTAGCTGAACATTTTTATTTAATAGTACTTTTTTCAAACCTCAGTTGCTGTTTATTATCACCAAAAATAAGGAAGGTTTGTGCAGAAAAATCACTAATGCAAATCAGTCCTCTGCTGAGAAATAGATATGGTTCATTATTAACTGCCATGTCCCAAGTTTAAGCCCATTTTTGGACCTTTGTTGCACATTAGACCATCATTCCCCTCGTTTCCTGTTCAATTCTTCACTGTTAAATACTCTCCCTTGTGTTCTTGTTTCCTTTACCATCGCTACCTCAGAGCCAGTGAGAAATGAAACTTCGGCAGCGGCACCAACAGAAACACTACAAAGAACCAATACATCTCCAGATGGACTAGCAACCCAAGACGCTACACTCCATCAACCTGAGAAATGTCCTGCTATTTACGCCTGCTCAGGTACCGCAATTGGTTTTGCTCCACATTGCATTTCTTGGATTCATTTTCTATATGGATGCTGTGCATAACCAAGTGTGACCAGCTTGCACAGACACGCAAATCTCACAGCACTCAGCACCAATTACACACGACCCAGTCAGCCAGCGAAACACAAGAAAGTTGTGGTTCAATTACTGTAGGAGACTGGGTAAAAATAATCTAATCCATAAATTAGCTAACGTCAATTAGGACAGCTCACTAATTAAGGACATGTATCTGTTACTTGAGGGCACAGCTGTAATGAGGTTGCAGGAGGAGCCACGCGGAGGCTGTGTCCTTGCTTGTTTGTGTCACACTGAACAAACACAGAGCTTTGACCATGTTTGTGATATGGAATTAGATTGCAAATTGAATTTTGTGGGGACCAAGTCCATGTCTGGTCACATGAGGAAGCAGGAGATAGAGTGAGAGAAAAACAGAGAGAAAAACAAGGGAGGGCGGATGAGCGACTTGTGTTTGCATGACTATTTATAGTAGATGCTGTGTAGATGCTGAATACAGTAGATGAGGAGGCTTTGTGTTACCTGAGCGCTGGCAAAACTCCATTGTTTTCTAATATTTCTGGATTACTAATTTTAAAAGAAAAACTTGAAGGAGACGATTACCTTGAACACTGTGAAAAATCAGCACACAAATATTTTCAATGAATCCCCGAAAGAGTCGATTAACATAAAACCAATCACCTGATTTTCAACACATTTTTTTAACCACCAACCTCATCTATTATGAAACTTGAGCTTTAAAGCTGATTGACCTTTGACGCCCCTCCGGTCATGCCTTCAAGGCTCTCTTCTCACCTCGGCCTGCAGTGACCCTACTTTCTGTACGGTGCAGTGTTCAACAACATTTCCTGTCCTGTCATTCCAGCAAATTCCCTCGCTTTAAAATCACAGCTGAAATGTTAATGTGAACAGACAGAAAACATCTCCAGTGTAAACCATCCCAACAGAGAGAAGGCAAAAGAAGAGACAGAGGTCTGTCTTTTCTTTTCACAAGACAAACAGCAGCTTTTTATGATTTTGTGATTTGAGGCAGCACTAGAGGCATTAGACAATTGATCTTACCAAGTACTGAGTGCTGCAGCTTGCGTACATCAGAGTCCGAGAAGCTTTTCGAAACAGCCGTGATGATGACAGCATGTAACGTCTCTTTTATGTGTTTGTTCGTCTCTCTCTCTCTTCCTTCGCAGCAACTTGACTTGTCAGTAAACTGTGGCGAGATCTAGAAGAGCGAGTGGAGGTTACCGGGAGGTCTGAATTAAGACACCTTTGACACGTCTCTAGGCCACAGTTATTCCCACACTACACCGACACTCCTGTAACCTCTGTGAGTGCCGAGTTGCATGGCAGGGAAGTGGAAAAGGGCAAAGGGCAGCACTGATGTTGACAAAGGTTGACAGGCAGACAGGGCTGCTCAGGACCACAGGTCTTGAGGCGAAGAGGAAGGGAACCAAGGAGCCAGCTAACACATGTCCCCCCCTCTCTTCCCCAGTCCCACTTCTAGTCTGGAGGAAATTAAACCTTGTCTCCATTTCCCTGACCGCTTGCCTGACTGAGCTCTAGACCTCATCCACATGGGCTCTGGGAGATGTTGAGGAATAGGCTGATGAGTCTGTGCCAGAGGCTATGGAAAGCTATGAGGCTACAACTATGAGCCGCCACAGCTACTTAACCCTTTCTGTTCCCCTGCCAGCAGGGGCAAAAACCCTTACCTGAGGTGATTACCACATGGACCTCAGCACCTGGCAGCCATTCATCATATCCAGCAGCACTTTGATACCCTGATCTGCTAAAGGGACAGGGCTCATATACACACATATGCAAACAAAATTCAGGGTTGCGGGATAAATACAATTTGAAAGCACATCCACTTTGACCTTTGACCCCTGGAATCATAACAAGAGCCTCATATGGCTGACCCAGGAGAACGCACTGTACTGACAGATGGCAAGGTCAAATGAATAACTTAGCCATGGAGAATTCAAACACTAATACTGGTGACCTTTCGAAAGGGGTGACGAGTGGGATGAAGACAAATGGGAAATGAATAAAAGGAGAAAGTATATGACTGGAATGGTGAGTAAATCTAAAAAAACGGTGGGAAAACAAGGTCGAATCATAGCAGGCAAAACACAAAAATTGGAGAATGAAAGCTGGACAGTTTGTATCTGCACTTATTTGCATTGTTGCAGTCATTTCCACAAAACTTTTTCAGAAGAAAAAAGGAGTATCAGAATGAATGGGAGCAGGAGAAGCGAGACGCTGGACCTCCGCTGTCGTTGCTACATAATGTTAGCACCTCCCAGATTAATAATAAACCCACAACATAAACACATGCGTGTTCTGCTTACATGCGTGAATCGTGACAATTACTTAATAATAATGTGGAGAAATTATGTGATAGAAGTTTATATTTTTTACAAAAAGATGATATGAAAGCTGTGAGTGAAAACCTGCTGTTAAGGTGTGATGTTTACGATTTGATGATGCTTTTTATTCACTAGACTTTGCTCAGCTGTGGACATGTATTACTTACACATTTGACAGCATCCAAGAAGAGAAAAAATAATAAACAGGTGACAAGAGTAAGAATAGACAGGTAATAGACTGTTTCACGTGCTCTACCATAAGTGTAAATGTAGCAGAAACCAGTGTTAATGAACTGAGAGCAGCAACATGGTAAATATACACTTTTAGTAGAGATGTATTTGAAACTAAAATAGCACGTCTGGGTCTGGTTTGGACAGCGACAGTTCAGGATTCATCTGTGTCAGCAGTGTGACAGAAATTGGGTCAAATGCGGGTGAATACGGGTTTATTATCCTGCATCAGACATGGCGTCTGTGTGGAGGTGGTATTAATGACCACAGCAAGCCACAGAGGAAACAGCAAATGTACCAAAGTCTGAATGCTCGTGGATCACGATTTGCTTATCCTGCGTAAGAACTAAAGTCTACATAAGTAGGCCATTTGTGGACTGCTTACATATGAATAAAGTGATATTTGGGCATGACAGATGTATCACTGTTCTCCGAGGTCTGTAAGGGAGCATCATTAGCACACACTGACTGACATACAGTAACTGACAGCTGGCACTGAGAGGAGAGGAACGGAGGGTGAAATAGAGGGGGAGGAGACCGAGAAGAATCTGTGCCAACTATCACCCTCTGGCTGTTCTCCACCGTTTTAATCACAGCAACAGTGCTCTCACTCTGCAACCCCTTGGAGACCCAGGTACCTTAGCCACACTTGACATTAACCACAAGGCGAATACACCCATGTTTAATACAGACAAGACTCCTTGCCGTCTTCCTCAATGTGTTTCCTTTACTTTCAAGACATAAGGACTATGCACTTCTTTTTCTTGCCGTTTTGTGGTGTAGTCTCTAATTCTCATTTATTTTCATTTATTCTCTGAGTATAGTATATAAGCTCCATCAGTGATGATAAGACCCATTGCCTTCTACCATTCATATTTTTTGCCTTTGGTCCTTGTTAAAAAAAAGTCATGCTGAGTCAGACCAAACCGTATTTTCAGCAATGTCAGTGCCAATTCTGTCAAAATAGATGGGATGACTCAGGACAGGGATGCTAGTACTAAAAATGTCTGGGGGTGGGGTTCTTTAGAGGCAGTGTGCATGCATTCCAATATGATGGTAAACCTCATCAGCAGCAGAGCAAACTTTAACACAGCAGACTAGACTAACCACAGGCTCATTCTGTGGAGTTTGGTCATTTGCACGATAGTTATTATCCCCTAATAGAGTCTCTTGCAGTAATGATGTAGCTGTGTGCAGAAAAATCACATCTTCCATTATTAAAGTGAGAATGTTAAAGAGTTTTTAAATTCGTCTAAAACCACAAACACTTAGGAGAATACTGACTGAGTTAAAAAAAAACATTAAAATACGAGGTTGAGTAAGGTGCCTGAACTAAAACTGATCAGGACAGGTTAAGATATGTGTTTATCCTCTTCAATCGGTCAGTTTTTTTTCTTAAAGCAATCCACTGTACTCCATGTCAGACAAAGGTCAACTCCTCACCACTGTGTAACATTTATGTCAGACCTGCTGAGGTATTTATTTTGTGATAGTACCAAATGTTTGGGCATCCTGGGCCCTTAAAATGTTTCAGCTGTCCCTGTAAAATGCATTTTAGGCTGAGTCTGTGGGTCTAAAGCTGAAAATATTTCTAATGATGTTCCCTGTGAGCCAAACTTTCTTTCCATTACAAACACAAAGAGCAAATCTTAGTTCTTTTTACATATGTAAGATTGAATGACACTGAGCAAATTATCATCGTCATCATTAATTCATTTTTTTTTATGTTTACAAAACCTAATTTGAGCCAGTAGGAAGTCAGAATCTGCAGCTATTTGACTGGCATTGGCAAATCCCAAATAAAAAGGAATCATGCTCAAGGCCAAATCAGTTGATCAGGACATCACTGTCTACTCTACACAGCTTTTAGAAACCATCTTACACTACATATACTGAATGAAAATGATAAAAATGAGATTGATGGCCTTGGTAAAATTGTTGTCGGACAGCTGCCAGACAGTACATGTCAGCGCTACTACTGGGTTTTGGTGTCTTGTTCAAGGACACCTCAACATGTAGTTTAGGACAGACTGGGAATTGAACCACTTGCCCTGGGGGTTTGTAGACGACTGCTCTAACCACTGAACTACTTGCCACGCCATATAAGGGTCAGGCCTCTGTGCATAATGTGAAAAAGAAAAACCAGAGCTTGTCTGCTTGTCAGTTCTCCACAGTGCTAAAACTGTGATAATGGATATTTTTATAAAAGTAGTTTTTTGTTGCAACATATAGAACTGAAACTAATCTGATAAGCAGGATGAGGCTTTTCTAAGCAAACAATGCAAAAAAATAAAACTGTCTAACTGTCTGCTCACCGTGGACGACATCTGTTCACTGAGTATAATTATACCCACAGTTAAAGTTCAAACTGTGAAAATCGAAGCCAGAAAACAGAGAAAAAACACAGGGAAAAGGTAATTAAAAGAAATGTTTCACTCGCTGTCATCTCGGTCAGACACTTGAGACAGTTTCATCAAGCTGTCAGCTTGTTCTGTAGGAGGTCTGCGAGTGTGAGTGAAGTCAGGTCATATACAGAACAACAACAACCACAGCCACATAAATAAACTACATTACGTCTATGAGCTTAATGGTGGAACAGAGGTTCTGCAGCATATGCATTGGTTTGTAGGAAGTCCAGGCTGTAGAGGAAGCTACTCTTCTCCTGTTTCAGAGTCTCCAGTATTCTAAAGACACCCACTACGTGCTTTGAAGCTGCTCAGCACGCTGCCAGAACGTGCACATGCAACACATGTGACCAGGTGTGCACACATGCAGACACATCAACAAACACAGATGTGGTACAAAAATAACTGATACAGTCAGCAAGAACAACACGCATACTTTTGCTTCTGTCTATTTGGATAAAAAACATCTTCAGAAATTAATAGAGAGGGTAGAGACAGTGAATAAATAACTTATATCATGACTCATCTTAATAAAGTAACACCCCTACTTCATGCACACACACACACACACACAAACAAACTCAACAGATCTGACACATTATATGTGCTTAGGACATTAAGCCGAGCTGCTAATTTAAGGCCTGTGTGACAACGCGCTTAGTGAGAACTGCAACATAATTAGACAGTGTTGGAGCTGGATCATTGTGAGTGGAGATGGTTATCTATGTGATGTTTAGTTTAAACGACAGTCGCGCATGCGGGGAGTGGAGGGGGAAAAGGAAAGGAGCAGGAGGAGGAGAGGGATAAAAAGGGAAAGGGAGAGAAGGCGTGTGGTGAGGAAAACGGGAGTGGTGTGGATACAGTAGGAATGGTGGGGAAACAGAGAGATCAAAGGAGCAAAGCTCAGGGAGGAAAACACGAGGGGAGATGTGGGGGAAATAAAAGGAGTGGAAAGGGGAGAAGAGAGATGGAGGGACAGTGGATCTGGCCTTGGGCCCTGGTTTTCTCTTTGCTCCACACACGTAGAGGGCTCCCGCAGCACCGCTCACTTGCGCGACAGCTTTGATTTATGGAATATTTGATCTTGCCATCTACTGATAGTCTTTACCTGGAGTCCTTGCATAAACACTGCTTGGTGCCAATGTCCCAGCTTCAAGACCTGGTGACAGAAACACACACACACACACACACACATCTGCAGCTCATATCTGCTTTAAGTTAGGCTGTTTACGGTTCCGCTATCATTGAAAGCTGGCCTATGCAGGAGTGAGTTGAGTTCCTAATGACGAATCAATAGATTGCAGTAGCTATTAGAGATGTTAATGTAATTCATATATCATTAACCACTTTATCTTAATTGGAAGAGCTGTATGTGTCAGAGAGAGAGAGGGTAGGGTGGAGGGGAAAGAGATGGATAGAGTGAGGAAAATTAGAGAAAGACAAAGAGAGACAGTGAGGGACATAGCTAATGATTAGAGAGAATCAAGAGACGAGACTCCATTTCTAATAAACTGTCAAAATAATTATTTTTCTGTTCTATTTGTGTGTGCATCCTTCACAGAGGCACATGGATGTGGCTGACCCAGATGACCGGGATATTACTGGGAGAGCAAGAGATGGGGCCCTTTGTTGAATACTGATGAAGCTCAGCACAAAGCTGCCTCCTGGCCTCATTAACCTGCCCAAGACTGTCTTTGTTTTCCTCAGCAAAGCTCCAAACACTCCCTCCATCCTGTCCAAAGAGGAGGCAGCCTTGAAAAAGAAGAAGAGGAGTGGCAGCTTAAGTGGGAGCAACATAGTGTGTGTTGGATAAAGGAAATGGGGGGAGAGGCAGGTGCTCTTCATACAAGTTCAACAGTTTGACTTCTTAGTGCTAGATTTCGTCACGAAAGAAGCAAATGTTCGAAAGTTAATGTTAAATATATGTGGAAAAAACTGTTGTAAAAGGGTTTTAAATATGTTGAAAAGTGCCAGATGGAGAAATGGAGGAAAGTGAGTTATTTTGTGATGAAGGAGAAAACAAAATAAAACAAAATACGACAAAGAAAAAAAAAAACGTGGATCACACTGCCTCTCGTCGCACTTACAACAGCTAAAGAGGCAGGAGAGGAGGTGGAGGCAAGCTAAGAGAGTGAGGAAGTGGAGCGAAAGGATGAGAAGAAGGTAAAGCAAAACTAGGACGAGAGGTTTGTGCTCTTTCATATGCCTTGGCACAGCACGTCGTTGTTTTGTTAGTCAACGCATGCAGTGTGATGCCTGTATGTGTGTGTGTCTTAACACAGGAGATTTCAATTTCATCTTTAATGGAAACAGCGAATGAGGGAACAAATAAAAAGCGAAAGAGAAGAGCAAATCCTCACAGCAGAGGCCCAGTCAGAATGGATGATGAGGCCGACATGAAGTAAACATTCAGCTGTTCACAAAACTAGCTGGGTATGAGGATGGGGAAGGCAGAGACGGAAAACACAGGGGAAACAGAGGAGAGCAGTATGGAGGAAAAGGGAGCTTGGAGGAGGTGAGGGAAAGCGGACGAATGGTGGCAGGAAAAAGTTACACAGAGAGAGGAAGTAAAGAACGATGGTGGGATTAGGAAACAGTCACAGCGCGTCTCCCAGTCAGAGGAATCAGTTATAACGTGGAAAGGAGCAGTATTCAGAAATCACTGGGAGAAAGAACAGATTACAGACAATCTATTGGTTCAGATGACGTCTGGTTTACATCAGTAATAGCTCAGTAGAAAAGGAGGAAACAGTCAGAGCAGCAGTGAGGTGCCACTTTATGTTTCAGTATATGATTAAAAAGAATATTTAGCTTTTCCATCCACCTTCCCATCTTAAGCCACTTTACAATATAATGCAGACAGAGGGACAGTAAGAGGAGATAAAGGAAGAAGGGAGTGGAGCACTGGAGGGGTAGAAGTGGAGAGAAATGCCTCACCCTGCTGGTCTGCCATACAGAGACGTGACTACCCGCTGGGCCAGTCAAGGCTAAGGCCTTGTATCATGTCAGAAACACAGAGGCACTCAGCTAAGTCATCTGTTCTAGGAATGGGGCAGATGGACACACACACACACACACACACACACACACACACACACACACACACAGCACTAGCTAAAGTGCTTCTAACAATACTTTTGCAGTATACATTGTAAATGCGATGTATTGACATGTAAATGCACAGGGAATAATGGGAAGTGGAGTTTGGGTGAAAAACATTTTTTTATTTAAATTTTTCTTACAACATTAGTACTTCAAGTCACCAGGCAGATGTGTCATAAGAATCAATGCGCCTCGGTTGCAGGTAACTACAGCATATAACGTTGTATTATTTAGCACTTGATTGAGAGTGAAGGCCTATCGACTGCTCACCCTTCTTACTAACGGTTGTAAATTAATATAACACAAATTTATTACCTACCATACATCAAAAGACAAAGAACTATGTCAAACAACAATCTGTGACAAATGCCTCATTTATAATACAATACAACTATTTGCTTCATAGTTTATATATTTAAACTGCAGAAAGGCATGCTGGGTATTTCTGTGTATTGACCCAACTCAAATATACTACCCTATACACTTAAGTAGAAGTATAGGTCAAATATACTTTTCTGTATACTCCAAGTATACTTAAATGTAATGTTGTCTAGTATATGTAGTATGAATATACAGTACTTGTTTTGTGTGTGGAAAAGTTCACAAAATAATTTACTCTGTGTCGGGACAGTTAATGATCATGAATAATTAAGAAGTTATCGTTGTGTGAAACCTGCAGAAATACAAAGTGTTTACAGAGCAAGGAAATAATTCTACCTACAGCTGCAGCCTCTGCTTTAATATCAGTTCATAACAGATGTGAAAACGCAGAACAAAGTGAATCAGATTGTGGTGATTTTGGTGAATGTAGCTTTTTCCAAAGCCACAGAAACAATGTATTTCGTTCTCTGTGGTTTATGGACCGAATGTGGAGAATGAGGCTGATGTTCAGATGTTGGTTGTATTTAAATTTTTTATGAAGGAGGCTTTGAGGCTTCCTCTTATTTTGTGTGACATGTTAATAATAAGAACAGACTAAATGTGTTGTTTAACGCTACATAAGCCACTCGAGTTCTTTCAAAGAAAACTGTATCAGTAAAGTACTAATGGCATCATACGAAGTCAACTCTTATACTGCAAAAGTGAACAAAGCAGGACGGACATTTGGCAAACAGGTGGATGATTGAACTCACCATTAGAAGAGCTGGAGTCGCCGGCTACAGTTGCTAAACCTCTCCAACATGACACCTTTTCCACTTTTCTTTACACAAACTAAAACAAGCCAACTGTCCATCATGGTTTCTACTGCGTGTCTCCAGTCGGTGAATCCTCTGGTAGTGAAAGCTGGGTCACATTTTTAACTGAGAAGAGTGAAAGTTTCTGCAGGTATAACAGCAGATATCAGGTGCAGTAATTGTGGACTTATTGTTGGCCGGTTCATTAGCCTGTACTCGGCGGTCACTGCTGTAGTATATTCCTGACGTGGACGCTTCTCTAAACCACTTTCTGATCTCCATTTTTATTTATTTAATGAAAGGCTGGTCTTTAGCATCTAAGCTAACTTTCCTTACCGCGAAGAACGTCTCCACATTAGCCCCGCCCACTTGACCCCGCTACCTCACCAGAAGGTCACCGTGTAATGACCTGATTGATACCATTGACTGGCCTCCACCCTCGTCTGAGATAAATCCAATAGAACATCTCTGGGACATCATGTTTAGATCCATCCAACGCCACCAGGTTGTACCTCAGACTGTCCAGGAGCTCAGGACACCATCTGTTATCTCACCTCTCAAGGAGCATGTCCCGATGTTGTCCGGCTTGGATACAAGCATGTGAGGGCCACACAAACAGCTGAGAACTATTTCGAGTTGCAATGACATTTCAGCAAATCGGAGTAGCCTGTCGAATTAGTTTTTCAGTTTGGATTTCTGTACTTTGAACTGATGTGGTTTCCTTTTGTTCTTAACTCATCAGCCCATCCATGTCTTATGGATATCCAGCATGACACTGGTTACAGAGAAAGCTTTTTTTCTGAACTCTGACTAAATCTCACTCTTCTCTTTTACAAGCGTGAAGGAGAGTTGCAACACAAGGACTAAACAAAACACCAAACACTACAGACTACAACCAGGAACGTATCGCATTTTGATTAGCTTTATTTAAGCCAATACCGATAAATTAAACATGCCTGGATCGACCCTGATTTCAGTCCTGAGGATCAACTCGGGACAACTCTACACAAAGCTTGTCTCATCCCTGCAGGTAGCGCTGATTGAACATTCTGGCAAAGAACCACACAGTGAAAATTAGTCAATCTTGGATAATTTTGCCAGTGCACATTAATGTTGATTAATGCACCATAGTTAAATTAAAACAAATACAAAAAGTGACACACATACAGACACACACACACAGAAAGACAAAAATATACCCACACATATATTAAAGCAATCGGGGATTATAAGAGTGTATAAACACTTGTAGAGATAATATGCAGATATGTGATGAACTAAAGACGTGTGTGCCTGAGGGACGGACATCAAGAGGCAGATATAGTGTGTGAGCTGTGATCTGGATTGTCTTTCTGGAGAGGATGAAGCCGCTCTTGAACTTCTTTTGTTGAACTTCTTCACGAGATTGCTGTCGGTGAATCTCTACTGGAGTCAGCCCACGTATCCTGTTCCTGTGCGGGAAACAAGTTGTAGGATTGAAATCTTGATAAGAGAGTTTATATGAGTGTGCGTGCTAATATATGCCAACAACCTCCATGACGTCAGTCTTTTAGTGATGCTGGAGAACAAATAGATTTCATTATTTCACTTCAGAAGAGACGAAGAAAGTCGTTCCCGATTACTGTGAAGGTGAAATGATGTTATGTATACACAACAAATGTTTGGGACTGGGTCACATCTTTCTTTTTTTTATCAAAGAGCAAATGAGCAAATTGCCTCCCTGCATCCCTGCACAGTTATTATGATCAGCAGCACAGAGTATGACAAGCATTTTAATTTGCACTCAGTAAGTAATCTACCATAGTGATGGAAGCTGCCTTCTCCCACTGACTGTGAATGTTTCGAAGACATTATAATATATAGTGACATAAATATTCAGTACCATTTAACAGTCTGTTAATTTTTGCATTTTGCAATATTTGCACAACTCCCTATATACTCTCTGCTGTTTACAGTATGTGTACACATACGTATTTGTATATTTGATCATTTAGCTGCTTAAAACTTCTTCCCACCAGCACTTCATATTTATCCAGAATGGCAAACTGTTCATGGATAAGAGGAATTTGAGCCTCTGTCTAAGCCAAATCTCCCTGGAGAGTTTCCAAGAGCTTCAGGCTCTCACCAAGCTCAACCAGTGTCTGGAGGGGTGGCTCACACTTGTACTGAGCTAGCATGGAGTGGGTTGCCTGCCTGCATCTGACAGCTGAGCTTTTAAGATGTAACATGGCCCAGAGACAGTGACACTCTCAATTTTTGTCTTCAGTTTGATTGTTTTAGATATGTCCAGAAAGGGTTGGCTTCTCGTGTGAAAATCCTGGCTTATGTTGGAATCCTTTAAATTCAAACAAACAGGATGCCAACTACTGTGTCACTTTCTCATTATAAATCACGGCTTATCGAATTGCGATTATTGTAAACAAAACACGAATTTATGTAATCTGCCCAAAGCTTTCAAACTGTGAAGAGAGTATATACAGTAGTATGACAACACAGCTGATAGGAAAACAGCAAGAACAGACTTCTGATTCACTGTATCTAGGTCAGAGTGTCAAAGGAATGCCTCTATTCAACTGTAAATTTATGTAACAAAACCAAACAGAACAACAAGCCTTTTAAGTCTTCAACTGAAATCCAATTAAATCTCTCTCAAGGCATTTTAAGATCCTGAGTTTAGATGTTGTGACTTTTAGCACCAGAGCCAGAGAGTTGGAGCAGTAAACCACAAATGAATTGTAGCTGATGTGTGTGTGTGTGTACACGTTCTTTGTCAAAAACCATTTACCTACTGTATAAGAGTTTATTGATGGAAATTAAAAAAAAAAAGAAGAAGAACAAAGCAATAAACACAATCGCCTGTGCTATCCGCCAATCATAAATAATAGTATCAATACCACAAAACACAACATGGAGCAATACAATGCAAATTTAATTTGGGCAATGGGAGAAATCAAATTAGTTTTATCGATGATGGAGTGTTATTGACATGGATGTGAAACCTAAAGTGCTGAGACAGGCCAATGAGTGTACACACACAGAGAACAGCGTTGATTTACATACCAATGTCGTCTACAAATCCATAACACAGCGATGCATACGGCACTGTGGACATACAGTATGCGTAGGTGTGTGTGTGTGTGTGTCTGTGTGAGGGTCGTGCTCAGTGTAATGTTTGCAGAGATAGTGTGACTGGAGTGTACCGATTCAGCTGTTTGCTTTGGCCTCAGCCAGACTCATCACTTTGTCTTCACTTTTTTATCACCAGCTCTCACTTTGTCTCCTCTCTGACTCATTAAGGCTGCTGTGTCCTCCAAAATGCCATCCAAGTTCTTCTCTGATAGCAACAGTGAGAGTTGTCGGGGAAAAAAAGAATGCGTCTGATTTCCTGAAATGGAAATACTGACACCTACAGTACGCCAATTCACTGTACCTGAGACTAGTCAAATGTGTTTACGTATGTGTAAAATGCTGTCAGAGCTCAGTTAAAGTAATTTTCCCTTTCCAATCTTCACAAATCCACTTCTGCATTCACGTTCGTTGCTCAGCTGCTTTCCACAATTAGCTTTGCATACAAACGCTGGAAGTGTTATTTTTTTTATTTGAATTTGTATCACCTCTTTTTGTGTTGTTGTTGTTTTTTTGTTTTTTTTTACATCTAAACTCACACTGCAGGTGTTCACCACTCAGCAGGAAATACTGAATGGATCATAGTGAAACTGACTTTCTATTCTGACAAACTACTCGCTGTGAAATTACTTGTACTACCTCAAGTCTATATTTTTTTGTACAAAATAGCTCATATATTATCAACAGTAAACATTCAAACAGAATAGATAATTTGCAATGAGCTATTTTGGTGCCGTTTTTGTAGTTCTGTATGTTTAGAACAATTTTAGTATTTTGTATTCTCGTGTGGCACACGACCACTAGGGTTTGTACCACACAGTAAACTTGCAAAGCTACTTTTATTATTTAAGCAAACTGTTTCAAAGAGAACACGAAGTCACCCCGGATCTTGGAGTAAACTACACAGAAAAAAAACACCTGAACCACCTTTATACTTTCCTTTTCACACTCACAAGCCATGTTCCATTTTAAGATCAGCCCACAACGGTGTGCCCTTCAGAGGCCCGGTTAACCAAGCTGCAAGCATGCTTGTCCTTCCGAAATTGGACCATCTAATCTCACAGGGACCCAAATGAACAATGTGCTTCTTTTAACATGTTTATCAAGTTCATCATCACTTGTGTATAAGACGAGTTCCACATCACCCAAGTCTACAACATGAGCTGTGATATTATTACTTCAGCACTAACCCTAACCCAAGTCTTAATCATAAATAGCGTCGCCGACAACACATTAGTTACACACTACGGTCACTAAATAGCTTTAGCACATCTCATACAAATGATCACAAACACCTCAAAACAGAAAAGACTCCTTCATGTCAAAGTGAAAACAGATATCTACAAGGATGCTGTTAATCTACAGTACTATGCCACTAATAGCATTTAAATCAATCTCACCTACTGAAACACTTTTCTCTATGATACATATGTATAGCAGGGAAAACTGAGAGTTTTATGTAATTGGGCTTTATTCCACACTACCTGTACATATTTATACCAATGGAAGAGACACAAGGTTAAGTACCGGGAGTACTTAGGAATAGTACTCCAGGAATTCTCCTCGCTAAGGTTTTTATTATACATGCAGGTGTCCAGCACCAGCTGTCATCCCTGTGGCCACTGCAGTTTTTAATCTTCTTACTGTGCTACCAAGAATTAAAGTGGATCATGGTGAAACCAGGAACAAAAGGTTACAAAGTGAAAGCACGGAAAGACAAACAGTCACGAACGTGGCAACAGAATATAAATATTTCTGTAATTTACCGTGAAATGTGCCATACTGGATGCTGCAACATTACATAGGTAAAGAAAAGCATTAGAACATTAAAGAACTATAGGAAGTCAAATAATAAATTCCGTTAAAACAAAATAAAAAACCTGTTATGATATTGTTTGTACACTAATAGTGAAGAATATACCTTTAGATACAGATTAAGATTAAAACATGCATAAAACAACAAAGGTTTGAGTGAGTGGTCTGAACACTGCTCTACTTCTTTTCGTGCAGCTCCAACATTTCCTTGCACTTTCATTAAGGCCGAGAAGTAGGAGCCAAGAACCCCCGCTGTCTGTCAAACACACAGCGCACTGCGTGGTTATATATGTATCCACTCTCTCACACTCAGACACATCTGCTGCCTTGGTTTAAATGGATATGCGGATGGACAGATGAGAAATGAGAGGAGAGATAAAGAAAGAGTGGCACGGAGAAGGGGGTAACGCTCAGGTTTAAGGTGAGGGGGATAAGGAGGTGAGGATCAGTGGAAGGAAAAACTGGCTGGCTGGGGTTACGGAGGTCAGCGAGTGAATATTTTGGAGGCAGAAGAGAGGAGAAGTGACTGAAGATGAGATTGCCTGGATCCTTGCCTCATGAATTTTTCTGACTATATTTTCACACTTCTGTACTGCAACATGATTTTAATTTTGAGAGTTTTACACATATTTGGTTTCAAGGACGGAGGTAGGAGTAAAATTAGCATCAATGCTAATAATCTAATCGAAAAAAGAATCCCAGCTGTTACAGTAGTAAAACATACTACTTAGCTAGTTAGGAGTTAGTTATGGTTGACTAGGAAAGTTTAATCATAGGACCTGTTATACACATAGAAATGAAATACAGATGCAATGATATGGAAAACATAACAGGGCAGAAAAGCAGAGGTCTGAGAACAGAGAGTCTGACCATCAGAAATGGATGATTGGTCAAACACATGTTATAAATCCACTGATAACGCTGACTCCAGTTGGCTACAATTAGATTTTCCTCTTGTTTTTTTTTTTAGTTTCTTTGCCTCAAGTTGTTACACTATTAACAATAAAACTCTCCTTCCAGATGAAACACGTGGTGGAAATGCTGGTGTGAAGGCACTGATATTGGAAAACAAACAGACATTTCCCTTTTTGTATTCCATTTGAAGGTTTATAAAAGTCATGAAAGAATGTTAAGATCCCCAAGTGATTCGTGGAAAACTGGTACTGACAGATCAGAGCTGGTGTTTTGTTTAAACACAGACCTTCCAGATTACCATATGAAAGCTAGTAAAGGCAGAGATTTTCCATTATGGCGAGTTTGTTTTTAACACCAGAGTAAATATGAGTATTTTGCTCCAGTGGAAGTTGTCTCAATGCGATGATAACATTTTGAGCTACAGTGTATGTGCATGCTGGAGTCATGACGGTGTTAAAGACCTGAAGTAGCTTCTGGCATGTTGGGTATAACATGTATACATTCTGATTTCTTCTATTGCACACAACCATTCGCCTCATTGACATTAATACTAACCTCAGTGGTGTCATCGTTTAAAGCCTTGAACACAGGGGGGAAAAAAACTGAAGTAAATCCAGCTCCCATTTCTGACAACACCATCAATTTTTTGTGACATAGAGATTAATCAGATTCCCTGTTCTTTCAGGGCTGGCCTGTCTAGAACACTGAACACTACAGCTGAGTTAAGACGTTGTGATCTGTGCTATAGCTTGTCTTTTTAATACAGGTTACAGTCAAGCAACATGCATAAGGCACGGCTCACATGTCACTCCTGATTTATATCCACGGCAGCAGCCTAGACAGAAGTGCTCTCTCTGTGCCGCCATCTGACTTTATAAAGTATTACTGTGAGGGCAAGTGTCTCAGTTTGCATGTTTTACTTTCAAGATATTTTCCATATGGATTGAAGTATTGTGTGCGCATTTTCATCCGTGTGTGTTCTGAGCTGTTTGACATAGACAAATGGTTATTCTCCAATTGTAGCATGCTGTATACAAGGTGTTGTCCTGTCTGCATGGGATTCTCAATGTGACTCAGACCTTGGAACTGCAACAAAGCTGGGGCATCAACACGGGGAAGATAGATGACTTTGTTCAGCCCAGAAATATGAAATTCTTCCTCTTGTATATATGTGTGCGTGTTTGTGTCTGAGAAAGACTAATATTGGGAGAACTCCCCAGTCTGAAGTAAATGTCAGAGCAAGATAAATAAAGATCTCTCCACATGACTTTATTGCCTATTGTTGTTTTGCATTCCTTATGCAAAACATTCCTGCTGCGGGGATTATGTATGTGATAATGTATCAGCGTGTCTGCCATCGTATTTCCTCTCCATAAAACAACACCGTGTATGTTGTGCAGGCTTATCTACGTGTGTTATCACATCTGTCGGTACAATTATCTTGAAAATCTGGAACCAACTAGTTTAATATTTTCCTAGGCTCGAACCGTTTCCTAGGGGACAGATGATCAGATGGACGTTTAATTCCTCTTTCATCTCATTTTCACATCTCCTGGATAGTATGAGATGTCTCTTTAAATCATGGCTTTTTGGGGTGGAAATAACATCTAATTATGTGTTAAATGTGACTCATATAATTTCCTTTCAAAGACAAGGCCATGTGTCAAAGCTAATTAAGCTTTACACTAACTCTAGGACACCTAGTAAGGTTCACAGTAACTCTGCTTATCTTAACTGTTCCAGAATCAATAGAAAGTTTGGCTTTTTAGCCAAGTTTTAGATCAAGTCCACACATTCTGCTGTATTTCAAAATCTTATCTTGCTTTGAGCAAAGTTAATACAGTGATGCAACAGTTGGATGGGAAACTGCTGCTGTGGAAAATGACCAAATAACAAAAAGGTAATAGAAGCAATGTTGTATGATGGATAGACAAAAACATTATTTCAACTAGAAATAGTACATATAGAGTAAAAAGGTTAAAATAAAGTAAAAGTGACTTTAAAACATACCAGAAGCAGAAACCACAGCAACGTGCTGTGTAAACCACACGTGGAGTATACGGCCTCCGCACATGAATACAGTGCGACCATTTTTTTTTTTGATGATCTATGGTGACAAACAGCGATTTCCGGGGATCTCCCTGGTGCAAAGCCACCACGACTTTGAGGACATGCAGTCCACGTTCTCAGTGTGGCACTTCTGGAGTGAGGGAAAGGAGAGAAAGCCAACTCATTAGATGCAGCCACAGACTTACTAGTTGGCTAAACCTCTTACAGTCCTCTTGGAGCGGCAGAGAAAAGACCCACGATTCTTAATAACACTAGCAAAATGTATTATCGGCATTAGCCTCATTTTTTTGGACCGCACTCCAAACAGCTGGTCGCACCCTCGTTCTTGGCGTACATTTGTGTCGCTGCTCTAATGTGTCATTCCTCAAAACAGTCAGATTGTTCAGCGGAGTGTGACCATTATATCCAGAGTACACACACAGGCAAACACAACAGTGTTTGTTGTGAAAGTTCTGCAGACAGTGGGGCAAGAAGGAGTTTCACAGCTAGAACAACTCTGCTGAGTGAACAGTTTGGCTGCAGTTATGCTGGAGAGCCTTCTGGTATTCCTCAAGCTCCAAAGTCTCATGAATAACAACAGACCAAGTGCTCACGATGTAACAAACTAATGAAACCATTGTGCACCGCTTGCAACTGAAGTGCAACCAATGTGCAATACGCATTGTCTCAGGCTAATTTTATAAATGGGGAGAGCAGATCTGTAACTAATACAAGCATCAGTAAACACCAATAAAAAGTCTGTCAGCTTGTTAGGCATCTACAGAACTCCTACCTCCTACAACGAGGCAAGGGAAGCAAAAAAACAAACAAACACTGAGTAGTAATAAACCTCTCTGCTTTAATGTCTTATTTATCACACGTAGTTCACCGCACTGCTCTTTTTGTACCCATTTATGACTATGAATCAACTTTGATGCCAAAAATGTTACATAAAATATACATAACTAAACAAAAGCAGAGAAGGGTAAACAGAAGTGAACCAAAAAGGGAATTATGCAGCTCTCGGAAAAGTTCACAAAACATGTCTCGTTAAATGATTAAAAAAATGATAAATAATATACAGTGAATTGTCAAATCTGCAGAACCGTGTGCATTTGTTGGTCTGTTTGCCACACTATACATTTGTTACAGTGAGCAGAGCATATACGTTAGTAAGTAACTCAACTTAATCTTGTTAACCATCGAACGGCAACACTGACAAGCAGAAAAGCGAAGTAAACATTCACCATACTGTAAGTGTGAGTGTAATACATGAGGTAGTGAGGGAAGGAATTACAAAGAATTCCACTGACTTCCCTCTCATTATTCCAACATCCTTCTATTTCTCCATCTCCCACTCCTTCAGCCCCCCCACGTCTTGTTGCTATTCAGCAGATCAGAGGGGAGCTCATTACACAGGGATATCATGACTCTAGCATCTGAAATACAACAAGAGAACCTCATATCTTCTGTCTCACTCTCTGGTTTGAATTAGTGCAAACAGGCCTTATCCAGACAGCATCAGACCAGCACACATCCAACGCTTTCCTACTCAAACTGTGGGAGCAGAGAGTGCGCTCCTACCGAGATTTGACGTGCTGCTGTCTCCTCTCCCAAACTCTTCCTGTACAAATTCTCTCTCTCACTTGCTCTCTGCACTGCTGGATCTAATTCCTAAGGAGAGTAATTTTGCTCTCACTCAGAATTCCAGATCCAAGCGCCAATGGGTTTTATGGCTTTCATGAGGATAAGGCACAGTGCGGAATAATAAGCCTCTGAGAGGAATTTCACTGGTGGGGAAGGAGGGCGACTATTCCGAGCCAGTTTAGATCTCTTTCGCAGATTCTCTGTCTCTCTCACGCTCTCTGTCTGTGTACCTAGAAACGCAAAGAAACACTGCCAGGCTTTTGACTTTGGGTTCCACAGATCTTGACATTGGCTTGATGTCGGCCTGATCTTAAATCCTTGGAGAGGAGTGCAGTGGCGATCGCTGCCAATGAGCATTAAATTTTCATTAGGCATGCTCAACCTGCCGTGGCTCCAGCTGCCCCCTGGCAACTCATCCCAAGGCTTTTATTATTTTTTGAACTGCAGGCCAACAGAAACTCGTGTACGGAAGCTCTGCAGTGTGCGCGCACGCATGTACTGTATCTGCGTGTGTTTGTGTGTCTGTCGTCTCCAATAAAATGCCCTCCTAACAGTTCACGTCTATCGCTCCCACGTGACCCGTAAAATGAGGACAGATGAAAAGACAAACATATTCACATGCTTACAATTGAGCACACAGGCTTGAACTGACACACGCTCACATACATGTACTACGCTCACACTTTTCCCTCTGGTCATAACTGAGTGCTGTGCTAAGTCAGAATTGCATTCATCTTCTGCATTTTATGACCTCTGGGGTCTGACACCAGATTCCCCTCAAACAGCCTATGCATCACAGCTTGGACTGCAGCCAGCCTGCCTCCACCTCTGCTCTGCTGCAGTTATTTCCGACATAGGCCCAAAAAATGCAGATGACAGAATGATGACAGCTAAGCAGCCAGAAAAACACAGGAGAGTGTGGCTGAGTGAGCGCCTGAATGAAAGAGATAATTAGAAAAGAGGAGGCAGAGAAGAGGCCACAGAACAAGAATATAAATACAGGTGGAGAAGATATATTATGTGAAATAGAGTAATGGAGGCAAAGGTAAACTGTACTTGTGTCCCCAGCTGTGCAGAGAAACACAGCACAGCAAGGTCAGAGAGGACATTGCTTGATAAACCCATGAAAACACATAGAGTTCAATTCATGATGACTTGACCTAAAATCACACGCTCTCGTCTACTTTATACTTTCTTGTCCGCTGGGGTTGACTCTGTTTTGTGTCTGTGCATTTTTACAGCACCTGCAGTCCCAACCTGGCAGCTAAGATGATAAATGCTTAATGCAATATGCTTAATGTATAATTCATTGTGCTCCTCAAAAGCTTAAATGAGCTTACCTTGACTATAATACTTGGCTCCCCTTTTAATAATGCCATTGTTTTTGTTTAGCGTATTGAAACCAATATCCCTCATTAGGCTCACGCCTTCACAGTAAAGTAGATTTAATCAAGTTGTGACACTTGTTTACTGAGCATTGCTTAAGCAAATGCTCTATTTTGCTATACCTAAGAGGACCACGTAAGATGAGGTTGTTAGCAAAGAGGAGGTCTGGTGTTCTTTCTGGTACCTCCACCAGAGGTTGACAAAGTAGAAGGCTTCTCAACACCTCATCACACATGTAATCAGAACCAGCTGCCTCTGACTGGGGGTATTGGGAGCTGTGCCTGAATCCCCTGGAGGGGAAGGAAAAGTGAAAAGGTTAGAACATGAAAAAGGAAAAGAGTTTCGGTTAACACCTGACGCTGTCCTTTCTCCGTTATGCTCCACCCTGCCTTTCACCTGCATCCTTGTCGTGTCTGTCGTCTCGGCTAATGCAGGACACTGGAGCTCTCCAGTCCGTGAGTCGCCCATAGCAAAATCTTCCAGCAGTTAGCACTCTTTTAAAGCCTTAAAAACAATAGAGGACCTGAAGCTCCTTCCCGTTCTTGATTGACAGCCCTGAGCTTTTCACCTTCACCGTCTTTAGTTATTAGCTAGAAGGGTGAGGCCAGCTCAAAAACCTTAGAAGGGAATATCTCCCAGGCGGAGATACTCATACTGGGTCACAGAAGTCTTTGACCGCATCTCTCCACATTAAGATATGGTTTGGAGCGTAACTAAAATAAATACGAAGAAAAATGATACACGCTGCAGCTTCGAGAGCATGAACAGTAAGTATTCTAACTCTGCAAACAAAGCATGTTTAGAGGATTATGATTTCACCAAACCACTGTCAATTACGTTAAAATAAATATGAAGAAGCCACGAAGTCAATGAAAAGCAGGTGCTTCAGAACAAACATTGGGGTCTGGCTTCTTTTTTTCAGAGCTTTTAAGTTGAAAACAGTTTCTTGTTTCACAATGACACACTCGAGCTTTGATTTTTAGCCAACGCCTGATTGACGCTAACAAAGTGCCAAGGGTGCAGGCCCTTTGGTTTAAATGCCTCAGGCTTGATCTAGAAGAAATACCTCTTATCCTTTTTTTTTCTTTCTTTAGGAGCATAAAAACAAAACAATAACATCATGAATCTGTCTCCTTGGCCTTATCAGCCCTGTGTATGACATTTAGCAAAGTGCAGCTGGCTGTGGGTTAACAAGCATGGAGCTAAATATGTGCCGATCAAGGAAAGTGAAAACCAGCTGCAGGAGAATTTATTTTATCCTCAGAAAAGGGAAGGTCTGAATTACAGACAGTGACATTGAAATTTAAATGTCTCTTAATTCTGATAAAGGGAAAAGATAGTGGATAAAGAATGCACTATGTTTCAAATGTACTGTAGAGGAAATAAGTGTACGGTAAGGTTCAACACAATGACAACCACGACACTCGTGCTGTTACTTGCTATGTAACAGCAGTAATCATTTGTTATCAAGTCATTTGTTCACAGAAGAGTTATCATATCAAGTAACACAAATGTCACTCTACTCAACTATGCTCTACTATTATTAAGATAATAGTATTTAACTCTTTTCCTAATACACTGCCTTCTTTGTACAGTACTGTAACCTTCAGGAAAAACCCAGAGCAAGTACAATCTGAGAGCACAGCACAGAACACAGCAGGATACGTTTATTATCATAGGAGATTGTTGCTTGGGCTTGAACTGCAGTCCTGTCTTATATTTCCACTTTAATATGAGTGTCTCTTATTCCAGAGGGAATGTGAGTAAAATGAAGGCTAATACAGTCATATCTGTGAACAATTAAAGCTCCCCTGCTGTTGTTAATTTTTGTTGTGCATCCGGATGGAGATAATGTTGAATTGAGTATGAGCTCTTACTGTTCTTGTACTTGTGTGTGTGTGTGTGTGTGTGTGTTACCAGAGGCAAGGCAACAACAGCTGTGTTTAATAGTGACCAAGCCACCAAGGCCACAGCTGGACTAAAGCCATAGCTGTTGGGAGTTTAAGGGGGAGGTTTGTTCTGGCCTGGGTTAGTCTGGGTAGATAGAAGGTTTAAACCCAAAAGCAAAAACCAACAGCTCTGTGATGGTCCTATGGCTGACCTTCCACACAAAGACCGTCAAGAGTCGGCCTTACAGCAGACCATCAGTGCACTCCACACACTGAATGATATCTAAAGAGAAACCACATTCAGCTACAATGAGTCAGTTAAAGCACTTTCTCTGTTTCTAAGTACGGGCGGTGTGGTTTTAATATACTTTTTCAAGTTGAAAGTTCACGTTCAAGAGTCTTATTGTCTGCTGGCATGGAGAGACACCTTCTTACACTGACCCGTCTCTCACTGTTTATTCAGTTTAGAAGCAAATGTGTGTGTAGCAGGCACGCAAGAGAAAGAAAAAGAGAACAGAAGGAAGGAGAGGGTGAGAAACATGTGCGTCCAATAGTTTTCAGTGTTGGACATGAGTCCATCGCAACAGTACTTAAGTTCTTGTCTGTTTAATTTATTTGTTGTTCTTGTTGAATGATTGTGAGTTTGTATCTAAAGGTTCTGTGCATTGTAATGCACAGTTAAATTACTTCCTAGTTATTTTAATACCTTATGATTTTCAATTTCATGGTTCAAACACTGAGTTTGTAGCAGTATCAGACACAGATGTGTGATCGAAAGGTAACACAGGTCATTCTGTAAAACAGAGAAACATGATTGCTTCCAAAGTATTTCTCATTTGACCTGACACAATATTGTAAAATTAAACTAATGTTACTAGTGACATCTTAGAGTTTTGTTCCGAAAATACAGGTTGTTGGTGCCGTCTGCTCTCTATCTGAAACACTGGACCCTGAAGCATGTGGATTTGTTAACACTGGGGTTGTTCACATGGTTCAGACACAAGTCAGTATGAACTGTGATGACTTCCTGTATTTCGTATTGTTCGCTCTGTGTCTCAGAAATGTACATTTGCAAAAATCCAGTCAAGCTAGAAACAAGCAGACGTGCTAGCAGATAAAGATAAAGTGAACTCCATGTCTTAGCGTGTCCAGTGGCCCCTGTGTTACAGGAAGCAGAAAAACTTCTCCTTTCAATCAAAATAATCCAGAATTTATTACGGAATTCAACTTTTTCCATGTGAATGTAAAGTGATGTCAAAGATCATGTATTGATGTCTAACCGATGCGATTGTCAGAGCTGTGATGCTAGCATGAAGCAGGAATACAAAGAGCAAAAAACAGTTTACTATGGAGGAAAGACATGAGATAGAGCAAGTAAAATGTGAACTGGCAAACAAAGTAGAGAATGGGAGAGCATGAGTGTTGGGGATGAAAATGCAGAGAAAAAAAAAGTCAAGACAACAGAAGAAGAGTCTTTACTCAGGAGAGTGGTGTTTATATCTATGGGTGAATACATAAAGTTGGTTGAGCGTGAGAAAGAGGCTCACAGTGAATGCAGCACACACTGGGAAGCTGAGACAGACCTCGGGGCTCTCAGAAAGCTCAGAAATCAACGAAGGGTGGATAATCTACACACCAAGACTATTGTGGGAAAAGTGCCTTTGCTGTCTGTGTATTAAACTGATAGAATGGGCGGTTCTATATGGTCGGAAGGAAAATTACCTTTGGTTTGGCCATAGCAAACTACAAAGACAATAGACATTTTACAATTTATAGCGAGGTAACTGTAAATATAATCAAAGAAGAGAGATGATATAATCATCTCAGGAGTGTGGACTTCGATAATACACAAAATCTACAATGCGTACATGAACACATACACATTTATTTGCAATGCTGAATTATCCCATATTGGTCAGACGTCCAGAGATCACTTGACCCATCTCAGCGGTTGACATCTAGTCCAGCTTGACGAAGCCGATGTCTTTAGCGTACTGCCTGAAGCACTGGCGGCACATGTTGAGCCCGTATTTACACAAATAGATCAAAAGCACACATCTAAAAGAGGAATACATACATACATACTCACACACACACAACTATTCAGACAAGCGGAAAGGGTGTATTGATTTGACTAATTTCAATGTGCTGAGTCGCTATGAAACACCTGCCCCAGACACAAGCGCAGCTGTTTGTCTTGGCAACAACATTGCAACCCTGCAAACCCCCCCACGACCCCAATCCATCATCCACATTGAGCACACACACACACACACACACACACACACAAAACACACACCTATGCATACACATTCTGGTCAGCGAACCCCTTTTGCCAAGACCTTTAGTGATGTGTCAGATATGTGGAGGAGGGACACGGTGAGCACAGGTCTGTGAAGAGGACTCATCACCGTCATGATTTAACTCTGGAAATGCAGACACACAAACACACACACACACACACACGCACACACACACACACACACACACACACACACACACACACACACACACACACACA
>JAUYWH010000010.1:12698449-12789848 GCA_034779795.1 Ctenopoma multispine
ACACACACACACACACACACACACACACACACACACACACACACACACACACACACACACACACACACACAGATTATGCAGGTACATATGCACACATACATATACACGCACAAACACACATGTCACATAGGCAACTCATCCATCTTTCATCATGTGATTCAGATAAGAAGTCGAGTGACCTACTGTCAAGACGGCTCTGAATGAGAATGAAAGGTCGTTTTCGTGCTCCAGTGGGAGACTAAGGGCCTCAACACAGATAAATTACACGTGTACACACGAACGCACAATAAAACATTTGGCACTGCAAGATCATTTATCTGGAAGACACATACTAACTATGCATTTAATGTCAGATTTATGGACACACGCATCATCCATGTGGACAAGCTGTCTAGACACAGCACTAATTTGATGCAGCACCCATTAGCCCATATGGAGGATAGCTTGAAAAATGTCAGTGCAGTCTGCCCGTTTTTATCAATAATTGTGTTGTATAGGGTTACGGAAAATTAATTTTCTGAACCTTTTTAATTATTTTTACTATTTATCTCTTATTCAGTTATTATTTACATGGTTAATGCATATGTTAGCTTCAGAATTACTCTTTGTTTTAGTCTACTAGACCTATTGATACAGCACTTATTTAATGTAATGTAACTTATATAATGTGCATAATACCACATAACAAAAACATTCATGGTTTGTTTTACTGGTCTGCGAACCTTTGTGTTTTCTGTCCTGTCAGATAAAGACAAAATTCTTATAAAGACATTTTAAAAAATTTACACAGGGTATACCACTAACTCTATACAACCCATTATTACTTGAAAAATGACAAAATAAGATGACAAAACAGTCTTGTCCAGATGTGCGTGTGTGAACTAGCATAACGGAGGAGATATTTTATCGTGGCTTACGGGGCGAGGCACTGACTCAGAGGGAAGAAACAAGATAGATTCTCAGCCACAGTGCATTTATCTCTATTACTTCTAGTAACACCAAGCATCTAAATTCTGATGACAGCCCAGGGATTTCATACCAGTTATCAGTATGACCATTTCATATCAAATGTTTAACACTCTTCCTGCTAAAAGTTGGTTTCTTTCTTTGACAGAATAATCAGAAAGTAGTAGAAACCTGCGCTTCAGAAACTGCAGACGAGACAGACCTATTTACTCCAAAAATGCTGTAATGATGAACATTTTAGTCTCTTGACATCTCTCCTGCTGGTGACTGGTATTTTCAATGACCAAACACCTGAACAAATCAAACTTAACACCTCAGAAATTGAGGTCTTAACAAAGCAGTAGCTTCCAACTAACTTGCTGACTCCTACTGAAACCGTCCCCTGTAATCTTTGAGTGTGACCTTTTGAAGGTCTGTGACCATACGTGTGTGTTTGGATCAGCCACCAATGTTTAATTACTCATAATATTGTAGCGGTGTAATTGAATATGACACATATGACATTATGTAAATACAGAGTGCCTGATCTATAGTGCCTATAAAAGTATTCACCCTCAAATGGATGGAATATGGTGCATGTGGAATCTGCTTCCAGCAGGCTGTACTCAAAACCATGCCATACGAACACTAACGAGGAAGAACACTAAGACAACTGTGAGTCCTCCAAATGGGTTACAAGCTTCAGTGGCTGAGATAAGATGCTGTGTGTACAATAACTGCTGCCCAGGTTGATGTAGCCTGATGTAGTCTGCAAGAGAACTGCGACTTGGGAGAAGAAATTTTGTATCCACATCTACACACAAGTGATTTAAAAATGTCCCCAGACCTCAATCCAGTTGAGGATGTGTAGCTGGACTTGAAAAGGGTTACTTGCCCACAATCCCTATGCAACCTAACAGAACTTGAGCAGTGTTGCAGATAAAAATGGGGAAAAATGTGCAGTGTGCTAAGCTGACAAAGACAATGCTGTCTAAGATTTGAAGTGGGTGAATACTTTTTAGATTTTTTCATAAAGATCATCATAAAAGGTTAAAAAACTAAAAACTTCCAAACGAGGCAAATGCTTTTTTAAAAGCAGCATAGGCACCGCACATATCAACTGTACAGACTCTGTTGGTACCCTTCTACAAAAACAGAAACAAAACAACGTCTGGTTTTTATATATTCCATCATCAGCATCATCCTATGTGCTTTTCCTGTTAGGGGTCGCAGGGGTGCTGGAGCCAGTCGCAGCTGTCGTTGGGTAAGAGTACACCCTGGACATGTCACCAGTCTATGGACTGGGACTTACACACAGCATAAAGACAGACAACCCTTCCCACTAATGGGCAATTTGAAGTCACCCATTAAACTAAATTCTTTGGACTGTGGAAACAAGGGGATTGGAGACTGGAGAAAATCCATACAGGTACAGGGAAAACATGTAAACTGGTGGATTCAAACCCAGGTCCCCCTACCTGTGTGGAGACGGTGCTAACCGCTACACCACTGAAAAGCCTGATTTTCATCTCTTTATTATTTTATTACATATTTATTAATTGTGGTTTATTCTGTTTTCGTGGAAGAGTCACAACAAACCTGTTCAGCTCATGCGTATGTGAACCTCACTGCAGCAACTAGCGATGCTAACCACTGTGTTTCATTTTTCAGCTAATTACACGTTGCCCTCGGCCTACTGAGAATTCATGGTCTTGTTTAACGCTTTATGGGCCCCCAGTGGGCTCTAGGTTGTCCTTTCCACCTGAACTGCTTTAATAAGAAGTCGTGCTTAAGGCCACTGTCTTCCTATAATGATGTTCGGTGGCCTAGCATAGTAAGCTTACCGCCGCAATGTACTTTGAGAACAATACACTAAGTACATACTGTTTACATTCATAAACCTTAAACCCACGCACACACATACTGCAGACACCTAGACAAATCCAGTCAACTTAACTCAGCATGAAATATGATCATATTATTATTGTAGTATTGTCACTGATAATGGAAAGTTATGTATTATGTTAGTTCCAGATTTTTTTAAGTATTTAATTGTAAATCCATGTGGTTATCGACGGTTTTAAAGGCTTTTTGTTCACTGCAATAACATCATTGTTAAGATTCAAGAAACTTCAATATGAGCTTTGACAACTCCTAACCAGTCTAATAATAATACGGACACGCACAGGGCCAAGGAGGTCACCGGAGCCCATATGTGAGGAAACAAGAAAGAAACACAAAACAGGACAAAAAGTGTCATTGTCCTTTAAAGATAAACAGCACTACCTGTTGTAATCATTGTGCCAGGTGGTGTTTTGACACCCAGGATGCCTGTGCCAACAAAGTGCAGTATCTGTAGGCAGTAGTGTAAGTTTCTCTGTATCTCCAGCAGGCAGCAGGTGACCTCAGGCCTCTGGCACCCGTCGAAGCACAGCAGGGCCATCTTCTGACCCTCCTCCCAATGGGCAAGCAGCTACTGGCAGCCACGTGGCCAAGAGAAAATTATATCGGCCATGACAAAGCTGTTACGGAGACGGGTTAAGATAAGGACAAGTATGAATAAGATTTTAAGTAGCAATGCTGCACTGAATTGCATAATGTAGTATAATCTATGTAAAACAGCTTCCTACTTCATCTCAGTGATGAAGTAGGAAGAAGAAAAGGCAGAGTAGAACAGAAGGGAGTATGTATATGTATGTTTTATGTATGTGTGTGATAAGAACTGAGAAAATACTGTAAGGTCTGAAGCCTAAATTTATTCAAGGTCACACCCCAAGGATTTATAAAGGAGGATATCTGCATTCAAGGATATCTTCAGTCAAAGTCCACAGAGAGGCTTAGTCAACAATAGCAGGGATAGAGAAGATATGTGAAATAAATGAATAGAATGGAAAAATAAAATGGGAAAAAGCAACCAAAGGTTAAGCTAAAACATGTTAAAGGTCACAGACATGCCAATTTGTGAAGGCGGTGGTGAATGGAGCTGCATCATAACCCTGCAATCAATTAAATCAAGTTTTTTTTTTGCTCAGGGCAAACAGTAGTTTACAAAGGCTGCAAACTAATGTGTTATTGCATCTCATTTCAAATTATATGCAGGCTTTTTCTTGTTAAAATGACATTTTTGATGTGTTGCATTCACATTCTGATCTCAAAATGAAGAAATCAAGAGACAGCTCAGTTTGGTTGAGTTGGTGAAGTGAATGCCTGCAGGTTAGCCATTTCAGAGCAGAAGGAGACAGCACCACAGCAATATGATGGCTAACAAAAGGAGAGCAGAAGGACAAACACAATATGGGAGAAATGGCAGACACCTACAGCTTATATGATGAAAAAGTATGGACACGGGTGAACTGTGAAAGAGATAAGAGGAGAGAAATCAAGCATTCAGACAGTGTTTCAGACACATTCAGCTGTATGACACAAGTGGCAGAAGCAGCATGAAAACATGAGAAGTGGATGGCACTGAATGCGTCTGACACCTATTTCAACAGCATGAGCTTGCAGAAAGTCGAGAATGTGGACTACAATGCTGCGGTGTGCAGGTGTGTGTCTGTATGTGTGTTCCCTGCTCCGTTAGTGTGAGAGAGGAATTCACCTCAAGCAGGTCTCTGAACCTTTGAACAAAAGCATCAACCACAACAAAAATGCTGCTTTAGTCCACGGCCCACTCAGGAAAATACCTGCTAGAAATACAGAAAGAGAGAGACAAAACAAAAGATACAGAGAAGGACAGAGAAGAGAAATGGGAGCAGAGAGACCGATAAATAATGAGAATCTTCCACTGACAGAGACATACACAACAAAGGTAAATAAAGAGTGAGGTCCTCGAGAAAGAGCAGCAGAAAAAGTCAAACTGTCTTTCAAACAGATGAGCACCTCAGCGTTTTAGAGCTGGGCTTGCAGCTGTCACAAAATTGTAAAGTGCATGAAAACAAAATGCGGCTGACACAGTGACAAACCAACATCCACACAGGCTAAAGGATAAAGGTCAGAAAATATCTGTCATTGGCATAATTGCATCCGCTGAAGTTGTGTATCAGTGGTCTGGCATTTCTCAGATTGCTTGTCACACTTCATTCTTCTCTTGATGGAAAGGTAATCCTCAGGACATATAGAAAAAAGTTTATAGTTGCTGCTCACAGTGGAAATATGAAGCGGAAAGAGGGAGAAATGGACTCCAGGTGAGGCCAAGGTGACTCTAGGTGAACTGGAATGGCGTGTAACTTCATGTAACTAATAATTTCCCCAACTCATCTGAAAATAAGAGCATTATTCCTTTACTTTGCCAACAGGTATACACACAACTAATCTGTATGCTTATATAATGTAACCGCAGTAGTCTTCAGGTCAGCATATGTAAGACACATGCACAGGATATAATGGATTTAGTAGCAAGACCAAATTTGCTCAAACAGGAACGTGGCCCTGTCCTTCAGAGCTCCAGAAGCCCTAAAGTTCACTTTAATGAATTTTGGATGATTTTATTAATTATAGAGTGTTTGAGAGTTTGCATGACTAAAAGTCTACAGTAACTGAAACAACCCTGTGTACTTTAAAGACCTTCATTACTCAAGCATGTCATAGTAATAATAATAATACTATACCAAATATGCAAGTTTGATTACTTTAAGAAAGAAAAGAAAAATAAAGAAATGTGGGATTTGATTCCAGAAATAGGAAACTGAGATATTTAATACAATAAACAAACAATAAAGACTAAATATATGCCTCAATATAATAAGATAAACAGGTGTGTTGGCTGATAAATGATGTGCGAGGAGGTAAGAGAGTCGTTAAGGCGTGACTCAAGTGTTCAAGAAATCTCAGCTCCGCAAAATGAATAAGCTTTTTATATATTGATGTAGTGTTATATTAACTCACTGCATCACAGTGAGCTCCTTTAGGTTCCTGTTAGGCATTAACCTCAAATCAGCAACCTTCCTTTTCTGCTCACGCTGACACATGACCTTATCATCCCTGTCTGCTGTGGTCATGTGACACACACCTGATCTGTTCCATGTGATTGTTGTTTGATTACGACCATTTAAATTATTATTGTGGTTATTTGCTCTGTGGTGGACAGTCATGATTCTCTGGTCCCTTTCTGGCTGTTTTACCACAGCCCCTGTCTTTGCTTGTTATATTTCATATTTCATGTGATTCCACAAATAGATTTAAAATAGGTAATTACTGCTATATAGGTATAAATTAAAAATTTTCTCTCTTTGACTTTGATGCAAAAGAAAATATCACTAGCACACATGTAACTAAATAGCAATTTATTTTCTAGCCAAAATTACCTTTTCCATATATGTTCACTGTGTTAACAGTACTTGGTATTTGGAGGAAGCAGGGTACATATACTGTGCACAGAGTAAGGGAGGGGGGGTCTCAAAAAGCTATTATTTGCCCCAGGGCCCTCTATTGGATGATCCTAGTAATTTATCTTAACTAATTTAAAGTAAAATAAAACCTTTGCTGTACACATCGCTGTCCTACACTGGATTCTACGTTGTATTATCAGATGTCAGCAGGAAACGTATGACTTCAGTAACGTGTAATACAATTAGTATGTGTAAAATGAAAGAGCCAGTTTGATTTGCTGTGTTTAATGTGCTCAGCGGGACTGTATAATTAGTTATTTATTTAATCAGGAAATCTCACTGAGATCAAGATTTCTTTTGCAACAGAGACCTGAGTACAAAATTACGTATTTGTATATGCACATTGTATACAAATTAAGACAATAATAAATGATATTCAGCACTTCCTGCACTCAAACAGTCATCAATTTGCCACACTTGGCTTGTATGTAGGACAACTTGAGACAAATGTTTCTACTGAAGTCATTTATTAACATATGATAAGCCTTCTGTCCCACCCCTTCCAGGGTGTAACGTACAATACACTCTGTACACTTTGGCGGTGGGGTCATACGTGTTGTAAGTGTATTAACATATGTGGTACTAAGGAAATGTGCAGGAAAAATGAAACGAGAGAAGGAGAGCGTGTGCACATGTGTCGCTCTCTGTGTGTGACTGCAGATGAAAGAAAGCCGTTTGAAGTTTGATGCGATGCTGTTTCTCCAATGACTCAGATTAACCACTGATGCCCGTGCCGAGCAGCACATTCATCAACTCAATGATACTTTTAGTGGCTGTTCCCCTGCTCAGGCGGAAATTAACAGCACTCCGGTGCCCTGTGAGTGTGTGTGTGTGTGTGTAAATCCTGCAGTCTCACATATTCATGTACATGCCCAGTTCTTCTCACATACAAATACACACAGGTGATTTGGTTATGTAAAGTCTTCGTTTTTCATTGCTTGTTTTCTATACATTGGGACATAAGCTGAAGGTCCATTTTTTCACCGTGGCCTCTTTACTCCTTGAACTCATTAACCTAAGGAGTTTGAGAGTCTTAAAATATGCTATTAAAACATTATCATGAATGATTTACCAGGTTGATTATAATTTAAATGACAGATGATACTTGTGAAAAACGTTAACTCTTTAACTCCCACGCTCATTTTGCAGGGACTGGCCTACACTGCTACAAATTTAGTACTGTTTATCTTTAGAGCCTTGATTTAAATATGGACTCTTATAATAAACGATTTTTATAGTTAATTGTTATATATGTAATGTATGTATTACATACCTGGATGATCAGACTGGAGGAGGCAGACAGTATGTTTAAGGCTTTGCTTCTATACACTGTTGGGTGGATAATTTTTTACAACAAAGTATCACTCTTTAATAGAATACAATACACAGTTTATTAAACCCAGTAAGGCAATGTGTTTGGAGCAGCTCATTATTCACACAACACACTGAGATACAACAGACATTATAAAAACTACAAAGTATGCAGGAAAACATCAAGGAGCTATATAATGGAAAATGGACAAAACCATCCACCATCAACTATATGTTACAGAGATCTACAGAGAGAAGTGTGACCACGAAGGGTAAAAACAGCTTTGAGTAGTGGCTGAGTTGCACGAGGCGATAAGGCGTAACAATGCCACAATGGCAACAGGGAACATTTAACAAGACCAGACTGACCAAATAAACCAAACCGCAATAAATATTTTTTCAGATTTTTCATAAAAGTAACAGTCTGGTAAAGCTCTGAAGTGTTAGTGTCCCACAGGTGGAACAGTAGTTTTGCAGGTAAAAGTACTCTCGCTACTGTAAAGTAATCCCATTAAACTTGGAAGAAATACATAAAAATATAATCAGGGAAATCTGGTTGCTTTTTCTGCCAGCTACAGTTACAGTATACATAACTGCAACCATTTTTTACGACAGTCATCTCCAGCTAAAACCACAGTTGTGTCTTGTAGGGGTTTCAGTATTTATGTGTGGTACTGTGTGTGCACTATAAATTTGCCCCTGCAAAGAACATACAGCAGTATGGAGGTTAGTTAGTTTTGCTATGGAGAAGTCTGAATCGGCGTAATTTGTAATTTGATCATTGTGGCCCCAACCTCTTGGGATAAATATCCAATAAAAGACATTTTGCCGTCTGGATAAGCGTAAATCCATCCAATTTGGGGCCTAATTAAGTGGGACTTACATAGCACACTGGGATAGCTGGTTATAAGGACAGAGAAATGACCAGAGGCATCAGTGTCTCTGCTATCTCAGGAGAGCACTAGATCCAATAAGGATGGAAATAAGAAGAGGTCACTGTGGTTTATAGTAGCATGGAAGCACATTGTACACACGCACACATGCACAGGTATGGTATGCATACACACGCTTCAGCACAACAGACACTGTGAGATAAAAACAAAAGTGTGCTGACAAAGCTTAGTTGAAGTCAAAGGTGCAGGTTTAAAGTTGCATCTACTCCAGATGCATCACAGCAGCAGGCTGAGACTGGATGAGCAGAGGGTGAAAAAAATGACTTCTCAATAAAAACAAATAATATTCCTTTACATTAAGAAGCAGACCGTCCTCCTTATTTTATATCACTCTACATTAGCATGTACATCATAAGCTACAGGGACTATTAAACTGACTTGATGATACAATATTTCTCATAGGCATAATAGCACAGCTTGTTGCTTCTGCTATAAACAACCAGTGTTGTCGCACACAAACATAAACTCCCATGATAAGCGGTATCTCATGATCATAAAAGGGAGGGAGCAAAAAAACAACAACAAAAAAACAAAAACGGGGCTGCTTCTATATTGACAAAGATATACACGTCAGGCCACAAAACAAATTAGTCTCTGTCAGAATCCCTTCACATGTCTTCCTGTGCATTTCCAGATTTCACAGGCAGAGCAAAAAAAGAAAGACCTCCTGCCACTGAGAGACAGAAAGCCATATCGAGAGGTCATCTGAACTTCAAAATGGAGATATATTAAATTCATTCATCTCAGTCAGTGGGAGTGCCAGCACTGTGGCTTCTATGTGATGAGGGATGGAGAGATCTCCCCCCTCTCTTTTGGCCTGCCTGGCTTCACAGGCATTGTCTGGGAAAATATTCCTTGTAATAGAGCCAGAGATTAAATAAAGACAGAGGTGTGTGTGTGTGTGTGTGTGTGTGTGTGTGACTGTGTTTGCGTGCATTTCTTGCATGGATGAACATGTGAACACAGTGAGTGCTTGAAGTGGTCTCAAAGACAAGAGGAAAGAGAGAGGGGTGATGAAAAATGTGAGAGAGTGACAGAGAGAACAACAGAGGGAGGAAGAGATAAAGAGAAACAGGAACAGGGGCCACCAGGAGGACAGAGAGGAGGGAGGGCAGGCTGTGGCCAACCTCACATTCATCATGTGTCACCACACCGTGCTCACACCACACTTAAATTCAAATACGAGAGAGATCTAATGTCTCACACACACACACACACTCACACACACAACCATATCATCTAACACCCGTCAGGGTTATATCAACTAAACAAACTGTTCACTGCGAGGCTACACGCAAATACTGTAAAGCCTAAAATAAACATATAATGTATGTTCCACTAACAAAGCAGAGAAGAAAAACTGTGACTTGTAGCTGTGTTCATGGTGAAGTCGGCTCAGATTGATCCGTGAATGCGTTTCTAAACTCTCAGGGTCTCCTCGGCTTGTTAGATTACTTGTTGAGTGAGAAACAGAACGGAGCCGCGGAACGCAAAGAGGAAGGTGAGGGAGACGAGGGAAGAGGGGAGAGAAGGAGGGAAGGAGGCGACAAAGGCGGAAGATGCAAAGGGGGAAAAGGGAGAGACAAGGAGAGGGGAGGACTAGTGAGGAAATGAAGAGACGAAATAGCTGGAGCCAGATGGAAGGCTCAGCACCTGGTTTATTACTTTATGAAGGCAAAGTGTTGCGTGATGAGGCTGAAAGCTGCTGCCTCTGCAGCTCTGACAGCCTGCGTCACACGAACATGGCTCGAGTAGAAAACATCAACACAGCTCCTGATCGTCCACATCCTTGATGGTTCTAATGGCTGAAAGAAATCACACACACACTAGTGCCTATTTTCACACTGTTCTTTTAATAATATCTATATGATTAAACAGAAGGATTCGTAGACTGAATACAACTGACTGAAGGGAGTTAAAATGTGTTTAAGAAATGGGCATTCATACACTACAGCAAAACCAGTTACTTAACTGCAATTACAGCCTGTTCTGCACCGTTAATGTGCCCTGGAATCACTTTATTGCACTTAATACTGCGTGGGAGTGACCGATTTATCGCCACTGAAACATGTGAAAAATGAGGTGTGCATGAGTCTGAGCTGTGCTCAAAGAGCAGGAAGGTGAGAAGGACGCAAATGTTAGCAGGCTGGCTACTGTGGTGCCGGTGACAATTTGCCAGTAGACTTTCAATTTATGACTATATCCTCCTGCTTATTCCATTTGCCATAGAGCAGGCTGCGTTGCCTGGCTGATACCTAATTCTGTGACAAATTCAGAGATGGTGGAATCCTTGGGGGACTAATAAATGGGTTTCCAAGCTGTCAGTATTGTTGTGTTGACACTGCATCTCACAGCACTTCACCAATTTCCCTGGATCGTGCTTTTTCACAGCTACCAAATATGTAGGGGTCCACCCGTGTCAGAGCGAGTGAGGAGCATTCTGATGTACAAGTTCTCTTTTGCTTATTCATACTGCATCCCATTTGATGCCATCTTCTATAGCCTATCCAGCCTCCCCTTCCTCCGTCACCCCCACCCCTCTATAATTCACTTTTCCTCTATTCATCTCTTTTCATTTGGTAACTGATTTCTCCTCTCCGTCAGAAATAGGGTGTGAACGACTTTTCTCCTGCTTTGCATGTATTTACCACATTATGTAAACGAGAGAGGCAGGAAAGCTGGGGAAGAGGGGCTCAAACACACTGCTCTCACGTCAGCCGTGCCGCGCAGCCCGCTGCTCTGAACCACCAGGACACAGTCAAAGTCATACATTTTTAGCCTTGTTGACTTCTCCCTTCTTCCTCCTCCTCATTTTATCCTCCCTCCCTTTTTGCTCTCTCTCCCTGCCCTGTGACTGAACCTAGTGTGTGGACTGACTGTGATATTGGATGTGTGGGTGACAGGCTCGCTGGTGTGATATCTGAGGGGGAGAAAAACAGATCAGTGTCTCTTTACTTAACACCCTCCCTCCTTCACCAGTCACTGATGAAGGAGGGACTCACTGGTGATAGCAGCGGATGCATCATTTATTTTTCAGAAGGTGGCTATCTTTCTTGAAGAGCCTTTTTGAGTTCAAGGTCTCCTGGAAATTCCATAAATAAAGAAAACTTAAGAGGAAACTGAGGAAATAATTTCATTCTGATTGTTTGGGAGTGAGGACTTTAGGACACATGCATCTCTCCCACACATTATTACACACGCTATCTACTAGCATCTCTCACACATGACATACTCTGCATTCTTCTGCATGAGTTAGTACAAAATAAATCACGGGCTCACTAATGCTGCTACGAACATCTGAAGAATTCAGTGACTCAGACACCTCACGATAACACGGCCGAGGCATCGTTTTGAACTCGACTGCTGCGTGTTGATTCACCGACTTCTCCTTCTCATTAGTGCTGAATTTTGACGAGCGTGTGTGAGTGTGATGTTAGGATGAAGAGCTTCAGACAGAGGCGCCAAATAGAAACTCTCATTGGGTCGCGAAGTGGATCTTTTTGAACAGCTCTCCTCCTCTCCTGCTGTCCTCATCCCGCCCCACCCCAACCTCAGCCATCGATCAGGAACTAAGCGCTGTCTTTAATTGGTTGGATGAGGTCGAATGCCTGTGCAGGCAGCGAGAGGCCCGAAGGGATATTGGACAGTCTGGAATGTGTGTGTGTGTGTGTGTGTGTGTGTGTTTGTGTGTGTGTGTGTGTGTGTGTGTGTGTGTGTGTGTGCCAGCCAGTGAAAACACTGGGAGCCCTTCAGACTCTCTCTTAGGGCAATCGTAGTAATGAAGTGAAAATCTGCAGTTCAGAAAACCACTGACCCACTGATTAACTGACAAGTGAAGGAAACAAATAACTTGAAGCACAGTTTCCTGATCGGCCCCTGCACCGACCCGACGCTTTGTCTTTTGTGTTATACTTGTCTTTACCTTGTTAGAACAGGGTTCGCAGATTGCGCACTTCACTGCTAGAATAGCCTGCGACAAAGCGAAGTAAGAGCAACTGTATTAAAAAGCAGATGTTCGCAGCCATCAGTTGTCACCGCATTTGGTATCAGCTGGAAGTCGGCAGGCTTTGTTTGTGCTGCAGAGCTATCATTAAGTGACAGGAGAGTCTCGATATTAGCAGCAGCAGTAGAGGCAGAGCTGTGACACCTGCCACCTTGAGATTTCTCCAGGCAGGTGATGTGTTTAAGAGAAGAGAAACAAACAAACAAACAAAGTAAAAACAATTGCTTCTGGATTCAGCTCAAATGATTCATTGTGCATTTATGAATGTAGATCAAACACCAAATTAATAAAGAAATGTATGTTACATTAACACCACTTAGGTCTCCACTTCATGTTGATAAAGGCGTCCTAGCTGTGACCTCTAGCTCAGAGCTCTGCTTCCCCACCTCTACTGCAATAAGTAGTACTTTTATCTGCTGTTAATTGGCTTCCTGTTATCAAAACTACCACTTGACACTTTGCCTTGCATTTCCTACAGGCAGAAAATATTCAACTCTACAATGAGGGAAACATGACTGAGTTCTATGAAACAAATTGAATTAGAATTTGTTCTGCCGAATGAGTTGAAGTTGGCTGATCCAGCACAAGTTTACTCCCCGCGGCACCTTGTGTACTGATGGTAAACTGATCTCATGGATGATCTGATTGATTCCATATGTTCAGTGAACACACACACACACACACACACACACACACACACACATACACACACACACACTAAAACAGAATAATTATATTACTTAGGAATAAAAGCAGCTGACGACTGTGTTGAAATGATAAATCAACAGGTTACCTCGTTCGAACCGATTTAAAACCTGTGGATTAGACGTGCGTGTTAAAGTTAACATGAAAAATGCAGAGCGGCTGGGAACAAACTAAACTATTTCAAATCCCACTGTAGCCCCACTTTTGAACTCTGTTATGAGTATTGTACCATTGACTGGAGATTCAAATGAAGATCTTATGTCTCTCAAATAAGGTTGAAGGTCAAACTCACCCACGCACGCTGTTGGACACTTTCAGTTGTACTAATAGAATATTTCCCAACAACTCATTGTCTCATTTTAAATTTATTTACTGAACGTGATTGAGAAGCTGGTGTTGTTTACTTATTGTATTCTGTGTAGACCAGAGAACATGCAGGATCACTTTACTGCTAATATAATTCTGTTGTGCATCCACCGTGAGGCCTCCTGGAAACTACTGCTGCTGATGGGTGGGGTCAGATGAGCCTGTGCCTCCACACTACTACTTCAGATCAAACAAAGCTGCAGATGTTGAATAACCGTTAAAGGACACGGTTTGTCAGCCTTTTCACTGTGAAGTCCAGGGTTGATTAGTATTTTAAAAGTTTAATAAAGAAGGAGACAGACGACAGCTCCACCCAGTGATTTACTACGGCTTCAGCAGGGTTTGTATTTTGCTCATTTCCCAACACTTCTTCAAATATCTGTTTAATTTTACAGTTGTGTCAAAATTTAATTTAATTAAAGATAAATCCACACAACAGTGTGGAAATTTGAAACCTTTTAAAACCTCTAATTACTACATTTAATACTGTTATGCTCTATAAGATGATAAATGTACATCATTTAACATTTCCAATTATAATCCTTATAATGGTGATTTTTTCCCCCCTACTCTGTGAGCTGTACAGGTAAATTTCCTGCGTCATTACTGAGATTTTGCTTGCTGGAGAGATCACATAGCCCTCACAGATCTTGTCCAGAGAGATGCTTTTGAGGCACAGGCGGATGATCTCATTACTCATCTGCAACACAGCAGAAAACAAACACTGTCTCACACACTTGTCACAAATAATGAGCTTCGGGGGACCAAGTTACAGACACTGAGATTTACATTTATTACACGCTCAAGTGCTGAGCTATAATAACAAGTCACTGTTATACAAAACCCTGGATACGAAGACGTATTACAGTACAAAGTCATTAGCTACAAAAAGGGGACAAACAGCAAGCAAAACCAAGGTATTAGCTTATTCATTACTCGCTTCAGAGCACACACTTTGGTTTTTATAACGCTCAGCTGAACAGACAGAAGTGTTATACTGGTAGAAGTGGACTGGTTCAGTGCGGCTTCTGGGTTTGGGTCTGGTAAGGTTCACTGAGAGACTCGACTCACTTGTAACTGGAGTTCTTCACGACAAAGCTAAAATGACTTTAAAGAAGACAGCAAACCTATATGAAAATAACTAACTTGGGAACAAACAAACATTAAACTGCAGTGGACCATGGAGGCTACCGTTTTAATCATTTGTAGTGATATCAGAGAGATGAGAGGATTTACACAAACTCATCAACTAAAAGCAAATATAAATGTCAAAGTGAGGTTGTTGTCTAAGCTTAAAAAATCACTACTTACCAATGACAAAAAAAACACTAAAGGGAAGGAAGGAAGCATCAAAATGAAATCATTTATCAAATGTTGCGTATAAGCGTCTTAGGTTGACTTTGACCTTTAACCAGTTCACATTCTCTGTAATTCCAGTGAAAATTAAAGATCCATAAAAAATAGTCATAAAAAATAAAAAGGAACTTTCTATGACAGCTTCAATCTGGTGCCTCTTGACTTTCACACCAAAGGTCACATATGGCATTGACTTAAATTGGCAGACCTTAAACTTACATTACACTTGAGGCCTTGCTGTGTAACACTTTGCTTGAACTGAATATTTAATCACATTCATAAGCCTAAAGCCCCAGATTGAAGCAGTTAGCTGCATATATCCCCTGCAGGTTCGGTCTGCCCGCCAGATGTGGGCCGTGCTAGGCTAGGCACATCTGTATCAGTTCAAAAATGGATTATGTGGGCACGAATACACATTCATGGCATATAAATACACAAATCCTACGCACACGTACACAGGTGTGGCTTTATACCACAATGGGAAAAAAGGAGCAAGGCTTAAAGTGAGTGTAATTCAAGCGGGCACACATTTCATAAAAGCCCCTATTTGATGTGCTGGGTGTCAGTCAAGCATGCCACCCATGACACACACACACACACGCACACACAGGTAGGAGGTTGTAAGAGGAGCAAGTGAGGAGAAGGAAGGAGAGGCTGTAATTATTGAGGATGATGTGTATAGAGGCCTATGTGGAATGACAGCTTCCCTTTCATTTCTCTGATCACTGGTTTAATCCTGACAGAGCTACAGAGGGCCACGGAGCTGCTCTGTCTGCCCGCCTGGGCTCCGACACACTCCCTCTCTGTCTATCTGTGTGTGTGTATACTCGCACATCTGTATGTGCACATACAACAACATGCCACAAAGCACACGCAGGTGTGCGCATCCCTGCATTTGTCTGTGTCAAAACGTTACTGTTTTTTTTCTTGCGTGTTTTTGTTTATGTGTGTGTGTGGGCGCGTGTAAGAGCGTGCGCGAATGCTCAGCGCCCAGGAAAATGTGTTGTACGGGCTGACTGCAGTGGCAAGCAAATGCTGCTTTTAATGAAGGAGGGGGAGAGAGGAGAGGGAAACACAGGAAATTAAATTGATATGTAAATGACGGAAATTCTCATTTGAGCTGAAGGTTGAGAGTGCTACAGCATTAACCAGCTTATGAGTTAATAATGATTTTTTTCCTCCCCTCCAACTCCCTCTCTCACTCCCTCTTTTCCAGAAAAAAAAAGGATGTGTGAGATGACGATGAAGACAATATATGTCCCTGGATCTTAACTATGCAGAGATTTCCCCTTAAGCTCATGTATAATCAGTTTCCTCACAATCTGGACTTCTTCAAAAAGATGTGCATTACAACAAGTGCATATCCACTAGATTTTTGTTCTCCCCTCTCTTTTTGAACTACACATCTCTCCCTTTCGTGTTTTCCCCCTTTGTACAAACAAACAGATGGTGCTGAGTATATCTCAGATGGACATGGAGGAGACGAAGGGTGTCGGACAGCTTGTAATGGTGGTGTAGCTCTGTGTAGTGGGGAGTAACAAAACAAAGACAACATCAGCTAAAGCTACAGAGAGCACCAGAGGCAAATGACTGCAGAATTATGACTGCAGCTATTATCAACCACTAGGATTATTATTTTCTCTCCCTTCTCTTTGGTATTAGCTGGAACGAAACAGCCCAGTCAAAAGTCCTTGCCCTGCAGCCTTCAGTGATTGGAAAATGATATTAAACCAGACATTGTGTTCCCCAGTGCAAAAAGAAAAGACTGAGGGATAAAAAAACAAAAAGTAACACAAAGCTGCAACAAATGAAGAAAATGGTTGAGGCCCTACAGGGAAGAAAGAGGGCAGTGGTAAGTCACACACACACAAACTTGGAAGACCAGACAGACTCACACTGTCACAGAACACACAACGGGACACACTAAGTGCATGCACTGTGCATCACACACACATAAAAAGAGGCAGCTACCATGACATAAATGGACCTTGATTAGAAAGTATTAGCCAAAAAACATCAGACACAAATGGAAACCACATCAGTGATCTGGTTGCGCTCCAGATAGAAGGAAAAGGCCGTGCTGCCTGATGGAATCCTTTTTCAGCAGAAAATAAACAAGAGATTTTCCATCTCTATTATTTTATACAGCGAGAGGGGGAAGAAAGCCTCCCAACCATGAGGAAAGATGGAGACACAAAGTGAGCGGTGCCGCAGGAGGAGGCCGGGGCCATCTGAGCCGCAGAAAACAAAGTGAGCCACAGGTTTCCGAGTACTTCCATGACCAATAGCAACATGCACCGCTGCAGAGAAGGGAAAAAATACACACAGCACATACACGCCAAGACACATGCATACACAGAGATCTGTGTACACACACACACACACACGCAGTAAGTAATGTATGCAAACATACATGCACCGTATGTCCAGGTCAGCAGTGAAGCCTGCAGAATGCTGCCCTACTCAGCACAGACAACATGACTTTACTGTACCCGAGAGCATAATGGGCAAGGTGCCACACTGGCTTCGTAATAGCTTTCCCTCACCTCAGGTATGAGAAATAATAAATGAGGAAAAGAACATCAGCCTGAGGCGCAGATGTAGGTTACAAAGCCACCACGTGGCACATTTGCTGTCTTCTCAAACTAAATAAAACATCTCAAAATGCTTTATGCAATCTTACACTACGAGCCAACCTGACTCAGAGTCACAGTTACAAAGTCAGTGATGGCAGACACATGACAAAAAATCATTTTAAGTCCACTGTCAGAGGGATAATCAGGAGCCTTTGAAATACACACATTTCAACAACCTAAATGCGTATGTAAGTCGTCCCAGGGTCCAGTTAGAGATAGAGTATCTGCCTGGCCTGGCAGAAATGGTGCCGGCACTAAGAAGTTGCAAAGCAGACATAAGAACCATGGTCACACGTGGATCACAGACTCACAGACTCCAGCTTGAATAACCTAATACCTATTAGACATATGAACACAGCTTTAAATTACGGAGCAGATTCACTTGAGCATTTTAACAATAACTGAAAAATGAAAAATTTGCTTTTGTGTCTAAAATTGATAATTGTTGATCTGATTGCTGAGTAATATACTTTAGGTTTTAAAAAGCCACTCGGTCGTCCTGAAAAAAACTTATACTAACCGAGAGAGCGCGCACGTACACACACACACACACACACACACACACACACACACACACACACACACACACACACGCACACACAAAATAATTATACCAAATGTTTTGTTTGAGCCTGCATGCCTTGATGTATTATCAAAGGAATGAGAAAGAGCAGAGAGGAAGAAGATGAGGAAGATGTCGAAATGGAGGCACACATAAAAGAAAGAGGAGAAAGAAAAGTCATGCAACAGGGCGGCAAATGATCATAACAATGAGGGTTCAGAACATAATTATTTTAGGTTAAACATTTTTCCCTTGGTCTATGGAGCTGTCAGTTCAAATGAAAGGAGTTGGAGTAATGAAAACGGTGATGGGGTCTTTTATTCAGTGCGTTCAGTCTCGGGGTATTGTAACTCTGATGTCTGAGCACCCTGGTTGAGTTAGAGTGGGCTTCGGTGGGGATGACGCCTTATCAGAACAAGACAAAAACCTAATCCAACTGGAGAGCTGATCAACGAGTGGAAAGACATTCTGACAGGAAGGTTATCTGTTAATGTTGCTCCACAGACTTATCCATGGAATACATAATTGCTTGTGTAAATGACCTTGCTCTAGCACATCTATTAATTATCAGCAACATGTCTGAAATATTACAGCTGGATTGTTGGACGAGGCTGTCTATATGCAGATCTCTTCTTCAAAGTACACAGGTACTTTGAAGAAGAGATCTGTGAGCCTCTCGCTAACAGCTCAGGAGCACCTTGGCTGGGGCCGAGCCGGACACGCTCTATGCAGGGATCCTTCAGTTGTAGACTGATGCACCTGCAAAAAAAAAAAAATGCACAAAGAGAAACACTAAAAGGTGAGTGTTGGGCTACTCACCAGCAGGTAAAAGTCAACAGTGATTTATCCATTTCTATTCATCTCAAACATCTACAGATATTTTGTGCAGTACCTCCGGTGATAAATGGCAAACGTCAAGCTCTGCTCCACACTTCACATAAAAGAGAGACACTGACAGAGTGTACCGCACCTGTTTTTTCCTCCTTTATGTGCAAATACTGCAGCCTTGCTTTCCAGTTAGCTATCGAAATACATAAGAACACAAATGCTCTTATATATAGCATAGTAACTGTTAGCAATAGCAACTCGCTTCAGTCACAGAGGCCTAAATACCACATGCAAGCCGTTGCTGAGTTGGCCTCACAGTGTAAAATGGATTTTTTAGCTGGTTAGGCAAACACAGAGCTGTAAAGCCTTAATATTCTCTGTTTGCCCGTAATTCATCACACTGTGCCTCTATGGCGTCTTTATACCAGCCAACATGCTGTGCTGGACTAAGCTTCATACTCTGTTATGCTGCATAATACTATGAGCCCCACGTTTCAACCCATCAGTCCATCATTTTCTGGACGCTGCCTTTTCGGTGTACGCAGTAGCTCTATGGTCTGAAGTGATGGAGAAAAGGGGAGATAAAGAGGTAAAGGAAATCAAGATACAGTAGAACATAGGCGGCTAAGAAAAGTCTGAAATGATTTTGGAAGCAGGACACAATGAAAAGGCTAAAATAAAAGCATGGGCCTGCAAGGGGCTGTTTAGAAATGGAAGGGGAGAGATGATGGAGGTACAAAGAGGTGAGGACAAAAAAAAAATGATGAAGAATGTGGAAAGGTGAAGTTGAGAGGTGGCAAGCCCAGTGCCTCATTAAATAAAAAACTCTAAAGATTCAGGAAGCAGATGCTGCAGCTTCAATGGTGTTTTGAACAGAGAATCGCAGATCAAAAGATAAAGTGTGTGTGACCTTTTAGACAGAATCCCTAGAGAGACAAATGGAGAGACAAAGGCACCCACACAAACACACATACACAGAGCCCCTTAGGCTTACTCTCCCCTCTCTGTAGTGGCTTCTTGTCCTTGCCGGCCACCTCAGGGCTGCGCTATAGGCCTTCCTTTGGGATGTACAGGAATATATTTCTCACCTTGTTATACATAAACTCTGCTCAAAAATAATGTTATTTAAAATACTACAGATCACACAGTCACTAGTATTTCAACGGATTACACAGAGGTGTGAGATAACCCGGATTATGTCAAAAAAAAAAAGGGTTATGTTCCTGTCAAAAACATGATGTGCAGTGAAGTCATCACAGTCTAAAAGGAGAGTGTAGAGTGGCACTCTCTTTTGGGTTTTCTGTGTCTACAAAGCAAAAGTAAAACAGCCGTTGAGATACATGGAATGAAAAATGCAACACACTCTTTGCACTGAGACGAAATGGACTTCAATCTGAAACCGTCAGCAAGAGAAACAACTTCATCGTGGAATGGAAAAAAAACAAAACACAACAGCTCCCCTCTACTCCAAAGCACAACGCACATGCAGTATGTACCACTTGGGAAAGAAAGTGCACAAGGTGAAATTCAACATCGTAGAGAAAAATACATAAAACTGTTAGTCATGAATGAAGAAGAAGTACATGCAGGAAAACAGAGGGGACCACCATGCAAAGTCACAATGAATAATGACAGACCTCTGAATGCCAATCTATCTGTGAGATCTCAGCTTGCCAACAGAAAGCTGCGCATCTTCGAAACACACTTACAGTATATAATGGCAGCAACATGTAGCCCCCTATTAGCCTTTCAACAGAAGAGCTAAACATGAGAAAATTCACTCAGTGAGCGAAGCACACAACAGAAATCTGTGTTATTTTTCCAACTAGTGGACACGTTTTTCTTCTCAGGCAGACTTGACAGTCAGGAATTTAAAATCCCTGAAATGCATTTGATTATTAGTGTATGGACTGAAAATGATACTGCGAAATGAGAATTTGCAGGGGGGCTGAGGGAATGAAAGGGATTTCGCTCGGGATTATCCAATCTTTGTCTGATTATCCAGGAAACACGAAGCTGTGTCAGGTAGAGGGGGTTGTAATTGCGGGTGTGCGGTTTCTGTTTACTTTCAGTGCAGGCATGTGCACATGGGCTTGTGTACCTGCGAATGAGTGTGTGTTGCTTCTTTGAAAAGCGGTGGCATTTTGCACACTGATTGACATAATTAGCATGAGAACTGAACCATCACAACGCACCAGTGTGCTGTATGCTTACCCCTGTATGTCATTCAATTCATCTAGTCCGTCAGCGTTTACCTCTGTGGCTTTGTGAACAACAGAGAGCGTCGCTTTGGCTGCAACATGAAAGAATGAGTCCAAATGTAGTTGTTTGTCGCTCCACATGAAGCAGATCAATGGCTGGCTGTCAAACTGACATTTTGTCAGACAGGATAGCGTCACAACCAGGAAAAGCTTTGTGCATAAAACGGGAATTTTTAAGTAGCTTTAGTGTCTAGAAGAGGTGAACAAAGGTTAATAGAAGCGATAGGTATCTGGGGCATGTTAATGTTGCACACACGAGGCCCTAAAAACAAGCTCTTCATGGGAGTCAAGATTTCTTCGGAGATGCTGCCTTGTGTGGCGTCATTTGACAGTGAACTTCACACAAGTACCCACCTGTGAGGCTGGCAAGGTATTAGTACATGTTGGTGGTGTAGTTGTCCTTGATGCTCTGTTCCCAGTAGGTGCTGAGGGCAACCAAGGGGGCATGCAAACAGGTCATCCCGCACAGCTTTGGGTGGGGACGGCCCGCGCTGTGCCAAGCTGCACCACGGCCACATCAAACGTCTCCTCTGTGATTACCGTCTCTGACACATGGACGTAGTACACCAGCTGCTCTGCCACCTGTCCATGTAAAGGAGTGAAACAGAGGAGAAATTAATCAGAGTGGTAGAGTAGAGAGCAAGAGGTAAAAAAAAAAAAAAGAGAACATGGGGATAAAAGGTAGGGGTGGGGTTAAAGAACCACAGACAAGACAGAAAGGACAGAAGAAAAATGGAGAAACTGGAAATGAGAAATGAGTACTGAGAAAAGAAGAGAAATAAAAGAGCAACGTAGAAAGAGGACAGGAAAGACAAAGAGCAGGACCATAATGGGGATGCAAAAATTCCAAGAGACGCAATATATGCGCAGACGTACTGAAATACATAATTAAACCGTGGCATTCAGTGGTTCTCTTTTGTGATCTCTCGAAAGCAGGAAACCACTGCGGCCATGAAATGGGAGACATTTTTATTAATTCCTGTGGGTCTCTTTAGACGCAGCTCACTTGGTATTCAGGGACATCATTACCAAAATCTACAAAAGCTCTTATCAGTTATAATACTTGCATTGCACTGCGTCTGTGTGTAGAGGTGTGTGTGTGTGTGTGTGTGTGTGTGTGTGCCTCTGACAAGGCTTGGCAGCAATCTCTGCTTCACATCTTTTGGCTTCTGAGGAGAATGGGCAGTCCAGCTTTTCTACAGTGTTTTTGACATTTCCATTAGTCAGGATGAAAGCCAAACAGGTATCAAAAGCTGGACGAGGCTGCATAAAAAGTGTGAACAAAGACTTTTGAATGCCTCTCTTTGACGGGGCCATGAAGGTACAAACTAACTACACTTGGCCAATTAAAAAAAAGCTAAACATCATCTAATCCATCACTACACTCACCCACTATTTTCTCTATCAAAATGCTGCTTGAACCTACTCACAGGAATTAAGCAGCCCCCCCCAGGACTTTCAATGTCAGAACATTCATTATAGGGCTCAATGGGGCACAACTCTTTCATTAAGGGCTCCGTAACACATGTCTCTGTGGGATTCAGTTGTTATCTGTTGGTACAGCACTCCACTGCGGCTACATTTGGCTAAAGGGGGAGGGATGGTGGTTGTCGACTATACCTGTGAGGTCATGGAGGTGGAGGTGACGGTGTGTCTTCCGTGGAACTACATAGCTGCTGCTTTCCGTCACCGGGAATGATACACCAAAACAATTTCTGCTGGACAAAGGGTCCAAGGAGAAGACGGAGAAAGAAGGTTATTCAGCGTGATGACGTCACCACCGAACTGCACACACCCCAGAGCATGGCAATAAAAATGTGTGCAATTACACCAGATGACATGTATCTCCCAATTATAACGATGTATATCATAATTGGAGAGGGCTGTGTTCTAACTCGATGAAGTCCCCCCGCTCTCCAACCCACCTGGCCCCATTGCTTACCAGTTTATGCACACGAGCAGGTGGCGCCTGAGCTTCCCCCAATATTAGCCGACTGACATCACTATGCAGATTATACAGGGAGCTGTCTTGTCGAATAATTCAAACAGGCAGGTACAGAAAATTGTGCGCGATGTGAGAGAGAGAGTGTGATTGTGTGCGAGATCACTGCCCACACTCAGCAGATGTTATTTTCAAGGGAAAGGTGCGTGTGGACACACACACACACACACACACACACACACATACACACACACACACACACACAAACGCATGCATAAACACTGCAGAGAGTGGAGTACGGGTCACCACATGTAAATGCCAGCAGTGTGTTCCCAGGCAGAGAGTAGTAATTAATTCCATTAATTCAACTGATGAGAAAGACAGTGACTGTGCAGGTTCACTGATCACACACTAACAATCCTCATATACTCCAATCTGCTTTTTTCAGCATTTTACTGCAGTGAATTATGTTTGCACAATTAATGCCTACTGTAAGTTAAAACAAGTAAATGCACATATACTGTTTGCATATAAAGTAAAGTGAGGGAAGATGAGTAGTTGTTTGATGCTTTAATTATATTATATCACATTTACAGTAACTTACAGATACAGTACATCATTTTATTTATTTTGATATTTTCAAGTTAGAATCAAAAACCTGTTTGTTTTTTTCAGATCAAATTACATCAGTGAAGCTTCTTAAAACTGCCACTGTATGTTTTATTGAGAGTCAGTTCACATTTGGTTACCGAACCACTTGTTGTTCATTCATTCAAGGTCATTTGTTTGATGCTGAGTGGGAAAAAAAACAACTTACATAGTTGATGTTGATACATAGTAATGTAATTATATTACTAAATTATCTTTAATGATACAAATTAAATCACTCTCTCTGTCTCTCCCTCTCTCTCTCTTCAACACATTGCTGCGACCTGACAGAAAAGTTTAGTTTATAATTTAGTTTATAATGGAGGCCAACACCCACTGAGAATGTGTTACTGGCTGCCAAGAATAGAAACACAACTCTCTCTCCTGTTATACGAAGACCCGGCACTCCATACTCCCACAGCGCCTCCCACAAGACACCTTGAGGAATCCAGGTCATAAGCCTTCTTCAAATCCACAAAACACATGTAGACTGGATTGGAAATCCCCTGTGCGCCCTCAAGCAGCCAGGGGTAAAATGTTGGTCCGCTGTCTGCTTTTCAGCATGCTGGCTCAGGCTTTCTCAGGGTCACCCTTCTGGACTGCTGGTATCTATCTGCAGTTTCAGGAGAGCCCTCGGCACAACCGCACCTGAAAACCTCCTTCTTCAGCTCGACGGACTTATTTACTGATGGCGTTCACCATCAGGTTCTTCGGCTGCTGCCACTAACGGCACCAACAACAGCTATGACCACAGCTCAAAGCAGCAGCTTCCACAATGGAGGCTTTAAACCTGAACCATTGTGATTTCGTCCATAGAGTCAAGAAGGCCAAATAGGTCCAAACTGCTGTATTTTGAAGAGTCAGAGCCTCCTTCCTCCCAAAAAGTTTCAGTCTTGTGAGTATTCCCACAGCCGCCCAGTAAGTCTCACTCTGGGCAACTCCCAACAGAAAAGAGTCCAGCCCCTTTTCAGGATCTTGGTTGTAGAGGCAGCACTGTACGTGAAGAAGAGCCCAACAATCTTTCGCTGGTACTGCTTCAGCTCCATCAGCAACTTCGGCTCCTTCCCAGCCAGCGAGGTGACATTCTACGTCCCTGGAGCCAGCAGACGGAGCCAGGGATCAGCAGGTCATGGTCTCTGACTTTCCCCTTGTGTTTTTTAAGAACAAGGAAAATGTTGTGATTCAGCACGGATATGACAGAGCTGAAAATTACAGAACTGAAGAATAACACGTCTTGACTTGAGTCTTATTCTAGTTTGAGGTCCATCTGCAAAGTAGATAATGTAGTAACCCTGCAGAGTGTCGTTGTTGGTGGTTGGGAGACCATGACCATCGATTCTTCATTGCTGACAATGTCTCCATTAACAAGTTGATGGTTTTACCAGGTTACTGGTGCAAAGAAAGAGTCTGACATCTATCCCTCCACTAAAGCTTCCTCACTGGGTTTGTGGTTCACAGTGTATGAGAACAGATAGTAGACACAGACATATAGTACTGTATATGTAATGACAGAAATATATTGCAGGGCGCCAATTTTCATAATTACATGTGGTTCAAATTGTCAGAATAATCTAGCCTCACTTTTCTCTCTTTTGTTATTTTGAGCACCGTCATTACTTTGGACAGTAGTCAGGACTTCAGGATTGACGTGATTGTGCTGAGACTTTTGCCTGTATAAATGAATATACGAAAATCCCAAATCCTGAGGAAGAAATAAAAATCACCCCCATTTCTTCCACCCGGATGTAATCACATAATTGCATAATGATGTATTTGAGGATAATGATACAGGATAATTATGTGATGCCTTGTCATTTTAAAGAAGTGCTGGACACCACATCAAAAGTCAAAGAATATTCATTTTTCATTCAGTTCTTATTATAAGTTATTTAATGCAAATCATGACATGAAATGTAACATTAAAAAATATTAAGTAAGTAAGTATTAGAGTGTAATATCTACATGCAAATAATCTTCTTGATGATGTTTTCACAGATGGAGTATGTACAGTATGACCGTGTGTGTGGCCTGCACGTACCTTCAAGTTGAGCTTTCTGTAATCAACACGTCAGAAATGCTGTAGCACACATTATCCTGACCACCTGGGAAACAGAAAAAACAGGTCAAGAACACAGAGGTAGAAAAGGTTAAAAACAAAGTAAGAGGTAGTCTAGCTACACTTTTTTTCCTTTTCCTAAGTAATGTTGAAATGATTAGGCTGTATGCTGTATCATATAAGTCCTGGCAACTATGCATGCACCTGAGCTCATGACAAACAATCCCCATCTTCTCTACAAACTCCTAGTCCTGGGATTGATAGCTGCGGCCTGTGGGGAGCATGATGAATAATTTGTGGGCAGAAAGAGCTGCAGGCAGGCGGAAAATTCTGAGACAAAAGTAATAAAATGGTGAAGTCAACAGCTTCATGAACTATTTATCTTTCTGGAACCGATATGTCCTTCAGTCTCTGGCTGTACTGTTCCACTTCAGCTACCTCACTTGTCAAAGCCCACAGCAGTCCAGGCTTTATTGAAACTTTGATTCAGTTTCCCAAGTTGTCACTTTCTAAGGACTGTGTGCAATAAAGGAGACAACTTATTGGGGAGAAGGACAGAGAACAGGACTAATGAAAAAAGAAACTTATACTGGAAAAAAAAAAAAAAAAAAAAAGCTAAGAAACCTCACACTACAGTGTGATCTGAAGCTGAAGGAAGCAGAAAAGTTGACAGTGATCAATAACATTAATATGGGCTGCTGCAGCTAGACAGTCTGCTTCAGGCAGATTAACTACTGTATCTGCTGCTGAAAAAAGACAAAACAGACAATAGTGACAGAGTAAAGCTATTTAACCTTCAAACAGTTTGCAGGCTTGTGGTTTACCAAAAGTGGTCCCAATTATCAACTGTGGGTTTAAAATCGTTTGGCACAGAAAAAAAAACCTTGATTGGCAGGTGCAGATTCAATGGGAGCATTGTGGTTTCCCACCAAATTAACAAGCAAAACAGAGTACAGTGTCGACATTGTTAACTTAACATTAACTTTATCAAACAAGATCAAACTTGAGAAACACGTTTTTACCTGGAGGGATGAAAAACTGAAAAGTCAAATGCTCAGTATCTCCTTCTAGCCGATTCCCCTCGTCGGTTTAAACTCAAAGCTCAGTAAAAATGGCATGAAGCTGTTGGGTATTTGTGTGGTTTTTCAAAATGTCAGTAAGCTGTCCCTGTGGTCAGACATGAGTATGAAGCATCGCTGTTTTCCATTTATCACATGTCTGCCTTTTACTTTTGACCTATCGCAAGCTTTTAACAAGATGAAGGCGAAAATGGAGGAGCCCCTGTAGCATCTCTATCAGCCAGTTGACCCACAGTTGAGCAGAGGCACTTCTACGATTACCTCTAAAGGGTAAGTACTGTACTGTAACTGTGATGACTCCCCTCTGAGTGCTCTTTCGCTGTCTCACCCTTTTTTTTTTTTTTTTTCCTCCTGCCGCTCGGATTGTCCAGGAGTTGAACCCATCAGACAAGGCAGCAGAGAAGACAGGAAGTTCACGGTCCCACTTTTACATCATGTTTTATTTAAAAACAGAGATTAAACATTAAATTCCCTTCAAACCCTTTTCCATGTGAAAGGCAGGGAGGAAGCTCTACTGTTGGTGATAGTGTCAACTCATCACAGGGAGCTAGTAATGCGTTTCACCTCAATTACCTGTCCAAAATGTTGCCGCTTGCTATTGCCCAAGAGAAAAACAGAAAAACACGCAAACAACCAACAAATATAAAAAGGCAGTCTCAAAAAATATTATGACACGACAATATTTCCATTTGGATTATTCTAAGCATGGTGAGAAGACCTTTGTAAATAAATCCAATGTATTATTTCCTGCATAACTATTATTTAGTGTAAATTAGTTACAAAATATCCCATTAGCGCTGCAATCTACAAAAACATGCTCCAGTTTTTAGGCTGTGACACTGATGATCATTTCTAATTTCAAATAATACTGTACGTATGACAATCAAACGGACTGTGCTGTAAAACCGGTTGGATATACTGTACATGTAGCTGTTGAGATCACTCAGAGGCGGTTTTCTAACCTTTTCCTTGTAAGTCAGATTATATCTGACTACCTCTGAGGAGATGTGGACATGCATGTGTTTGTCGGTGTTCTGAACTGAATAAAATGTGAAGGTGAGTCAGCGGGGAGCTGGTGTTGGAACGAGCAGGATGGATTGATGTGCTCACAGCAGACGGCCTCGGATCCATCATCGGCTTGTCTAAATTGAGCTCCTGGGTTTATTCAGTGTGGAGTATACCTACAGTACGCCGCCCTTTACAAGCCTCTGCTACACAGGAGGCCACTGCAGAGAGGTCATTGTAGTAGCTTTATTCATCCATGAATGCACTCATGAACAGTCCATGGACACGGACACACAAACTCGCACAAACACACATGCGCGCATGACACACACTGTTGCTGAGCAGACCTGTGCAGAGGGCTAAATTGGGAACACGGCTGCACTACTGGGGTGTTAGGGGAACAGATTCGTTGAATGCTGTGCATCAGACAGACCAGCTGTGTGTCTAGACGCTGTTACCTACTGTAACTTACCATAACAGAACAGATGTAGCTTAACTTTTACATTTTACCTTGAGATGCCACTTCTTTTTCTTTATTTGATACCAGACCTTCTAAAACCGTCATATATGTATGCGTATAGATGGGTTTTTTTTTTGTGCAGACTTAAAGTAAAGTACTTTTATTTACTTACACCATGATTCTGTTATGGAGATGCACTCCTACTCACTGCAATTCTAATACAGCATAAGTAAGCACTAAAATTCAGCTGATACTGGTTCTCTGTCCACTCATTTTATTCAGTGTTGAAGTAAAAGACAAAAAATAATAACAGCCTCCCAGTCAAGAAAAATGGAGCTGTGGTAATGCAACTGTATTATTAATAGCATGTTTATTGACTGGTTTCTATCAAAATCCGATACAAATACTGATAGTTATGCTGTAGGTGAAGTGAAATAAAGAATGCATTCCACTCAACATATCCCCGCTTGATAAAAAAAAAATACACAAATGGAAATCAGCTCTGTGAACTGCTGTAATGATCCTAAATCTAAATACGTTTAAGTCAAGCAACGTCAGTCATGTTTGTTTCCAACAGCATAACGGTGTAATTGATCCCTGATGGTATTAAGAGATTAAAAGGTTCCCCCGTCCTGCCCGTGTTGTTGACAAGCGCTGTGACTCATCATGGCCATTAGCATTAAGCTGGCTCATCAATGAGCACTTGGCTGATCAATCGATCTTTCTCAGATGCATCACAGGGGACCCCCCCCCACCCCCATAGGTCCCTGCCAGCTCTGAGAGCGGCTGCACAGCTACTACTTATTCATCTGTCGGTCACCTGTCCTGGTGTTTGCGTGACGAGGATTCAAGTGACACTGCGGGCATGTGGCGGTTACAGTTCTCTGTTGATTCTGCTGTAAGTGTTGGGTCAGTGTAACCACTTCTGCCTGTCAGCATGTTACTGTTTGGCAGTGCACTCGTGTTTGTCATCTCCTTTTCTGTTGACTTGATCATTGAGGCCTTGAATGTGTGTGCGCGCGCGCGTGTTTGGATGCACATACGTAGGAGAGCGAAAAAGCAAAGAGTCACTCAGAGTTAGTGTTCATGCTGTGGCCGTCAACTTAAATATGGTTTTGTACAGTATTTTGATTCATATATGCCATGTAGGTGTTGCTATGTGTGTGTGTGTGTGTGTATGGCAGTGTCAGTGTCAGTCAGCATGAGACTATGCGGTGTCAATGTGTGACAGCCAGCCATAGTCTGATATGATAGTGTGCCACAATGAATGACAATGTCTCGACTTAGAAACCAGTATGTTGTCTTTGAGAGAGAGGTGAGAAAGAAATAAAGGATAGATGTTGGAGGGTGCTAGAGTTCATCATGGAGAGGTTCTCCCTCTGCGTGGTCCAGAGCTCCCATCAGCAGCAGGGCTCCTGTGGCGTTATCCCTAACAAAGATAATAAAGGGGTGATCTGCGTAAAATAGCTTGGGCCTATCTATTTTCTCTTCCTCTACATCTCCTTTCCCAGCTTGTGGAGCCAGCTCCATGGAAGCCCAGTGGAGGACACCACCCAGATGAAGCTTCCCTTTACTCTTCTCTGACACGCCGGAGAAATCGGCCACCTTCTGGTCCCAGGCGTCGGTCAATCCCAGAGCAGACAGAGGTTTCTGGATTTGGGAAAAACACAGAAAAACACAGAGGTGCATGTGAACATGCAGCCGCTAGGACACTGATCAATTATGCAGACAAAGACACAAAACAAGTGGGAGGGGAATGCACAGTTTAAAGTTTCATGATGCTGTGACATTCAGAAGTGGGAGACGTGCACTGCCCTTCCCAAACCGCCACATGATTAACGTAAACACACCTTCCTAAACAGTCGATCATTAACTTTTCTGAGGGAGTTTTTCCACCATGTTTATTTACTATCCATCCCAAAAATTCAAGATGGGAAGGGAGGCTGACAGCTGCCCTTGTTATGAGCTGGCAGAACAAAGTGGGCGACAGGCAGAGAGGAGATGGAAGGAGGAAGCAAAGGATGAATAATTTAAGAGTGATGCCCCGTGACCTCAGCACCTCCTTTGTTTTGCCTCTGATATGAATTCCACAGAAAGTCGTCGTCATGACAGGTAGTTTATCCTCGCGTGGCAGAGGGCCACTCACAGTGACAGGCTTCTCCTGGGGCCAGATGAGAGCGTGTGTGGGTGTGAGTGTGTGGCTGTGTGGAAGGCCACGGCTAAAAGAAAAGTTGCAGAGAGAGATGAGTGGGTGGCAATATTGTTTTCTGCTGTAGCATTGTTTAAAGTTTAGCTGATTAAACTTTGTATTGGAAACATCTTGCAGGCAGACAAGGACACTAGATCATGTGGATGAGTTGTCTGGGTAAATGTAAATGTTCTGTGGGTGCTGCCCTGCTGACTTTGGCTTTCATTCTAAAACCACATTTTTATAGCAAAGCCACCTGCTAATGTACAATTGTAATAACACTCGTGGCTTATCTGCTTTTCTACTTGAAAGCTGAGATGTGCATGCATGAGGAAGTTCCTGTCAGCACATGGCTGAACATGAAAAAGTCTTAGGAATCTAGTTTGAGGCATGTGTCACTCGCCATTCTGGCGTTTCATGCAACGCTCGCCCTCCGCACAGTCACACACATGACCTCCTGCTCTAATGCACTTCTATTGTCCTCATCCATTATTCCTCCACTCTTCTTCTCTTCTTTCACCCGCTGCCACTACATCATTGTCTTCCTCTGCTGCTCTACCTCTTGCCTGGCATCCTCATCCCTCATCTGCCCTGTGTACCTCTATTTTATTCCACTCTAACTTCCTCGCCGCCTCATCCTTCTCTTTCTTTGACAGGCCAACTCGCCCCAGTGTACATCGCGCTCTCAACTGCCCGATCTCTATCGGCGATCATTTCATTCATTTTTTTGCTCCTTATCTAACAAGGAAACAGACTCAGGCTGCTGGAGACAAATGCGGGTGTGAGGAAAAGCAGCTGTTTCTGTCTCTGTCTGTGCCACTCACGTCCATCATCCTTCATTCGGATCACAAGTATTCTGTGGTGACCCAGTTCTCTTGGCCCACAGTGTTGCTCCATCTTGAAGATATAAATAGTTCCAACCAACCCCAACGTGACCTGACCCTTCCTGTCTCACTCTCTTATTGTGCTTGTCAAGCCTGAACACATGGTTAATTTTTCTGAAGCTATGAAGTGTTTAAAAATTAAGGGACCCCATGGCAGCATGTTGGGAAAGAGGCCAGCAGTGTCAGAGGAACCCATGGAGTCCCAGTGCACTGCAGAGGTGTGGCGCTGCATTATATAGGGAGAGAAACCTCTGGGAGGTGCTCTTTGGCTGCCCTTTCTCACTGAAGCACTACATGAATCTTAGATGGAACAGCACCGCGTGGACTGCTGATGCCTCCTACACCACATCAACAAGCTATTTCTCTGCGAGTGAGAAGCCACGGGCACTGTCAGCTGGTGGTTTCCTCTGCGTGTGTGCGTGTGCAGGGCTTACTTGGCCTACAGCGATGCAGCCGAACCAGGCCTGAGGTAGCATGGCATCACCCCTCAGGCGTGCAGCACTCCACATCACATTATTTCAGCTCAGTGGTTGAACCCACTAAGTAGCTTGTTGGATGTACCTGTGGGGGTTTTGAGGGGGATAGGTGTGGCAGGCTGGGCATGTTACAGCTCTATCTGCGAGGACTCGCTGCAGCTGATGTTAAAAGACAATGAGAAACAAAGGAAAACGATAAGAAAAGTAGAGATCAAGCGGAGAGACTGTTGTGAAGCGGTTCTCTTTTTCTATAACCTGTTGCTTGTAAACTCATGGAATTTAAACGGCCCTTATTAAAACCTAGGAAAGACTACACATTGCAGAGATGTTTTGACAGTGAAAATGGAGCACATGCTGGACAACTGAGTAAAGAGCAAAACATGTAGACAGAATGAAAAGCCTTCTTTGATTATTTGTGGTACTGTATGTTCTTGTATAATCATTTTTATTATATTTTAGGACATTTTATATATTGTAATTGCTTCTTGCATTTATTGTTTTAGGACCTGCAGTGGAGCCAAGACCAATTTTCTCAAGGGTACAGTACAATCAAATATGTTCTTTTGTCCTCTATCCCACAAGAGCTCAAATTATACCAAAAGCAAAAGCCACAGAAGAAAACTGAAAAGAAAAAACACAATAGAAAGACTAAATTTGAGATTGTGGATGGAAACTGAAGCACTCTCAAGTCTCTAATTCCCCCAATCAGCCAGAGTGAGCTGGAAGTGGATGAGTTTTGTCAGAATGAAAATGAACTTTAGCAGAGCCACGATTGTCAATCAATCATCACTGATTAATTAGTCAATTAAATTTAGATCTAAAAAGGTTAAAAACAAAAAAAAAAACAACACCACATTTTTGCAAAGTCTGAGATTTAAAGGTTAATTTTTAAGATTCAAAGACATTCAGACTTCAACGTAAGAATAAAGGAAAGCTGGACCTAGTGAAGGTTAGGCTACACAAGGCATGTTGGTGAGACATACTGAATGTTACGAAAAAGTCCACAAGGTTGCCTTTAAACACCTCACACCGTCTGCCGACCGCCAACACTCACTCACCCTCAGTGTAACAAACTAGGTCCAACTTGATCCAATTAGTCGTGACACTCAAATCATGACTGTAACAGGCCCAACAATCGTAAGACTATGGGTAAAAACGTTCCCTCTGGCTTACTAGTAACACCCTACAAATTATTCTTGTAAGCTGTCGCCACATTAAACAACTGCGGAAGTGTTCTGCCTAATTCAATACTGCCCTGAACATCGTGTGTGGGTGGTTTTCGAGTATGCAGTATGTGGCGCTGGCATCATCACGGCTCCATTTCATGGACACATTTGATGCAGGGTTAAAAAAAACAAACAAAACAAAACGACGACAACAACAAAAAACTCAATTTCGCTCTCACCACCCTCTCTCTTAAGGCTTCAAAGCCTCTCAGTCTCTTTATTGAATCTCATCAGCAGCACTCCTATTGGTATCTTATTTACATGGGCTTTTTTCTCTTGCGCGGTCAATATGATGTCTCTTTCACTCACATATACACATGAACTGCATTGTATCCCACAAGGCCATTTTACCACAAATCAAAAAAGGAATAAAGAGACCTTAGCTTTTAATGATGCCCATGAAACACATCTGATTAATTCATATGATGCAGAGCTGAGGTAACTGTGTTAAAACAGCTGCTCCTCAACACTGTATACTGCGAAGTGTGCTCTTGTAAATATTTGATGGCCTTTTGACCTCATTAGTCATGATTGAGTAAGCTCTCCACTGCACACTCATATGTCTTAGTCACTGACTGGAGATACAGCCAGGATGGAGCTAAGTCTCAGCCATTAGTGTCTATGTGTGTGTGGCCTGGTCAGCACTGGATCACAGACAGAGGGAGAGAGCAATGAGGGTGGTTTAGTCGGTGACCTCTGGGCCAGGCTTGTTAAGAGGGTTCTCCGTCTCCGGCTACAGGGTCCAGCACAGTCTGCCCTTCACCACAAACAGGGAGACGGAAAGAAAAGGAAAAGGCAGAAATGTGCAGCTATTCATAGTTCCATGTGACGCTCTCCAGCTTGTCCCCGAGCAATCATTGACCCCTCTCATTCTCCTCCACCTCTCCTGCTCACAGGCCTCCTGAATGTCACTCCTATTTAGGTCAGCAGAGCCGAGGTGTGGCTGTAGAGTGGTGGCACATGTGAGACCTACAAAAAGGAATTAGATCCCCGGGAAGGATATGACAGAAAGGACAGAGGTGAAAGAGGAAGTCACACAACAAAGACAAATGTAACGACTGTCATATCCACACACTACTATGATCTTGTGTTTGCCCAGATGCTGCCCTCTCCATGGCCGTTCTGAGCACTGACAGATTGAGTGGTAAACAGTCTTAATGCGCGGTGATGAGCAATTATTTGCCCGACCCAATTGGAAAAATGATCGTAAGAGAAGACATGGCAGGCTGTCACTGGCCAGTGGGTTTGGACAGACAGACAAAATGAGACTGGAGTGGGTTGAAGGTTTGTTCAGAGCTTTAGTCTTTTCATAATGATTCCTCAAATGCACTTCTTTTTCTTGAGAGAGCAAACAGAGGGAGACAACTCAAGACGAGTCAGAGAAACTCTGACAGAGTCCAAAACATTGAAGCGCTTAACCATAATTAGGCTACATAATGAGAGCACTCTACGGTGCATTTTAGTTATTTAGTTTAGTTATTTTATCTTCTTCTGTCTAGCAAACTATTTTGCAGAGACGAGAGTTTTTACAACAGTAGGTTTTCCGCTCTTTCTCGGGCGAAGTCACAGCAGCGTCGGAAGAAGTAATTTCAAGCTCAAGTTCTAGATCGCAGCCTCCTCCCCAGAGTGCCGTGACAATGTTAATGTCAAAAGCTTGTTCTTCAGGGCATGGCTAGCAGAAAAACATGGCAGCGCAACTCTACAGAGATGTTTGTTAAACTATACAGAGGGCAAAGAGGATTTCATCAGCCGTGATGAGGTTACAATGTACATCTGAGCTAGACATGGTAATAGGTTGCAGTCAGCGTATGCTGCCCTGGAGAAATTGGTTTTACTGGCATGCCCCTCTGTATCTGTCAAGTTCAACTAACCTCTCTTTCCTTTTTCATATTTTCTCACTCATTGACCACTGTTGCGCTACTACACAACTACTGCATCACTCTCTGATTCTGAAGTAACACCACTGTACAATAACAATAACTTGTTATAGCCGACCACCTGAATAGTCGTGTACTGACTGAGTATCAGCTGTTGAATTGATGTAAGTGTGCAATGTAAGAATTTGCCTTCCATCAAGACTGAATGCATTTTAAAGCTCTACACACTATTATATACGTACTGGGAGAGAGGAATGAGGTAACCAGCGCTGTGGCCTGCAAATCCCCTTTACTGTGACTTATTCTCAAGCTGCTTTATTATTCAGTGTTGGCATTTTGCTTGCATATGCTTAAACATCAAACATCACTCTTCGGAGATCAGATCAGATATTGCTGATTCACATTAACTCTGTAAGTAACATAAAAACTATGATAGAAACTAATCTCGGTACACTAAGGTGGAAACTAGGGATAGTCTCAAAGATGTGTGATCGTTGCGACCTGTCTCTGCCCCTGCTATGGACCCAGTGGCCGGGTCTAATATGTGCTCCTCCACCAGCCTGACAACTCTCTAACCTCCCAGTCAGCAGCTCGACACAGCCTTCATTTGGCCTGTATGAATCTCAACAACCCCCTGCACGCACATTAGCCACTGAGCTGCTGCCTGTCTGCCTGGTGTCCCTATTCTGCCCTGACTTAGATCAGCTATTTGCTGCCTCTGAGGGTAACAGAAGCAGAGATCTAAACTACCAGCTGGGATGTGGCATGGCTTCTGTGCTACGGCAAAAGGAGGTCTGTAGGAGGCATCAGGAGCTACAGGTCCACAGGCCCCTCTTAGCCTCCTAGCAGCCAGGGTCTGATTCACTGTTCAATGCCGTTACAGCCAGATGCTGTGTGTGCAGCTGGATGCCCATCACCTCAAGAGAGAGAGGAGAACAGTGTGAAGGAGTAACCATTGACCTCAACTGAGTCAGAGTCTCCACTGAGCTGGAAGGGTCAAGTCAGTCCACTGCCTCAGATACTAAAAGCACTAAAAGGGCGGTGGAAGAACAAGACAGAAATGTTGTCGAGAAAGAAAGGTCACAGGTGAATAATGTATGGAGAAAGAAAAGAAAGAGGGAATGACAAGTGAGAAACACAGCACAACATGGAGGCAAGAGCAAGAACACAGTGAGACAGGAGGCAAAGCAAAGTGAGGAAGAAGAGGAAAGACATAGAGAATAAAATATTCTTGAAGGGGAAGAAAAAGAAAACCAAGATAAGCAGAGTGCAAGTCAGGAAGACGAGGTAGCCAATGTGGAAGCAAAGAACAAAGAAGACGAGACATGGAAATACCAAAGAAGAGGATCAGGAAAACAAAGAAACAACGAGCGCGACGACAGCATTTCACGCAGATATGAAAACCGTATCAGGTAAAGTGAAAAATGACGCCGTGTGTAGATATACAGGAAATGAATGGAAGATAGAAACTAAACAAAGAAAGTACAATTGTGGCTGCATGCAGGGATCCTTTCTGTCAAATTCCACTGCAGTATTAAAAAGCTGAGCAACCGCCTCTCCGCTGCACATCTATTGTACCGCATAAGCACATCACCTCAGTCCTCTGTGATGAGAACAGAGAAGCAAGCATCAAAGGACGAACTTAAAAGAATCAACCAGAGTTATGCTCACGGAAACACTTGTAGATCTCCCCTAGGCACAACAAACCCCACTGCTAGGATAGCTCATCTCAGTGGAAATAAGAGTAATTCAAGATGGTTCCATTTGTTAGGGAAGGAGAATGAGACCACGGTTAACAGTAACGGTTTCATAAAGTACACGTAATGTTGTACTAACCTGCAGACTGAGCGTACTACTGATGTTCGCCCTGGGCAGTGAGATGGCCACACTGGTAACATTGGTCTTCTCCAACCACTTGGCCAGCAGCTCCACGGTCAGCAGCTTCTCCAGCCTATCCAGATCCTCCACGTGGAAGGGCATCAGGAGCACCAGACTGGCCTCGTCTCCCCACAGAGGTGCCTCCAGAACCTGCACCATGTTTCCCATGTCTTCATGGAAACGGTACAAACCTGACGGAGAGGTCAAGAGAAGGTGGGCGCGGAGTTGTAGCAAGATCAGGGAGTCAAAGAGGGAGGGAGAGCCTCAAACATAACGTGTGAATGCAGACTTAAACAGCATGACTGAGGATCACTGAAATCGTCTTTTTGATGAATTGTGAACGGCGCCGTGATAAAAATGAAACTGAATACAGTGTATATCTGCAACATCTTTTACTGCTGTCATAGCATGAACCCACTCTGCTTTGTTGTTGTTTTAAGACAATACATAAAATATGAAAAGTGTGTTAAATAAATCATGAGGTACACAGCGATAAATAAGAGGGAAGCAGATTGGAGCGTACAGATGTTCAAGCCATTTTAGAGCTCGATTGCTTTTCACTGCACTTATTTGCTGGCAGGAGTCCAGCAGCGACAGACTGTGTTTCTATTTTTTACATTTTACCTGCTCTGTGCATCATCATCACTTTGGTGTATTTCTTCCCCAAGAAGGTACGACGGTCCGTGCTCTCCACGTTGAACTCTCTCTGCCACAGGCCTGAGCAAACAGCCAAACAAACACAGGAGGGCAGAGCCATTTGAAACACGCTGTAGATAGGATGTAAGGAAATACTGAATGATTGAAAGAGGTGAAAAGGTAGGCGCTAGGTTAAATAATGACATGCTCATAAAATACATATAGGCCTCATAAACTGGATGACACTCCTCGTGAATCAATAGCATCTTGCTCATTAAAAAAAAACGGCGTCTCTTTTTAAAGCTGTGGTGTTGGAGTACTACACTGAGGCAGTTATGAGGTCCTTAAGGCCACAGCATCCCATTCAGTGCTCACCACATCCCACTTGGCCTCCCTAACCCCCTGACAGCTGTCAATTTAGGAGGGGATAAGAGAAGTGGAATTACTGTTGTAATAACCTCACAACACATTCCCAAAGCTGCTGGTCCATTCGACAGAGCAAAGGACAGTGGACGGAGCGCGGAGGCTGACAGATTATAACGTATGTCACGCTTTGTGAATGACACCTGGGGCCGGCTAGGGCTTTGATTAATTGCGGTTTCATTATTGATTAATCGTTTGGAAAGATCATTCACACCACAATGCTGAGGTGCTTGGAGGCCAAAAAAAAAGAAAAAAGAAAAATGAAATGGCTCATTTGCTCTAATGAAAGTCCAGAGTCCAACTTCTTGGTTTTATCAATGTGCCTATGAAATGTCAGAAAGTAGCAAAAAAAAAAAAAAAGACATGTCAAGTTGCCAGAACCCAAGTTGACATCTTCAAATTGCTTCTTTTGTCTGAACAACAGTGTAAAACACAACAATTTCAAATGATAAAAGACAGAGTAAAGAAGCAAAGTGTCACATCTGACAGTGAATTTTTTCTTGATGAAATGACTTTAGAAAGAACTCTAGATTAGATAGATAGATTAATTAGTAAAAGTAAATATAAGAAGACATTTACCCCGTCCTGCTATACAATTAAATTGTCGAAGGATAAAAACACAATAAAGCTAAAAGCTTATTTCCATGGTGGTTCTTAAGATCACGTTTTGCACTTCCTTCATAACGGCGCTCTTGCAAGAGAGTAAGGCGAGAGTGCTTTTTCTTAAATGCTAACGTCATCATGCTCACGTCAGCAATGACAATACCTGTAAAAAACATGTTGGGGGTGAACATGTCGCAGTTGGTAGGGCAGTGTCTATAATCCCCAGGGTTGGTGGTTTGATTCCCAGTTCCCCCCAATTCCCAGCCACATGTGAAGTGTCTCTGAACAAGACACTGGCCCCCAAAATGCATCTGCCTGTCCGCATGAATTTCCCCAAAGGGAATAATATTTAATTATTATTTTTTATGTTAGGCAGGTTTACTATGTTCAACACGTTAAGTTAGTGTGTTTGCATTTGCTGAAACTTTAAATTAGCATTAATGGATAAGGTTGATCACTTTCTATACTTCACCTCTGGTCACGTCAGTTAATCCTGAGACTTATTTTACTGTGTTATAAATCACCCCTGCACTGGGTAACGTGTTTTTTTCCCCTCTCACACAAAGTCAATAAACCTAATAAATTGAATTTGTACTAGAAAATTTTAAATGACAAAAATATTACAAAATATCAACAGTCTAAATTCAAAATGTATTTCACCACATACAGTAAAACTTTAACCTTACTAACTATCAACCTCATGATGACACCAGGTGAAAAGTCGGGGCTCCTCCTTATGGCAATTTTAATTCTAAATTGACGTCGGTTATTCTTCTGTCAATCAATTATTTGACGGCGAGAGAGGCCTTCCCAAAAACCACCCAGGCCTAGTTGGACCCCGGCCCAATCAAAAGTCACGGAAAACCGACACATGATTCTTCCTTCCGGGCATGCTCGCACAAGTCTCAGACATTCGCCGTGCTTCCTGTAGCATCAGAGAGAGAGAGAGAAATATGACCGCGCTGGAATTCAAAAACAACAGGCTGAAAGCTACCTGAAGTGGCTGGCGTGTTGTTTAAATGATGTCATAATGATGAACAAGTTCTCCACAGTATGTGCAAATACTACAAAGTCACGTTTAGCAGGGATTAAATTAATGACCTCACCGGCCTGCAGCGCAGACTTAGTTGATCTCTGTGTGTGGCTTTGTGGGCTCTCGTCTAGACGAGCGGGTCGGCTTTACGGGGTGTGCACTGCATTTTCTTCTCTCGCAGGACATCGCTGCAGTGGAGAGATGAACTTGAAACCTTGAGTCTGCTAATATCCATCGACAATAATCCAATCACAGATTCATACTGTAAACTTCAGACGAAAGCCAGAGGAGAATCGGTGAGACGGAGCGGCTCTCTCGACTCCCCCATCAAGCAGTTGTGGTATCTCTAAGCTATTATCTGAGGTTACAAATGTTGAGACATGTTCTGCCTCACCTCTCCTCCCTATCCTAGTTCTCCATATTGCTGCATCACCTCTTATATAAGTTTCTCTCTTCCCTTTTTTTCCTAATAATCTTATTTTTCTTCTTCAATCTCCAGTGTTTGTTTGTCTGAACCAGGAACAAAGCCTGAATTAATTAACTGGTGTGGACTGGAGTTCCCAAGGGAAGCCTTTTACATCCCTTCATTATGTCTGTCAATCTCTTTTCCTCTCTCAGCAGGCCACCCTCTCTTTTTTTTACTTTTTTCAGTTTCCGCTTTTTACTTTCCTACCATCTCTTTTACTCAGCGTCTCTTTGTCCCCTTCCCACCCAGAAATCTCTCTGAACACTGTTCCTTCTTTGCGGTCCTCTTTCCGTTCTTTTTTGCTTTTACTATGTCTCGACTACAAACATGCTCCACCGCTAATTGCCCCTGACCTTCCTTTTCTCTGGATGCCATGTTCAGTCCCGGGAAGGAGGGACAGCAAAGAGCTTTTTAATTCTGGCCTTCAATAATTAACTACAGGGAATGAAAGTGAAACAAACAAAAATGGGCAAAGATGCAGAGGCCCGCTCAGTGCCAAAAGAAGTTCCCCTACCATCCCCGAAACCACTACATTATCAGACAATATGAAGTCATTTAGGTCCCTTAAATCAAATTTTAAAAAGTCACAACAAACCACGGGCGGCTGGAAATAGCAAAAAGTAAACCATCGACCACTTTTAAATTATAAATCAAAACTAAAGAAATCCAATTTTCTGTAATCTAATTTGTGAGCTGCAATCTGCTGCATAATCTAATTTGTATATTTCCTGCACAAAATTAATGAACTGGCCAATGAGGGCTGGTTCACAGAAAAACTCATTCTTTAATAAAGTCAAAACATCAAACAAAGAGAATTAATTAAGTGGCTTATCAATGTATAGTCTGTCAGGGAATGTTATTTTCAGAGGGCTGTCTATCTGTTGCCAACCTGTTTTCACTACAGCAGCCGTGCCTTCTTTGCACCTAATAAAAAGAACGCCTGCAGGACGAAACAGAAGGAGTGGAGGCAGATACGACACAGATAAGGACGTGAACGGGAGAAGTGCGGGAAGAGAAAAAAAAAAAAAGGGGTTGATTAGACGAGCGATAAACAACGACGAAAGCACAAAAAACAGAGACAAAGGCCACAATAAGAACAAGTGAAATAACGTGATCTACTGAACACGTCGTCATCTTTGATAGAGACTGCAAACTAAATGAGACACTGACAGTAGATTACATTCCTTACTTCCTCTGTGAGCTATCGTTAAATAATAAGCTGTTTGCCATTTCTGTGACTCATGATAAACTAAAGCCCAGCTGTGCAAACACTGACATCCTCTAATATAAATAAAATCCATCTAACCGTGTAACCGTTACCATGAACTTCACATAAGAAGAATTAGATGGATGTGCTTTTTTGGATGGACCTGTTAAATCACAGATGGGGCTTCTAACCGACTGAGCCTGTATCGAAACATTGACTAGTTTCCACCCCTGCAGCCCGTCACAAAGAAGTGATCCGAGCCAAGCTGTGCTGCCGCAGACTTGGAGCACTCCGAGCACAGATGTTAGGCACGACACCGAGGGAGAGAGTCTGGACACTTGTTACTCAATTATTTAAGATGACACATCACCCACCAATGGAAGATGAATAAGCTCTCAGTGATAGACCCCAGAATCATCCTTTATCTGCTGTGTCCTCCAGCTGGAGTCCGCCGCATGCATGCGCACACAGACACACACAGACACACACACAGAGCACACTGCACACAGGTGGGCATGCTGGCGTACAGGCTCTCTGTGCAGTCTGAACAGTGAAGATGGTACATGTGAGAGTCATGTTCATAGTGATTAATATTCTAAGGCTGATTCTATGCAGCAAATAATTCCTGTACAGAAAGTGTAACTCCACACTGAGCGCACCACTGTAAGAGTATGTGTATATATTCCACCAGCTACACCAATCGCCACCATAATTATTATTCAGTCAGCTCTAAAGTTACTTTGTTTACGGTAACAGACTGTAACCATGTAAACTACTGGTTTTTACTGTGCTCACCTTTAAATCGAAGTGCATTGGCCAGTATCAAGGCTCCGGCCTTTGCCTGGATTTCTGCCTCCAGAGGTGCTGCATCCAGCCCACCAAGTCCAGCTTTAGCCCAGCCATGGAGCTGCTTCAGGTCAGCCTTAGAGTCTCCTTTCCCCAGTGGTTTGTGCTGCAGTCTGAACTTGTCTTGGCTGTTCTTCACAAAGGCCTTGCTGACCGAAGGAGCTTGCTTGGAAAATACGGCTGAGGACGTGTGCAGGTGAAAGGTGTTCCCGTTGGCCTCAGTGAAGCTCTTCAACGCCCCGGACAGAAGCTCCTCAACTTTGTCTCCTGACTTGGAGGAGGAGGATGGTGTCTTGAGGAGGTCTTGGACCTGGCTGGCAGTGGTGCCTGCAGAACCTCCACCCAGTGCTCCAAGTGATGAGGCCACAAGGAGAGGGGAGAACAGGGTGTTCACTGTGCTCGACTCAGATCGGACGGCCTGGTAGAGACGCAGACCAAGAGCCCAGGTCAGGTCACCCAGAGGGGAAGGTGGGTGAGGAGGCGGGCTGGATGGGGCAGCAGGGACCGTCTTGGGTGAACTGGTTGTACTGCCATGCACCAGGAGAGCTGGCAAGAAGATGAGGAGATACACAGGAAGTCTGGGAAGCATGGCAGATCTGCAGGAAAGCACAGCATGGCAGGCAGTTAAGAGATGCGCTTGCACAAGATAAACTATTTGTGTCAGAGGAATGAGGAGAATTGGTCCATCTTAAACAGCCTAACTATTCATCTTCATCTAAAAGCACTTATTCATCAGGGACACGCTTTATGAAATCACTTCTTTTTAACGGTGGACTAGCTCCTCGTGTTGTTACTGCACTCTTCATACTGCAGATAAGATAATACAGGGTTTCCTTTGCCTGGAAAAACTCCTCCTGCAAACAACCCCCCCCTCTCCAACTGTGCCACAGCAGTAAACTTGATTTTCTAAATTCTTCCCCTACTTGGCAATATGGTTATTATCTCACCCGCTGAGCAAAAAGCAGAGTGTGACAATTAACTTTGATGGAGTTTCAAAGGAAGCTTTTAGTCGAGGACTGAACATGAGGATGAAAAGAAGAAAATACAATACGCGCTTTCTTTTTCTACCCTGCCTTACACACACCCCGACTCATTGATTTTGCGGAGCCGGTGACAGGAGTGACTGGAAACATCTGCCGTCTGGCTCAGCCTACTCCGCTCGCATGTCACAAGACCTCTCTGCGTAAAGGAAAGGAGGAAAGGCGTGTTTTGATTTTGATTTTTTTTATTTACCGTGAGTTACCTCAGGTTTCTCCCCGTGCTCCGCTGCTGTCCTCTCAGCAATGCGCTCCAGAGGAAGTGGCGCACGGCGCAGACGTGGCAGCGCTCAGAGGAAGTTGACCGTCTCCCCTCAACTTCACCCCCGGACAGAAATTCCTGCTTTTCCTGAAACTTGCAGGCTTTCAGTGGGAAGTGTGTTAGAGAAATGGTGACGATGAAAAGACTTTAAAAAAAGTGAAATTACCTTATAAATATGATCATCACCAAATGTCCCTACAGCCACAGTCAAATGTAGTTGCTGAAGAAAAAACGTGGTTAAAACGTAAGATGTAATTCACTTTTACTATAAATCTGACCACTAAAAAAAGTAGCTACATGTATTTATGTGTGTAGAAAATGTGCGGTTAGGCCGCTTTAAAAACGTCTGTTATCTGTATCCAACTGGTTTGCGTAGACAGGATTTACACATTTAAAAAAAACATAATTAAAAATCACAGAGACCCTGCAGGGATATATTACAGCTGTTCCCCGGGGGTTTGGCAGGGCTTATATGAATGTAATGATGGCCCTGGTATAGGGTAACAAAAACCCACCGGTTGCAGTAAATGAGGCGTTTCTCCATACATTAAAAGACAGCTTTGTGGCTCCGGCTGGATGAGAAACCCTCTTGTTGTTTGGCTCGGTTGGGGGGTTGCAGTTCCCAAAGTCATTCAAGCGGGGTCGCTAATGGTCTTCTCATCGCCTCAGCTCAGTGACCCTGTGAGAGATCTGCTGCATGTGGGCCAGGGCCTCCCAAACCTGACACCCAGCCCTCCCAGTGGTTTGGATGTAGCCCACAGAGCCAGCACGCTCATTGGTCTGACTTCTCCCCCCTTTAAGTTATGATTTAGTATAAAACCTGTCTGCATTTCTGCCCCTTCCCTAGCATTTATGTTCAATATGGCTCCTGTTACGCATTCTTTATGTTTTTAGCTCTAGTTCATAAAATTGCAGGGGACCTTAAAACACCCACCCACACATTCCCAGCCCACCCTAATACTATCTGACTTTGCAGTGGCTCTAGTAATGCAGACAACTGTCAAGGAAAAGTAGGGCAGACCATGCAAGTCTGTATTACATCTGACCCTTCTGAATGTCCTCATTCTGTATTCTCCTCATTTCCTTGTTTTTCACCTCCCTAAACTGTACCAGCTCTCTCCCTGCAGCACAACAAGGAGCTGAGAGCAGATAACTTGTAACACACGGCTTCGGGACAGGGATTATTGGCCAAATTGAAGCATGGAGAATGGTCATATAGGGTCCCAATCAATAAATGTAGAGATAGACTAAGAAAGCCAGAGAAGGATCAGAGAGGGATATGGAGGAAGAGAACTGCTCGAGACCACCAATGCTCAGCAATCAGGCCGAACATAACAGCTCGTAGACCCAACCAATTATTTACCCCAGCCAAATCAATAGAGCTCTCTCTGAAAGATAGCCATCAGCAGCACTATCTGGAACACATTCACAGCAGAAAGCGCAACCACACACTGAGCTCTCTGCTCGCTGCCACTCTCGCTCTCTGTCTCTTTTGCAAACTCTCACACACACACACACACACACACACACACGCACACTTACCTCGCAGGCCTTCTTGTAAATAAGACACACATTACTTTAATTATTAGTGGACATTTACACCGAAAAGAGAAACATAAAACCAGAATATGTCAAACTACACCAACAGCTAACGTGCAATCACATCACAGACACACAAGCGCGACACACTGTATCTGTTAATGATGCTGAGGCCACACCGACGAGCTGAGGAGACGCGTCTGTGGTGGTGAGTCGATGTGTGCAACCTCAAAGGTCGTGACCCTCACCGAATCAGTCACCGCCAGTTCCTGGGACCCCCGGCGCCACATCACAGTCAGTATCATCTCTAATGAGCAGTGACGCGTGTTGCAGTGCAGGTGATTCAGAAAAAGAGTTAAACGAGTCCCCGGGGAACTGCTTGGGAACCCTGCAAAGCTTCTCAGTCAGCAGATTGTGCATCTAGGGATTTATAAAGGGATACACTTTACCCACAATGCACCTCTGCATCCTACCCTTTACCCTGCCTCTGATAGCCTTACTTGCCCTCACGTATATATGTTCCTTGTCCAAGTCTTAAGCCCTGATTCAGTTTTCCAGCTCCAGATGTCATTGTCTTAGGCAGTAAAAGTTGTATTTCACCTCACGTTATCCGTTTATGTTCCCGACTGTTGTCGAGGTTAAACGCCCGTGGCTCGAGGGCCTGGCAACATAAAACCCTCATGAGATATTGTCCTTTATCCGCCATTAGCTTAGCTCCTATAGATTTCATTTTACTCTATAATGTCTTTTTCTTTTCCCTTGTGGTGCCTGAGGTTTAAACAGTTACCTCTATAGTTACCTACGTCCTTTAGGGCCTCCACACACACACACACACACACACACACACACACACACACACACCCTTTCTGTCCTCGTCTTTCCATTCCTGGTTGAAAAGTAGCACATCTAGGACAGGATGTAAAACAGGCAGAATCTCCACCTTCTCTGCAACATCTCCCACCTCTTCTTACTCACCGTCAACCAACTTCCTCTCCACATCACCACACCTCCAACTCATTTCCCATCTCTGCCGCTTTTCCTCAATTTTCCTACGCCATGTAAATCTCTCCTCATCCCTCTGTGTTTTGGATATTGGAGTCTTTACAGAACAAACAGCGTGTACCCTGTGAGCCCCTGTTCTCATCAGTTCTGGTCTGCCTGTCTGTCATCAGCTCTGGCCCGTTTCAGCCAGTAAAGAGCTGGTGTAGACCCTGTCTCGACAGGTCCTCGGGGTCCTGTTGGTTTCTATCAAGTTCAATTGTTGCCCTTTCAAATTAAAGCACTTACTTAATGTCTGGCAGAGCCGCTAAACTGCAACCATGAGTTTCACTGTAACAACAACCCCAACTTTATCCTGGCTGAAAATCTTGTGCCATGTCTTAAATATATAAATAATAGGGACACCCATATTCATCTAACACCATTATTTAAAGCTCACCAGAATCTTGACATTATTATTATCAGTAGTTGTCTTAGTCATGTGGATTTACAATCAATATTAAGTATAAAAATCAGCCGGGGGAAAGAAAGTGTGATAGAGACAAACGAACAGAGACAAAAGTAAAAGGACAAACATAAAGCAAGAATTTAGCAGAAGACAACAGCTAAAAGTGATGTTTAGGTCTGCTTTACTAAAAACCTAAAAATACACATTTTAGATGGGGTTTGGGGATTTAGAAAGGAGCGTGTCTCCTAACTCGTTTTTCCCCCACTTTGAATCTAGGGCAAAACTTCATAAGGCAGCAGAAGGTATGGATGGACAGATGGAAAAGAAGGGAATATGTGTATTTAATCGATGGAGGGAAGAGGGGGGGCGGGGGGAAGGTGAGGAGGGGCAGTGGTGGTCGTCGGGGTCGGGGTGAACATGTTGAACAGTGCCAAAATCACAGACACATCTGCTGTTCATCTCGAATGTTTCCAATGAGCTTTAAATGTTTCCTGCAGTCCTGGGAAAGTGTACAGAGCTGCCAGGACAGAAGGGGGACTGGTGTTTGATTTTCTTTGTGTGTGCGATGAAGAAATAGGTGGTCTCTCACCTTTTTTCTTTTCAATAGACATATATAATATGTATAAATTACCCAAACTTCAATGAAACGCAGAGAAGTACAAAAGCAGAGGTACACATCTTCACAGGCGCAACAAGAAAGGCAAATAAGTGGCTTTTAATGTGCTTAGTGAGTCAGACAGAAAAGCAAATGCCAAGCACCCACGAGAGTACACAGCTGCTTCGAGCAAGTGTTGACAGCTATCTTTATAGGAATTAAATATTGCTCCCAACCCCACCCCGAGTAACCGTCACACCTATGACTCAGATCGCTCTGGCTCTGACTACATGACATTAAATCAACATGTCCGTGTTTTGACGTGTCGCACATAACGCGCGCGGATCCCATTTAGACTGTGTCTCACACACAGCCGCATGCACACCTAAGGCTGTGGGGAATATGGCCACATGCATTCAAAAGAGAGACGTGTCGACACCCTCGTCCACCCCCACCGCACACACACACTCACTCACAAACACACACAGCTTATATCCTCTGGCTGTGAGTTTGCCAGCAGCCAGCTGGTACTGTCATGTCTGATAGGCTGGAACAGAGACAGAGACGGAGATGAGGCCGGGAGAGGGAAGGAGAAAGGAGGGAGGCAAGCTGGGAAAAGGGTCTACAGCAGAATGCATTAGTAAGACCCCTGTCTGTCTGGATGAGTGTGTTACTGATCGAGAAAACTGTATCAAACCCTGGCAACTCATTACGTTGTCTCATTTTAGTCCGCGGGGAGTTTTCCCCACATCCCGGTCCTCTCAGCTACAGGACGTTTTTGTTTGTCTTCAGCTCTTTTCTTTTCTTAATTGACCTCCTGTTTTCAATTTTAAAGACCTTTGTAATATTTGAGTAAACTAAACACGATAATGACAGTGATGAATGTGCGTTGACACTTTGCATCAGCAAAAGATCACAGTTTTGTATTAGTTCATCTAATTTTGTGTAAACAATGTTGTTTTTAATAAAAGGGAAATAAGTACAATTTTTCCTGCCCTGCAAGACAAAACAACCATAATTATAATATCGTTGAGCAAGACAAATCACTCAGCAATTATTTGGTGATGTGATCTCTGGCTTTCCAAACTGAGCTCACACTTCGAAAACACAAGAAAGCTTAAGACAAAGCGTTGTTATTATTCCACTATTTTTCACTATGTTCGTGCCTCCAGACTAGACATTTTTTGGTTGGTGATGTGTAAATGTGAATTTTTTTTTTTTGGGAAAACTAATAGCTACATACAGTAGATTAAAAATCATAAAGGTCGCGGTTTTCCTAAAACCCAATTGTCACTCAAGACAAATAATCCTTAAAGTAGTCTTATTCCAAAGTTCTGTGTTCAAGTTGTTCTGGCAGTTTTAAAAAGACTTATGTAATAAAACTTTATTTCAAACCTAATGACATCGGTAGTGTCTTTAGAGAAGTGTACAAATGAACAGTGGTGTATTATTAGTCTGCCCCGTACGTCATTAAGTCATGGAGACTGATGTGATGGGGAATAATGCAGCATCTCACACATAAAGTGAAAAAACCTCCATGCAATGAAGGTCAAAAAACCAAAACCCATAGTAACATGTAGGAAACTAAAGACCTCTGTCGCAGCGGTCAGTCCACCACCAGGAGAACATTCAGCAACAATGATGTGTTGCATAGTTGCAAACAGCAAACCACTACTCTCCCAAAAAAAAACAATGCTGCCTAGTTTGCTCAAAGCTCAATGACTTAGTATGTTTGGTGACAGGCAAACAATAGATTCCATCATAAGAACATTATCCCGTGTATGAAACCAGCTAATTATGACTATGATTATGGTTTGGGCCTGTTTTGCTGCTTTTCCTTTACCTTTACTCAAGTTCATTTAAATAATCAATATGTTAGGCCTTTGAAGACGTCTATTCAAGGAAGTAAAGTATTATTATTTAAAATATTATAAGGAATTTAAATTAGTATTGGAGCTAGGTTCATGCTCTATTTCAGGTCTTATTAGGGGCAAACTTTTACTTTCATTTTCTTTGTGCAAATATCCACGAACACTCCACTAAATAAAGGAAGAAACTTTAAATGTTAGCAGGAAATGTCATAAAGTGTGTCTACATTTTCCTTACTATTGAAGTTACATAACCACATATGCTAATCAGATTTTTCATAACTGGGAAAAAACAGTTTATTTAGGTCATTATGAGCAGGTTATGATGTTTACAGGCATCAACCAAAAAGTAAAAAAAATCAAAATGACTGATGATTTCCATGAATAGCCGGTTTTAAACTTTCATTAAAACATATCGTTGCCCTTTAAATCTCTAAAAAAAACTTTTCCAAATTATATTGCAGAACTTATACAGACAGATCTGCATATATTCAAAAGCCATTGTGATTGTAATCTAATCCCTAACATAAAGAACAGTCATATAACATTCACTTTCACCTGCAGAGCGCAGTGACATTTAAACAGGACATTGTGAAGTCCTCACAATCACAGCCAGGTAACGGCCTCAGAGATTAACATCCATAAAGAGTATTTGTAGAGCTACCATCACCTGGTCCCATGTTTTATTCACAACCTTTTCTCCGTGCATTACCATACATATTTATAGAGATAACTGCATTTACATGTACACGGCCACCCCACGAGCTCACGCACATGCACACACACACACACAGAAGTTCAGCCTAACCCTGAGGGCTGAAGCTGTCATTTTAGTCTTTCACAGCGGTTACGTGTATCCCATGGAGCACACACAGAGATCCATTGTGCGCATGTGTGTGTGATTCACATTGACTGATAGATGATGGCTGCAGGGCAGGTGGGCACTGAGTCATCTGCTGGTACTGGGAGTTGAATGAATGGGAGGGAAATGGGTGGAAAAATCGGGGCCAGGAAGGGGAGATGAAGTTAGGTAGTCACTCATGCTGCCACTCAACCTCATGGGGAAGTAGATCCAGCACCACTAAAAGGCACACTGATGCAGGGGGGGCACTGAGACAATGTGGGAAAGGGTAGCAAGGCAGAAAGCGAAAGGGTTAAAGGTCAAAATATTGGCCACATGAGGAGATTTGAGTAACTGGAACATGAAAATGAATAGCCACTGATTTGTTAATCAGGCAGGGGAGTATGAATACGGGAAACCACAAGAACACACATACTGTAAAGATACATATTAAAATAGAGAATTTCTGCTAAGCAACAGGCAATAGCAAGATGGGGTCGATGAGTAATGCCACGAGAAAGTGGAATGACACAATGAAAGACAAGGTGGTACACACAAAAGAGATTGAGAGGTGTATTATATCACCATGGCTCTGCTACAAAATCAACAGGTGATGTCATATGGTTGAATTCAACATTGTCACGCTAGGTTTAGGGTGACAGGGTTAAGATGGGAGAGGGGGGGTGTAACTGCAACCTCGTAAAAAAGGAGGAAAAAAAAAACTTGTTCTCTCCATTCTCATTATCCCATCATCTCTCCCTCTCTCTCCAGTTTGCATCAAAGCTTCTCTGTCTCTCTCTCGCTCGCCACCCCCACAACCCACCACCTCCCCTAAGCCGCTCTGCTATTTTCTCCAGTGCGGCTTAAGATGGAGGGATTTTACCCTCTTCTCCCTCCGTGTCAGTTCATTTCCAGCACAGAGCGCTATATGCACAGCCTGCATCTATCAGCAATGAGATATAAGCTGCTATGAATGTCAAGGGTCAACTTGTGATATTATTCTGCTGTTAATGGCCCACCGTGTTATAAGGCTTCTAATACCCCTGGAAATGACTGCTCAGACAGCAGGGCCGTGTGTGTGTGTGTGTGTGTGAGCGTGTGTGTGTGCCACATCATGAGGCTGTGAGACCACCTTGCAGTATGTCACATGGTTAATACTCTTTCAGATTGTAAGCAGGATTTAAACTCAAACAAATCCACATCCAGGGACACTACTGACCATTCTTTTGCAGCCTTTCTACGGCCCTGACTTTAAGTTTATAGTTCTACGTTTGCACTTTTCTTTTCTCTAAAGCCCTACAAACACAGCGTATGAAAAAACGGCATTTAATGGCATTTAGTCAAAGTGTGGGACGTGCTCGGGGAAAATGCGGGCATGCATTAATTCAGTTTGCGTTCATCAAAATTACATTAGTTTCAGCCTTACCCAGTGTGAAGTCAAAAGATGTACACCGAGAGGCTTGTAAATATTACTTCACTGTAATTCCAAAGTGGCCACAGGTGCAGCCCTCATGCATTTATTAAAAGCACATTTGAATTTTTAAACTGGTGAATTGCATTGTGTTGTGGCGCAGATCTGCAGATTCAGTTCATGCCGCTGCCCTCCTGCTGCAATAAAAGACTCACATTCTTAATGTTAAACAGGGGCACTGTCCAACACATTCACATTTCTGAGGGCTCCCACAGAGGCGAGTTTAAGAGCAGAGTGGATATGCAGTATACTGTGGTCCAACTTACAGTGCTGGTGACTGGTGCCACGAGGAACATTTAGAGATCAATTATTCAGTGTCACATTCATTTATATATATACTGTATACATGTATATATATAATTACAATAAACAAAAAGGAGATCAAAGCTGAGTATAATGGAAGCTTGTAATTTTGTTGCCTTTGTTGATCTCTGTGCTGCGCATGACTATGTACTGTGCAGCACACTACATACAGAGGCCATAAAAGACACGTGCTAAGGATACTGGTGCAATGTGAGGGTACCAAACATCTCTGCCTACGTTGTTTACAGCATTCATGATAAAATGCTGTATTGATTATTTGATCAACATATATCATTGACTACGAATACTGAGCACAGCAGCTTTTAAAATCTGTGCAAAAAAAATTATATTAAAAAAAAATTTAAAAAATCATATTTTATAGGTTCTGGATGACATTTTCCAACCAAGTTGTAACAGATGTCCTGAGGACTATCTGATCGGGTCTGGTTCATTTGCTTTGCCTGAAGTGGCCCCTGCATTGTGCTTCATCCAGATCTAATTTCAGAAGTTCTGTTTTTTATTTTATTAATAAAAGCAGAGGAGAGAACAGTGGTGGGAAAGAAATATTCATGTCCTGTAAGTAAAAGCAATACAAAAATGCAAAAATACTCAGAGTGCAAGTCATGTATTTAAAACTTTACTTAAGTAAAATGATTGATGTATTAGCACGCTAATTCGATTTAGTTTAACAAGTTTGAAGAATGGTCCTTTTTAAGGCATTAAATTATCAGTTAATTAAAGTGTAAAGGATGAGCTGCATTTTAATGTTAGCTGGTCTACTTTACACTTGCCACTTTATTAGCTACACCTGGCTACAAGACAGTCAGCCTAATAAATAATCCGACATAATAATTCTCTTGTTTCTGTTATTTCACCTAGCCTTTATATAAATGAGGTGGATGAAAAATAGAAATACCTTTCAGTATAATGCGATGCAAGTCTTAATGAGGGCCATCAAAAAGTTCTTAGAGTCCACCCTCTGCAGAAGACGTGTTACCAACATGTTCTTATTGAGCGAATAAAGTTAAGTCAGGCTTCATCATATGACATTAAAGGACATCTCACACATCCGTACTGTGTTACGTCATTTAACACGTGCGTTAAACAGTTTTTGCTTACTGATATTGATTGCTTAACAATTATTCCAATGCCGGAAAACTCACAGCTTTGTTTCATGCAAGAATATAGACCAGCACTAAACAGAGCGCTTTACATTAACAAGGGATTTTTAATGGCCAGTATGGACAGGGTCGATGATAAAAGCCAGGATCTACCCTTTCATGTGGTCACATGATAAAAGGTGGCCGTATCGAGGGGGCTGATAGTAACCCTTATCTTGGTTCAAGAATGGTCGCAACCTCTTTGATCTTTCCACAGACATGCACAGTCTGTGGGTCGATGACCTTGACTGTCTCCGAGTCAAATCCGTGACCAATTTTCGACTGGAGAACAGACAACTGATGTTATCTGCTTCTGTTGTTCATTAGGTCCAGGTTCCCTACTGTCCCCACGGTGGTGTCTCCCACTGCTTTGACAAATGATGTGATATACAAATCTTCCTCTCCTTTCTTTCTTTAGCACGAGTAGCTTTTCTGAATTCACAGTCTTTTGTTGAAAGTGCTTTTAATTTGAAATGGATGAAAAATATGCTCCCTGTAGATCCAAAATATAGCTCAATGAAAAGCAAAGCTGCCAGTCTGCCTTACAAGCATCTTGGGTTATGACTGGCTTTATAACAAACTAACAGTAAGTAAAAATACATTTTTATTATAGCTCGTGTAAAATAAAAATAGTTGCTTGTTGGGTAACTGAGATTTCTCTCTGCACAGCATATAAGCGTGCGTTTTAAAGATGTATGCAGAGCCTGAGACCACCTTGCAGGGCATTACGTGGCGCTCTCTGATATAAAAGCTACCTTTTCAGAAAATGACACCACTTCTAGTTTTTCTTTGACCTCAATAACCCTCATCCTGTTGCACTACCTGGCTTGATTTACGGTCGTCAAGGTAACCACTCCATTATAAGCCTAATAGCTCGCGCAGAACAATGCATGTCACAATTTTGACAAATTTTTGCACGGCTCTCTGGAAAATCATTGTCATCTTAATTGCCGTTACATGTGTGTACCACAGCATGAGCGCGTACCTGGGCACCTGGTATATATTTTGTAAATTGTCTGGCTCTGACAGCACTGACAAAGGGCGCAGAATAAGCCCCATACTGAAATCTGTTCTCTGCACACTCCTACTGTTTGCTGTTTTCTTTTTGAAGGCTCTTTAATTCTTTTTTTCCTTAACAATTTCTTATCCAGACAGCAGGAGGCTGACACGGAGGCACAAGAGAAACGTTCTGTGTGGCCAGGACTCTATGAGCTACGGTGATACAGAACACACCAGAGAAATTCAAAAGGAACTTTTCCTTTCCAGTGGGATCATATTCCTACTTTGTAGAAGTGATGAGAGCTGCACAGAGCCATGGTAATAAACCAGGAGGCTGTAGTCTTAAGTACGCTGAGGCCTTTTCCGTAATGAATAATTATTGTCTGCTCCTGCTCTGTATTGTGTTGGGTGTTAATCCTAACAGATGAGAGCTCAGGTGGACAGAAGGCAGTAAAGAGCGGAGAGACTGTTGCAGGGTTTAGTGTGCTGTGGCCTCAGCTGTAATGAAGCAGGTGGATGCAGCGGAGGTACAGGAGGGAGCTGTAATCTGGAAGGCTGTCTGCTTTATTACACCCCTGTCTTGCCATGAGGGCGCCGCTCACACACACATATGTGAAAAAGAGCAGAGAAACAGAAAGGGAAAGAAAAAGTGAGAGAACAAATCTGTATGTGTGAAGTAGAGAACCAGAGGGTGAGGGAGGGAGGAAGTGGAAGCAATCAGCCTCCTGTTCCTAATCATGTTCTTCTCTCTTTTCCTTTTCACTGAAGCCCTGCTCCCAGCTCTGCAGTTGGACACATTAAGTTGCCTAAATTATTTCATAAGCATCTCGGCCTTCACCACCAGCGAAGGAAGAATGCAAGGGAATGATGTACAAGGCACTGATTAGACCTAATTATGAATCCTGATTAAGGCTTTTAATTAGTCGAGCCAGCACTTCAGCTGGAGAGGGCGGCAGAGATGGAGAAGACAGTGAGAGAGAAGGGGGGTGGGAGAGTGAGGGACGAGAGGAGGGGATGATGGGGGATTTGAAGGCAAGTGGAGGAGGAAGAGTCTGCGCAGAGGACAGAGGTGAGGCAAAAACGTATTGGAATATTAATATATTAATATTGACAATGCTGAACAGTGGTTATATTTAAAAGAACGAGAGAAGAAAAAAAAAGAAAGATAGGTAGGAGTAGGAGTCGAGCCTGATCTGAGACAAAACATTTCAGTCTAAGCTAAAAATGGTTTAGCAAGTTTTACTCTTTTGTGAGCTTCTACTCTGTTTTAAAATAGTTGACACTGACTTATGAAAGATTGCAATCTTTCTCAGTAATACTAGCAGGCAATTACTGGATGGGAGGGTGGGGTGCGTGTGTGCAAGAGGCGTCTCGGTTCAACGTCAAACCCAAATTAATGCCAAATATGATATCACGGTACAGCAATTTTTATGAAACCTTAAAAGCAACCTGAAGCTTAAAGCTACACTACACGTTACTACAGTGGGGCTCCACGCATGTACACTATCTGACAATATGTTATAGCTTCAGCATTGTTCCGCTCTTCCTCGGCATGTGTGCCGGCCCGCTTGAGTGACAAGTTAACGTTACTGCAAGTCAGCAAACAGCCTTATCACCTTCATCCGGCATTTTTCCAATTATGGTGTAGAATCTGCTTCTGCATATTCACTCTTCCACTGCATATTCATTCAGCCTTGTTTATTGATTGGGCAACGTTTGCTTTAATAGAAGACGTTGCTTGTTGTGCATATAGAGCAAGAACAGAACTTTTTTGATTTTTTTTTTTTTCTATGTAAAAGCTATGGTCTAAATTTTGAATAAAAAGTGACACCCCTAACAGAACCAAGATCTCAGAATAACGGCCATTTTTATAACATCTGCAGCTCTCCTCCGTGCTCTCCTGCTGGAGTAAAGTTGGCAGACGTTCCATTTTATTAATCTTGTATGCTGTGTAAAGTCACACTGCATATTTAAATGGACCTTTCCGCTGGACCAGAACCTTCAGCTTTTCTGCTCGTACTGTACAGATCAGTTGAACAGGACTGACCTGGGTGCTCCGACTGAACATAATCAAATAACCTAAAATTAGTGAGAGGAAATTTGGAGCTAAAGCGGCTAATTAGGCTGAATTTGTCCCTCTGGTTTTAGGGGGCATTAAGTTAAACTGTATCTCCAACTCTTTTGAAGCTAAAAAAGAAACATGTTACTACAGAAACACACTATTAGATGTATTGAAAGTAAAAAAAAAGACTATAGACATATTTGTATATATGGTTATTTCTTATAAATGACTATAATGATGACTTTTAATAATGTTAATCTTTGTTTTTTTAGTTTATGAATGCATTTTCCTGTGAAGTTAATTAATACAAAAGCCTATTTCTGCTCCTGGGTCTGTGTAAATTAATGAGCAACTTCAACTGTTAAACCACCACATGCTACAGGAAATTGCAGCTAAATACAAGCAACTCTGCTAATCCCCCAAACAGGGAATAAAAAAACAAACATATTTTCATAAAAGACAGTCTTATCTCAGTCTTCATTTCTCAGATTCTTAATCCATATTAATACTTTTGAATCTGACCCTTCAAGATGCGGTGGTCTCATGGGAGTTTCTCTGTGGAGTGCAGGGACATATGTTAAGTAAGAAAAGCGAATCTGTGCACGGTAATAATACAAAGTGCTGATTTTTCTCTTTGACTTTTGCACCACTGTTTGCATCCATTCTTCAGATCTTCCTCTGCAGGAGAGCCCTGATTTGCCTCTGCGCTGTTGATCTCCACATTTTGACAGATCCTCGTTACAGAAATAACCTCTGAGTTGATACATTCTTCTCCTCTCATCTTCATCCTTTCCTCATTTTCTTGTGCTTTTCCTTTGTTCTGGTTCCCATCTGGCTTTTTTTTTACTCACAGTACTTCATACACTCTGTGTACCTCTCTCTCTTTCTCTCTCTCTCCTCCCTCTACAGTAGACCATTTGGCACAAACCTCATCTCTCCTCTTCTCATCCCTCGCTCTCACCTCAATTTTCAGCTGTTGCATAATTAATTAGCAGCACTGTTCACTATCAATGCAATTACTCCAGAGAATGGAGAAAGGGAGAAAGAGGAGGGAGAGGGGGAAATAAAATGGGAATACACGGCCAAAATGGAGACGCCATGAAAAACATGGAATAAAAAGAAGGAGAGAGAGGAAGGGAGAGTGATTTCAGCCCTTAAAGTGATGAAGTCAATGTGGGCTAAAATCAAAGTGGTAATTTTGACAATGCAAAATCCATTTGGAGGCTCAGGGATCCAGATGGAAACGACGTAGGTTTGGCTGCTGGTATTAAAAATGAACTTCATTTTTCAGACTTCATCTACATATTTATTTGTCTGTATCACAATCAAGGGTTTGTAAAATTACACACCGCACACTGCTGTTTCCTTCTGGGGTCAGTCGTTTAACACGCCGCACAAATAAATGGCCGAACATCTGCATATGCGCAAATCTCCATAGCGGATCCGTCTGAGTCATTGTGAGAGTGTTTGCATGTGTGCGAGTCGAACACCCCGTTTCCAAAATTATTCATACATGTATGTCAACGTTCCCTTTTTTTGATCTTGTTTGAACATGTCCCAGCCTCATTCCACTCCTGATCTAACGCTGATGTTACACATAAGTATCAGTATACTGTGTACTGCGAACTATAACAGCCTGCTAATAAGAATGATGAAACATAAGTGGGTCAAATTTACCGTATGCTTTTCCTTATTCCCTCAGTACTTTAGAGTTTGGATAGGGGACAGTATAACATAATTTACACACACTGGCTTCATTTCAAGCACGCAGAAAGAGCTATTTATTCTCACAGTTATAAATGTTATCGAAACTGCTGCTGAAAGCCGTGATGTCATGAAAAGTTAGGCTTCAAATGAAGTGTCACACATGGCGTGAAGCATGCGTGAAGGTATGCACATTTCTAACAATAAATAATAGACTGTGTGGAAAAGTGTTTTTCTTTTGTCCAGATACATCACTTATACATCTGGCCTGAGATGGGTTTTTTCAGATCGCAGTGACCGACGATTGCAGGTCAAAGCGAGGTGACATATTTGCTAGTGATTGACCCAGATAAGTACAGAAGCGTTTGCAGGAAATGACATTTTTGCTGTTGACTGGTTTATAACAGGCCTGCGAGCTGGTGCACTGTTACAACAAAGAAAACATTTCAGTAAAACGTACACTATCACTCGAAGACGACAGATTATTTATTGTGTCACCAGCACCAGTTTTCCATCCCTGCCTCTGTACAAAAGCAAGAGTGAAAGTGAAAAATGCCACCGAAGACAGTGTCATTCAAGGAGGGAACTTTGATCACTTCCGTGCAAACAGCCTTTAGCAGAGATTTAGTCGAGACACATCATTTACTCTGTGGAAATTAACACAAAGCCAGTGATTTCAAGGATCAATGCCATTTGTCTGTCTTTAATTTGTTAGCCAGACATCATACGATGCTGTTGGGATGCTGGCGTCCAGCATTTCAGCCGTGACTGAGAAATCTGGGGAGTGTGATGCATATGGAGAGGCTCACTATACCAAAACGCCGACAGAAAGAAGACAGCCTCTAGAGTCCGACAACCCATAAATGACAGATGGACTAATACGACTTAATTCCTTCCTCTTGTAATTCTTTGTCCTGTTCTTACCAACGTAATTGCAATTCAAGGACGGATGTATTTCCAGATACAACGCAACTGGTGTCGTGTGCTATTCTCGGCAATCTGCCACATTTCTTTTCCATGCTCACTGTCACGCAGCTTTCAAGTCTATTCGATTCTGTGCCGATACTGATATTCTTTACATTGCAAATAACAAACATTATGTGTTAAAAACTCGTCAAGTAAAGCGAGAGCAACGTACAGAGAAAGCTATTTCAGTGCATCCTGTTTTCCCCTATTCATCTGCAGCACATTCAGCCTCATTTGATTGTAGTTTCTATGGCTTTACTTTCAGACATCCATTACTGAAATAGCAATTCTATGAGCATTAATGAGCAAGTCACACAAAAGGCCACCAAAGTGGAAGGAAAAGCTGTTTTAAACGAATTTATTAAGACAACACACATATGCAGTCATTTGCATGCATACACACGCACACACACATATACACACAGAAATAACCTGGAAGGTATTCCTAATTACAAGCAAATGTATTCATTGATATTGTTGCAGCACTTTATCATCGGAGGATGTGATTTGCATTGAAATGTTTTCTTTTTCTGTTGTGTTAATTGTTTACTGTGGGCTAATTAGAGCCCGCCTGTTATTAACAATGATCACTGCTCTCTGCAGACAGAGGCTACGGTGACAGACCCTGACAGAGGGAGGACAGGAACAAAGGAGACTGACAGGGGAGGGGTGGGGTGTATTGTAGTGGTGTCTCACTGTCAGTATAACACTTTGGCCTTGAATAATATATAAAAACAACTACGGGATTGGATTGACTATATGAAATATTGAATATATGAAATCACTGCACATTTGTGAGACCAAGCATTTTTAGCAATCACTACTTTACAGCATTTATGATCCTCAAGACGCAATGTTAAGGTTATTACATGAAACTCGGGCTCATAAAGACTTACATTCACGATATTACTACTATACAGCAGTGCAGTATGCACTCACCACATAGAACTGCAGAATACCTGTGATAACAAAGTTGTGTCTGTAAATCTCTGTAAACTGTAACCACGTGTCCTTTTAACTATACAGGGACAGAAAGTTTGCTTACAGTGTTAAACAAAAGGCGTGCGGATTGTGTGCTGTTTGTGTGTATTCTCATACAGGCCCATTTGCATGGTTGGCTCTTTCTAAAAGACGTTTTGTGCAGGCTTGTGTCAATCACTGTTAGCTGGAGTGGATGTGTTTGTTAGCGCTTGTCTTTCTCCATCACTGAGTGTCCATCCACATTAGATCCTATGGCAGGATTAACTGGCACTGTTGAAGGTACACAGCGGCCAGGAGTGGTTAGATCTTCATTTACAGCTGGCAGCTGGTGATTTGTTCCTTTGCACATCTCATAGGTGTCTGTGTGTGTGAGACAGAGAGTGTGTGTCTGCATGCATCCATGCATACACACTGATTCAGAGGTAAATGGGGAGTGGAGAGATTGAAACTCAAGCTGATCAACTGTGTGTATCTCACATGTAGGTGTGAGTGTGTGTGTAAGAGAGGCAGAAAATAGATGGAGTGATAGACGGTAAATGGGAGGAGAAGGCTAATCTCTATTGATAAAAGAAGAAAGATCACGGGTGAAGGCTGCTGATGTAAAATTGATCAGTAGAATGCCGACCAGGTCGGTTTCCTAAAAACAAATTAGGCAGGAGACACTCAGGAACGCAACTAACAAATGAAACTTGATAAAACAAACTCTACAGCAGGGCACCTCTACCTTTAAAACGTCAAGACTCAACTGTAAAGTTAAAACTGCACCGAAGACCTGGTCTTCGAAGGACAGGTTACACTTCTGTGATGTTTCTTGACGCATTGAAACGGTTACAACTGCCCTGGTGCTCCTGCATGAGTGTGCATATGCATCTATAAGTGAGAGACACGAAAGGAGAAGCAGGTACGTGTTTGTTTTCAGCCATCTGCCACTTTTACAGCCCCGCAGCAAAAAAACTAAATGACTGCACATGAAAGAAGTATAACAGAATCCGACTCAGTGATGTGGAATATAAATTACACAGTTTGCAGCAGGTGAGCCAATCCATGTTAATTTGGACCTAGTCATGCTTAGCCATGTATGTCCTTCCTCGTCCAAGCTTGCAGTGCCAACTACCCCCAGCACCTGCTTCCTCAGCAATAATTGCATGTAGCAAACACAAGGCTGATAGCAATTGCGAAGAACTAATCTTGAAGATAATTTGCTGTAGAAAAAAAACTGTGTGTAAACTAAATGTCCTGATTTAAAAGCTGGGTAAACTATGTGCGTTTTTCCTTCAGTGGTGCCAATCAGCTTTTTGTCTGTCTCGCTGCCTCCAGCATCCTGGCCCATATGCGTGTCTTGTCTGCAAGCCTGGTCACACAGGTCAGGACCCTGCCAGCCTCAATGTGACACAAGATTGTGTGTGTGTGTGTGTGTGTGAGAGTGGACGTGTGTGCGTGCGTGTGTGTCCATCTGTTACAATCGAGGTGCGTTGTGTGACAGCTCACCCCTGATCCCACCCTCTGTGAGAGAGAATACGTGCGGGTGTGGGTTGCTCTAGTTATACACTACAGATGTAGCGTGTGTTCACATGCGTCTGTCCGTGTGCCCGACCCCCAACCACTAACATCACCACTTTCCTTTCATCACCCCCCCCCCCCCGCCTCCTGTCAGTGTGTTCTGAACCAGATGGGGTGCCAGGGTCACCTCTGACCTCCCCATCTCTCTGTGACTGATGGGACAGCCCAGCCCTGTAACCCCCTATATTGTACCCTGATGGGCATCTGACACGACTCGGGCCCATTCATTAGGACCCCAAGCACCACGCACCTGAGCTTCTTAATAACTCTGCCAATCAGCGTTGTTCTATAGGCAACACATTTTAATACCTCTGCTACTTTATCAGAGGAGTCGAGTCAGTCATTTGTCATCTGGCACCTGAGCTTAATAATAACGCTGACATTCAATGCATTAGGCAATAGAAAGCCAATGACCTGTAGCTAAAGGGTCAATTCACCCAAATTACCAAAAACAAAGAGAAAAAAAACACTTTTTCCTCACTTACCTCCAGTGGTTTGGAGCCATGCTGATCGCTGTGGTTTTACTTGCTGTCTCTGACATTTCTGCGGCTATTCCAACACCACGACAGCGAATCCTGTTTGTATCACTCACAGCACTGAGGGAAAAATAAGATATTTCAGAATGTCTTTCCAGAAAAGGTGTCTCGGGAGGATAATCCACAGGCCGACCTGTCAACAGTTTCACAGGGTCTGTTTATTCAATGAATGGTGAAATTGTGAGGTCTGTAGATTGTCCAGAATAAACCAGACACTACGCGTGGAAAAGAAAGTTGCTTTTGTCGAATTTCATTTCGGCGAGCACCATGAATGAATGAAACTTTATTTGCCTCTTTTGAGTGTAGTCAGAAGTGTATATGAGCTGAGGTGTACATCTATAAAAACTCAGCGCATGAAACTAAAACAACCAGCTAACCAGCAGAAGTAAACCAAAAAAACTAAACACTGCCTTCTTACACTGTCTTCTACAGGCTCACAGCATAGCAGTGTAGTGTAGAGGCACCTTCTGATAGTTTCTGCCATACACAAACGCACTTTAATCAAAGGAATGGATTTCTCTGTGACACTGTGTTCATCTCTGCATTTCCTCACTTCTCATGTCTCTTTGTGTCCTTCATATATGCGTCTCATGAACTCTTGCTGGGAAGTGAGGAGCTGCTATTTTTGTAGTGTAAAGTGTGAGGTGTGCATCAAGGCCATCAGGAGGAGGTGGATGTTTATCTCATGGAATCTGAGGGATTGCCTCACGCTAAGGCTCGGAGACAAATTAGCATACAGATTCAGCCGCGGCTGCTGTAAATCCATTTTTCTCCTTGCAGATCTGTAATAAGCACCTTCTTTGCTTATGAGAACTATTTTTTTCACTTGTGATGATTGCTTTTTCCCCAGTGTGGCAAATACATCTTTGAGTATTATATGATTGGTACAGCATGCTGCAATATTAAGTGTAATGTGTTTTTTTTGTTGGGGGATGATACTTATCAGTGTATTGAGTAAGACTGAAATCATATGGTTGCGTGGACCCACTGGCTGGCCAATATCTTTAGGGCAGAGGTGATAAGCCAAAACTGTTATTTCCTCCAAAATGCCAACAAGGGTTAAAGAGGTCAATCTGCTTCCCCAACAGACAAAAAAAAGATTATCTCTGATTTCTGAGAATGACATAACATTTTCAACCCATTACAAAAGTGCACATTTTTAATGTGGCAATATCCAGTACACAAGCTGAGGTTTAATTATCTTGCACAGACGCAACAACATTACAGGGAAGAGAAACACAGAAATGAACACAAGCAGACAAGATGGGACAAAATGCAAGTGGCATATAGTGTGTGGGAAGCAGCGAATGTACGGCCATGTCACAGACGATAAAAATATCTGAAGCCATTTCTGTTATGTGAAGTTAGAAAAATCTACTTTGGATTTGTCTTATTTTCAAAAACAGAGGTTACAAATCACGTTTTGAAGTTGACTGAGAGCAGGGAGAGGGAAATCTAAATGAAAACATTCCACAAAGCTATTTGCCATCTGCAATCCGTATCCTTTGGGAAAATGTGCATATGCAACAGTGAAATAACTGAGGAAAAAACCATTTGGGGCTTTAAAGGTCAAATGTTGCCTGTGAAGCACTGTCCCTACTCAAATGAGGCCCCTGGGGCCATGTTTTGAAGTGAGCGTTTAAAATGAGTACAGTGAATAGCACAAGCAGTCATCTCTCACATTCGGAAGGTTACATTATTTAAAAAAGGGCACTCTGTCCCTGAATGAAGGGCTTTCAAGGCTGCATGTCACATACGATACAGTACCTCTGCATTTAGCCAAAGTGCAGGAGCACAACGGTGGCGCTGGCTCAACCTGCAGGTGTCGTTTCAGGATGCCCTTCCACAGGTACACTTTGGTGTTGACCTTTACATTTTAATATCAGTAACAAATTCATCAAACATTTTCTACTCATTAGAAGTCGACCGATTCTTCAAAATGTGAAATGCAAATGTAAGAAACCAAAATGTGCCTCCAGTCTGACTGTAACATGCTGTTTGGATGTGACTGGAGCTTCCAGAAACCCTTCACGGATTATTGATTTTATGACAGAAATGCTAATCGGACTTCTTTCAACAATTTCTCTCATTACAGTAACATTTCAGCTACTTTACTGTGTTACTGTCTTAAAAGAATTTCACATCTGCAGCTTAATTCGATTATTTCAATGTTTTGCCTTATTTGCACTAGTGAACTGGGAGATATCTATTCAGTGTTTTACTCTAATTTAATCCCAGGGATAAAGTGTGAAGAGGACAGAAACATAACCAGTTTCGATGCTGAGAAGGTTGAGCTTTCATTAGGAATTTCTTCTAAAAATCCTTAAATCACTGAGATTCACATTGGTCAGATGGCAAAATATGATAATTCATGGCAGGATCCTACAGATTACAGACATGGCAGATTCATACAGGATTAAGCTTGTTCAATTATTACAAATCCCAGTATAACCTCAGGTGATACAAATCCTGTGCAAAAAGCATTTTATTATGATGCTAAACAGGCAACTTATTCCAAACAAATTAGTTGGAATGCCATGCAAATTTTTTTTTAACTACAGTCATAATTAACTTTTATTCAGGTTGTGTTAAATGACTGCAACTCTAATCTCACAATCAAACGCCTTCGGTGCTGCAAGAAAATCGTTGCCTTGGTAACAATCAACATCATTGTCTGATTTGGGTCTGAAGACTTGACTTTGAGAAAACGTCTGAATGATGAAAAGGTTAGAAAGCAGCGGTGTGGAAAAGACATGATGAGTCAGTAATGAGGTTAATGAGTGACAAAATGCGACGTCTGTACCACACACAGTCTTCTACGCGTTTTATTACGTTTTCGATTCAGATAAGTAACTTTTTTTTTCCCTTTTCGCTTGGTGTGAGAGGAACACGCGATTAAAACAGACGGTGGCTGCTCCCGCTGTACAACTTTGGATGACCTCAACAACATGTCTCACTCAATATTCCAATGGCTGTAAGCACTGTTAGATAGCGCTGCATTGATTTGTAAATGCTGTTTGTATGCACAGAAAGCACTTACAAATGGTGGATAGGAAGGGCTGACTGCCTCTGGCCAATTAATTAGTCGGTGTCACACATGTCATCAGTCGTAACATACAAACTGACTTACAAACTCTATGGCCCCATGTAATGGAGTAAATGTTAACATGCCAAAATGCTAAACTAAGGTGTCATGGAGCTGGATTACCAATCCATAGCCACTGATTAGCAAACCATGTGCCTGCCTGCCCAGAATTACAAGGCCCTTTGCAGGAGCAGGCACAGCGAAAACAAAAAGTACCAGATATTGTAATGATTTGTTGTATTCATCAGTGATGATAAACTATCTGAAGTCTACGGTATATGAACATTTAGTCATCAATGATTTAAAAGTAGCATTTGCATGATTAGATTTGTCTGAATTCTCAAAGGTTTTCTTGATTAATATCTCAATTTCTCTGAAAGCAAACTCGTTGGTGTTCTACATTAGTGTGTTTTTAAATATGTGTGTTTAAATATGAAAAAACACATTGCTACTTTGCTGAGGGGAGAATGCATTATTCGGTAGAACCGACTGTGGGTGCAGAGTAATACATCCTCTGTTATTTCAGCATTTCTATTATTTCAGCCTAGAATATGCGCTGGTAAAACCGTTTGATTAAGAGATCTCTCAGAAATAAAGTTAGAGTGTGTACATAGAGCTTATAAGGACACCGTTGATGAGCACATAGCATTATATACATCTCTAAAACCACACTGGACTGTATGTACTCCTGCAGGAGAACATCCAGTTATGGGCAGTGAGGCATCACTGGTTGCACTGGGTTTGTCAGTCTGTGTGAGCAGTTTAACTATCTTAAGCTATTCACACATAAAGGCCATACATGGCCTCCGGTGCCTCTTTAAGACAGAGAACATATAGTTGTTCACATAAACTACTACATGCATTAGCATTTACCTGCAAAGCACTGCTGTGCTCTTGTCAAGCTGTTCATTTATGTTTTCATCACTGCATCACTGCCAAATAAGAGCAATTTGAAAAACAACCAAAGAGAGGGCCAATCAACAGATGCTATTTATTATGATGACAGAGGACTGGAAGAAAGGATTCTTACTGTGCTTTTGCGAAAGGACAACAGTCTGCGTGTTTGGTGGTGCATTGGTCGAAGGCAAAAAATAATGGTTTAACAAAAAAAAGTAAGAGGTGTACACCTGTCTGTTTTCAAGCCAGCTTACTGATAACGAGGTATTGTCGACAAACAAAGCAAACTTTCCTGCAGCAGTTTGGAAAAAGCAAACAGCAAACCGTAGGTGTGAGATTACCTTTATTGTTTATTCCACAAAGAACAAACTCTGACAGCAAACATTTCTGTTCCGGATACCCTCCTCGCCGAACACAATGGAAGAAATATTTATTTATGTAGCCAATGCAATTTCCAAGTTAGGTGTGGCTTGTGGCTCAAGAGCAAAAAGCTGCTCATACCGATGATACAGCCTGTAGTCAGTGAGATGGAGCAGCAGCCGCAGTGGACAATGACCTGACTCATTGTTTGGATTCTAAAGACTTGCTATGGGAAATGTCCACTCCCTGCTTCTTCCCATTCTGTGGCCTTAAAATCATTGTTTGTCGGCATTAGTCATCCTCTCGCGCCCTTTCCCCCTGCACCCATACCTTCCCTTGGTCGCCTCGTTCACCATCTCAGCATGTCTGTCTGTGTTCTCCCAGGCGACCCCTCCCGATCCCAATCAAAGGTATAGCTCTTGAACTGGCTTCAGGGGTAAAAGACTAAGAAAATGTAATGTATCTGTTTCTACCCAGGCAGCCAGTGGGAACAAATATTGACATGTAATTCTTTTTTTCCTCTCCCCTCTCTGTCTGTGGCCAAACCTTCACTTCCATTACAGCTGTGAGGGAGAGTGGGAGTGAGAGTCGGTGTCACCGGGGAGACCGACGAGAATGATATATATTTTTTTGTGTTCCTTTCTCCCGTTTCTGCCCGCTCCTTCTTTCCCGTCCGAGCTCTTTCTTGTCCGAGGCTGCCCAGCTTGCGCTCGTGTAGTGTTGTCGATCTCTGCGGTGAGAAAGCGAAGCCCTTTCCAACAAGGTAAATAACCATTAGCGGGTGAGTGAGTGGGAAAGAGGGAGATGGCAAGGGCAGGAGAATGAAACACACAGAGGGAGAAAGACAGGGGGAAGAGATGAAACTTGGAGAAGGTCATTTGTTGCTTTTTCAATATCCTCAAGCCCCCCTTGTCCCACCTTTTATTTTATCCTAGTGCCTATTTGTCTTTGCCCGAATTGTGTCTTGACTGCAGCGAGACAGCGAGGGCCTTTTACTATTCACGACTTGTAATATAAGAACACAATGGCTGCTCCTCACAAGGTTGCAAGATTTCTCATTACATCTCTTTATTTATCTTGCTGGCACAGAGACACAGACAGAGGGACAAGGAGACAAAAAAAAGACACAGAGTGATGCGAAATGAAGGGGAAAATAAGTGATTTCTTTTATTATTTAAGCACAATATCCTGTTCTAGCAGGCGTAGTATGTTGCTGTGGGTGGCAGTGATGTAACATATCCAAGGCCTAAGCCCGGCTGGCGCTCCGCTCTGCCTATCACACATTGGACACATATTATTGATCACAGATGCTGCTCGTTGCCTTGGTTGCTTTAACTCAGTCTGCCCTCTGTCTTGCCGTCTGCCTTGCTTCCTCATTGTGTCTGCATCTTCTCCCATTTCTTCTCCCCTTCATCCTTCTGCCTTTCCTAAGCGCCCCACTCCTCATCTTCCTCCATCTGCCACCCCTTTCTGCACCTCCTTCTGCTTCTGCTACCATCTCCCTCTCTTCGTCTACAGCAGCTCTCTCTCTCTCTCGTCAGACTTCCCTCTCTCCTCCCTCCTCCCCTCGCCTCCCCAAGTGTCCTTAGGAGACACTTGTAGACGAGGCAGGGGCTCATATACTTGGAGGTTATGAAGGAGAAACAGTGAATCAAGTTTCGGGGCTGTCCAAGTGTTTGCTCGGCATCGAAGCACCCTCGCTCGTTTGTGGATTTCATGAATAATTGATTAAATAATGGAAAATGTAATGAGGGAGATGTTTTAAAATTCTAATTCAAATCAAACAACTAGCCGTGGCATTCGCCCGCTCTTCAATAAGCAGATCTTTCCAGTGATTGGCTAAAGGACAGGGCTGTGCGACTACAGTGTTCATTGAGGCATGGAGGCACAACATTAATTTGTGGATATTCTGTGGGAGTGGGCGGGGGGGGGGGCGCAAACACACAGGTGAGTTTGTGTGTGCACAAAACTTGGCCAAGTTCAAGCAAGTCAGCCTAAAAATTTGTGTATACTATGCTTCTGGACTATAGGTCTCCCAGGATCATGATGCATGTGTTAGTGCAAGAGCATGCAAGGAATAATGTAGCTGTGCTCCGTCTAACAAATGTCTCTTCATACACCGCCTCAATGTGAAAAGAGTCTGCATGTGCTCTCATGTGCCAGTCTGTGCCGTGCATGTCCATTAATGTCGTGCTCCAGTGGCAGGGAGTGCGGGACGTGACGGATCAGACGCTGGAAAAGAAGCCAGATTAGGAAGCCGCACTGTATGGAAAATGCGCATCACACCCATGTTCACTCAGTCTCCCTGCAGCGCCATCCTTCACTCTACTGCACTGCTTCCTTCCTTTATTCTCCCCTCACTCTTTTGCCACTTACTTTTCCACCCCTTCCTCTCCCCCTCCACCTCTTCCCCCTTCCTCTGTCTTTCCCTGTTTCTTTCCCTCTCCATCACTCACTCCATAATTTCACCTCTGCTGTGAATCACTACTCGACTCTCTTTTGCTCAGACCTTTCGGTCCCTCTCTCCAACGCTGCCATGGCACAGTGCAGGGATCATTAGTGACTTAATGGAGGTAGCCATTTTCTGCAGAGGGGAATAACAATGGCAATGAGCAGTATCCACTACTCCTCTGCCCTCCCCTTCCTTTCTATCCTTCCCTTTTTCCCCCTTTTTCTATCTTGTTGACTATGCTTCCTCACCCTCTCTACTCCTGTGACGGTGACACTGAGTGCCGTGTGCACCCTGTGTAAGAGTGGTCCTCCTGTCTCATTTACACTGATATTGGACTGGGAATCAGGTATGTATGTATATGTGTGTGTGTGTGTGTGTGTGTGTGTGTGTGTGTATGTGTGTGTGAATGTGTGTGTGTGTGTGTGTGTGTGTGTATGTGTGTGTGAATGTGTGTGTGTGTGTGTGTGTGTGTGTGTATGTGTGTGAATGTGTGTAAGCATCCCACCTGCATTTGTTCTTACCGATGTGTCACACCACACTGCGCTTATGCAGTTATTTGGCAGTGGATGGTCGCCATGTCAAAATACGCACACACGCACGCACGCGCGCACACACACACACACACACACACACACTCATGCACAATATTTCCAGTTCATATTTCTTCATCTGAGCAACTCTGACAGTTTATTTTGGGTGATATTGTTGCATAGAGAAGGGGAGAAGGATGGTGTTTCAGTGACATACTGTAGCTCGGGCTTTAAGGGAAAGAGTGTAATGTAATAAAGTCCCACATAGTCCTATATACACACACATGTGCATAAATAGATGCACCACCGACAAACAGACACACTCCAGGGCTGCTTGACGTCAGCATTTTCAAAAAGCGATCCCAAAAATATAAGATTTGAAGACTTTCCAACCGGCCCTGAACAAAGTTTAAGGGTCATTCTAACAAAATCCAGAAAGTTATGGTTATTTACATTTCACAAAGCAAGAATGTTGAGGATATATGTGGAACTTCAGGCAACTTTAATGGATCATATATACAAACAATGAGTAAGTCTTTCGATATACAGTAGTGGTAGCACCACCAAATTCCCAAAACAACATCTATTATGACATATAAGTGAAATTACTGTATCATGTCCTTGTTTTTTTTTATGCTTCCCGGTTACCACATGATCCTGTGACATTTTCATTGCTACTCCAGTTCTGTAATGAGTAATTATTTCTCAAGGTAACTTGAGGTTAGCACAGCTTGTTGTGAAGGTCTAAACATAATAGGAGACAACTGCAAAGGTTAAAGTGTGCTATTGTAGGTCTATCGATTGCTTACAGTAAATTTCGCACTATTTTAAAAAATGAGACTAAACAATTGGGATATAATGGGTTTGAAACTGAGACTGAAACTGCAACACACACATCTATGGTTTTGTGTTGCGATTCCAGAGACACTCAAACTCTTTACAATATCCTAGTCTGATATTTCTTGTTCTAAGAGGTCCCGTCACCTGCCTTTGTACCTGGGTTTTACCTTAAGAATGTAACATTGTGTCCACAGTAGTTTTAGCAATCAGCTGCTGCACCAAGGTCATCCATGTTGTGAGGCTTTCAGGGACAGCATAGTGTGTAGAAAGTCCATGTTTCTACATGGAGCCCCAACTCCCCAAAAGCAAAAAAAACAAAACAAAAGTTGAGGACTGAACCGAACCATGAATTTGGTAAATGTTTACACCCTGAGTGAACATAAAATGATTTATCATGTTGAAACAACTGTAACATGTTAAACATCAGGTGACTGCTAAAGACTAGAGTCCCTCTAGAGCAGGGGTGCCCAATACGTCGACCGCAAAGCTAGTGCAGGTAGATCACGTGCTTTTGAAAAAAATCTGACGTACAGTGCGCATGTTAGGAGAGATCACGTGCATCAAGTGAAATGTTGCGCTTGATTTACTCGCATCACAATTTGCAGCACTGTTTCACTTTAACTCGTCTGCAGCTGAGGATGAGGTACGACATTACAGGTTGACAGTCAGCTGAAGTCGCCTGCCCTCGGTCCGTTTTGGAATTTACTCACAGATGAGAGGTAACATGACGAAATGTGCTGCCCCCTTCACTGCAGTACTAAGCTCTACTTATTTATGCTACTCAGCATTTTCACGCATGAATTAAGTCCAAATACAGTTGAACCGCGATGATGATCATCTGGGAGCCTGCTTGAGGCTGACTGCTGTGCAACCCTGGCTAACTCCATTCAATGCAAGTGATCAGAGAATCGCCATAAATGTATTGAATTGTATTGTGTAGCTCGCAAGTCAAAAAAGTGTGGAAACCCTGATCTAGAGCAATGAACAAAACACACTGCAGTTTAAGGATTGGGTTGGGTTTGTATGTAAAAAAGTAGACAAAGGAATTTATGCAAGTGAGGGTTATAACATACAGAGAAACGCTACATATATAAACAGTAAATCTGCTTCATATATGACAAATTAAAGGGAAAACTCAACAAATAAGTATTAACCAGTACCTTTGCTATTATTTATGTAAAAGCACAGATGGTAAGTATCTCAGCGCATCCACTCAAGTACACTTTTGATGTACTTGTACTTTACTGGACTTAAACAATGACATATTATTATTGATCAACCACCTGTCGGTATGTGAAGTGGTTAATATCAGCTCTCCCTCTACCACGTGCAGGTTTTGCTCCACAAAAAGCCTCAATAGTAACAAAAACCTTGGTAGGATTTTTTCAGTTTACAGCATAAATGTGAAATGAGTTTAGTTTCAATGGTTGTGTAGCCCCTAGCATTTGTGTGTGTGTGCGTGTTTTAATATTACCAAAGGTACAAATTAAATTAATGTTGGAAGATATTTCAAATGAAATTCTCAGAAATAAGTTTCTTGTGATGCCCTCTTTCAATCTGTAGACGATTTAAACTCAACAAGGCCTGGAGATTTTGGATTTCTGCAGAAAGCTTATTTATGAGGCACATGTGGAACAAATCTGGACCAGACTGGTACATTCACATATTCATTGTATACTAAATACTGTTTAAAACACACTGTTAGCTTAATACTTGCTTACTTCTTAAAGCAGTTTTTTAAATTCAGCTCGAGTAAACACTTTGAGTAGCGGAGTACCATTTAAAGTAAGCACAGAACTCGTTAGTTTACTTAAGTATTGACTTTTTAAAGTCACTCTTGAAAAAAAGATAACACTGTTACAAGTAAAAATCAAGCACTGAACATTCTGCTTGTGTGTGAGCACTAAAGTATCACTATCGTCTTTAGCAAAATGTGAAGTTGAAAAAATAAAAGTATCTGTTTGGCAGAGTAGCCATTTAAGAGGACTATATAATAATCAAACACATTTTACAGGTTTATTATGTGTACTGTATTTGAAATCCCTACCAGTGAATATAACAGGTAGCATGAAACACTGTTTACATATACTGCATGCGGTATATGTTAATCTTATGCTATGATTCATCCACCGCATCTCGAGCCAACACAACACATTTTGGAGATTTTGGCATAACTTTGACAGTCCCCTCTACATATGTGAGAATATCTTCTGAAAACAATGTTTTTCGTCACTCCAGCCCAACACTGAAGCTGCTCTGAAACCGAACAACACCTTACTAAAATTTATTTTTATTATTATGTTATGTTTGACTTGCCTTTAATTTGTCGCCCACCTGTACGTACACTAATCATTGTGCACACTGATATACACTGAGCACCCAGTCAAAAATAGCTGGCATTAAACTTTCATTATATAGATTTGGCTCATTAATATGAATGAGGTCTGCTGTGTGTTTGCTGCAGTCCATCTGTGAGAAGATTCACAGAGATCTTGCACACAAACAAACACACACAAACACACACACGTATCACGCAGGTTTACTGACTTAGCCCACATTTGTGCACAAGTACACAACCATATAGAGACACAAGCATAAGCACACACACATACACACACACACGTTAGCACAGTGTGTCTGGCCTGACAAACTGCTACCACCCACCTCACATCCCTTTATTTACCCAGTGTTGTGCCCTGTGTCCCTCCACCTCTCTCCGTCCTGTCTTTTTCTTCCTCTCTTTTGATACAAGCCTACCCTGCAGTTACACCTCCTCCCCTACCGCTGCCTGCTGCCACAAATCACAGCAGCAGAAAGACTGAATGGACAGAGGGAGATGGTGAAAAAGAGAGAAACTGAAAATGTTAAAGGCAAGGGAGGCGTTAGTGGGGGTCTCAAACAGCAACAAAAGACCAGTGGGCATCCATCTCAGGCCTATCTGTTGACACAGGGCCACTGAATGAGCAGCCAGCTGGCTGGATCAACATGGATGGAAAAATAGTAGCCAGAGCGGGAACAACAGCCACAGCAGTAACAGCTATGACAACAGTTGCTCCAACAAAAAAACGACAAATATATACAACCAAGACATCTGCAAAAAAAAAAAAAAGCAGAGACCACCAATAAGTGCATGCAACATCAAGGCTAGCAATCACAACAATAAAAGCATCCAACAGGAGCAGGAATCGCACCTGCTGTGACAACTAAAACTTCAGCAATAACAACCACCTACACAACAGAAATACTAGCAGGAAAATACCGACAAAAATAACACACGACCACAACCGCAGTAAGAAAACCATCTCCAACCTTCAGCACCACCTCCAACAACTGCAGTGTCTGCTGCAACAATTATTATTTTTGCTCTCACTCCGGGTTTTGTCACTTTGTTATTTTTTTCTCCTCATTTTTCCATTCTACTTCTTCGTTTCTCTCTCTCTCAAATCGCTCTCTCATCCATTTTGCAGCTGCTGTGGTGTGAACATCTGAAAGCCCTAAATCCAAAATTTGCACAAGGGGGCAAACAGCACCCCATCATTTCTCTGCTGCACCCGTTCATCTTCCCCTCTCCATCTCGCCTCTTCGCTTCTCTCCACACAGCCATCAACCACCAGCAATCAACCAAGATCTTCGGTGAGTACAGAGAGGGAGGGAGCAGAGAGCATGAGGAGGAGGAGGAGGAGAGAGGGAGGAAGATTAAGGAAACAGATGGAAGAGTGCAGCTGCTTGACATTTAAGGCTAGAACTGACTGGACTTGTTGGGTCCTGATGGCACTGGCGTTGATGTGATTCAGGATTATTTCACATTTACGCCTGGTCACTCTCACTGTAAGTTTGAGAACACTGTTAATCTGCAGCATTTCTGAAATATCAATATTCACAGTTCACAGCAGATTCTCTGTTTGCTCATTTAATATTAAAGGTGGGAAAATGTAAGTTGCTGGTGAAAGTATGACTTCGAAGTGGAGCTTAGGCTGGTGATACCAGTACCGGGATCGACAGCATCTGTTGATGATTGTGCAAACTGTGGCCACAGGGGTTAAATTAAAAAGTGATTTTCATAGTTGTAGTGCTGTCAGACAATGTGTACTCCCTGTTCTTTTCATGTTTTCAGCATTTCATCAGCAATATTAACATTACTTAAATTATTTTTAATCTTTTTTTTAGTGTTTAATTTCACTGATGTTGGCCATCTGTGAGCAGCACCGCAAACCAATACCCTTCAGACAGGAATTTTCCTTTTTCAGTCTAGCTGGGCCAAAAAATTTCTAAGCTGACAGTGCCGGTGAAGATGGAAGAGGGTGAGCAATGATGGAGCAAACACAAATCAGCGAAGGAGTGAGGAGGTGCAGAGGGGAATGAAGAGGGAAGAGTGCGATAAGGGTGCTGAGGGAAGCAGAGAAGGCCGGAGTAACGAGAACTGACGAGAGTTGATCTCTATTGATCACCACAGACAGCTTCATTATCAGCACTTACTGGACACATGGTGAATTCACAACCACTTCCTCCTGTGTGTGGGTGGCTGTGTGTATGTGCACCTTAGAGCGCATGTGTCTGTGCCTCTAAAATCCACTGTCTAGACGAGGAACAACTTAGTTTAAAGGGGAAAACTACTGAATGAAGGCACTATTTTTAGACCAGATTACTGTAATCCCATTATATTGATTTTTCGTCCTAACCCTGTTTATTTTGCGTTGCTATGATGATAAGTACCGCAGTGTGTCTATGTTCAACTCATGTATCCCTGCAATCTTCCTCAACAGTTAGAGTGAGCCTTTTCACCATCACTACATTCATGAATTAATGACAATGGCTGCTCAGACCTCTCTCTGAGAGCTGGAGAAAGTACTGAATGATAAAGGTGGACTGTGAGGGAATGAAAGGAGGAAGGGATGAACAAGAAACAAAATGGCGTTTTGTAAGAAATTCAACAGCAAGGTCTCCCTCTGCTGAATGCATTTATTTTACTATTATTACAGTTTTTGTAGGTCAATATCAATATTAGTACAGAAAATATATTGTTCCATGTCTTTTGATTTAACCTTCATACTAGAAAGATGACAATGACAACTATTACTCTTTGCTTTTTTGTATTTTTAGCTAAACTCTAATTTCACTGTTGTGATACTATTAAACATATAATAATATGGATAGCCAAGCTAACGCTGTTAATTACTGCATGCAAATGAGACAGCGATGAGGTTGTCAACAGCAAAGTAACATTACCCTTTGTACAGTTGCTCTCAAAATATTCAACCCTATTGCAAATTAGGTGCATTGGCAACACATACAAACTTTCAGCTGTTTGCAATGCACAACTCAAACAAAAACATATGAAATTTTGCATGCACGCTTTTGCTGTTATCATGTGCTGCAAACGTGATGCATAACCGGACAGCAGCTTCTGGCAACGTTCCTGAGGAATCTCTTCTCTTAACTTTTATGGTAATTCCTGTGACTATTTTCCAATTTTTAAAATTTATTTTATTTCTAATATGCATTCAGACATGACACTCAGCAAAAATAAAAAATATATGTAAAATATGTAAGAGACAAATGTTATGAGAGAATATTTTGATGAAGTCATAGTTACTATTGCAGACAATGTTTTAATTTGATATAGTGGTAGATCTAAATATACTATTTCTTCCGGAGACAGTAATATAATGAGTAAAGTAACATATTACTCTTCATTCTGAGTAATGAGTGAAGGAATATTATTACTTCAAAGAGTAATAATAAAACAGTAAAAGTATTATTCTTTCTGAGTAAGTTGCCCAACAACACTCCATGTCAACATGTGCCACACGTACCTCTGTTACCAAAGGGAAACATAATAAGACGTTTTGTTTAAACGTGCAAATTAGAAGTTATAACACAAAATAAGCTGTTATATTCCAGATCTGATCTGATTCTGTCTCAGACGTCTATTGTTGGATTGAAAAAAGGTGACATTTTAAATGATAAATAAGTAAAACTATGTGAAAATATGATGCATTATAATGTAATTATAATGTACAATTTGTCTATGTAGCCTTCAAAGCTGGAGTGGTGCTCAGTCAATGGATTTTTGTCCACTGGTGGGCCAATCAGAAGAGCGTGGGATCAAAGTGTTTCAGATGAAGGATGAACAAAGGTACTGCACAAAGGCTCACTGTAAGAAAAATAATCAGTGGAACATTGTGTATAATATGGTCTTTTTAAGTGGTCTTTCAGCTAAAGTGCGGGTGATATAGCCTCACAATTGTATCACAACATTTCAAGGAAATCTGCGATAATGATATTTATGAAGCTAAAGAAAACATATTATTTTTGTAGGCAGCATCATGAAGGGTGTTTCCATCCTTCTCTTCCACTGAACTACTGTCCTTGACTGAGTTTACATGCACTTAAGTAACCAGGTTACTGAAAGATCGCAGCATTCTTGAGTAGTCGGGGAACAGAGTTTATACGTGCTTTCTGACTTTTTAGTTTTTGCTGTGTTTGTTTGTGCAGCTGCAGAAAGACAGAGCAGGGGTATAGAGGTAAAAAACGAGTGGAGAGAAACACAGGTCGTACACAATGCAAGCTAACTGGTGGAAAGTTTAGATTTCGATGAGGCACTTTTGTGTTAGTTTCATTTTCAGTCAGTCATACTTTAGGTGGACTATGACACGAAACAAAGTGACCTAATTCCATAACAACCTGTCATGCCTCCACTCTCCCTGACGCGCTGCTCTAGCTACTGAGCTCGTGTCGTCGTTCTGCACACTAGGGAACAGAAATGCCTCATACATAATTGCATCATTGACACATTTTTATCATGCAAAAATGAATACTGGTATTATCAGTATAGTTCAGTATTTCCGTAAATAGCTTTACTGTATTTCTTGCCAAGAGACAAAAGAGCAAATTAACCATTCTATGGTGAAAGTGAAACTCTACCCAGGAGCCACTTAGCTTTGTATTTAGACTGAAACCGTTTCCTGGCTGGGTGTCCTGGATTAAACAGAAGAGATATAACAAGTTAAGTAATGAGCTTTAGAGGTGCTGATGGCAGGATGTTTACTTGTGGCCAAGGTCGGGTTACTTGTTTCCAGTCTTTATGCTAAGCTGAACTAAAACGCACTACACGGCTGCTGGCCAGCTACATTTTCACTGAACAAACACTGATCTGCTCATCTAACTTTCTGAACCAACGAGGTTTTGAAATACTGTGATGAACAAATGAAATAAAATGTGATTTAATATCCTCAACTGATTAAAACCAGCTTCCCCTTTCACCAGCAACAACATTAGCCTAAAATGAAATATGGCTCAGATAGTAATGAATTAGTTAAAACAACTTACATATGAATTTGTAAATGTAAATAATATTAATTTCATAACCTAATAGTTTAACACCAACATGATCATACTGCTTGTACAATGAGTACCCCTGATGCTTTCAGCACATTTCTGCTGCTAAAAACAGTATTTTACTAAATGTAGAAACACCTATTTGATTATTCAATAAGATCATCAATAGAAATTAACATGCAAAGTTGATTATTTGCCCTCATAAATGTGAAAATTTTATGCTTTTCTACATTTCTATCTCTTTTTTAAATTACTGATCATTTGTGTTTTAGACCATTAATCTGACAAAACACACACAAAAGAAAACTATTTAGGCTCTGAAAACTTGTTATTAGCATTTCACACTCTTTTCTTATGATTCGGCACCAAATAATTAATCCTAAAATAGTCAGCAGCATAATACATAATGAAAATGATAGGCCCTTTTCACAGCACACATTTTGACATAGTAGAAAGGGCACGTCTACCACTACCAACATTAACAATACCTCTGTTCTATTCAGGGGTCCCAGTAAACCATGACAGTGAGCCAACATGCACAGTACTAGGATTTTGAAAGTAACGCAGCTAAATTAAACTCAGCCATAATTCACTTTCTTATTTACACCTATGCTGTTCCTACTGTGACATGTCAACGTGTCTTTCATGGAAAAAGGCCATTTGTTAGTCACAGCCAGTCTAATACTTAAGTAAAAACGAGGCCTTGTCCGAGCATTATATTATTTTTTTTTTGTGACAGATCTAAATAGCTGATGCTGAAGACAAATTTTAGTAAAGAACGTATGTAATCAAGCATCTGCTAAACCAAATATGTGATAGGTAGTACAAGGCCAATGGATGACTACTGAGAGAACTGAAAGATGTGTCAGTGAAGGCAACGTGACCTGTATTAGCTCTGTGTCTGGGTTTATGGGTTCCTCTGATCAGTTTTACTGCACTGAAACTTTGTCCACTCCACATCCACCCAGCTGCATCAGGGAGGGCACCATCTCACTGCACTGCACATTCAACAGGATACCGCAGGTTACATGGCAGAAGGAAGGGAAGGGAAACAGGGTATAATGCATGTACACTTCAAATCTTCTTTCTTTCCCTTTTAGCGTCCCTCCCTCCCTCCCCCTCCCCACACGCCCTCTGCTTCATATCTTCCTTTCATTACCTGGAGAGGAAGCGGCGGAGGAGAGGAGGAGGAGGGAGGGGTTGAGATTGAAGGTAGTTAGTGGTTGCTGAAGTTAGAGGTGTATGTGTGTGCAGGGGGGTGGAGTGGGGAGAGAAGGGAAGAAAGAATGAGCAAAGGTTGGTGAGGCGTTGCCTTGGCAACGGGGAGCAAGGCCCTCGTTAGCCCAGCAGGTGCTAATAGAGATAACGAGGGGGTGTCGAGGGGGAGCAGGCAAGACCAGAAACCCCATTTACACCACTTTACGTCTCCCAGCATCCTTTGCTGCCGTTTTCTGCTCTTCCTCCTTTGCTTCAGCCTCCGTCTCCTTCCCCTTTCTCCTCTTCTTTCTTTCCTAGTCCGTCTCATACTCTCCTTATTTCTTATTCTCCTCTTTTTTTTTTTTTTCCAGCTACTCCACTTTAACCATCTCTTTCCATTTCAGCTGCACCGGTTGCACTCATTTCAACAACTACCGGCCCCATTTCTCCTCTCTTTCTCGCCGTCTCTCCATCTCCACTTTTCTTCTCCGATCCATTTTTGTCTCCCTCTTTAAACCTCGTCCTGTTCTCCACCCCCCCTCCCCATCCTGTCCTCCATCCATCCTTATAGTACTTCAAGATGGATAGAAAATAAAGTCCTCCAATTGCTCTCTAGATGAAAAAAAGGCAGAGAAAGAGAGAATGAGAGAGAGGAAGAGAGAGAGAGAAGGAAATAAAAGCTGAGGGCAAAGGAGAGAAAGCAAAAAAGAGGGAAGAAAGAAGAAGGAGACACAGAGGGAGGACATTCAAATCAATACTTGTGTTTGTCAGGTTGTATTTTTCTGCAGTCTCGTGTTTAGTCCTCCCCCCCCGACTATTTTTTCCCTGTATCTCTCTCGCCAAACACACACACTCCTGCTCTGGCCATGAACCCAGCAGCCGCTACCATTTCAGGTTGTTTTCTCCTGCTCAAAGCGCTTTCTCTTTCAGCTGCCCTGGCCATTTTGCCGTCTCTGACAAAACCTCTCCATGAGGCTTTCAGCAAAAGGACAGATCTTACACCGTCGTTTCATGCATTTTCGAGTTCATACAACCTGATGCTAATTAAAATACAAGTGCTCAAGGCCTGGCCACTTATCAGCACAAAGAAAACACAGGGACTCTTCTCAGCCACTCCACATCAATGCAGCCAGACGTGTTCAAATGTGAGGTGCTCTGCCACAATGCAATCGCGCGGTGCTGTCGAACCAGATAGAATATACATTTTTCAGATGTTCCCAAGGTCAGCTACTCTATTAAGAGATGAATGCATAAAGAGAAAACTCATTTCTGTGTCACCAGTAAATCATTAGCTCTGGAGCTACCTGTACCACTTTAGCATAAATTATTGCAATATAGCAGGATGGAAGAAAGTGAGGAGACTGATCTTGTAGTAATTCAGTTTGTCTGATGCAGATTGCACACGCAGGGCAGACAGGACGGCCTAAAGTGCACCCGCACCTTCACCCAAATGAAAATCTAGCCCTTGCTCTACTTTGAATGCAACTCCAGTAGAAGAAGCTTCCTCCATATACATTCAAAGACAGACTCAGTGCAAACCATTCCCAATTGCTACATACTCATCCCCACCTGTTAGTGTAGCTGTCAAGTCTGTTTTTATCTGTGAAACCCACTGTCTGTGTCTTAGCTGGCATCTCACGGCCATGAAATGAAAATCTCCTGGATCGTCATGCTACCAAACTAAATAAAAAAAGTGCTCCTGCCTCAGTGATGGAGCAAGGTTCCCGGCTTCGGTGTTCTCAAAAGACACGAGAGTCAAAGCGGGAAACAGTGTTGCAGGGTTATTTCCATTGTCTGCTGTTTCAGGCATGATGTAGCTGACCTCAAAAGTGTTTTTGCAGCAGAGCTGAGAGTCGTCTGATCACAGCTTACACTGATTCCTACAGGTTTTACATCAGCCTGCTCCCTATTTCCATTGCAGTTTTGTTGACAGGTATGCGTTACGCGGCAGTTAAAATGTTCAACAAGCCATTTAAAGGAAGCAAAGAATTGATCGCTGACGCAAATTGGAAGCTGCCTCGTTCGGTTTGATATTTTAAAATAGATTGGCTTTGACTGCAGTCACCCAGGTTGCTTCCATAATATAACATCTCTGCGCAGAGTCGATGAGTTTGTTTTAAATTCCAGCTTCGCTTGATTGTTTGGCTGTTTAGCTGCCAACAGAAAACAGAGGCAGGGAAGCAGAATATGGGCATAGGAAAGTGCTTAAAGCTGATATTCATGATTAGTTCAATCTAATATGGGACCAGAGCTGGCTCAGACAGGCTGGGGACCTTCGTTGCACTTCTCTTTTCCATATTTTCTGCCATACGCACTGTATATTGTAATATATTCATCAGCATGCTGGAATATTGTAAAATGAAAAAGAGCACATTAACCCTGAGTGGAGATGTCCTGCAGAAATGTTAACTAGTTTGGTGGGTCACATTAGTCATGGTTGACTATCTAGTCAGTATGCTGGAAGCAACACATTTCACACTATAGTTTTCTTTCCACACGGACAAATTTAAATCGTACAATAAAATGATACCTGGCCAGCCTCCAGATATTTGAATGAGCTGATAGTTTTCCACCAAAGCTCTGCTATCCTCCTATAGTTTCAATATTAAGTGACTTAAATACTGTAACTATAGTTTAAGATGATCTGAAACACTTTATACATTTCAACTATATTATTTATAGAAGGAGTGCTTGTTCCTAGTTAATCAGTCCAGTGGTATGTGTGGTGGTATAAATACAGAAAAAAAAAAAAAAAACTTAAACACTGGGAGAATCTTTAATTCACCAACTTGATTAGAGCGAATTACAGAATGTGTTAAAAGCAGAGCATGTGCTGTGTAGGAAGACTCGGTCATTATCAATTATCCGATGAGACCTAGACGGCAGCCTGCAAAGAATGTCTCACTTTCAACAAAATAAAAACCAATCTCAGCACTGTAAAGTAAAAAATAACAGTAGAATCTAGGAACCAGACTAAAAGAAATATAACTAACTCTAAAATCAGTATTTAATTTGTGCAAAAGTGAAAAAAGAAAAGACGAAGAGGGGAAATTAGTTATTATTAAGCCCCATATATAATGTGAGCGGTTAACTAGTCTTTTCACATATTAAAACAACCTTTCCATATAGTTGCTCAAATGAGCATCACTCCTTTAAATAACAATAACAGCCTAATATCACAGCCATAGTACTTTGGGATAAACAACGACAGTGTTCTCATCATTTGATCGCAAATTTATCCGACCCAATTGAACAAAACTTAAATGTGCACTGGATTGCTTTAAAGCACCGATATCAACCATCCGCTTAAATCGTTGTGAAATTGTCTGCGCTCATACTGCTGCAAAGCACTTTGGGAGGAAGTGCCCCGCCAAATAGCATATTATGCATATATTGTGTATGCATGCAAGATAGAGGACACATAAGTTAGTGCAGTGATGCACAAACCAACAAGGACGCCAAGGCGCGCGCACGCACACACACACACACACATTTATGCAGCAGATCCTGAATGAATAAACCAGCGATGCAGAGGACTAACTCAAGGACTATCTCTTTCTCTCTCTCCTTTGTCTATCGTTCTTTCTCTGTTTCTCTCTCTCTGTTTCTCTTTCTCTCTTCACAAAAAGTAAACCAGGTGTGCGTCTGCTGTTCCCTCCTCCCTCTACCTGTCACCTCGGGGATGAAGGAATGAGTGAGAGAGAGGGAAAGAAAGAAAAACGGGGGTGATAGGATAGGAAATTCCCACAAGATGAGACAGGAGCACAGACATTCCTGGGGTGTGAATTGTAACAACCCCTCCCTTTTCATCCCGCCCTATTAGAATGAGGTCCAAAAAGCCTGGGGGCAGCTATGACCCTGAAACTTACACACACACATACACACACACACAAAGATCACAAAGTCTTCTGAAACAGCTGGATAAAGACATCATCTGTCATGGCTGTCAGCTTACGCCCCTTGTTTCTCAACAACACCAAAATGCACATGTACGCCAGCACACGCCTGGCTGAAATGTGTGTGTGTGTGTGTGTGTGTGCACAGGTTGAAAGCCACCCTCCCACCTCCAGTAAATCACATGGACAAACACACATTCGTCCTTCGCTCTCATCTCTCTATAATGGTAGGATAGAGACGTCATCTGTCACACTCGACTGTCAACTGTCCAAACACAGTCGCCCACCTGTCCAGACACACACACACAAACATGCAACCAAAACCTGCACACGTACTCTCAAAAGAGACAGATGCAACCGCATCCCCTCACAAGCACACATCATAACATTTCTGTCTGTAAACACCCCAATTACCTGAGAGCAGCATGAGGTCTGGGGGAAATTGCTGCTTCATTATCATAGCAGTTATTATGTTAACCCGCATGTCAGAGTCACGGCCACACACACATATGTAATAACAGGGTCACGCTATAGGGCTGACAGATCTTCCATAGGTGGATGGAGGAGGTCATCACAAAAAAAAATAAATACATGCATTTAGCATGAGAGGGAAACACTTGATAATAGATATTAAAGTGGGACAAATAAAGAAGTGTGACTCTGTATGTGTAAGAAAAAAAAACCCCTCCGCATATTTGCAGACACTGTGGACTAGCTTCTGCCACTTTAAAGAAAACCTATTTTCAACGAACAGTCACAGCTGCTTGTGAGACAGCAGCCCTTCTCTGTAATGCATTGTCCAATATTCTGTAAATATGATAAAGACCAGCTCTGGAGTGGCGCAGCTATTACTGCTAAGTGCTTCCTAATACACTTCATCCTGCGCGCTGCTTGTTTAGAAAGAAAAATCAAAGTAAGTAAAGAAAAGCAGCTTCAAAAAGATAATGGCAATTCAGGAATTGTCGCAGCAAACAGCTGGCGGACTGTTTTCTGTCCCTGTTGGAGTTTGCACTGTTGTTCACGTACTGACAAATACTGGAGCTCTTCTGTTGTATTTTTTGGGATTTTGAAAGACACTCTCTCTGTACAGTGCTTTTTGTGTATTTTCTGGCCACCACATTCACAGCCCCTTCATTAAATCCTGGCCACCTGTGCCTGGTCAGCGCAGGTTCAACAGAGGATAGTTTCCATGAGACGGTGCTCATAACACGGGCAGTTTTGGACACCTCACTGGACTCTGACTGGCCGCAAAAATATACTCCTTAATTCCCGCTTGACAGTGACTTTTCACTTGTGCTGGCGCTGCTCTAAAATTAAGTGAAATTGAGTGCAGAGAGAGCTATAGCTCAGCAAGATCTACTTTTGAGCAGTGTTTAGCCCTCTCTCATAGCGCTGGCTCTGTCATCCAGTCAACGGATTTAGCAGGCCAACACATTCAATAACATCCTGATCACTGTCCAACCCTAATATGGGCTCCATAAAATGCCCCAGTGCCAGCCCCGCTCATAACGTTCAATGTCGCCACAGGGAGGAGTGAGGAACGCAGGGATCACATATTTTCATAGTCCCCTGACCTTGACGATTGAAAGTTATTTGTTTTAGTATAATTCTCAAGTGTATTAACAGGCCCAGTGTTTCACGAGGCTGGTGGTATAAACACAAGCTGTGTTTAGGTTTGAATGGGCCCGAGCATTCCTGAATGACAGGGAAAGGCAAATAGTGTGGTCAAAGCTGCTGGCAAAGCCAGACAGTAGAATAGAATATTGAATCTGCCCAAATATGGAAACAGCCATACAACAATCACATCAACAGCAGGACTCTTTCAGGACAAGCGTTTTTTGTGGGCGTCCAAGTGAGGGGATTGAAATGGCACACACGCTTGCACTCACACACACACATACACACACGCGCACGCACACACGGTTGGACGGTATCTCCATTTAAACAGGGGAGTGGAGGGAGAAAGCACATAATGGCAAAACAAAAAGCACCAGAGAGACAATTAGCTCTTGCATATAAAGTCACAATGGAATATGTGTGCTTGTGTGCTTATGTGATGGTTTGTGTAATAGTGCATACATGTGCCAAAGTGTGTGTGTGTGTGTGTGTGTGTGTGTGTGTAGGACTGTGCATGCTTAGCAGCGGCCTGTATGTATGCATGCCAGTCTACTTGTTTGCTCACTAATCAAACACACACCACTTGTGTGTGCATTGTAGCCGTCACTCTTCTCTTGCCCAAAACACACACACACACACACACACACATATACAATTACGCACACATTGGTTGGCATCTGGGTTGGCATTTGCATTGGCAGTAGGGCACTTGTGTCTGGTATCCACACAAAGAGGCAGAGAGCTGTAATCCAGACCCAGCCCTTGGTGAGTTTGTGGGTTCGTGAGCGCGTGCATGGGCGTGTGTGTCATCAAGAGACACAGTTGTCGTCCTTAGTGGGTTGCGTAACAGCACGCTTCAGCCTCGCTTTCCTCTTTCTCTGGCACAACATGCCACAGTGACAGCCAGACAACTAGCGCTTAGGCCCTGGAGATGTGCGTCTGGCCAGCACTATTCGAGTATGTGTGTTTGCGTCTGCATAGCTGTGGTGTGTGTACTTTTTTTTTTATGTGATTGGGTGTGCACCAATGTGACATAACTATATGAGTCTGAATCCTCCCAGGTGTGTATAATGTGTTCCAGCTCAGACTGTGTGATATCACACACAGATACACACAAAAACACAGTTACACAGGTGCTGCAGTGCTGATATACTTTTGTGTTCTCACACAAGGACAGATTTATACAAGCGACATATCTTTCACACCTTAAACCACTCACTATGTGATGTATGTGTGCGTGACTGCGTCCGGTTGTGTGTGTGTGTGTAAGACTCAGGTGTGGATTAGTAGACTGGGGCTGAGGGAGCCAGCTCAGAGCAGAGCGACTCCTGGGGGGGTTTCGCTGGGGTGAAAGGGGTTAATTAACAATGGCTACACACACTCACAGACACAGACACATCCACACACCTTCAAATCATCGCACAAGACCTGCGTGTTGGTTCATCCCCATCGGAGAATAGGTGTAGGTTTTAAGGAAGGTGTGTGTGAGAATGTGATGCTGTGTGACTGGATGGTACAGATATAGAAAGTAAATTGGAGTCAGACACACAGGAGGACAGGGAAGGGAAAGACATGGAAAACAGATGAGCAGACAAAAAGCAAAAGGTCAATAAACAGAGTGTAAGATTGCCAGAGTGCAAACAGATGAAGACAAACAGAGAGAGGAGCTAAGCTAGATTGAAACTAAAGAAACGTATTGTAAATCATAAAATGCTGCAAAAGGAGCAGATCGTAAACCAGGAGCAACGTCTCCCTCTCTACAGAGGTCAGACTGATGTGAGTCACATCTTTATCTCGAGCTGATGCAGTTTGATTGATTACATGAATAATTGATTACGCATTAGGCTGTTGAGGAGAACATTGTCAAGTTCAGCTTATTTTTTACAGCCCAACGTTTCATTCAGTGTCGTGATGGACTTTACACACGCAGCCTCGGCCCTTTGAAGGCTCCCTCACACAGCAGCATGACGCAGGTCTACTGAAAGAGTGTTTGACCCCTTTGTGCTGCACGAGGCTGCTGTCAGTGGTAACTCTTTTGTTCAAATCCAGGCTCCAGTCTGAATATTTTGTATTCCATTTACTTCTCAATATGATTCAACATTTTGAGAAAGAAGAAGGGGAAAGAATATGGAGCGTACGGCGTCTCCGCTTTCTTTGTCGGTGTTCCTGTGCGGTTTCCTCCACAAATAATATACAGGATAAGCACACAATGCAGAAAAACATACTATAACATATCTACTATATGTACAGAAGAGTTAGAATAGTACACAGGTCATATTATTACGTATGCAGCATTATAACAGGACAGGCCACTGGGAGCACTGGGATCTGAGCAAAAAGAGGAAAGGCACTAAAAAGGCTTAAGGATTGAAAAATAAAGTATTTTTAAGATGATGTTACAACGTGCATGAAGCTAAGTGTTTCATGTTGGGAGCACTTGCAGCAACTGTATTAATGTTGAGACCTGGGGACAGGGTGAGGGCGATAGTAAGAGTCGACACAGCACTGTCACCGAAGTAAGTGGAGGGACACTTACTGTGGGTTTTACAAACTCTTGATAGTAACTGAACTGAATTCTCTCTGTGTTTTTAGCTACAAGGTAACAGACTGTTATTTAAACCAGGTTTTGGATTGTTGGATTTATATTATTTATACATTTGGTTGTATTTAACTTTTTATTTTAGTATGAATCCTCCCATTTGCCATGTTAAAGTTATTGCACTACGCAGTAGATTTAATACAAATCTAATACTTCCTGTGTCAGTTTCAAGTTGAAAGCATTTCTTTGGATGAAAATCCTTCATTTCCTCAACGATTTTTATTGTGAAACATTTGCAAGAACATGCTGTGGAAAACTCATATTGTGAATATGATATCACCCAAGAGTAACTGTACCTAAACAGAAATAGACACTTTGATTTATTTCTACTGTTTATTTATACTTCTTGTGAATGGGGAGGGTTTGTTGGAGAATCCACAGGCTGGTTGTGGACGTCCCAAGATTTTGTTAGTCCCAGTCCAAACCTATGCTCCATTATTCAAACATACATACTAGTAATGATCAACAGAAGGTGTTTATAATGGTGCACTATAGTGTGCATACTTCCTGTTAAACCACAAAATGACCACATTACACAAGAACTACATACGATCGTCTTCAAATTCACAAAAGAAGTTTTAATCCCATGCTTGACCCCGGTTGGGTGAGCATGTTAAAACATCTGAAACAAACAGAGGAAAAGAAAACTTGAACATTAAGGTCTGGAGAGGACATTTTAAAGCAATGACCTTACTCACTGAAAGGAGATCAAACATAACTTTTTAATCAGATTGTATTTAATATCATTATGATTGTCGTTCTCTGTACCAGTGCAGTAGGTTTCAGTGAACCACAGCTAATCCTGCTTCAGAGGCATTTCCATTCTAATACAGTTGTGAGGAAATCACTGAATGATGATTGGATTTAAAGTAGTGAATATAGAAAACATCAGCTACTGGCTGCACTGGTATGGGCTTTTAAAGTTGCTCAAAGCAGTTGAACCCTGCTCTCCATTTTATTTCATATTCAATCATTAATGGAGACTTATTGATTCTTTCCCATCGAGTGATGCCAGACTAACAGTCTGTGTCTCTAAAGGTCAGTATAGGCAATTAATTGATCAGGGCTCATTATCAGAGGTAGGAAGAGAAGACAGCTGGTCAAAGTGAGAGACAGGCATACTGTATAAACAGGAGGCCCAGCATACGTACAGACAGCAGAAATATGGGCAGTGGACAAACTATATTGAGGTCATGGTGACAAAATAGAGGTGATTGAGGCATACCATCTCATATAGGAGAACCGAGATAGATGAGAGAGCGGGGGAAGGCACAGACAGGCAGATAGTAGACAGTCAGTGGGGAAATTACTGAGGGGTGCCAAGCGAGAGATGCCGGCCGGCACTGAGAGAACAGTAAAATGTCAACTCAACACACACATTATGAAACACACAGATCGAGGGAGAGAGCAGAGAGGACTGAGAGACGGAGAAGGTGGGGAATGAGAACACGTGTGTGGCCCAGGTTGGTATGTGAGCACATATGCAAATGTGAGGGGATGCACAGGTCGCCGTGACAGTGCTCTGTGTACTGTGAGGCTCAAACAGCAGAGCAGTCATTATGCATGAGGAAGGAGGAGGATCTGGCACTGAGGATCAACACAGGGGAGAAAAATAAAGCAGCAAATAGATTAAAGACTTAATATGATTCTAACAGGTGTGAGTCATACCATCAAAAATGTATACACATACATATATAGTATATTTACTGTATATTTTCAAGTAGTGTACAACATTTAATTGATGAATTTAATTCTTTATGCTGCACTAAGATGCAGGGAGTAGGTCAGAGAGGAGGATGAGGTAGATGGTTGGAGAACTTTGACAGTGGACAATAAACATAATGTAATAATCACAACGTTATAATAATCACATATATATGAATTTAACTTTTAGGAGACTTTTTGGTAAAAAAAACCAAACTTTTCACTAAAGCTTTAAAGTGTGACGTGGGATTTGTGCCACGGGTATTTGAGGGAAGAGGAATCTCTGACAGTGAGGGCACGTACGTGTGTGTGCGGCTGCTCCATATGAGACACATGTCGTCATTAAATATTCATGGTTGGATGTGTTTCGTTTATTACACTATTAAACACATCTGCATAAACATGTATGTCGATGCGCGCACACGTAATGTACATCACAGGCGATATACATGGAAGTCTGTCATGGGATGTGTCTAATGTGAAGTGTCTTTCAAGACATATAGCACACACTCACACACACACACTCACAGTGACAAACACATGTGCTCTAATGGCAGCTCTAGGCGCAGCAAATGACAACGTCAAGAGCTCCCAATTACCACAGCGAGTGATCTGACTACCATTTTGCCTGCCTCTATCAAATGCGCTCTGTCACACAGCCGCCTCCCCCAATTTCAAACACACACACGCACACAGGAAAGCAGAACACAAAATGAAACACATGCAATGATACATCCCTATACAGCTAAAATCTCCTTACTTCACAGGGAGGAAACCCTCTTCTCCCTCTTACCGTCCAGCACAGCAGCCTTTGCTTGCCATAGAGAGAGGCATGAGGCCACATTTAGAAAACAGAAGGGGGCTGTTGCTCTGCTTCGATGGAGAGCTCACACCAGGAGGCGCCTGCAGCTTCAGTGCAAAAGGCAGGATGAAAGAGGAGCAGCAACTCTCCCACACTCACTCAGTACACATTAGCCAGAATTTCACTTCTTCTCTTTTTCGCATCACAGCGCGCTGCTTAGCGGGTTTCTATTGTAAACAGAGCCGAGGAGAGTTGTGCTGCGTAGAGCGGCTAGCAGCTCCTGTCCTGATTAGATTAGTAATACATGATATCTTTGTCTTGTTTTTTTTTTTTTTTTACCATGTTCTCAATTTTTGGCACTAAAACAAAACAATTCAATTTGGCATTAGACATCCTATCCATCAGTCAAATTGTGCTGGCAGCAGACTGTTGCCTGTTCTTGAAATCTGAGTTTCCGTAGAGGAATTTTTTTTTTTTGCTCCTATGCTGTTCAGCTGCTTTTCATGTTTATCCCAATTTAACCACTGCTACGTGGCATGAAGCTTGAAGAAGCATGAAGCGGCTATTGATTTAGTCAACAGGTGATACAACAATTACCATTTAAAACATTCACACAGAGCTCCTGTTACTCTGAATAATCCACAGAAAACGGTTTTAACTGGGACTATTTCCTTGAGAAAAATTGATTCGCCTCCATTGCATTTGGATGGAGCTCAAGACTGAGCTCAAGATTTGGACAGTTACACCCAAAACGACCTGCCTAACCTGACATGGCTGGTAATAAAGTATGAAAATATATTATTCAACTGTACGTCTGCGTGCTTGATAAAGCACTTATCACAGCAACATAAACGGATCAGGTGAAAAGTATGAACCCGTTTCAACATCCAGTCTGATATGCTGTGGTTTTTCATGATCAAATTAAAAAGCTTTTCCGCGTTTTTGTGAGTGGAACTTGATTCGTACGTGAGACAGCTCCCAGAGTTAGACACTACTTGGGCTTCTTGAATATTAATAATGTGTTGGCGTGTGTGAACTCAATGAGCATTGTTATGGAAGTGGGTTTAGGAGAAAAATGTGAACATATGGAGAGTAGAAAACATGCCACAGACCTGAGTATAAAGTGGACTTAATAATGGCCAGAGGTGTCATTTGAGACGCACACGCACAACTCTCCAACCCTCTGCTCATGCCTACACACACACACTCACAAACAAATATGCATGCTGATTCACACACAGACATTTAGGCTGGCCTCATTTCAGCTCCTCGCCTCGTTCTCGCTTCCTCCCTCTGTCTCTCTTCCTCTCTCTCTCACTCACACATACACACCACACATCTCTGTTCTCTGGCCAGGCAGTCGAAGCGGGGTCAGAGTTCAACTCGGTAATGGAGTCTCTCCCACCTGGCAGTGTCAGGTAATACACAGAGGGGGGAGGTGTGCGATTGTGTGCGTGTGTACGTGTGTGTCTGAGTGAGATGGCTGAAATGGGGCCGAGCCGAATGACCCAAATTGTGGCGGCAACCTTGAAGAGCTCAGGTGGTGCACGATGAAAAATAAAAAGCAGGACTAGGAGAGAGAGACACACACACACACACACACGGTGCATAAGAGAATGGGGAAGAATGGGTGAGGAAGAGGAGGGAGGCACAAAAGGAACACTGTGGAAATACGTGTCCTTAAACTGATTTCAGTTGTTTTCGGAACGTGGTGTGGTCCTCTCATCTCTGCATGGCACTACTGCTGATTGGAGGCTGTCAGAGGTCTGTGTGTGTGAAAAAGTACACAAAGTAAGGAATATGTGTGTGGATGTCTTTTGTGTGCGCACAAACCCATATCGTGTGCATTATACTTGCTTCCTTACCTAGATGTAATCACAGTCTTTTGGCTCTCTGTATGTATTCTGCTCCACTCGTGTGTCTGCAGAAGGCTGTGATAGGCTGAGCAGCTGGCTGTTTCCTGAGTCTCTGATTAGTAATCAGTCAGCATTGTGCTTGAATGCAGATTGTTAACAGGGCTGGATGTCGAGGTGGCCTTAACACTATGGACCTCATCAGAGCCCCAATCTAGCCTTTATTTGGCCTCATAGATTTCTGCTTCACTTTATTCAAATAGAGTCAAACATGAGGTCACACGGTTTGTCAGCGGATACTGAAATTATCTGTGCATCATCGTGTCCCTGCAACAATACAATATTTAAAAGAATATATGAAAATGTAAGTGCTTTGGATTAATCATAGCAATCAAGACTGGAAGTGGAAATCTGTGAAAATCTGCACTCAACTAGTTTTACTATGGCCACAGATGTACATCTAGTAGTGTATGTCTGTACTGTAGATCTGCAACCTTTCCTCTGCTGCTCTTCCTTCAGCTTGGCGTGTTGTAGGCTTAAGGACAGAAGGTGTCATATTTAAGAATTAGAAAGCTCTTGCAACAAGTTGCAGGACTCACCCAGCTACATCAGTGGTACTGAGTTAAAGATGTGTTGTGTTACATTTCTTATA